>JAINUT010000203.1:0-603747 GCA_020205555.1 Panax stipuleanatus
GATTGAATATCGAAAGTCTTGCGGTGGGTCGAGATGGAGCGTAAAACGCACTCATCCATAAACGCAGGACCGATGTTGAGATGGAGCATAAAATGCACTCGCCAAATAATCTTCAGATTTCGTAAAGTCTAATTTGGCTAATGTTGATTACGTGGCCTTTGCTGCTCGAGTTATTAGATTCATAGGGGTGTTCCACGCCTAGTGCCCTAAAGCTGTCTGGCTTGGGAGTCACTGATCAAAAGCTCATTAATGGGTAGCTCTGATTAGCCTAAGGTAATTAAGTACTGTCCGAGTCAGATTTTACTTTCTTTATGCTAAAATCTTTTGATCCTTGTCTGCAATTGCATCTTATTCTTAATGCTTGTTGAATGTTTAAGTTACGGAGTGTGCATATGGGTATTAACAATCGACTGTGCGAACTTATTTGAGCAATGATTAGTTAGGATGGTTGGTCCCCGCACACACACATAGAATGGATCGAATACAGTCTTATGCTTGTAGCTGAATGAACTCTTACTTATATCTGTGTTTGCCCTGTTCTTTGGGAGTAGCCATGATCGAGCTTAGAAGCCATGATGCTAGTATACAGTGATTTTTTTTATTTCGCATGTGTTTTCTATTATGAGTTTGTGTTAGATAGTTTGCTCGAGGACAAGCAAAGACTTAATTTTGGGGGTATTTGATGAGTGGGATTTATACCCGCAAATCGGATACCTTATGGCTTAAATAGTTGCCTGATCGTCGTAGTTTTTATATAGTTTTATATGTGTATTGTATTATTATGCTTAACCGATGTTTTGCAGGCATTACAGGACCTTTCTAGCTTTTAGGGGACAAAACGGACAATTTACATACACTGGCGCCGCAGCGCCAATGTCTAGTCTTAATCTCGCGCCGCGGCGCCGCCCCTGGTCCTTGCTGATGTCATCCTGGCGCTGCAGCGCCACAGTTCCTTTATGGGCTCGCGCTGCAGCGCGACCTCCGGTCTTTTGATTTTAATATGGCGCCGCAGCGCCACTTATAAGCTGATTGGCCGCGCCGCAGCGCGACCTCCGGTGCCCAGGCAGAAAAGGCTTGCTTTTGACCTAGAAAAAGGAGAAAAACAGAGATATAGACAGAGGGAGAGAGCCTCTGCCAAAGAGAGAAGAGGAGAGGAAAAGGAGGAAGACTGGGATAGAATCAGTTAGCTTAGTTTAGGATAGATTAGATCTCTTTTGTACTTTCTCTCTCTAGTTATTGGGTAATGTTTGTAAATATAGATTAGGTAGATTAGGGTAAAGTTTGGGTTTTCCTTGGAGCAACAAGAGCAGTGAGCTACACGGATTGGAGAGCTTGAAAGGAGCGAAATGCTTGGAGACTGAAGAGCCTTGACAGAGTTTATTCTTGTCCATTCATTTCCTCTATTTTTGTAATCCATAAATGTTGTCTTTATTGCTACTTATATTTTGTTCAATAGCTATGAACTAAGTATTGGCTCTAAGGTTATAATGGAACCCTTTGTTAGTTAAATTGACTGTCTTCTCTCTTTGGTTGGCACCATATGGTTTGGTTTAATATATTCATGCTTAATGATTCTCACTAAGACATTAGTGATGATTTTGGTAATCTATATGATATCGAAAGAAGAATTGTAGATTTACACCTAAATATATTGGCATGTGATTATGGGTTTCGACTGCATAAGTTGTGCGTAGAATAGACATATATCTATGCGCCACGTGTGACCTAATTGAGAACTTTTGCTTAAATTCTTATTAGGTTAATTCGCATAGACATGTGTAGGATTATCACTTAGTTTGGATGTTCTTTTCTGTTCTATTCCCTATCGGGTGGATCTGGAGAGGATATGTTTGTGCATACCTCGACAGAGGTGTATGAGCACCTGTGTGTTCTCGGTCGACAAACTGTCGTGACCCTTAAGACCAAAGAGAGAAGGGTAGGAAGTTTGATGAAGCATAGCACACCAGGTGTTCGACAGAATGCCTGTGTGGGGTGAACTTGTAACCTTAGCTTGTAATTCCTTCGATTACCATTCGTTATCCGTTTACTTGCTTTAATAATTAGTTATAACTAGTTTAACCGCACTCCTATTAGTTTACTGTTCGAATAAGACTAAAGCGATACAAAGTTGGTATTTGGTAAATATTAGTGATAGTTCCTCGTGGGTACGACACTTTTCTTATCACTGTATTACTTGTTAGACCGCGTATACTTGCGCGTGTTTAGTGATCGGTTTTCCGACCAACAGAGACCTTCTTATTGTTTCATTGGTTTTCTCAAATTGTCAAAGAAAGAGGTGATTATGAGTCATATGACTTTGTTCTAGTTTGATTATCATCAAATAGAGCAATCCTATCACTAGTGTGACGCCCCCAGAATTGGTCCAATCAACCCAACCCATTCTGAGTCGCCAAATATATGGTACAGAATCCAAATACAATCTTTTATATCAAACAGTCGTGCAAAATACGACCACACAACTGTGAGTGTCAATACAGACATGTACAAAATATTAACATTAAAACTAAGTCCTCATTACATTTATTATCACACTTTTTAAAAAATATATATACAGTGAGGACTTCTACAGCTCTAACTCGGACCATCACTCCATTCCCCGACTAGTACCCGTAATATTCTCATTTCCTGAAGAGAATAATGGAAGAAAAGAGTGAGCTCAACTAGCCCAGTGAAGAATATTATGACTAAGATAATGAAGAATAAATTATCGTTAGTCTTCAACAAATCAGATAAAATATTATGGACAACAAGTTTTAGATCAACAACTGCAGCGAAAATAATAATTCATTAGAAGAGTTAAGTAGAGAATTATGTCTACTATCTTCTATGATTTAAAGTCCATCATCAATATTTTATCCCTGTAACATCAATCAATAAATATCTCGAATCAATTATTCATATTTGCACTACAGGCTAAAGATATTCTTTTGTATCACCAGTGGTCATGTTCATCTCAACACCTGTCCATCTTTGCACTACGGGCCAAAGATATTCATCAGGTAATCATCTTTGCATTATAGGCCAAAGATATTCATCAAATAATCATTCATCTTTGCACTACAGGCCAAAGATATTCATTTGTATCATCATTTAAGACTGAGGATGATGAAAAATAATATAAAAACGAATCCAGTGAGATAAATGACAAATATTAGGGATTCATAATTTAGTTTATCCAAGTTCATGAATACTTCGTAATAATCAATTATGGAGCAAAATTCAAGAATGAAGTTCAAAACTTGGATCCAATCAAAGATAAAAAAAAAAAAATTATCGTGAATAGTAACTCGTGAATAGTAACTTGTCATGAAAAGATAAAAATTTCATAACAAATTCAGACCAATATTCCAGTGAAATAATATTTCGTACGAGTATGAATGAATATACGAAACTGTAATTGAATTTTCACCCGTCATGCGGTAATCCGCATAGACAGATCATTTCCACAATTTAATAGAAATGAATGCGAATGGTGATTCACCACGCATGCGGTAATCCGCGTAGACAGGTTATTCCCACATATTATTAAGGAATTGAATGAATACAAAAGGTTTTCACCAGGCATGCGGTAATCCGCGTAGACAGGTTACTCCCACAGATCAATAAAGAATGAATACAAAGGGTTATTCACCATGCATGCGGTAATCCGCGTAGACAGGTTACTCCCATAGATCAATAAAGAATAGAGTAACAACCCTTACGAGTATTGAAAGAAAATAGCATCCTTTATGAATATAAAAGAAATAATACCCCTTACGATAAAAACAATATCCCTTACGAGAAAAACAATATCCCTTACTTCAGTAGAAGATTGGATACTAGAATAGTGTAGTAGCAGAATATTCTTCTTCTTTCTCTCTTTATAATTTTTCTCACTATTATAACTTTGCTCTTCAAGAATGGTGAGAAATTAATGAAATTAGCTTGCTATTTATAGGGTAGAAAAAAATTGGTTAATTACACTTTAGTACCTCCATCTTTGCCTAAATTTTTAATTTAGTCCCTCAAGTTTATAAATCTTGCACCTCCACCCCTGCAACTACCCACCAACTATTTATTATCCACCAATAAGTGGGTCCCACATCTTAACCACCCATTAATTGCTCATTTGTCCCATTAATTCTCCGTTTGATCAATTTAACATCCGAAAATCAACTATTATCGAAATAAATGTCGATTTCTACTAACATTAATATTTTCAACACAATGAAAATATTTTTAGCAACCATTCACCAATTATTATTTAAATTAATATTACAGAATCACAATAATGACAACCAGGTCGTTCCCAGGAAAAAGGGGGCCTTCCGATAAAGATTTTTTCTTACTGGCGCGTAATTAACTAACCCCTTTCATAGACAGAACTTTCTAGACATTGCCAATAATGCTATCTAATAATATCATTTAAATAATATAACTGACCATTATTGATTTAATAATATAGAATATTGTGCAGATGATACTGTGACAATAATTGAATCAATAATATGATATACTGTGCAACAACTACTGTAGCAATTATTGAATACTAAGTGACTTCTTACGTAAGCATCAATAATTAGAGATTTTATGCAATACCGTGTGCTACTTTGCAACAACGCGTATTACTGTATTTTTATCACCGGGTATTTTAACAGTTTAACGGTAAAAGTTTTGCTGTGAAAATGTTATTTCTGTCGCTTTCTATATCCGATAATTATTTCGTTGTGGAGTCCACCAATGACTGCGCCGTCGTACGAATATTTTACGACAAAAGAATATTTCCCGACACAACGAATATGTTATGACCACTTGCTTACTTTGTAAAATTTGCACATTTCACCCATAACATACCACATTTATCAAATCAACACCTTACTATTTCAAAATAATATATAGAGGAAATTAAATCTTTATTTATAAAAGTTGGGGACTTACAACTAGTGCCTTTAAAACGATCCTTACATCTCACACAAATTTTCATTTCGGGAGACCTTTTTATTGTTTCATTAGTTCTCTCAAATTGCCAAAATATAGGTGATTATGAGTCCTATTACTTCGTTCTAGTAGAAATTAGCATCAAAAGGAGCACTCACATTTTACTATCGTGTCCAAAACGATGCGTAGACCTCACAACAAGTCTTCATTTAGGGAGACATTCATATTGTTTCATTGGTTGTTTCAAATTTACAAAGAAAGAGGTGATTAAGAGTTATATTACTTTGTTCTAATTTGATTAGCATCAAAAAGAGCAATCACATCACTATCGCGTCAAAAACGATTCGTAGACCTCACACAAATATTCATTTAGGGAGACCTTCATATTGTTTTCTTGGTTGTTTCAAATTTACAAAGAAAGGGTTGATTAAGAGTTGTATTACATCGTTCTAGTTTGATTAGCTTCAAAAGGAGAAACCCATGACTCGTGTTCAAAACCATGCGTATATCTCACGCAAGTCTTCATTTAAGGAGACCTTCTTATTATTTCATTGGTTCTCTAGAATTGTCAAAGAAAGAGGTGATTAGGTGTCCTATTACTTCGTTCTAATTTGATTAGCATCAAAAGGAGCAATCCGACTATCGCGTTAAAAACGAAGCGTACATCTCACACAAGTCTTGATTTAGGTAGACTTTCTTATTGTTTCTTTGTTCTTTCAAATTGTCAAAGAAAGATGTGATTATGAGTCATATGTATTTCGTTCTAGTTTGAGTAGCATCAAAAGGAACAATCTTATCACTAGTGCCGTCAAATTGATCCGTACATCTCACACAAGTCTTCATTTAGGGAGACCTTCTTATTATTTCATTAGTTATCTCAAATTGTCAAAATATAGGTGATTATGAGTCCTATATCTTCGTTCTAGTAGAAATTAGCATTAAAAGTAGCAATCCCATCACTATCGCGTCCAAAAAGATAGGTAGACCTCACACAAGTCTTCATTTAGGGAGACCTTCATATTGTTTCATTGGTTGTTTAAAATTTACAAAGAAAGAGGTGATTAAGATTCGTATGACTTCGTTCTAGTTTGATTAGCGTCAAAATGAGAAACCCATGACTATCGCGTTCAAAACCATGCGTACATCTCACACAAGTCTTCATTTAGGGAGACCTTCTTATTGTTTCATTGGTTCTCTAAAATTGTCAAAGAAAGAGGTGATTAGAAGTCCTATTACTTCGTTCTAATTTGACTAGCATCAAAAGGAGCAATCCCATAACTATCGCGTTAAAAACGATGCGTACATCTCACACAAGTCTTGATTTAGGTAGACCTTCCTATTGTTTCGTTGGATTTTTTAAATTGTCAAAGAAAGAGGTGATTATGAGTCCTATGACTTTGTTCTAGTTTGATTAGCATCAAAAGAAGCAATCCTATCACTAGTGCCTTCAAAACGATGCGTACATCTCACACAAGTCTTCATTTAAGGAGATATTCTTATTACTACATTAGTTCTCTAAAATTGTCAAATAAAGAGGTGATTAGGAGTTCTATTACTTCGTTCTAATTTGATTAGCAACAAAAGGAGCAATCCCGTGACTATCTCGTTAAAAACGATGCGTACATCTCACACTAGTCTTGATTTAGGAAGACCTTCTTATTGTTTCATTGGTTTTCACAAATTATCAAAGAAAGAGGTGATTATGAGTTATATGACTTTGTTCTAGTTTGATTATCATCAAAAAGAGCAATCCTATCACTAGTGCCTTCAAAAAGATCCTTACATCTCACACAAGTTTTTAATTAGGGAGACCACTTTATTGTTTCTTTAGTTCTCTCAAATTGCCGAAATATAGGTGATTAAGAGTCCTATTACTTCGTTCTAGTAGAAATTAGCATCAAAAGGAGCAATCACATTACTATCGTGTCCAAAACGATGCGTAGACCTCACAACAAGTCTTCATTTAGAGAGACCTTCATATTATTTCATTGGTTGTTTCAAATTTACAAAGAAAGAGGTGATTAAGAGTTATATTACTTCGTTCTAATTTGATTAGCATCAAAAGAAGCAATCCCATCACTATCGCGTCAAAAACGATTCGTAGACCTCACACAAGTATTCATTTAGGGAGACCTTCATATTGTTTCCTTGGTTGTTTCAAATTTACAAAGAAAGGGTTGATTAAGAGTTGTATTACATCGTTCTAGTTTGATTAGCTTCAAAAGGAGAAACCCATGACTCGCGTTCAAAACCATGCGTACATCTCACACAAGTCTTCATTTAAGGAGACCTTCTTATTATTTCATTGGTTCTCTAGAATTGTCAAAGAAAGAGGTGATTAGGTGTCCTATTAGTTCGTTCTAATTTGATTAGCATCAAAAGGAGAAATCCCATGACTATCGCGTTAAAAACGAAGCATACATCTCACACAAGTCTTGATTTAGGTAGGCATTCTTATTGTTTCATTGGTTCTTTCAAATGGTCAAAAAAAAATGTGATTATGAGCCCTATGTATTTCTTTATAGTTTGAGTATCATCAAAAGAAACAATCTTATTACTAGTGCCTTCAAAATGATCCGTACATCTCACACAATCTTCATTTAGAAAGACCTTCTTATTGTTTTATTAGTTATCTCAAATTATCAAAATATAGGTGATTATGAGCCCTATAACTTTGTTCTAGTAGAAATTAGCATCAAAAGTAGCAATCCGATCACTATCGCGTCCAAAACGATAGGTAGACCTCACACAAGTCTTCATTTAGGGAGACCTTCATATTGTTTCATTGGTTGTTTCAAATTTACAAAGAAAGAGGTGATTAAGAGTTTTATTACTTTGTTCTAATTTGATTAGCATCAAATGGAGCAATCCCATCACAATCGCGTCAAAAACGATCCGTAGACCTCACACAAGTATTCATTTAGGGAGACCTTCAAATTGTTTCCTTGGTTGTTTCAAATTTACAAGGAAAGGGTTGATTAAGAGTTGTATTACATCGTTCAAGTTCCCATGACTCGCGTTCAAAACCTTGCGTAGATCTCACACAAGTCTTCATTTAAGGAGACCTTCTTATTATTTCATTGGTTCTCTAGAATTGTCAAAGAAAGAGATGATTAGGTGTCCTATTACTTCGTTCTAATTTCATTAGTATCAAAAGGAGCAATCCGATAACTATCGCGTTAAAAACAAAGCGTACATCTCACACAAGTCCTAATTTAGGTAGACTTTCTAATTGTTTCATTGGTTCTCTCGAATTGTCAAAGAAAGATGTGATTATGAGTCCTGTGTATTTTGTTCTAGTTTGAGTAGCATCAAAAGGAGCAATCTTATCACTAGTGCCTTCAAAACGATCCGTACATCTCACACAAGTCTTCATTTAGGGAGACCTTCTTATTGTTTCATTAGTTATCTCAAATTGTCAAAATATAGGTGAATATGAGTCCTATAACTTCGTTCTAGTAGAAATTAGCATCAAAAGTAGCAATCCCATCACTATCGCGTCCAAAACAATAGGTAGACCTCACACAAGTCTTCATTTAGGGAGACCTTCATATTGTTTCATTGGTTGTTTCAAATTTAAAAAGAAAGAGGTGATTAAGAGTTGTATTACTTCGTTCTAGTTTGATTAGCGTGAAAAGGAGAAACCAATTACTATCGTGTTCAAAACCATGCGTACATCTCACACAAGTCTTCATTTAGGGAGACTTTCTTATTGTTTCATTGGTTCTCTAAAATTGTCAAAGAAAGAGATGATTTGGAGTCCTATTACTACGTTCTAATTTGACTAGCATCAAAAGGAGCAATCCCATGACTATCGCATTAAAAACGATGCGTACATCTCACACAAGTCTTGATTTAGGTAGACCTTCCTATTGTTTAATCGATTTTCTCAAACTGTCAAAGAAAGAGGTAATCATGAGTCCTATGACTTTGTTCTTGTTTGATTAGCATCAAAAGAAGCAATCCTATCACTAGTGCCTTCAAAACGATGCGTACATCTCACACAAGTCTTCATTTAAGGAGACATTCTTATTATTTCATTAGTTCTCTAAAATTGTCAAAGAAAGAGGTTATTAGGAGTTCTATTACTTCCTTCTAATTTGATTAGCATCAAAAGGGGCAATCCCGTGACTATCGCGTTAAAAACGATGCGTACATCTCACACTAGTCTTGATTTAGGGAGTCCTTCTTATTGTTTCATTGGTTTTCACAAATTATCAAAGAAAGAGGTGATTATGAGTCATATGACTTTGTTCTAGTTTTATTATCATCAAAAAGAGCAATCCCATCACTAGTACCTTCAAAACGATCCTTACATCTCACACAAGTTTTTATTTAGGGAGACCTTTTTATTGTTTCATTAGTTCTCTCAAATTGCCAAAATATAGGTGATTATGAGTCCTATTACTTCGTTCTAGTTGAAATTAGCATCAAAAGGAGCAATCACATTACTATCGTGTCCAAAACGATGCGTAGACCTCACAACAAGTCTTCATTTAGGGATACCTTCATATTGTTTTATTGGTTGTTTCAAATTTACAAAGAAAGAGGTGATTAAGAATTATATTACTTCGTTCTAATTTGATTAACATCAAAAGGTGCAATCCCATCACTATCGCATCAAAAATGATTCGTAGACCTCACACAAGTATTCATTTAGGGAGACCTTCATATTGTTTCCTTGGTTGTTTCAAATTTACAAAGAAAGGTTTGATTAAGAGTTGTATTACATCATTCTAGTTTGATTAGCTTCAAAAGGAGAAACTCATGACTCGCGTTCAAAACCATGCGTACATCTCACAGAAGTCTTCATTTAAGGAGACCTTCTTATTATTTCATTGGTTCTCTAGAATTGTCAAAGAAAGAGGTGATTAGGTGTCCTATTAATTCGTTCTAATTTGATTAGCATCAAAAGGAGAAATTCCATGACTATCGCGTTAAAAACGAAGCGTACATCTCACACAAGTCTTGATTTAGGGAGACTTTTTTATTGTTTCATTGGTTCTTTCAAATTGTCAAGAAAAGATGTCATTATGAGTCTTATGTATTTCGTTCTAGTTTGAGTAGCATCAAAAGGAACAATCTTATCACTAGTGCCTTCAAAACGATCCGTACATCTCACACAAGTCTTCATTTAGGAAGACCTTCTTATTGTTTCATTAGTTATCTCAAATTATCAAAATATAGGTGATTATGAGTCCTATAACTTCGTTCTAGTAGAAATTAGCATCAAAAGTAGCAATCCGATCACTATCGCGTCCAAAAAGATAGGTAGACCTCACACAAGTCTTCATTTAGGGAGACCTTCATATTGTTTCATTGGTTGTTTCAAATTTATAAAGAAAGAGGTGATTAAGAGTTATATTACTTTGTTCTAATTTGATTAGCATCAAATGGAGCAATCCCATCACTATCGCATCAAAAACGATCCATAGACCTCACACAAGTATTCATTTAGGGAGACCTTCAAATTGTTTCCTTGGTTGTTTCAAATTTACAAAGAAAGGGTTGATTAAGAGTTGTATTACATCGTTCTAGTTTGATTAGCTTCAAAAGGAGAAACCCATGACTCGCGTTCAAAACCTTGCGTAGATCTCACACAAGTCTTCATTTAAGGAGACATTCTTATTATTTCATTAGTTCTCTAAAATTGTCAAAGAAAGAGGTGATTAGGAGCTCTATTACTTCGTTCTAATTTGATTAGCATCAAAAGGGGCAATCCCGTGACTATCGCGTTAAAAACGATGCGTACATCTCACACAAGTCATGATTTAGGGAGACCTTCTTATTGTTTCATTGGTTTTCTCAAATTGTCAAAGAAAGATGTGATTATGAGTCCTATGTATTTCGTTCTAGTTTGAGTAGCGTCACAAGGAACAATCTTATCACTAGTGCCTTCAAAACGATCCGTACATCTCACACAAATCTTCATTTAGGGAGACCTTCTTATTGTTTCATTAGTTATCTCAATTTGTCAAAATATAGGTGATTATGAGTCCTATAACTTCATTCTAGTAGAAATTAGCATCAAAAGTAGCAATCCCATCACTATCGCGTCCAAAACAATAGGTAGACCTCACACAAGTCTTCATTTAGGGAGACCTTCATATTGTTTCATTGGTTGTTTCAAATTTAAAAAGAAAGAGGTGATTAAGAGTTGTATTACTTCGTTCTAGTTTGATTAGCGTGAAAAGGAGAAACCAATGACTATCGCGTTCAAAACTATTCGTACATCTCACACAAGTCTTCATTTAGGGAGACTTTCTTATTGTTTCATTGGTACTCTAAAATTGTCAAAGAAAGAGGTGATTAGAAGTCCTATTACTTCGTTCTAATTTGACTAGCATCAAAAGGAGCAATCCCATGACTATCGCATTAAAAACGATGTGTACATCTCACACAAGTCTTGATTTAGGTAGACCTTCTTATTGATTCATTGGTTTTCTCAAATTGTCAAAGAAAGAGGTAATCATGAGTCCTATGACTTTGTTCCTGTTTGATTAGCATCAAAAGAAGCAATCCTATCACTAGTGCCTTCAAAACGATGCGTACATCTCACACAAATCTTCATTTAAGGAGACATTCTTATTATTTCATTAGTTCTCTAAAATTGTCAAAGAAAGAGGTGATTAGGAGCTCTATTACTTCGTTCTAATTTGATTAGCATCAAAAGGGGCAATCCCGTGACTATCGCGTTAAAAACGATGCGTACATCTCACACAAGTTATGATTTAGGGAGACCTTCTTATTGTTTCATTGGTTTTCTCAAATTGTCAAAGAAATATGTGATTATGAGTCCTATGTATTTCGTTCTAGTTTGAGTAGCGTCAAAAGGAACAATCTTATCACTAGTGCCTTCAAAACGATCCGTACATCTCACACAAGTCTTCATTTAGGGAGACCTTCTTATTGTTTCATTAGTTCTCTCAAATTGTCAAAATATAGGTGATTATGAGTCCTATAACTTTGTTCTAGTAGAAATTAGCATCAAAATTAGCAATCCCATCACTGTCGCTTCCAAAACGATAGGTAGACCTCACACAAGTCTTCATTTAGGGAGACCTTCATATTGTTTCATTGGTTGTTTCAAATTTAAAAAGAAAGAGGTGATTACGAGTTGTATTACTTCGTTCTAGTTTGATTAGCATCAAAAGGAGAAACCCATGACTATCGCGTTCAAAATTATGCGTACATCTCACAAGTATTCATTTGGGGAGACCTTCTTATTGTTTCATTGGTTCTCTAAAATTGTCAAAGAAAGAGGTTATTTGGAGTTCTATTATTTCGTTCTAATTTGACTAGCATCAAAAGGAGCAATCCCATGAATATCGCGTTAAAAACGATGCGTATATCTCACACAAGTCTTGATTTAGGTAGACCTTCCTATTGTTTCATTGGTTTTCTCAAATTGTCAAAGAAAGAGGTGATTATGAGTCTTATGACTTTGTTCTAGTTTGATTAGCATCTAAAGAAGAAATCCTATCACTAGTACCTTCAAAACGATGCGTACATCTCACACAAGTTTTATTTAAGGAGACATTCTTATTATTTCATTAGTTCTCTAAAATTGTCAAAGAAAGAGGTGATTAGGAGTTTTATTACTTCGCTCTAATTTGATTAGCATCAGAAGGAGCAATCCCGTGATTATCGCGTTAAAAACGATGCGTACATCTCATACAAGTCTTGATTTAGGAAGACCTTCTTATTGTTTCATTGGTTTTCTCAAATTGTCAAAGAAAGAGGTGATTATGAGTCATATGACTTTGTTCTAGTTTGATTAGCATCAAGAAGAGCAATCCTATCACTAGTGCCTTCAAAACGATCTTTACATCTCACACAAGTTTTCATTTAGGGAGACCTTTTTATTGTTTCATTAGTTCTCTCAAATTGCCAAAATATAGGTGATTATGAGTCCTATTACTTTGTTCTAATAGAAATTAGCATCAAAAGGAGCAATCACATCATTATCGTGTCCAAAACGATGCGTAGACCTCACAATAAGTCTTCATTTAAGGAAACCTTCATATTGTTTCATTGGTTGTTTCAAATTTACAAAGAAAAGGTGATTAAGAGTTATATGCAAGACCCCAACTTTTATGAATAAAGATTTAATTTTCTTTATATATTATTTTGAAATAGTAAGGTGTTGATTTGATAAATGTGAAAAGTTATGGGTAAATGTGCAAATATTTCAAAATAAGCAAGTGGTTATAAAATATTCTTGTTGTCGAGGAATATTCGTTTGGTCGTGGAATATTCTTGTTGTCGGGGAATATTCGTACGACGGCGCAGCTATTTGTGGGCCCCACAACAGAATAACTGTCGGATATAGAAAGCGACATAAATAACCTTTTTATAAATAACGGTAAAATTGTTACGGTTAAACTGTTGAAATACCCGGTGCTAAAAATACAGTAATATGCGTTATTGCACAGTAGCAAACGGTATTGCACTTTTCGAAATTGATTCTAACGTAAGAAGACACTTACTCAATTATTGTTACAGTAATTACTGTTCAATATTTTATATTATTAATTCAATAATTGCTACGTTGATATTTTATATGATTGATTTAATAATTGCTACCGTTGATATTTTGTATTTGATTCAATGATTGTCACTGCACAGTATTTTACATTATCAAATCAATAATTCATATTATTTGAATAATATTATTAGATAGCATTATTGACAATGTCTAAGGAAGTTTTGTCTAGGAGGAGTTATTTAATTACGCGCCAATAAGGAAAAATTCTTATCGGAATGCACCCTCTTTCTTGGGAACGATCTGGTTGTTAATATTGTAGTTCTGCAATATTATTTGTGAATAATTAATTATTGATTTATATGATAAGAAAATATTTATTTTGTGGATATAAAAGAAGGAATTAGTACTGATGTGTTTTTATCAGTATTTTGGTGTGGAAAATCATCTGTTTGTGGATTTCGGCCATTTTCGGTTGAGAATTTGGAAAAACTTCCTTCTACAAAGTTGTAGAGAATTAAATTTCCTATAAAAAGAACATAAAATCTGTATTTTTCTAACAAAAGGGCTATTTATCATGAATTATTGAAGTTTTGGAAAATAAATATTTTTTTTATTAAAAACATGAGTGGGCCCCACTTTTGTTTTTTATGGCTTGTAAATGCTGAATTTTCAAATCTCACGAGGTGTGCGTATTAGTTGGTGAAAGCCGCCGGTAGCAAAAGTCTACTTTGGCATCCTAAGCTTTTTCTATAAATAAGGTGCTTAGTTAGAAATGAAAATCACACCAGAATCAGAAAATTTTCTCTCTATAATATTGAGCGTATTTTTGTGAGTATTTCGATACTTTGAGTGTTGCTATTCAGTACAAATTTTCTTCAGCCTTATATCCGATATTCCAGTCAGAAGTATTATTCTTTTGAGGTAAGGGATGTTATTTTCTTTCGTAAATGATGTTATTCTTTTCAATATCATTATACCAAAATATTGGCATAGATTTTATTATGAAATTCTGACTTTTTCGTCTGAGTTACTATTCACGTATACAACACTATTCATGTATACGACACTATTCACGGAAAAATTAAATTTTCTTCTATTTGTCCAAGTTGCTTGTTAAGGTTCCTATCTTTGATTGGATCTAAGTTTTAAGCTTTATTCTTGAGTTTTGCTCCACAATTGATTATTACGGAGTATTATTGAACTTGGATAAACTAAATTACGAATATCTAATCTTTGTCCTTTGTCTAATTAGATTTGTTATTTATATTATTTTTCATCATCCTCAGTCCTAAATGGTGATATAACTAAATATATTTGGCCTGTAGAGCAAAGATGAATGATTACCTGATGAATATCTTTGGCCCGTAGTGCAAAGATGAATATTTGATTCGAGATGTATATTGATTGATGTTACAGGGATAAAATATTGATGATGGACTTTTAAATCATAGAAGATAGTAGACTTCATTCTCTACTTAACTCTTCTAATGAATTGCTATTTTCGCTGCAAATATTGATCTAAAACTTATTGTCAATAATATTTTACCTGAATTGTTGAAGACTAACGATAATTTATTTTTTATTATCTTAGTTATAATATTCTTTACTGGGCTAGTTGAGCTCACCCTTTTCATCTATTGTCCTCTTCAAGAAATGAGAATGTCGCAGGAACTAGTCGGGGAACAGAGTGATGGTCCGAGTTAGAGCAGTAGTAGTCCTCACTATTTCTAATAAATAGTGTGATAATAATTATAATGAGGGCTTAGTTTGAATGTTAATATTTTCTACATATTTGTATTGACACTCACAGTTGTGTGGTCGTATTTTGCACGACTGCTTGATATAAAGTTTGTATTTGGATTCTGTACCATGTATTTGGCGACTCAGAATGGGTTGGGTTAACTGGACCTATTCTGGGGGCGTCACAGTTGGTATCAGAGCTTAGAGATATGATCTCTGGCGGAGATCGGGGAATAGAACTAGGAGGGGAGAGACGAGTAAATCCTTCACTAGTATGTCCTACCTAAGCTTATGTGGTATTTAATTGGTCTGTCGAAACACAGGGTTATTATGAGATATGTTAATTTATTTAATTAACCTTTGTTTTATGGCAGTATTTGAGAATGGCAGCTGAGAATGTTAACAATGGAGTTAATGAGACCGTGGAGACACCTTTAATCACCAACCAAGAGAACGTGTAACAAGAAGGCAATGATTTTTTTTTTTTGCTAATTTAAGCTAAAATCTTAACATTCCTGCCTTGGGCAGGAATGGATCCCAAGATCTCTTGGACTCAAAGCCTTATGAGTAGTTGTTTTACCATTGAGCCGAGGGACTTGGTAGAAGGCAATGTTCATCCTGAAAACAACGTTGATCAGACGATAAACGATGAGATGTTTAGAAGTTTTTTGCAGTTCATGCAAAACCAGACGAGGGAAACTCGTGTGCAAAATACAGGTGGAGATAATAACAACTCGCGGCTTGTCACTACCAAGCAGTTCAAAGAGTTGGGACCACCAGAGTTTTTGGGAAAACCAGATCCGATAAAGGCGGAGACGTGGGTTAAGCAAATTACCAAGATATTTGATGTCTTGGGATGCACGGAGGAACAGAAGGTTCCATTCGCCACGTTTATGTTCCGTGGAGAGGCGGATAACTGGTGGGAATCTGTGAAGCGTACCAAGCCTGCCGCACTCAAGATGTCTTGGGAGGAATTCCAGAAACTGTTCAATGACAAGTATTTTCCTGAAAGTATTCGTCATATAAAGGAGGTAGAGTTTATCAGACTGGAACAAAATAACATGACGGTGTCCCAGTTCGAGGCTAAGTTCGCGGAGTTGTCCATGTTTGCACCTCATTTGATGGAGAATGAGGAACGCATGACGCGGATGTTTCTGAGAGGTTTGAAACCCGAAATTCGTCAATACCTCATTTCTCACAAATTTTCTCTATATTTGTAGTGAACAGAGCCCAGTTGTTAGAACGAGATAGTGATTATATTCAACCAAGGGACAACAACCAAGGTCGTACCGGTGGTAGCAGTCATCGGAGCAATGACAACCAGCGGGGAGGAAAGTATGACAGAAGCGGTAACCACTCCGGTAGTAATCGTGGCCATGATAGTAGAAAAAGAGAATCGGGAGGAGATTTCAAGAAGAGAAGGTACAACAATGAGAACGTGAAGACGTCGACATCAGCACCAGCATCAACTGTTTCTAGGGGAGGAGAACGACCACCGGTCGTATGCTATAAATGCGAGAAAGAGGGACACATCAGTCCAAACTGCCCACAATAATTCAAAGCATGCTATAACTGTGGAAAAGAAGGACATATAGCTCAAGATTGGACGTAGCGAAACCAAGTCCAGCGGGGGTGGTGATTCCAAAGGCGGTTTCGGACAAGTCAAAGTCGGTGATTCCTAGAAGAGTGTTTGTCGTGATAGCCCAAAACGCGAGGAACCCACACGAGGTGATTACGGGTAAGCTAATCATAAACTCTTGCGAAGTTTACACCTTGTTAGATACTGGTGCTACCCATTCTTTTATTTCACCTGCTTGTGCTTAACGTTTGAACTTGACTTCTGATAAATTAGACTTTGACTTATCTGTTGAAACTCCGTTGGGAGAAGCCTTTGTTACATCCACAGTTTACAAATCTTGTTTGATTCAGATTGGTACCCTTACCTTACCTGTTGATCTTATTTCCTTGAAAATACTTGCATTTGACGTGATTTTAGGAATTGACTGGTTAACCACTTACCATGCTAAAATTGATTATTTTCGTAAGGTTATTAGTTTTCATATTTCTAATCAACCTGTTGTACGAATCCAAACCACCAAACCACTAAAATCAGTCAATATCATTTCAAGTCACAAAGCTATTCGTTTATTGAAAAACGGATGTCAAGCTTTCTTAGCTCATGTCACTGATCTAAACCAGAATACGTCAGATTTGAATAATATTTCCGTTGTTAATGAGTTTTCTGATGTATTTCCCGAAGAACTTTCCGGTCTACCCCTAGAACGTGAAGTTGAATTCTTTATTGACCTTGAACCCGATACAAAACCCATTTCTAAAACCCCATATCGAATGGCTCCTATTGAACTTTAGGAGTTAAAGGTCCAATTACAGGAATTGTTAGACATCGATTTTATTCGTCCTAGTACGTCTCCTTGGGGTGCTCCTGTTTTATTCGTAAAGAAGAAAGACGGGAGTATGCAACTTTGTATTGACTATCGGGAGTTGAACCATGTCACCATCAAGAATAGGTATCCGCTACCTCGTATTGATGATCCGTTCGACCAGTTGCAAGGTGCACAATTCTTTTCAAAGATCAATCTTCATTCTGGGAATCATCAGCTAAAGATTAAAACTGAGGATATTCCGAAGACTGCCTTCAGAACTCGGTACGGGCATTATGAGTTCTTAGTCATGTCTTTTGGATTGACTAATGCTCCTACTACTTTCATGGATATGATGAACCGTGTATTTAAGGAATATTTGGATTAGTTCGTTGTTGTCTTTATTGATGACATCCTCATCTATTTTAAAAGCCGTGAAGATCATGAGCACCACTTGAAGTTGGTACTTCAAAAGCTTCGTGAGAACAAGCTATATGCCAAGCTGAAGAAATGTGAGTTCTGGCTTGAGAAAGTAGCATTCCAAGGGCACGTGGTATCGAAACGTGGAGTATCTGTTGACCCGACGAAGATTGAAGCAATACAAAGTTGGGAGCAACCTAAGTCGATGACCGAAGTACGAAGCGTTCTGGTCTTAGCTGGTTATTATCGGAGGTTCGTAGAGGGATTTTCTCGAATCGCTACTCCATTAACTCAGTTGACTTGGAAGGATACAAAATTCGTTTGGAGCAAGGAATGCGAGAAGAGCTTCCAAGAGCTCAAGAGAAGACTTATCTCGGCACCTGTTCTGACAATACCATCTGGTTCGGATGGATTTGTTATCTACAGCGATGCTTCGGGCAAAGGGTTAGGATGTGTTCTCATGCAACATGGGAAAGTCATAGCCTATGCCTCGCGACAACTCAAAGAATATGAGAGGAATTATCCTACTCTTGATCTAGAGTTGGCAGCTGTCGTTTTCGCGTTGAAGATCTGGAGACTTTACTTGTACGGGGAGAAAGTGGAGATTTATACGGATCATAAGAGCCTTAAATATTTCTTCACTCAAAATGAACTCAACATGCGGCAACGATGTTGGCTTGAGCTTTTGAAAGATTACGATCATACTATCCAATACCATCCTGGAAAAGCGAATGTGGTTGCTGACGCGTTGAGTAAAAGATCATATGCGGGAACGAGTGCGATGATGTCAAGTATACGCGTAGAACCAGCTTTGATTGATAAAGTTGAAGCTGCTCAAGCTACAGATCCCGAGCTGATGAAGATGATGAAGAAGGTGCAAGAAGGTGCCATTCCAGAAGCAAGACTCGATGAAGAAGGAATACTTCGAGTCAACTCCAGACTTTGTGTTTCTAACGATTCCGACTTGAAGCATAGAATCATGATGGAGGCACACAACACACCGTTTGCAATCCATCCTGGGAGTACTAAAATGTATCGTAATCTTCGACATACATTTTGGTGGAGCAATATGAAGAGAGAGATCGCGGAGTTTATGTCAAGGTGTTTAACGTGTCAACGTGTCAAGGCAGAGCATCAAGTGCCGAAGGGTCCATTGCAACCACTGGAGATTCCAAAATGGAAGTGGGAACACATTACGATGGATTTCGTTACGGGTCTTCCCAAGGTTTCTCAAGGCATAGATGCGATTTGGGTTATTGTCGATAGATTAACCAAGTCTGCTCATTTCTTGCCGATACGGGAGATTTATTCCCTTGAACGTCTTGCTCGTATATACGTGAATGAGATTGTGAAGTTGCATGGCATGCCAGTATCTATAGTTTCGGATCATGACCGAAGATTTACTTCACGATTTTGGACCAGTTTGCAGAAAGCTATGGGAACGGACTTACGATTCAGTTCGGCATATCATCCTCAAACAGACGGACAATCAGAAAGGACTATTCAAACTCTTGAAGATCTATTGAGACTCTGTGTTCTAGACTTCAAAGGGAGTTGGGATAAGTACTTACCATTGGTGGAATTCTCCTACAACAACAGTTATCAGGCAAGTATAGGCGTAGCTCCATTCGAAGCGTTGAATGGGAGAAAGTGTCGTTCTCCAGTATGCTGGGATGAGGTGGGTGAAGCAACAATATTGGGACCAGAGTTAGTACGTATGACTACGGAAAAGATTCAAATGATCCGGCAACGGATACAAACAGCACAAAATCGACAAAAGAGTTATGCTGATCTTCATCGAAAGGACGTGGAATTTAATGTTGGGGATCATGTATTGTTACGTGTTGCTCTATGTAAAGGAGTTACGAGATTCGGGAAGAGAGGAAAGCTCAACCCAGGATTCATTGGTCCATTTGAGATTCTTGACCGAGTAGGAAATGTGGCCTATAGACTCGCTTTACCTCCAAGCATGTCTCGTGTTCATAATTTTTTTCACATATCCATGTTGTGTAAATATGTGAAAGATCCAAACCACATTATTGAGTTAGAACCAGACGAGATAGCCGAAGATTTAACATACGAAGATGTACCTGTCAAGATCTTGGATTAGAGGGAGCATGTCCTACGCTCGAAAATTATACCTCAAGTTAAAGTTTTGTGGAGAAACCATGCTATTGAGGAAATGACCTTGGAGTTGGAATCGGAAATGAAAGCGAGGTATCCTCACCTTTTTGACATACCAGGTACGCACGTCAATTTCGAGGACGAAATTTCATAAGGAGGGGAGGTTGTAAGACCCCAACTTTTATGAATAAAGATTTAATTTTCTTTATATATTATTTTGAAATAGTAAGGTGTTAATTTGATAAATGTAAAAAGTTATGGGTAAATATACAAATATTTCAAAATAAACAAGTGGTTATAAAATATTCTTGTTGTCGGGGAATATTCGTTTGGTCATAGAATATTCTTATTGTCGGGGAATATTCGTACGACAGCGCAGCTATTTGTGGGCCCCACAACTGTATAACTGTCGGATATAAAAAGCGACAGAAATAACCTTTTTATAAATATCGGTAAAACTGTTACGGTTAAACTGTTGAAATACCCGGTGATAAAAATACAGTAATACGCGTTGTTGCACAGTAGCACACGGTATTGTACAGTATTTCAAATTATTGATTCTTACGAAAGAAGACACTTACTCAATTATTGTTACAGTAATTACTGTTCAATATTTTATATTATTGATTCAATAATTGCTACGCTGATATTTTATATGATTGATTTAATAATTGCTACCTTTGATATTTTGTATTATTGATTCAATGATTGTCACTGCACAGTATTTTACATTATCAAATCAATAATTCATATTATTTGAATAATATTATTAGATAGCATTATTGACAATGTCTAAGAAAGTTTTGTCTAGGAGGTGTTATTTAATTGCGCGCCAGTAAGGAAAAATCTTTATCGGAAGGCCCCCTCTTTCTTGGGAACGACCTGGTTGTTAATATTGTAGTTCTGTAATATTATTTGTGAATAATTAATTATTAATTTATATGATAAGAAAATATTTATTTTGTGGATATAAAAGAAGGAATTAGTGCTGATGTATTTTTATCAGTATTTTGGTGTGAAAAATCATCTGTTTGTGGATTTCGGCCATTTTCGGTTGAGAATTTGGAAAAACTTCCTTCTACAAAGTTGTAGAGAATTAAATTTCCTATAAAAAGGACATAGAATTTGTATTTTTCTGAAAAAAGGGCTATTTATTATGAATTATTGAAGTTTCGAAAAATAAATATTTTTTTTATTAAAAGCATGGGTGGGCCCCACTTTTGTTTTTTATGGCTTGTAAATGCTGAATTTTCAAATCTCACGAGGTGTGCGTATGAGTTGGTGAAAGCCGCCGGTAGCAAAAGTCTATTTTGACATCCTAAGCTTTTCCTATTAATAGGGTGATTAGTTAGAAATAAAAATCACACCAGAATCAGAAAATTTTTCCTCTATAATATCGAGCGTATTTTTGTGAGTATTTCGATACTTTGAGTGTTGCTATTCAGTGCAAATTTTCTTCAGCCTTATATCCAATATTTCAGTCAGAAGTACTATTCTTTTGAGGTAAGGGATGCTATTTTCTTTCGTAAATGATGTTATTCTTTTCAATATCATTATACCAAAATATTGGCATGGATTTTATTATGAAATTCTGACTTTTTCTGTTAGGGTTACTATTCATGTATACGGCACTATTCACGAAAAAATTAAATTTTCTTCTATTTGTCCAAGTTACTTGTTAAGGTTCTTATCTTTGATTGAATCTAAGTTTTGAGCTTTATTCTTGAGTTTTGCTCCACAATTGATTATTACGGAGTATTATTGAACTTGGATAAACTAAATTACGAATATCTAATCTTTGTCATTTATCTCATTAGATTCGTTATTTATATTATTTTTCATCATCCTCGGTCCTAAATGGTAATATAACTGAATATCTTTGGCCTGTAGAGCAAAGATGAATGATTACCTGATGAATATCTTTGGCCCGTAGTACAAAGATGAACAGCTGTTGAGATGAACATGACTAACTGATGATACAATTGAATATCTTTGGCCCGTAGTGCAAAGATAAATATTTAATTTGAGATGTATATTGATTGATGTTACAGGGATAAAATATTGATGATGGACTTTTAAATCATAGAAGATAGTAGACTTCATTCTCTACTTAACTCTTCTAATGAATTGTTATTTTTCGCTGCGAATATTGATCTAAAACTTGTTGTCCATAATATTTTACCTGAATTGTTGAAGACTACCGATAATTTATTTTTTATTATCTTAGTTATAATATTCTTTACTGGGCTAGTTGAGCTCACCCTTTTCATCTATTGTCCTCTTCAGGAAATGAGAATGTCGCAGGAACTAGTCGGGGAACAGAGTGATGGTCCGAGTTAGAGCAGTAGTAGTCCTCACTATTTCTAATAAATAGTGTGATAATAATTGTAATGAGGGCTTAGTTTGAATGTTAATATTTTCTACATATTTATATTGACACTCACAGTTGTGTGGTCGTATTTTGCACGACTGCTTGATATAAAGTTTGTATTTGGATTCTGTACCATGTATTTGGCGACTCAGAATGGGTTGGGTTGACTGGACCTATTCTGGGGGCGTCACAGTTGGTATCAGAGCTTAGATATATGATCTCTGGCGGAGATCGGGGAATAGAACTAGGAGGGGAGAGACGAGTAAATCCTTCACTAGTATGTCCTACCTAAGCTTATGTGGTATTTAATTGGTCTGTCGAAACACAGGGTTATTATGAGATATGTTAATTTATTTAATTAACCTTTGTTTTATGGCAGTATTTGAGAATGGCAGCTGAGAATGTTAACAATGGAGTTAATGAGACCGTGGAGACACCTTTAATCACCAACCAAGAGAACGTGCAACAAGAAGGCAATGATTTTTTTTTTTGCTAATTTAAGCTGAAATATTAACATTCCTACCTTGGGCAGGAATGGATCCCAAGATCTCTTGGACTCAAAGCCTTATGAGTAGTTGTTTTACCATTGAGCCGAGGGACTTGGTAGAAGGCAATGTTCATCCTGAAAACAACGTTGATCAGACGATAAACAATGAGATGTTTAGAAGTTTTTTGCAGTTCATGCAAAACCAGACGAGGGAAACTCGTGTGCAAAATACAGGTGGAGATAATAACAACTCGCAGCCTGTCACTGCCAAGCAGTTCAAAGAGTTGGGACCACCAGAGTTTTTGGGAAAACCAGATCCGATAAAGGCGGAGACGTGGGTTAAGCAAATTACCAAGATATTTGATGTCTTGGGATGCACGGAGGAACAGAAGGTTCCATTCGCCACGTTTATGTTCCGTGGAGAGGCAGATAACTGGTGGGAATCTGTGAAGCGTACCAAGCCTGCCGCACTCAAGATGTCTTGGGAGGAATTCCAGAAACTGTTCAATGACAAGTACTTTCCTGAAAGTATTCGTCATATGAAGGAGGTAGAGTTTATCAGACTGGAACAAAATAACATGACGGTGTCCCAGTTCGAGGCTAAGTTCGCGGAGTTGTCCATGTTTGCACCTCATTTGGTGGAGAATGAGGAACGCATGACGCGGATGTTTCTGAGAGGTTTGAAACCCGAAATTCGTCAATACCTCATTTCTCACAAATTTTCTCTATATTTGTAGTGAACAGAGCCCAGTTGTTAGAACGAGATAGTGATTATATTCAACCAAGGGACAACAACCAAGGTCGTACCGGTGGCAGCAGTCATCGGAGCAATGACAAGCAGCGGGGAGGAAAGTATGACAGAAGCGGTAACCACTCCGGTAGTAATCGTGGCCATGATAGTAGAAAAAGAGAATCGGGAGGAGATTTCAAGAAGAGAAGGTACAACAATGAGAACGTGAAGACGTCGACATCAGCACCAGCATCAACTGTTTCTAGGGGAGGAGAACGACCACCGGTCGTATGCTATAAATGCGAGAAAGAGGGACACATCAGTCCAAACTGCCCACAACAATTCAAAGCATGCTATAACTGTGGAAAAGAAGGACATATAGCTCAAGATTGGACGTAGCGAAACCAAGTCCAGCGGGGGTGGTGATTCCAAAGGCGGTTTCGGACAAGTCAAAGTCGGTGATTCCTAGAAGAGTGTTTGTCGTGACAGCCCAAAACCCGAGGAACCCACACGAGGTGATTACGGGTAAGCTAATCATAAACTCTTGCGAAGTTTACACCTTGTTAGATACTGGTGCTACCCATTCTTTTATTTCACCTGCTTGTGCTTAACGTTTGAACTTGACTTCTGATAAATTAGACTTTGACTTATCTGTTGAAACTCCGTTGGGAGAAGCCTTTGTTACATCCACAGTTTACAAATCTTGTTTGATTCAGATTGGTACCCTTACCTTACCTGTTGATCTTATATCCTTGAAAATACTTGCATTTGACGTGATTTTAGGAATTGACTGGTTAACCACTTACCATGCTAAAATTGATTGTTTTCGTAAGGTTATTAGTTTTCATATTTCTAATCAACCTGTTGTGCGAATCCAAACCACCAAACCACTAAAATCAGTCAATATCATTTCAAGTCACAAAGCTATTCGTTTATTGAAAAACGGATGTCAAGCTTTCTTAGCTCATGTCACTGATCTAAACCAGAATACGTCAGATTTGAATAATATTTCCGTTGTTAATGAGTTTCCTGATGTATTTCCCGAAGAACTTCCCGGTCTACCCCTAGAACGTGAAGTTGAATTCTTTATTGACCTTGAACCCGATACAAAACCCATTTCTAAAACCCCATATCGAATGGCTCCTATTGAACTTTAGGAGTTAAAGGTCCAATTACAGGAATTGTTAGACATCAATTTTATTCGTCCTAGTACGTCTCCTTGGGGTGCTCCTGTTTTATTCGTAAAGAAGAAAGACGGGAGTATGCAACTTTGTATTGACTATCGGGAGTTGAACCATGTCACCATCAAGAATAGGTATCCGCTACCTCGTATTGATGATCCGTTCGACCAGTTGCAAGGTGCACAATTCTTTTCAAAGATCAATCTTCATTCTGGGAATCATCAGCTAAAGATTAAAACTGAGGATATTCCGAAGACTGCCTTCAGAACTCGGTACGGGCATTATGAGTTCTTAGTCATGTCTTTTGGATTGACTAATGCTCCTACTACTTTCATGGATATGATGAACCGTGTATTTAAGGAATATTTGGATTAGTTCGTCGTTGTCTTTATTGATGACATCCTCATCTATTTTAAAAGCCGTGAAGATCATGAGCACCACTTGAAGTTGGTACTTCAAAAGCTTCGTGAGAACAAGCTATATGCCAAGCTGAAGAAATGTGAGTTCTGGCTTGAGAAAGTAGCATTCCAAGGGCACGTGGTATCGAAACGTGGAGTATCTGTTGACCCGACGAAGATTGAAGCAATACAAAGTTGGGAGCAACCTAAGTCGATGACCGAAGTACGAAGCGTTCTGGTCTTAGCTGGTTATTATCGGAGGTTCGTAGAGGGATTTTCTCGAATCGCTACTCCATTAACTCAGTTGACTTGGAAGGATACAAAATTCGTTTGGAGCAAGGAATGCGAGAAGAGCTTCCAAGAGCTCAAGAGAAGACTTATCTCGGCACCTGTTCTGACAATACCATCTGGTTCGGATGGATTTTTTATCTACAGCGATGCTTCGGGCAAAGGGTTAGGATGTGTTCTCATGCAACATGGGAAAGTCATAGCCTATGCCTCGCGACAACTCAAAGAATATGAGAGGAATTATCCTACTCTTGATCTAGAGTTGGCAGCTGTCGTTTTCGCGTTGAAGATCTGGAGACTGTACTTGTACGGGGAGAAAGTGGAGATTTATACGGATCATAAGAGCCTTAAATATTTCTTCACTCAAAAGGAACTCAACATGCGGCAACGATGTTGGCTTGAGCTTTTGAAAGATTACGATCATACTATCCAATACCATCCTGGAAAAGCGAATGTGGTTGCTGACGCGTTGAGTAAAAGATCATATGCGGGAACGAGTGCGATGATGCCAAGTATACGCGTAGAACCAGCTTTGATTGATAAAGTTAAAGCTGCTCAAGCTACAGATCCCGAGCTGATGAAGATGATGAAGAAGGTGCAAGAAGGTGCCATTCCAGAAGCAAGACTCGATGAAGAAGGAATACTTCGAGTCAACTCCAGACTTTGTGTTCCTAACGACTCCGACTTGAAGCATAGAATCATGATGGAGGCACACAACACACCGTTTGCAATCCATCCTGGGAGTACTAAAATGTATCGTAATCTTCGACATACATTTTGGTGGAGCAATATGAAGAGAGAGATCGCGGAGTTTATCTCAAGGTGTTTAACGTGTCAACGTGTCAAGGCAGAGCATCAAGTGCCGAAGGGTCCATTGCAACCACTGGAGATTCCAAAATGGAAGTGGGAACACATTACGATGGATTTCATTACGGGTCTTCCCAAGGTTTCTCAAGGCATAGATGCGATTTGGGTTATTGTCGATAGATTAACCAAGTCTGCTCATTTCTTGCCGATACGGGAGATTTATTCCCTTGAACGTCTTGCTCGTATATACGTGAATGAGATTGTGAAGTTGCATGGCATGCCAGTATCTATAGTTTCGGATCATGACCGAAGATTTACTTCACGATTTTGGACCAGTTTGCAGAAAGCTATGGGAACGGACTTACGATTCAGTTCGGAATATCATCCTCAAACAGACGGACAATCAGAAAGGACTATTAAAACTCTTGAAGATCTATTGAGACTCTGTGTTCTAGACTTCAAAGGGAGTTGGGATAAGTACTTACCATTGGTGGAATTCTCCTACAACAACAGTTATCAGGCAAGTATAGGCGTAGCTCCATTCGAAGCGTTGTATGGGAGAAAGTGTCGTTCTCCAGTATGCTGGGATGAGGTGGGTGAAGCAACAATATTGGGACCAGAGTTAGTACGTATGACTACGGAAAAGATTCAAATGATCCGGCAACGGATACAAACCGCACAAAATCGACAAAAGAGTTATGCGGATCTTCATCGAAAGGACGTGGAATTTAATGTTGGGGATCATATATTGTTACGTGTTGCTCTATGTAAAGGAGTTACGAGATTCGAGAAGAGAGGAAAGCTCAACCCACGATTCATTGGTCCATTTTGATAGTAGTGTGCATACAAGCCAATCATGTATGATGATAAAGCATGTACTTTGTAAACAATCTTATTTATTTATTAAAAAAATATTCATTTATTAAAGGCATTTAATTATCTACATGGTGCTGTTTTTATAATATGTAAATAACCCATAGTTTTAAGCAATGCTTTTAGAATCATGATGATGATCATGCTAATGAGATCTAAATTCTTAGAAAGCTCTAAAACTAAAATAGTTCCCAATCGTGGGATTACTAAAAAGGGGATTAGTAAATCCGGATAGATTGGTACATATGTTGCTTGCTCATTGGATGAGGATGATTGATCTCATGATCATTTGTGTGGAGACACTAAAGCAAGTATGTAGGTGCTTATTGGAGAATAAGTTCACTGAACGTGATTCGCTATGGAATACCTAATGGAGTTTTACTCGCCTGTCAATAGGAATTCCTAATGTGATAGTAGTACAAGTGATCCTTGGACTTGAGATCATCATAGTATCTTGTATGTAACAAATTATACTTTGACTTATTCCTTAAGACCTTTTAAGGCATATATAGGGTATGCTTGGGTATAATGAGTTACATATGGAGATAATGAATGATCAATAAAGAATCTACCACCTCTAGTAAAAGAGGATATATGTCCTATGTGATTCGTTAAATGACAACCCAGGAATCCTTGGCCAAGGTGAAATGAAATTAGAAAGGAGTTTTTAATTTGCATTATTTGGAGTTGTGCATTTTCTAATCGAAATACATATAATTAAATAAAATAAGACTTGACAGTAAATCCATGTCTTATATTTAATTGGGACATTGTATGGTGGAAGGATTGAATTGTATGGTAACTATTTACTCACAGGTTCTTTTTGATTAATGTTGAAATCTATATTATCTGGAAAGTCGTTGATCGCTAGGGAGGCTTATCCCTATTGTAGAATAAATATTATTTATTTAAATAAATTATTAGTTTAATTTATTTATTTAAATAAGATTAAAATTATTTTAATTGATTTATTCACAACCGGTTTAATATGGAAAACCTAAAGGGTCACACCATAAAAGGAAGAATAATTATTTAAGAAGGTAATGGCATAATCGTAATAATGCATTAAGTATAATTAATTTAATCTATGGTGATAGAATAAATTAAATAGCTTAATGTTTATTATTTAATATTTTGGAAATATTAAATATAAATTAATAAGAGGAGTCTTATTAATATTATTACAATTATTATTATTTTAATTTCTAAAGGAGTTTAGTAATTAATTTAATATTTAGTACTCTCATTTATTCCTAATAAGATTAGGAGACAAATTAATTAAATGAATTTAATTAATTATTCCCATGTGGTGGGAAGCCTAAATTAATTAAAGGAGTTTAATTAATTAAAAGAAATCCCATGTCTAATAGGATTAGAAGGGTTGACCAATGTCTATATAAGAGAAGTCTTATAATAGATATTAGATTGATGTAATTCCAATTGTTGGAGAGTACTCCTTTTCTATAGAGGATAGAAAACTAAGGTTAAGCCAAACACCCTCCTTCTTGATAATTCATCTTCCTTGGTGGATCACCTCTAGAGGCCAAACACTTGGGTGGCTAACGTTGATCAAAGAAAGGAATCTAACCCGGAAATTAAAGGAGATCACGAAGAACAAGGAGTTGAACTAGTACCTGTGGAAGCTTCGTTCTACAAGGGTATGATTCCATAACTTCTTATTTATCGTTTTAAATTAATAATTTGCATAAAGGATGATCCGGGTAATGGTTTTGTAGAAATTTTTTAAACTCTGATATACTATGCTTCCGCTAATTTTTGCAATTTGATTGCGTCACAATTTCGTACAAACCCAACAGTGGCATCAGAGCCAAATCTTTATGCAATTATTAATTTATTTTTGATTTCATATACATATGGGTATGTATTTAAAATAATTTATTGGGCATAATTTTATTGTATAAAATTATATTTTTTTTTAAAAAAAAAAAGAAAAAAAAGAAAAAAAAAAAGAAAAAAAAAGACTTTTTTTGGGAAGAATCACAATTTTTTTGTGTGCTAATCTTGAATTCTGCAAAGAAAAGGTGTTGTCTCTTTCTTACTCCAAAAAGAAGGTGACCCATCAGGAAAGGACTTTTTTAATAAACCTGCAGGACTCTTTTAATAAAAGAAGGTGATTTTTTTTAAAAAAAAATAAATATGATATATTTATTTATTATATTCTAAATAATTTTATAATTAAAATAAAGAGTTTATTTTAATATTGAAATTGGATTTCATGCAATTTAAAATTGCCCATTAAATGATACTCATATATATATGGAATATTTTAATTCATGAGATGAATATTTATTTATTGATATATATGGTGATATGTATGAAAATAAATGAGGATTGATTATGGACTATTTGACCAATGTGATTGGATTTTATTTTAGTTGAATGCTTGAATGAATGGGTTTTATTAAATGGGGTCTGCGTACGTTGTCTTCTCTAATTTTTTTTTCTTGATGTAAAATTCTATCTCCCTCCTATGTACTTCCCCTTGACTGTTGATCAAGGTTTCTATTTAAATTAAATAGTTTAATGTAATAGAAATAGTTAGAATTATCTTTAAAAATTGGAGACCAAGGAGCAAGGAGCGCGTGAAGACCCGTTTGTATGGAGCCCGAGTTTAAATGTAATAGTTATATTTAAATTTAAATTCTTGCACTCCTAGGTTTGACCTTTTGGTTCACTTGGTGGCTCTAGTGAACCAAACTAGAATAAAAGTCCATAATCAATCCGGGTAGAATATAATATTCTATATTGCATGCTAAATATTATATATATTATATTTTATGCAAACATGCTTCGCATGTTTAATAAAATGACGCGTATTTTATATATATATGTGCATGCGCGCTAAACAAGATGAGACAAATAATAACAAACCCCTCAAAGAAATAATATTAAGTCCGAAGCGTTCAAATGATATTTGGAATATCAAACGTCGCCTTCTAGCATGATAAATTAATAGAGTATTAAATATTTAATATGAGCTTGTTGTGCTATCCACAAGGCGAGTATTGCGTATTTAAGATGTTAATTAATCACATTTGATGCTTATCAAGAAAATTGAACGATCTAGTCTTGTTGTGCTATCCACAAGGACGAACATTTTTCTTTTTTGAATTTATGGAAGTGCTAGGCTGGACTTAACTTAAATCATTTTAGTTCGGATGTGCACACACTTGACCATTATGATTTAAGAGGCAAAATAAAAGGAGTTATATAGTGTTGTAATTGACAAGAGTTGTCTACCTATTTATTTGTATATCGCTTGTTGTGCTATCCACAAGGTTATATACATTTGAAATGGGATCCTTATTCTCACTAGCAAATCTTTAATTAGATGTTGCCGAACTATATAAGTGAGGGTAATATAGTTTGATGAAAATAGTGGGAGATACCAATTTAAAATAAAGACCTAAATTTTTTTTGGTATGCAAAATTAATAAAATGAATGTTTGCTAAAATGTTATTTTTCACATGCAGAATTTTAAAAATGTCTAAATCACTAATCTCACTACGAAGCATACTTGATGCAAACAAGCTTACCGGGCCGAATTATGAGGACTGGCTAAGAAATCTGAGAATTGTTCTCACTGCTGAAAAGATTTCTTATGTCCTAAATTCAACTGTCCCTGAATCTGTTTCAGAAACAGCCTCTGAGGAAGAGATTGTCACTTTCAATAAGTGGCAAGATGATGCATCTGTGGCTCAATGCATCATGCTCGCATCCATGAATAACGAGCTTCAGCGTCAGCACGAAAAAATGGATGCTCCTGCTATGCTGCTTCACCTCAAGGAGTTGTATGGTGAACAGAGTAGGACTGCTAGATATGAGATATCTAAGGAGCTCTTCCGATCTCGGATGATCGAGGGTACTGCCATCGAGACTCATGTCCTGAAAGTGATCAATTTGATTGAACGCCTTGGACAGCTTGGGTTCGTCATGGATGGGGAGTTGAGTCAAGACTTGGTCTTGCAGTCACTCCCTGAGACCTTCTCGCAGTTTGTGGTTAATTTTCACATGAATAAGCTAGATGTCAGCTTGCCTGAGCTGCTTAACATGCTGAAAACTGCAGAAGGTCACTTCCCATCCAAGAAGAACCATATCTTGATGGTGGATTCTTCCAATAAAAGGAAGAGACCTAAGGTATCTTCTGAAAAGAAGAAATCCAAGAAGGCTAAGGGAAAGGGGAAAGAAAAGGAACAAAAGAAACCTGAACCAGCTAAAGGAATGTGCTTTCATTGCAACGAGCCGGGTCATTGGAAGAAAAACTGCAAGAAGTTTCTGGCAGACAAGAAGCTTGGAGAAGCTTCGACTTCCAATCAAGGTTTGTTCATGATTGAAATTAATTTTTCAGAAAGTCAAAATTCTACTTGGGTATTGGATACCGGCTGTGGTTCTCACATATGTAATAATGTGAAGGGACTGGTCAGAAGTAGAAAGCTGAACAATGATGAGGTGATCCTACGAGTGGGGAATGGAGCAAAGGTTGCTGCATTAGCTGTAGGAACTTATTATTTAGCAATGCCTTCGGGCAAGTCCATTTATCTTAATAATTGTTATTATGTTCCGAATATTATTAAAAACATTATTTCAATTTCTGTATTGGATATGGAAGGATTTAACGTTGTTATAAAGAACAATAGTTGTTCTATTTATAAAGACGATGTTTTATATGGTATTGGAAATTTGCGAAATGGACTTTATACACTTGACTTACAAGAAAATATATTTCAAATTGAACAAACTAAGAAAAGAAAAAGAGATGATATTAATTATACCTACATGTGACACTGTAGACTCGGTCATATCAATGAAACAAGATTATCCAAGTTGCATAAAGATGGGCTCCTCGAGCTATCCGATTATGAATCATATCCAACTTGTGAATCTTGTCTCATGGGTAAAATGACTAAATCTCCTTTTAGTGGAAGAGGAGAAAGAGTTACAGAGTTGTTGGCATTGATTCACACAGACGTTTGTGGGCCTATGACAACAAGTGCACGGGGTGGGTATTCTTATTTTATTACTTTCACTGATGATCACTCAAGATTTGGATATGTGTATTTAATGAAATACAAGTAAGAATCATTTGAAAAGTTCAAAGAGTTTAGAAGTGAAGTAGAGAAACAAACGGGCAAGAGTATAAAGATACTTCGATCAGATCGAGGTGGAGAATACTTAAGCGGTGAGTTTCTCAATTGTCTCAAAGAAAATGGTATAATCTCACAATGGACTCCTCCAGGTACACCACAGTTAAATGGAGTATCTAAAAGGAGAAATCGAACACTGTTGGACATGGTTCGATCCATGATGAGTTTTACCGACCTTCCAATTTCCTTCTGGGGATATGCCCTAGAAACGGCTGCATACCTACTTAACAAGGTACCTACCAAATCCGTCCCAAAGACTCCATATGAGATGTGGAAGGGGAGGAAACCAAATCTTAAGCATGTTAAGACTTGGGGTTGTCCAGCTTATGTCAAAAAGTTTGAACATGATAAGCTACAGACTAAATCCGAAAAGTGTAGATTTGTGGGATACCCTAAAGAAACTGTAGGGTATTATTTCTATCATCTAACTGATCAAAAGGTGTTTGTTGCGAAACATGCTGCCTTCTTGGAAAAGGAGTTTATCCATGAAGGGGTCAGTGGGAGTAAGATATATCTTGAAGAAGTTCAAGAACCACAAATTGCCACGGATCAAAGTCAGGTACCTGACCAAGTAGAAGAACCTACTATACCACACCCTGTTCGTAAATCTTGGAGAGTACCGAAGATACCTGAGAGGTATGGATTCGTTATAGAGGATGACGATGAGGTACACATCATGAATGATGATGATCCATTGAATTACGAACAGGCCATGAGTAATAAAGACTCAGGGAAATGGCTTGAAGCCATGAAATCCGAAATGGACTCCATGTATGAAAACAAAGTATGGACTTTGGTTTCACCACCTGAAGGCATTAAGCCTATTGGGTGTAAATGGGTCTTTAAAGGAAAGACTGGAGCGGACGGCAAGGTGGAGACCTATAAGGCCCGACTGGTTGCAAAAGGTTTTAAACAAAGACAAGGAGTTGATTATGATGAAACCTTTTCACCAGTAGCTATGCTCAAGTCCATTCGGATTTTGCTTGCGATTGCAGCTTATAACGACTATGAGATCTGGCAGATGGACGTGAAAACGGCCTTCCTCAATGGGAAACTTGAGGAGGATGTGTATATGACACAGCCAGAGGGATTTGTTTCAAAGGTTGGAATAAATCAAGTTTGTAAGTTGCAATGATCCATTTATGGATTGAAGCAAGCTTCTCGTAGATGGAACATTCGTTTTGATGAGACAATCAAAGAGTTTGATTTTATCAAAAATGACGATGAACCATGTGTGTACAAGAAGGTTAGTGGGAGCGCAATTTCATTCCTTGTATTATATGTTGATGATATATTACTGATAGGGAATGACATTCCTATGCTACAATCGATTAAAATCTGGTTATCTAAACACTTCTCCATGAAGGACTTGGGAGAAGCATCCTATATTTTGGGGATAAAGATCTATAGAGATAGATCTAAAAGGATGCTTGGTTTATCCCAAGGAACGTACATTGATGCAATGCTAAAGAGATTTAGCATGGAAGATTCCAAAAGAGGTCTCATGCTGATGAGCCATGGAATACATCTCTCCAAGAAACAGGCCCCAAAGACACCTGAGGAGAGAGACCGTATGAGTAAGATCCCTTATGCTTCTGCAATAGGATCTATCATGTACGGTATGATATGTACTAGACCGGATGTTGCTCATGCACTTAGTGTAATGAGCAGATACCAGTCGAATCCTGGAGAAGAGCACTGGAAGGCAGTGAAGAATATCCTAAAGTACTTGAGAAGGACTAAAGATATTTTTTCTTGTCTACGGTGGGTCTGAATTAAAACTCGAGGGCTTCACAGACTCAAGTTTTCAAACGGACCAAGATGACAGTAAATCTGTTTCGGGGTATGTTGTTACCTTGAACGGAGGCGTAGTGAGTTGGAAGAGTTCCAAGCAGCAAACAGTTGCTGATTCAGTGACAGAGGCAGAGTATATAACTGTAAGTGAAGCTGCAAGTTGATGTTTTAGATGAAAAGTTCATTACAGAACTAGGAATAGTTCCTAAGTCTCATCTTGAATCTAAACATGTGTTGCGGCACTTTGATTAAAGAAATCATTGAAAGAGGAGAGTGTAGACTCTCAAGACAACATTGCAGATCCATTAACTAAAGCTTTAACACAACAGCAGTTTGATCGTCACTTAGAGAAGTTGGGTATGAGATACCATGGCGATTGGCTTTAGTGCAAGTGGGAGATTGATAGTAGTGTGCATACAAGCCAATCATGTATGATGATAAAGCATGTACTTTGTAAACAATCTTATTTATTTATTAAAAAAATATTCATTTATTAAAGGCATTTAATTATCTACATGGTGCTGTTTTTATAATATGTAAATAACCCATAGTTTTAAGCAATGCTTTTAGAATCATGATGATGATCATGCTAATGAGATCTAAATTCTTAGAAAGCTCTAAAACTAAAATAGTTCCCAATCGTGGGATTACTAAAAAGGGGATTAGTAAATCCGGATAGATTGGTACATATGTTGCTTGCTCATTGGATGAGGATGATTGATCTCATGATCATTTGTGTGGAGACACTAAAGCAAGTATGTAGGTGCTTATTGGAGAATAAGTTCACTGAACGTGATTCGCTATGGAATACCTAATGGAGTTTTACTCGCCTGTCAATAGGAATTCCTAATGTGATAGTAGTACAAGTGATCCTTGGACTTGAGATCATCATAGTATCTTGTATGTAACAAATTATACTTTGACTTATTCCTTAAGACCTTTTAAGGCATATATAGGGTATGCTTGGGTATAATGAGTTACATATGGAGATAATGAATGATCAATAAAGAATCTACCACCTCTAGTAAAAGAGGATATATGTCCTATGTGATTCGTTAAATGACAACCCAGGAATCCTTGGCCAAGGTGAAATGAAATTAGAAAGGAGTTTTTAATTTGCATTATTTGGAGTTGTGCATTTTCTAATCGAAATACATATAATTAAATAAAATAAGACTTGACAGTAAATCCATGTCTTATATTTAATTGGGACATTGTATGGTGGAAGGATTGAATTGTATGGTAACTATTTACTCACAGGTTCTTTTTGATTAATGTTGAAATCTATATTATCTGGAAAGTCGTTGATCGCTAGGGAGGCTTATCCCTATTGTAGAATAAATATTATTTATTTAAATAAATTATTAGTTTAATTTATTTATTTAAATAAGATTAAAATTATTTTAATTGATTTATTCACAACCGGTTTAATATGGAGAACCTAAAGGGTCACACCATAAAAGGAAGAATAATTATTTAAGAAGGTAATGGCATAATCGTAATAATGCATTAAGTATAATTAATTTAATCTATGGTGATAGAATAAATTAAATAGCTTAATGTTTATTATTTAATATTTTGGAAATATTAAATATAAATTAATAAGAGGAGTCTTATTAATATTATTACAATTATTATTATTTTAATTTCTAAAGGAGTTTAGTAATTAATTTAATATTTAGTACTCTCATTTATTCCTAATAAGATTAGGAGACAAATTAATTAAATGAATTTAATTAATTATTCCCATGTGGTGGGAAGCCTAAATTAATTAAAGGAGTTTAATTAATTAAAAGAAATCCCATGTCTAATAGGATTAGAAGGGTTGACCAATGTCTATATAAGAGAAGTCTTATAATAGATATTAGATTGATGTAATTCCAATTGTTGGAGAGTACTCCTTTTCTATAGAGGATAGAAAACTAAGGTTAAGCCAAACACCCTCCTTCTTGATAATTCATCTTCCTTGGTGGATCACCTCTAGAGGCCAAACACTTGGGTGGCTAACGTTGATCAAAGAAAGGAATCTAACCCGGAAATTAAAGGAGATCACGAAGAACAAGGAGTTGAACTAGTACCTGTGGAAGCTTCGTTCTACAAGGGTATGATTCCATAACTTCTTATTTATCGTTTTAAATTAATAATTTGCATAAAGGATGATCCGGGTAATGGTTTTGTAGAAATTTTTTAAACTCTGATATACTATGCTTCCGCTAATTTTTGCAATTTGATTGCGTCACAATTTCGTACAAACCCAACACATTTGAGATCCTTGACCGAGTAGGAAATGTGGCCTATAGACTCGCTTTACCTCCAAGCATGTCTCGTGTTCATAATGTTTTTCACATATCCATGTTGTGTAAATATGTGAAAGATCCAAACCACATTATTGAGTTAGAACCAGACGAGATAGCCGAAGATTTAACTTACGAGGAGGTACCTGTCAAGATCTTGGATTAGAGGGAGCATGTCCTACGCTCGAAAATTATACCTCAAGTTAAAGTTTTGTGGAGAAACCATGCTATTGAGGAAATAACCTTGGAGTTGGAATCGAAAATGAAAGCGAGGTATCCTCACCTTTTTGACATACCAGGTACGTACGTCAATTTCGAGGACGAAATTTCATAAGGAGGGGAGGTTGTAAGACCCCAACTTTTATGAATAAAGATTTAATTTTCTTTATATATTATTTTGAAATAGTAAGGTGTTGATTTGATAAATGTGAAAAGTTATGGGTAAATGTGCAAATATTTCAAAATAAACAAGTGGTTATAAAATATTCTTGTTGTCGGGGAATATTCGTTTGGTCATAGAATATTCTTGTTGTCGGGGAATATTCGTACGACGGCGCAGCTATTTGTGGGCCCCACAACTGAATAATTGTCGGATATAAAAAGCGACAGAAATAACCTTTATATAAATAACGGTAAAACTGTTACGGTTAAACTGTTGAAATACCCGGTGATAAAAATACAGTAATACGCGTTGTTGCACAGTAGCACACGGTATTGTACAGTATTTCGAATTATTGATTCTTACGTAAGAAGACACTTACTCAATTATTGTTACAGTAATTACTGTTCAATATTTTATATTATTGATTCAATAATTGCTACGTTGATATTTTATATGATTGATTTAATAATTGCTACCGTTGATATTTTGTATTATTGATTCAATGATTGTCACTGCACAGTATTTTACATTATCAAATCAATAATTCATATTATTTGAATAATATTATTAGATAGCATTATTGACAATGTCTAAGGAAGTTTTGTCTAGGAGGTGTTATTTAATTGCGCGCCAGTAAGGAAAAATCTTTATCGGAAGGCCCCCTCTTTCTTGGGAACGACCTGGTTGTTAATATTGTAGTTCTGTAATATTATTTGTGAATAATTAATTATTAATTTATATGATAAGGAAATATTTATTTTGTGGATATAAAAGAAGGAATTAGTGCTGATGTATTTTTATCTGTATTTTGGTGTGGAAAATCATCTGTTTGTGGATTTCGGCCATTTTCGGTTGAGAATTTGGAAAAACTTCCTTCTACAAAGTTGTAGAGAATTAAATTTCCTATAAAAAGGACATAGAATTTGTATTTTTCTGAAAAAAGGGCTATTTATTATGAATTATTGAAGTTTCGAAAAATAAATATTTTTTTTATTAAAAGCATGGGTGGGCCCCACTTTTGTTTTTTATGGCTTGTAAATGCCGAATTTTCAAATCTCACGAGGTGTGCGTATGAGTTGGTGAAAGCCGCCGGTAGCAAAAGTCTATTTTGACATCCTAAGCTTTTCCTATAAATAGGGTGCTTAGTTAGAAATGAAAATCACACCAGAATCAGAAAATTTTCTCTCTATAATATCGAGCGTATTTTTGTGAGTATTTCGATACTTTGAGTGTTACTATTCAGTGCAAATTTTCTTCAGCCTTATATCCAATATTTCAGTCAGAAGTACTATTCTTTTGAGGTAAGGGATGCTATTTTCTTTCGTAAATGATGTTATTCTTTTCAATATCATTATACCAAAATATTGGCATGGATTTTATTATAAAATTATGACTTTTTCCGTTAGGGTTACTATTCACGTATACGGCACTATTTATGTATACGGCACTATTCACGAAAAAATTAAATTTTCTTCTATTTGTCCAAGTTACTTGTTAAGGTTCTTATCTTTGATTGAATCTAAGTTTTGAGCTTTATTCTTGAGTTTTGCTCCACAATTGATTATTACGGAGTATTATTGAACTTGGATAAACTAAATTACGAATATCTAATCTTTGTCATTTATCTCATTAGATTCGTTATTTATATTATTTTTCATCATCCTCGGTCCTAAATGGTGATATAACTGAATATCTTTGGCCTGTAGAGCAAAGATGAATGATTACCTGATGAATATCTTTGGCCCGTAGTACAAAGATGAACAGCTGTTGAGATGAACATGACCAACTGATGATACAATTGAATATCTTTGGCCCGTAGTGCAAAGATAAATATTTGATTTGAGATGTATATTGATTGATGTTACAGGGATAAAATATTGATGATGGACTTTTAAATCATAGAAGATAGTAGACTTCATTCTCTACTTAACTCTTCTAATGAATTGTTATTTTTCGCTGCGAATATTGATCTAAAACTTGTTGTCCATAATATTTTACCTGAATTGTTGAAGACTAACGATAATTTATTTTCCATTATATTAGTCATAATATTCTTTACTGGGCTAGTTGAGCTCACCCTTTTCATCTATTGTCCTCTTCAGGATATGAGAATGTCGCAGGAACTAGTCGGGGAACAGAGTGATGGTCCGAGTTAGAGCATTAGTAGTCCTCACTATTTCTAATAAATAGTGTGATAATAATTGTATTGAGGACTTAGTTTGAATGTTAATATTTTCTACATATTTGTATTGACACTCACAGTTGTGTGGTCGTATTTTGCACGACTGTGTGATCTAAAGTTTATATTTGGATTTCTGTACCATGTATTTGGCGACTCAAAATGGGTTGGGTTGACTAGACCTATTCTGGGGGCGTCACATTATATTACTTTATTCTAATTTGATTAGCATCAAAAGGAGCAATCCCATCACTATCGCGTCAAAAATGATTCGTAGACCTCACACAAGTATTCATTTAGGGAGACCTTCATATTGTTTTCTTGGTTGTTTCAAATTTACAAAGAAAGAGTTGATTAAGAGTTGTATTACATCGTTCTAGTTTGATTAGCTTCAAAAGGAGAAACCCATGACTCGCGTTCAAAACCATACGTACATCTCACACAAGTCTTCATTTAAGGAGACCTTCTTATTATTTCATTGGTTCTCTAGAATTGTCAAAGAAAGAGGTGATTAGGTGTCCTATTACTTCGTTCTAATTTGATTAGCATCAAAAGGAGCAATCCCATGACTATCACGTTAAAAACGAAGCGTACATCTCACACAAGTCTTGATTTAGGTAGATTTTCTTATTATTTTATTGGTTCTCTCAAATTGTCAAAGAAAGATGTGATTATGAGTCCTATGTATTTCGTTCTAGTTTGAGTAGCATCAAAAGGAACAATCTTATCACTAGTGCCTTCAAAACGATCCTTACATTTCACACAAGTCTTCATTTAGGGAGACCTTCTTATTGTTTCATTAGTTATCTCAAATTGTCAAAATATAGGTGATTATGAGTCCTATAACTTCGTTCTAGTAGAAATTAGCATCAAAAGTAGCAATCCCATCACTATCGCGTCCAAAACGATAAGTAGACCTCATACAACTCTTCATTTAGGGAGACCTTCATATTGTTTCATTGGTTGTTTCAAATTTACAAAGAAAGAGGTGATTAAGAGTTATATTACTTCGTTCTAATTTGATTAGCATCAAAAGGTGCAATCCATCACTATCGCGTAAAAAACGATTCGTAGACCTCACACAAGTATTCATTTAGGGAGACCTTCATATTTTTTTTGTTGCTAAATTTAGACTGAATTAAATAATAGGAGTTACAAGACCTCATGGGAAAACCCCAATCAGACTATAGCGTAGACATCATAGGACATGCCCTATGATGTCATGACTATAGAAGAACCAAAGGCCAAACAAGCCAACAATAAGAAACAACAAATAAAACAAACCCAGTAGGCTAGCAACCTAGAAAGAAAACAGCAGACACAACTGTAGGATCAAACACTCAAAAGCAGCAACATGGAATAAAAATAGGCCACATGCAGCAAAAGCAGACCACACGAAGCATGCACAGCAGAGTACATGCAGCAGCAGGCCAACATGAAGAAACAGGCCCAGCAATAACCCAACATGCATCCAGCATGAGCAGACCAACCCAATCAACAAGGAGCAGGTCATGACAGAAGCCCAACCACAAGCATGCAAGGGTAGAACAAGAACAGGCCAAAGCATCAACCCGGCCATGACAGTAGCTCATCCACGAAACCAATCCTAAGATAGCCAAAGACAAGGCCTTAAGGAGCACCAGTAAAAACACATGGCAAACCTGCAGCAGCACAGTAGCTCCAAACGGAACACAACAGCAGATGCACAGCCAAGGAAAGGCACATAGATTGTGTAGAAGAGACCAACAGATGCACAACACAAGCAAGGAGCGAAAAGCAACCCTTCAAACCAGTAGCCGTAAACAGCAGCCAGCAGGAATAACAAAACCCAGCACCAAAAATAGCTGCAACCTCTAGCCAACCCAGCAAGCAAAAACCCCGCAAAAACCCGGCACACCAGACATACTGCAAACTCCAGCCAACCCAACAGCACTCAACCACAGCAAGCAGACTGCAGCAACCAAGATCAGCAACAGCAAACATAAAAACCCAAAAGCAGATTTCAACAGCAACCAACAGAAAAGTCAAAACAGCTGCACAGGAGGGAGACCATCATATTGTTTCCTTGGAAGTTTCAAATTTACAAAGAAAGGGTTGATTAAGAGTTGTATTACATCGTTCTAGTTTGATTAGCTTCAAAAGGAGAAACCCATGACACGCGTTCAAAACCATGCGTACATCTCACACAAGTCTTCATTTAAGGAGACCTTCTTATTATTTCATTGGTTCTCTAGAATTGTCAAAGAAAGAGGTGATTAGGTGTCCTATTACTTCGTTCTAATTTGATAAGCATCAAAAGGAGCAATCCCACGACTATCACGTTAAAAACGAAGCGTACATCTCACACAAGTCTTGATTTTGGTAGACTTTCTTATTGTTTCATTGGTTCTCTCAAATTGTCAAAGAAAGATGTGATTATGAGTCCTATGTATTTTGTTCTAGTTTGAGTAGCATCAAAATGAACAATCTTATCACTAGTGCTTTCAAAACGATCCGTACATCTCACACAAGTCTTCATTTAGGGAGACCTTCTTATTGTTTCATTAGTTATCTCAAATTGTCAAAATATAGGTGATTATGAGTCCAATAACTTTGTTCTAGTAGAAATTAGAATCAAAAGTAGCAATCCTATCACTATCGCATCCAAAACGATAGGTAAACCTCACACAAGTCTTCATTAAGGGAGACCTTCATATTGTTTCATTGGTTGTTTCAAATTTAAAAAGAAAGAGGTGATTAAGAGTTGTATTAGTTCGTTCTAGTTTGATTAGCGTCAAAAGGAGAAACCCATGACTATCGCGTTCAAAACCATGCGTACATCTCACACAAGTATTCATTTAGGGAGACCTTCTTATTGTTTCATTGGTTCTCTAAAATTGTCAAAGAAAGGGGTGATTAGGAGTCCTACTACTTCGTTCTAATTTGACAAGCATCAAAAGGAGCAATCCCATGACTATCGCGTTAAAAACGATGCGTACATCTCACACAAGTCTTGATTTAGGCAGACCTTCCTATTATTTCATTGGTTTTCTCAAATTATCAAAGAAAGAGATGATTATGAGTCCTATGACTTTGTTCTAGTTTGATTAGCATCAAAAGAAGCAATCCTAAAACTAGTGCCTTCAAAACGATGCGTACATCTCAAACAAGTCTTCATTTAAGGAGACATTCTTATTATTTCATTAGTTCTCTAAAATTGTCAGAGAAAGAGGTGATTAGGAGTTCTATTACTTCGTTCTAATTTGATTAGCATCAAAAGGAGCAATCCCGTGACTATCGCGTTAAAAACGATACATTCATCTTACATAAGTCCTAATTTAGGGAGACCTTCTTATTGTTTCATTGGTTTTCTCAAATTATCAATGAAAGAGGTGATTATGAGTCATATGACTTTGTTCTAGTTTTATTAGCATCAAAAAAGCAATCCTATTACTAGTGCCTTCAAAACGATACTTACATCTTACACAAGTTTTCATTTAGGGAGACCTTCTTATTGTTTCATTAGTTCTCTCAAATTATCAAAATATAGGTGATTATGAGCCCTATTACTTCGTTCTAGTAGAAATTAGAATCAAAAGGAGCAATCACATCATTATTGTGTCCAAAACGATGCACAGACCTCACACAAGTCTTCATTTAGGGAGACCTTCATATTGTTTCATTGGTTGTTTCAAATTTACAAAGAAAGAGGTGATTAAGGGTTATATTACTTCGTTCTAATTTGATTAGCATCAAAAGGAGCAATCCCATCACTATCATGTCAAAAACGATCCGTAGACCTCACACAAGTATTTATTTAGGGAGACCTTCATATTGTTTCCTTGCTTGTTTCAAATTTACAAAGAAAGGGTTGATTAAGAGTTGTATTATATCCTTCTAGTTTAATTAGCTTCAAAAGGAAAAACCCATGACTCGCGTTCAAAACCATGCGTACATCTCACACAAGTCTTCATTTAAGGAGACCTTCTTATTATTTCATTGGTTCTCTAGAATTGTCAAAGAAAGAGGTGATTGGGTGTCCTATCACTTCGTTCTAATTTGATTAGCATCAAAAGGAGAATTCCCATGACTATCGCGTTAAAAACGAAGCGTACATCTCACACAAGTCTTGATTTAGGTAGACTTTCTTATTGTTTCATTGGTTCTCTCAAATTGTCAAAGAAAGATGTTATTATGAGTCCTATGTATTTCGTTCTAGTTTGAGTAGCATCAAAAGGAGCAATCTTATCACTAGTGCCTTCAAAACGATCCGTACGTCTCACACAAGTCTTCATTTAGGGAGACCTTCTTATTGTTTCATTAGTTATCTCAAATTGTCAAAATATAGGTGATTATGAGTGCTATAACTTCGTTCTAGTAGAAATTAGCATCAAAAGTAGCAATCACATCACTATCGCTTCCAAAACGATAGGTAGACCTCACACAAGTCTTCTTTTAGGGAGACCTTCATATTGTTTCATTGGTTGTTTTAAATTTAAAAAGAAAGAGGTGATTAAGAGTTGTATTACTTCGTTCTAGTTTGATTTGCGTCAAAAGGAGAAACCCATTACTATCGCGTTCAAAACCATGCGTACAGCTCACACAAGTATTCATTTAGGGAGACCTTCTTATTATTTCATTGGTTCTTTAAAATTGTCAAAGAAAGAGGTGATTAGAAGTCCTATAACTTCGTACTAATTTGACTAGCATCAAAAGGAGCAATCCCACGACTATCGCGTTAAAAACGATGCGTACATCTCACACAAGTCTTGATTTAGGTAGACCTTCTTATTGTTTCATTGGTTTTCTTAAATTCTCAAGGAAAGAGGTGATTATGAGTCCTATGACTTTGTTCTAGTTTGATTAGCTCCAAAAGAAGCAATCCTAAAACTAGTGCCTTCAAAACGATGCGTACATCTCAAACAAGTCTTCATTTAATGAGACATTCTTATTATTTCATTAGTTCTCTAATATTGTCAAAGAAAGAGGTGATTAGGAGTTCTATTACTTCGTTCTAATTTGATTAGCATCAAAAGGAGCAATCCCGTGACTATCGCGTTAAAAACGATGCGTTCATCTTACACAAGTCCTGATTTAGGGAGACCTTATTGTTTCATTGGTTTTCTCAAATTGTCAATGAAAGAGGTGATTATGAGTCATATGACTTTGTTCTAGTTTGATTATCATCAAAAAGAGCAATCCTATTACTAGTGCCTTCAAAACGTTCCTTACATCTCACACAAGTTTTCATTTAGGGAGACCTTCTTATTGTTTCATTAGTTCTCTCAAATTATCAAAATATAGGTTATTATGAGTCCTATTACTTCGTTCTAGTAGAAATTAGCATCAAAAGGAGCAATCACATCATTATTGTGTCCAAAACGATGCGCAGACCTCACACAAGTCTTCATTTAGGGAGACCTTCATATTGTTTCATTGGTTGTTTCAAATTTACAAAGAAAGAGGTGATTAAGAGTTATATTACTTCGTTCTAATTTGATTAGCATCAAAAGGAGCAATCCCATCACTATCATGTCAAAAACGATCCGTAGACCTCACACAAGTATTTATTTAGGGAGACCTTCATATTGTTTCCTTGGTTGTTTCAAATTTACAAAGAAAGGGTTGATTAAGAGTTGTATTACATCCTTCTAGTTTGATTAGCTTCAAAAGGAGAAACCCATGACTCGCGTTAAAAACCATGCGTACATCTCACACAAGTCTTCATTTAAGGAGACCATCTTATTATTTCATTAGTTCTCTAGAATTGTCTATGAAAGAGGTGATTAGGTGTCCTATCATTTCGTTCTAATTTGATTAGCATCAAAAGGAGAATTCCCATGACTAACACGTTAAAAATGAAGCGTACATCTCACACAAGTCTTGATTTAGGTAGACTTTCTTATTGTTTGATTGGTTCTCTCAAATTATCAAAGAAAGATGTGATTATGAGTCCTATGTATTTCGTTCTAGTTTGAGTAGCATCAAAAGGAACAATCTTATCACTAGTGCTTTCAAAACGATCCGTACATCTCACGCAAGTCTTCATTTAGGGAGACTTTCTTATTGTTTCATTAGTTATCTCAAATTGTCAAAATATAGGTGATTATGAGTGCTATAACTTCGTTCTAGTAGAAATTAGCATCAAAAGTAGCAATCCCATCACTATCGCTTCCAAAACGATAGGTAGACCTCACACAAGTCTTCATTTAGGGAGACCTTCATATTGTTTCATTGGTTGTTTTAAATTTAAAAAGAAAGAGGTGATTAAGAGTTGTATTATTTCGTTCTAGTTTGATTAGCGTCAAAAGGAGAAACCCATTACTATCGCGTTCAAAACCATGCGTACATCTCACACAAGTATTTATTTAGGGAGACCTTCTTATTGTTTCATTGGTTCTCTAAAATTGTCAAAGAAAGAGGTGATTAGAAGTCCTATAAGTTCGTTCTAATTTGACTAGCATCAAAAGGAGCAATCCCATGACTATCGCGTTAAAAACGATGCGTACATCTCACACAAGTCTTGATTTATGTAGACCTTCCTATTGTTTCATTGGTTTTCTCAAATTGTCAAAGAAAGAGGTGATTATGAGTCCTATGACTTTGTTTTAGTTTGATTAGCATCAAAAGAAGCAATCCTATCACTAGTGCCTTCAAAACGATGCGTACATCTCACACAAGTCTTCATTTAAGGAGACATTCTTATTATTTCATTAGTTCTCTAAAATTGTCAAAGAAAGAGGTGATTAGGAGTTCTATTACTTCATTCTAATTTGATAAGCATTAAAAGGAGCAATCCCGTGACTATCGCATTAAAAACGATGTACATCTCACACAAGTCTTGAATTAGGGAGACCTTATTGTTTCATTGGTTTTCTCAAATTGTCAAAGAAAGAGGTGATTATGACTCATATGACTTTGTTCTAGTTTGGTTAGCATCAAAAAGAGCAATCCTATCACTAGTGCCTTCAAAACGATCTTTATATCTCACACAAGTTTTCATTCAGGGAGACCTTTTTATTATTTCATTAGTTCTCTTAAATTGTCAAAATATAGGTGATTATGAGTCTTATTCCTTCATTCTAGTAGAAATTAGCATCAAAAGGAGCAATCACATGATTATCATGTCCAAAACGATGCGCAGACCTCACACAAGTCTTCATTTAGGGAGACCTTCATATTGTTTCACTGGTTGTTTCAAATTTACAAAGAAAGAGGTGAATAAGAGTTATATTACTTCGTTCTAATTTGATTAGTATCAAAAGGAGCAATCCCATCACTATCGCGTGAAAAACGATCCGTAGACCTCACACAAGTATTCATTTAGGGATACCTTCGTATTGTTTCCTTGGTTGTTTCAAATTTACAAAGAAATGGTTGATTAAGAGTTGTATTACATCCTTCTAGTTTGATTAGCTTCAAAAGGAGAAACCCATGACTCGCTTTCAAAACCATGCGTACATCTCACACAAGTCTTCATTTAAAGAGACCTTGTTATTATTTCATTGGTTCTCTAGAATTGTCAAAGAAAGAGGTGATTAAGTGTCCTATCACTTCGTTCTAATTTGATTAGCTTCAAAAGGAGAATTCCCATGACTATCGCGTTAAAAACGAAACGTACATCTCACACAAGTCTTGATTTAGGTAGACTTTCTTATTGTTTCATTGGTTCTCTCAAATTGTCAAAGAAAGATGTGATTATGAGTCCTATGCATTTCGTTCTAGTTTGAGTACTATCAAAAGGAACAATCTTATCACTAGTGCTTTCAAAACGATCCGTACATCTCACACAAGTCTTCATTTAGGGAGACCTTCTTATTATTTCATTAGTTATCTCAAATTGTCAAAATATAGGTGATTATGAGTGTTATAACTTCGTTCTAGTAGAAATTAGCATCAAAAGTAGCAATCCCATCACTATCGCGTCCAAAACGATAGGTAGACCTCACACAAGTCTTCATTTAGGGAGACCTTCATATTGTTTCATTGGTTGTTTTAAATTTAAAAAGAAATAGGTGATTAAGAGTTGTATTACTTCGTTCTAGTTTGATTAGCGTCAAAAGGAGAAACCCATTACTATCGCGTTCAAAACCATGCGTACATCTCACACAAGTATTCATTTAGGGAGACCTTCTTATTGTTTCTTTGGTTCTCTAAAATTGTCAAAGAAAGAGGTGATTAGAAGTCCTATAACTTCGTTCTAATTTGACTAGCATCAAAAGGAGCAATCCCACGACTATCGCGTTAAAAACGATGCGTACATCTCACACAAGTCTTGATTTAGGTAGACCTTCCTATTGTTTCATTGGTTTTCTCAAATTGTCAAAGAAAGAGGTGATTATGAGTCCTATGACTTTGTTCTAGTTTGATTAGCACCAAAAGAAGCAATCCTAAAACTAGTGCCTTCAAAACGATGCGTACATCTCAAACAAGTCTTCATTTAATGAGACATTCTTATTATTTCATTAGTTCTCTAATATTGTCAAAGAAAGAGGTGATTAGGAGTTCTATTACTTCGTTCTAATTTGATTAGCATTAAAAGGAGCAATCCCGTGACTATCGCGTTAAAAACGATGTACATCTCACACATGTCTTGAATTAGGGAGACCTTCGTATTGTTTAATTGGTTTTCTCAAATTATCAAAGAAAGAGGTGATTATGAGTCATATGACTTTGTTCTAGTTTGGTTAGCATCAAAAAGAGCAATCCTATCACTAGTGCCTTCAAAACGATCTTTATATCTCACACAAGTTTTCATTCAGGGAGACCTTTTTATTGTTTCATTAGTTCTCTTAAATTGTCAAAATACAGGTGATTATGAGTCTTATTACTTCGTTCTAGTAGAAATTAGCATCAAAAGGAGCAATCACATCATTATCATGTCCAAAACGATGCGCAGACCTCACACAAGTCTTCATTTTGGGAGACCTTCATATTGTTTCATTGGTTGTTTTAAATTTACAAAGAAAGAGGTGATTAAGAGTTATATTACTTCGTTCTAATTTGATTAGCATCAAAAGGAGCAATCCCATCACTATCGCGTCAAAAACGATCCGTAGACCTCACACAAGTATTCATTTAGGGAGACCTTTATATTGTTTCCTTGGTTGTTTCAAATTTACAAAGAAAGGATTGATTAAGAGTTGTAATACATCGTTCTAGTTTGATTAGCTTCAAAAGGAGAAACCGATGACTAGCGTTCAAAACCATGCGAACATCTCACACAAGTCTTCATTTAAGGAGACCTTATTATTATTTCATTGGTTCTCTAGAATTGTCAAAGAAAGAGGTGATTAGGTGTCCAATTACTTCGTTCTAATTTGATTAGCATCAAAAGGAGCAATCCCATGACTATCGCGTTAAAAACAAAGCGTACTTCTCATACAAGTCTTCATTTAGGTAGACTTTCTTATTGTTTCATTGGTTCTCTCAAATTGTCAAAGAAAGATGTGATTATGAGTCCTATGTATTTCGTTCTATTTTGAGTGGCATCAAAAGGAGAAACCCATGACTCGCGTTCAAAATCATGCGTACATCTCACACAAGTCTTCATTTAAAGAGACCTTGTTATTATTTCATTGGTGCTCTAGAATTGTCAAAGAAAGAGGTGATTAGGTGTCCTATCACTTCGTTCTAATTTGATTGGCATCAAAAGGAGAATTCCCATGACTATCGCGTTAAAAACGAAGCGTACATCTCACACAAGTCTTGATTTAGGTAGACTTTTTTATTGTTTCATTGGTTCTCTCACATTGTCAAAGAAAGATGTGATTATGAGTCCTATGTATTTCGTTCTAGTTTGAGTAGCATCAAAAGGAACAATCTTATCACTAGTGCTTTCAAAACGATCCGTACATCTCACACAAGTCTTCATTTAGGGAGACCTTCTTATTGTTTCATTAGTTATCTCAAATTGTCAAAATATAGGTGATTATGAGTGTTATAATTTCGTTCTAGTAGAAATTAGCATCAAAAGTAGCAATCCCATCACTATCGCGTCCAAAACGATAGGTAGACCTCACACAAGTCTTCATTTAGGGAGACCTTCATATTGTTTCATTGGTTGTTTCAAATTTAAAAAGAAAGAGGTGATTAAGAGTTGTATTACTTCGTTCTAGTTTGATTAGCGTCAAAAGGAGAAACCTATTACTATCGCGTTCAAAACCATGCGTACATCTCACACAAGTATTCATTTAGGGAGACCTTCTTATTGTTTCATTGGTTCTCTAAAATTGGCAAAGAAAGAGGTGATTAGAAGTCCAATAACTTCGTTCTAATTTGACTAGTATCAAAAGGAGCAATCCCACGACTATCGCGTTAAAAACGATGCGTACATCTCACACAAGTCTTGATTTAGGTAGACCTTCCTATTGTTTCATTGGTTTTCTCAAATTGTCAAAGAAAGAGGTGATTATGAGTCATATGACTTTGTTCTAGTTTGGTTAGCATCAAAAAGAGCAATCCTATCACTAGTGCCTTCAAAACGATCTTTATATCTCACACAAGTTTTCATTCAGGAAGACCTTTTTATTATTTCATTAGTTCTCTTAAATTGTCAAAATATAGGTGATTATGAGTCTTATTCCTTCGTTCTAGTAGAAATTAGCATCAAAAGGAGCAATCACATGATTATCATGTCCAAAACGATGCGCAGACCTCACACAAGTCTTCATTTAGGGAGACCTTCATATTGTTTCACTGGTTGTTTCAAATTTACAAAGAAAGAGGTGAATAAGAGTTATATTACTTCGTTCTAATTTGATTAGTATCAAAAGGAGCAATCCCATCACTATCGCGTGAAAAACGATCCGTAGACCTCACACAAGTATTCATTCAGGGAGACCTTCGTATTGTTTCCTTGGTTGTTTCAAATTTACAAAGAAATGGTTGATTAAGAGTTGTATTACATCCTTCTAGTTTGATTAGCTTCAAAAGGAGAAACCCATGACTCGCTTTCAAAACCATGCGTACATCTCACACAAGTCTTCATTTAAAGAGACCTTGTTATTATTTCATTGGTTCTCTAGAATTGTCAAAGAAAGAGGTGATTAAGTGTCCTATCACTTCGTTCTAATTTGATTAGCTTCAAAAGGAGAATTCCCATGACTATCGCGTTAAAAACGAAACGTACATCTCACACAAGTCTTGATTTAGGTAGACTTTCTTATTGTTTCATTGGTTCTCTCAAATTGTCAAAGAAAGATGTGATTATGAGTCCTATGCATTTCGTTCTAGTTTGAGTACTATCAAAAGGAACAATCTTATCACTAGTGCTTTCAAAACGATCCGTACATCTCACACAAGTCTTCATTTAGGGAGACCTTCTTATTATTTCATTAGTTATCTCAAATTGTCAAAATATAGGTGATTATGAGTGTTATAACTTCGTTCTAGTAGAAATTAGCATCAAAAGTAGCAATCCCATCACTATCGCGTCCAAAACGATAGGTAGACCTCACACAAGTCTTCATTTAGGGAGACCTTCATATTGTTTCATTGGTTGTTTTAAATTTAAAAAGAAATAGGTGATTAAGAGTTGTATTACTTCGTTCTAGTTTGATTAGCGTCAAAAGGAGAAACCCATTACTATCGCGTTCAAAACCATGCGTACATCTCACACAAGTATTCATTTAGGAAGACCTTCTTATTGTTTCTTTGGTTCTCTAAAATTGTCAAAGAAAGAGGTGATTAGAAGTCCTATAACTTCGTTCTAATTTGACTAGCATCAAAAGGAGCAATCCCACGACTATCGCGTTAAAAACGATGCGTACATCTCACACAAGTCTTGATTTAGGTAGACCTTCCTATTGTTTCATTGGTTTTCTCAAATTGTCAAAGAAAGAGGTGATTATGAGTCCTATGACTTTGTTCTAGTTTGATTAGCACCAAAAGAAGCAATCCTAAAACTAGTGCCTTCAAAACGATGCGTACATCTCAAACAAGTCTTCATTTAATGAGACATTCTTATTATTTCATTAGTTCTCTAATATTGTCAAAGAAAGAGGTGATTAGGAGTTCTATTACTTCGTTCTAATTTGATTAGCATTAAAAGGAGCAATCCCGTGACTATCGCGTTAAAAACGATGTACATCTCACACATGTCTTGAATTAGGGAGACCTTCGTATTGTTTAATTGGTTTTCTCAAATTATCAAAGAAAGAGGTGATTATGAGTCATATGACTTTGTTCTAGTTTGGTTAGCATCAAAAAGAGCAATCCTATCACTAGTGCCTTCAAAACGATCTTTATATCTCACACAAGTTTTCATTCAGGGAGACCTTTTTATTGTTTCATTAGTTCTCTTAAATTGTCAAAATACAGGTGATTATGAGTCTTATTACTTCGTTCTAGTAGAAATTAGCATCAAAAGGAGCAATCACATCATTATCATGTCCAAAACGATGCGCAGACCTCACACAAGTCTTCATTTTGGGAGACCTTCATATTGTTTCATTGGTTGTTTTAAATTTACAAAGAAAGAGGTGATTAAGAGTTATATTACTTCGTTCTAATTTGATTAGCATCAAAAGGAGCAATCCCATCACTATCGCGTCAAAAACGATCCGTAGACCTCACACAAGTATTCATTTAGGGAGACCTTTATATTGTTTCCTTGGTTGTTTCAAATTTACAAAGAAATGATTGATTAAGAGTTGTATTACATCGTTCTAGTTTGATTAGCTTCAAAAGGAGAAACCGATGACTAGCGTTCAAAACCATGCGAACATCTCACACAAGTCTTCATTTAAGGAGACCTTATTATTATTTCATTGGTTCTCTAGAATTGTCAAAGAAAGAGGTGATTAGGTGTCCTATTACTTCGTTCTAATTTGATTAGCATCAAAAGGAGCAATCCCATGACTATCGCGTTAAAAACGAAGCGTACTTCTCATACAAGTCCTCATTTAGGTAGACTTTCTTATTGTTTCATTGGTTCTCTCAAATTGTCAAAGAAAGATGTGATTATGAGTCCTATGTATTTCGTTCTAGTTTGAGTGGCATCAAAAGGAGAAACCCATGACTCGCGTTCAAAATCATGCGTACATCTCACACAAGTCTTCATTTAAAGAGACCTTGTTATTATTTCATTGGTGCTCTAGAATTGTCAAAGAAAGAGGTGATTAGGTGTCCTATCACTTCGTTCTAATTTGATTGGCATCAAAAGGAGAATTCCCATGACTATCGCGTTAAAAACGAAGCGTACATCTCACACAAGTCTTGATTTAGGTAGACTTTTTTATTGTTTCATTGGTTCTCTCACATTGTCAAAGAAAGATGTGATTATGAGTCCTATGTATTTCGTTCTAGTTTGAGTAGCATCAAAAGGAACAATCTTATCACTAGTGCTTTCAAAACGATCCGTACATCTCACACAAGTCTTCATTTAGGGAGACCTTCTTATTGTTTCATTAGTTATCTCAAATTGTCAAAATATAGGTGATTATGAGTGTTATAATTTCGTTCTAGTAGAAATTAGCATCAAAAGTAGCAATCCCATCACTATCGCGTCCAAAACGATAGGTAGACCTCACACAAGTCTTCATTTAGGGAGACCTTCATATTATTTCATTGGTTGTTTCAAATTTAAAAAGAAAGAGGTGATTAAGAGTTGTATTACTTCGTTCTAGTTTGATTAGCGTCAAAAGGAGAAACCTATTACTATCGCGTTCAAAACCATGCGTACATCTCACACAAGTATTCATTTAGGGAGACCTTCTTATTGTTTCATTGGTTCTCTAAAATTGGCAAAGAAAGAGGTGATTAGAAGTCCAATAACTTCGTTCTAATTTGACTAGTATCAAAAGGAGCAATCCCACGACTATCGCGTTAAAAACGATGCGTACATCTCACACAAGTCTTGATTTAGGTAGACCTTCCTATTGTTTCATTGGTTTTCTCAAATTGTCAAAGAAAGAGGTGATTATGAGTCATATGACTTTGTTCTATTTTGGTTAGCATCAAAAAGAGCAATCCTATCACTAGTGCCTTCAAAACGATCTTTATATCTCACACAAGTTTTCATTCAGGGAGACCTTTTTATTATTTCATTAGTTCTCTTAAATTGTCAAAATATAGGTGATTATGAGTCTTATTCCTTCGTTCTAGTAGAAATTAGCATCAAAAGGAGCAATCACATGATTATCATGTCCAAAACGATGCGCAGACCTCACACAAGTCTTCATTTAGGGAGACCTTCATATTGTTTCACTGGTTGTTTCAAATTTACAAAGAAAGAGGTGAATAAGAGTTATATTACTTCGTTCTAATTTGATTAGTATCAAAAGGAGCAATCCCATCACTATCGCGTGAAAAACGATCCGTAGACCTCACACAAGTATTCATTCAGGGAGACCTTCGTATTGTTTCCTTGGTTGTTTCAAATTTACAAAGAAATGGTTGATTAAGAGTTGTATTACATCCTTCTAGTTTGATTAGCTTCAAAAGGAGAAACCCATGACTCGCTTTCAAAACCATGCGTACATCTCACACAAGTCTTCATTTAAAGAGACCTTGTTATTATTTCATTGGTTCTCTAGAATTGTCAAAGAAAGAGGTGATTAAGTGTCCTATCACTTCGTTCTAATTTGATTAGCTTCAAAAGGAGAATTCCCATGACTATCGCGTTAAAAACGAAACGTACATCTCACACAAGTCTTGATTTAGGTAGACTTTCTTATTGTTTCATTGGTTCTCTCAAATTGTCAAAGAAAGATGTGATTATGAGTCCTATGCATTTCGTTCTAGTTTGAGTACTATCAAAAGGAACAATCTTATCACTAGTGCTTTCAAAACGATCCGTACATCTCACACAAGTCTTCATTTAGGGAGACCTTCTTATTATTTCATTAGTTATCTCAAATTGTCAAAATATAGGTGATTATGAGTGTTATAACTTCGTTCTAGTAGAAATTAGCATCAAAAGTAGCAATCCCATCACTATCGCGTCCAAAACGATAGGTAGACCTCACACAAGTCTTCATTTAGGGAGACCTTCATATTGTTTCATTGGTTGTTTTAAATTTAAAAAGAAATAGGTGATTAAGAGTTGTATTACTTCGTTCTAGTTTGATTAGCGTCAAAAGGAGAAACCCATTACTATCGCGTTCAAAACCATGCGTACATCTCACACAAGTATTCATTTAGGGAGACCTTCTTATTGTTTCTTTGGTTCTCTAAAATTGTCAAAGAAAGAGGTGATTAGAAGTCCTATAACTTCGTTCTAATTTGACTAGCATCAAAAGGAGCAATCCCACGACTATCGCGTTAAAAACGATGCGTACATCTCACACAAGTCTTGATTTAGGTAGACCTTCCTATTGTTTCATTGGTTTTCTCAAATTGTCAAAGAAAGAGGTGATTATGAGTCCTATGACTTTGTTCTAGTTTGATTAGCACCAAAAGAAGCAATCCTAAAACTAGTGCCTTCAAAACGATGCGTACATCTCAAACAAGTCTTCATTTAATGAGACATTCTTATTATTTCATTAGTTCTCTAATATTGTCAAAGAAAGAGGTGATTAGGAGTTCTATTACTTCGTTCTAATTTGATTAGCATTAAAAGGAGCAATCCCGTGACTATCGCGTTAAAAACGATGTACATCTCACACATGTCTTGAATTAGGGAGACCTTCGTATTGTTTAATTGGTTTTCTCAAATTATCAAAGAAAGAGGTGATTATGAGTCATATGACTTTGTTCTAGTTTGGTTAGCATCAAAAAGAGCAATCCTATCACTAGTGCCTTCAAAACGATCTTTATATCTCACACAAGTTTTCATTCAGGGAGACCTTTTTATTGTTTCATTAGTTCTCTTAAATTGTCAAAATACAGGTGATTATGAGTCTTATTACTTCGTTCTAGTAGAAATTAGCATCAAAAGGAGCAATCACATCATTATCATGTCCAAAACGATGCGCAGACCTCACACAAGTCTTCATTTTGGGAGACCTTCATATTGTTTCATTGGTTGTTTTAAATTTACAAAGAAAGAGGTGATTAAGAGTTATATTACTTCGTTCTAATTTGATTAGCATCAAAAGGAGCAATCCCATCACTATCGCGTCAAAAACGATCCGTAGACCTCACACAAGTATTCATTTAGGGAGACCTTTATATTGTTTCCTTGGTTGTTTCAAATTTACAAAGAAAGGATTGATTAAGAGTTGTATTACATCGTTCTAGTTTGATTAGCTTCAAAAGGAGAAACCGATGACTAGCGTTCAAAACCATGCGAACATCTCACACAAGTCTTCATTTAAGGAGACCTTATTATTATTTCATTGGTTCTCTAGAATTGTCAAAGAAAGAGGTGATTAGGTGTCCTATTACTTCGTTCTAATTTGATTAGCATCAAAAGGAGCAATCCCATGACTATCGCGTTAAAAACGAAGCGTACTTCTCATACAAGTCCTCATTTAGGTAGACTTTCTTATTGTTTCATTGGTTCTCTCAAATTGTCAAAGAAAGATGTGATTATGAGTCCTATGTATTTCGTTCTAGTTTGAGTGGCATCAAAAGGAGAAACCCATGACTCGCGTTCAAAATCATGCGTACATCTCACACAAGTCTTCATTTAAAGAGACCTTGTTATTATTTCATTGGTGCTCTAGAATTGTCAAAGAAAGAGGTGATTAGGTGTCCTATCACTTCGTTCTAATTTGATTGGCATCAAAAGGAGAATTCCCATGACTATCGCGTTAAAAACGAAGCGTACATCTCACACAAGTCTTGATTTAGGTAGACTTTTTTATTGTTTCATTGGTTCTCTCACATTGTCAAAGAAAGATGTGATTATGAGTCCTATGTATTTCGTTCTAGTTTGAGTAGCATCAAAAGGAACAATCTTATCACTAGTGCTTTCAAAACGATCCGTACATCTCACACAAGTCTTCATTTAGGGAGACCTTCTTATTGTTTCATTAGTTATCTCAAATTGTCAAAATATAGGTGATTATGAGTGTTATAATTTCGTTCTAGTAGAAATTAGCATCAAAAGTAGCAATCCCATCACTATCGCGTCCAAAACGATAGGTAGACCTCACACAAGTCTTCATTTAGGGAGACCTTCATATTGTTTCATTGGTTGTTTCAAATTTAAAAAGAAAGAGGTGATTAAGAGTTGTATTACTTCGTTCTAGTTTGATTAGCGTCAAAAGGAGAAACCTATTACTATCGCGTTCAAAACCATGCGTACATCTCACACAAGTATTCATTTAGGGAGACCTTCTTATTGTTTCATTGGTTCTCTAAAATTGGCAAAGAAAGAGGTGATTAGAAGTCCAATAACTTCGTTCTAATTTGACTAGTATCAAAAGGAGCAATCCCACGACTATCGCGTTAAAAACGATGCGTACATCTCACACAAGTCTTGATTTAGGTAGACCTTCCTATTGTTTCATTGGTTTTCTCAAATTGTCAAAGAAAGAGGTGATTATGAGTCATATGACTTTGTTCTATTTTGGTTAGCATCAAAAAGAGCAATCCTATCACTAGTGCCTTCAAAACGATCTTTATATCTCACACAAATTTTCATTCAGGGAGACCTTTTTATTATTTCATTAGTTCTCTTAAATTGTCAAAATATAGGTGATTATGAGTCTTATTCCTTCGTTCTAGTAGAAATTAGCATCAAAAGGAGCAATCACATGATTATCATGTCCAAAACGATGCGCAGACCTCACACAAGTCTTCATTTAGGGAGACCTTCATATTGTTTCACTGGTTGTTTCAAATTTACAAAGAAAGAGGTGAATAAGAGTTATATTACTTCGTTCTAATTTGATTAGTATCAAAAGGAGCAATCCCATCACTATCGCGTGAAAAACGATCCGTAGACCTCACACAAGTATTCATTCAGGGAGACCTTCGTATTGTTTCCTTGGTTGTTTCAAATTTACAAAGAAATGGTTGATTAAGAGTTGTATTACATCCTTCTAGTTTGATTAGCTTCAAAAGGAGAAACCCATGACTCGCTTTCAAAACCATGCGTACATCTCACACAAGTCTTCATTTAAAGAGACCTTGTTATTATTTCATTGGTTCTCTAGAATTGTCAAAGAAAGAGGTGATTAAGTGTCCTATCACTTCGTTCTAATTTGATTAGCTTCAAAAGGAGAATTCCCATGACTATCGCGTTAAAAACGAAACGTACATCTCACACAAGTCTTGATTTAGGTAGACTTTCTTATTGTTTCATTGGTTCTCTCAAATTGTCAAAGAAAGATGTGATTATGAGTCCTATGCATTTCGTTCTAGTTTGAGTACTATCAAAAGGAACAATCTTATCACTAGTGCTTTCAAAACGATCCGTACATCTCACACAAGTCTTCATTTAGGGAGACCTTCTTATTATTTCATTAGTTATCTCAAATTGTCAAAATATAGGTGATTATGAGTGTTATAACTTCGTTCTAGTAGAAATTAGCATCAAAAGTAGCAATCCCATCACTATCGCGTCCAAAACGATAGGTAGACCTCACACAAGTCTTCATTTAGGGAGACCTTCATATTGTTTCATTGGTTGTTTTAAATTTAAAAAGAAATAGGTGATTAAGAGTTGTATTACTTCGTTCTAGTTTGATTAGCGTCAAAAGGAGAAACCCATTACTATCGCGTTCAAAACCATGCGTACATCTCACACAAGTATTCATTTAGGAAGACCTTCTTATTGTTTCTTTGGTTCTCTAAAATTGTCAAAGAAAGAGGTGATTAGAAGTCCTATAACTTCGTTCTAATTTGACTAGCATCAAAAGGAGCAATCCCACGACTATCGCGTTAAAAACGATGCGTACATCTCACACAAGTCTTGATTTAGGTAGACCTTCCTATTGTTTCATTGGTTTTCTCAAATTGTCAAAGAAAGAGGTGATTATGAGTCCTATGACTTTGTTCTAGTTTGATTAGCACCAAAAGAAGCAATCCTAAAACTAGTGCCTTCAAAACGATGCGTACATCTCAAACAAGTCTTCATTTAATGAGAAATTCTTATTATTTCATTAGTTCTCTAATATTGTCAAAGAAAGAGGTGATTAGGAGTTCTATTACTTCGTTCTAATTTGATTAGCATTAAAAGGAGCAATCCCGTGACTATCGCGTTAAAAACGATGTACATCTCACACATGTCTTGAATTAGGGAGACCTTCGTATTGTTTAATTGGTTTTCTCAAATTATCAAAGAAAGAGGTGATTATGAGTCATATGACTTTGTTCTAGTTTGGTTAGCATCAAAAAGAGCAATCCTATCACTAGTGCCTTCAAAACGATCTTTATATCTCACACAAGTTTTCATTCAGGGAGACCTTTTTATTGTTTCATTAGTTCTCTTAAATTGTCAAAATACAGGTGATTATGAGTCTTATTACTTCGTTCTAGTAGAAATTAGCATCAAAAGGAGCAATCACATCATTATCATGTCCAAAACGATGCGCAGACCTCACACAAGTCTTCATTTTGGGAGACCTTCATATTGTTTCATTGGTTGTTTTAAATTTACAAAGAAAGAGGTGATTAAGAGTTATATTACTTCGTTCTAATTTGATTAGCATCAAAAGGAGCAATCCCATCACTATCGCGTCAAAAACGATCCGTAGACCTCACACAAGTATTCATTTAGGGAGACCTTTATATTGTTTCCTTGGTTGTTTCAAATTTACAAAGAAATGATTGATTAAGAGTTGTATTACATCGTTCTAGTTTGATTAGCTTCAAAAGGAGAAACCGATGACTAGCGTTCAAAACCATGCGAACATCTCACACAAGTCTTCATTTAAGGAGACCTTATTATTATTTCATTGGTTCTCTAGAATTGTCAAAGAAAGAGGTGATTAGGTGTCCTATTACTTCGTTCTAATTTGATTAGCATCAAAAGGAGCAATCCCATGACTATCGCGTTAAAAACGAAGCGTACTTCTCATACAAGTCCTCATTTAGGTAGACTTTCTTATTGTTTCATTGGTTCTCTCAAATTGTCAAAGAAAGATGTGATTATGAGTCCTATGTATTTCGTTCTAGTTTGAGTGGCATCAAAAGGAGAAACCCATGACTCGCGTTCAAAATCATGCGTACATCTCACACAAGTCTTCATTTAAAGAGACCTTGTTATTATTTCATTGGTGCTCTAGAATTGTCAAAGAAAGAGGTGATTAGGTGTCCTATCACTTCGTTCTAATTTGATTGGCATCAAAAGGAGAATTCCCATGACTATCGCGTTAAAAACGAAGCGTACATCTCACACAAGTCTTGATTTAGGTAGACTTTTTTATTGTTTCATTGGTTCTCTCACATTGTCAAAGAAAGATGTGATTATGAGTCCTATGTATTTCGTTCTAGTTTGAGTAGCATCAAAAGGAACAATCTTATCACTAGTGCTTTCAAAACGATCCGTACATCTCACACAAGTCTTCATTTAGGGAGACCTTCTTATTGTTTCATTAGTTATCTCAAATTGTCAAAATATAGGTGATTATGAGTGTTATAATTTCGTTCTAGTAGAAATTAGCATCAAAAGTAGCAATCCCATCACTATCGCGTCCAAAACGATAGGTAGACCTCACACAAGTCTTCATTTAGGGAGACCTTCATATTATTTCATTGGTTGTTTCAAATTTAAAAAGAAAGAGGTGATTAAGAGTTGTATTACTTCGTTCTAGTTTGATTAGCGTCAAAAGGAGAAACCTATTACTATCGCGTTCAAAACCATGCGTACATCTCACACAAGTATTCATTTAGGGAGACCTTCTTATTGTTTCATTGGTTCTCTAAAATTGGCAAAGAAAGAGGTGATTAGAAGTCCAATAACTTCGTTCTAATTTGACTAGTATCAAAAGGAGCAATCCCACGACTATCGCGTTAAAAACGATGCGTACATCTCACACAAGTCTTGATTTAGGTAGACCTTCCTATTGTTTCATTGGTTTTCTCAAATTGTCAAAGAAAGAGGTGATTATGAGTCATATGACTTTGTTCTATTTTGGTTAGCATCAAAAAGAGCAATCCTATCACTAGTGCCTTCAAAACGATCTTTATATCTCACACAAGTTTTCATTCAGGGAGACCTTTTTATTATTTCATTAGTTCTCTTAAATTGTCAAAATATAGGTGATTATGAGTCTTATTCCTTCGTTCTAGTAGAAATTAGCATCAAAAGGAGCAATCACATGATTATCATGTCCAAAACGATGCGCAGACCTCACACAAGTCTTCATTTAGGGAGACCTTCATATTGTTTCACTGGTTGTTTCAAATTTACAAAGAAAGAGGTGAATAAGAGTTATATTACTTCGTTCTAATTTGATTAGTATCAAAAGGAGCAATCCCATCACTATCGCGTGAAAAACGATCCGTAGACCTCACACAAGTATTCATTCAGGGAGACCTTCGTATTGTTTCCTTGGTTGTTTCAAATTTACAAAGAAATGGTTGATTAAGAGTTGTATTACATCCTTCTAGTTTGATTAGCTTCAAAAGAAGAAACCCATGACTCGCTTTCAAAACCATGCGTACATCTCACACAAGTCTTCATTTAAAGAGACCTTGTTATTATTTCATTGGTTCTCTAGAATTGTCAAAGAAAGAGGTGATTAAGTGTCCTATCACTTCGTTCTAATTTGATTAGCTTCAAAAGGAGAATTCCCATGACTATCGCGTTAAAAACGAAACGTACATCTCACACAAGTCTTGATTTAGGTAGACTTTCTTATTGTTTCATTGGTTCTCTCAAATTGTCAAAGAAAGATGTGATTATGAGTCCTATGCATTTCGTTCTAGTTTGAGTACTATCAAAAGGAACAATCTTATCACTAGTGCTTTCAAAACGATCCGTACATCTCACACAAGTCTTCATTTAGGGAGACCTTCTTATTATTTCATTAGTTATCTCAAATTGTCAAAATATAGGTGATTATGAGTGTTATAACTTCGTTCTAGTAGAAATTAGCATCAAAAGTAGCAATCCCATCACTATCGCGTCCAAAACGATAGGTAGACCTCACACAAGTCTTCATTTAGGGAGACCTTCATATTGTTTCATTGGTTGTTTTAAATTTAAAAAGAAATAGGTGATTAAGAGTTGTATTACTTCGTTCTAGTTTGATTAGCGTCAAAAGGAGAAACCCATTACTATCGCGTTCAAAACCATGCGTACATCTCACACAAGTATTCATTTAGGGAGACCTTCTTATTGTTTCTTTGGTTCTCTAAAATTGTCAAAGAAAGAGGTGATTAGAAGTCCTATAACTTCGTTCTAATTTGACTAGCATCAAAAGGAGCAATCCCACGACTATCGCGTTAAAAACGATGCGTACATCTCACACAAGTCTTGATTTAGGTAGACCTTCCTATTGTTTCATTGGTTTTCTCAAATTGTCAAAGAAAGAGGTGATTATGAGTCCTATGACTTTGTTCTAGTTTGATTAGCACCAAAAGAAGCAATCCTAAAACTAGTGCCTTCAAAACGATGCGTACATCTCAAACAAGTCTTCATTTAATGAGACATTCTTATTATTTCATTAGTTCTCTAATATTGTCAAAGAAAGAGGTGATTAGGAGTTCTATTACTTCGTTCTAATTTGATTAGCATTAAAAGGAGCAATCCCGTGACTATCGCGTTAAAAACGATGTACATCTCACACATGTCTTGAATTAGGGAGACCTTCGTATTGTTTAATTGGTTTTCTCAAATTATCAAAGAAAGAGGTGATTATGAGTCATATGACTTTGTTCTAGTTTGGTTAGCATCAAAAAGAGCAATCCTATCACTAGTGCCTTCAAAACGATCTTTATATCTCACACAAATTTTCATTCAGGGAGACCTATTTATTGTTTCATTAGTTCTCTTAAATTGTCAAAATACAGGTGATTATGAGTCTTATTACTTCGTTCTAGTAGAAATTAGCATCAAAAGGAGCAATCACATCATTATCATGTCCAAAACGATGCGCAGACCTCACACAAGTCTTCATTTTGGGAGACCTTCATATTTTTTCATTGGTTGTTTTAAATTTACAAAGAAAGAGGTGATTAAGAGTTATATTACTTCGTTCTAATTTGATTAGCATCAAAAGGAGCAATCCCATCACTATCGCGTCAAAAACGATCCGTAGACCTCACACAAGTATTCATTTAGGGAGACCTTTATATTGTTTCCTTGGTTGTTTCAAATTTACAAAGAAATGATTGATTAAGAGTTGTATTACATCGTTCTAGTTTGATTAGCTTCAAAAGGAGAAACCGATGACTAGCGTTCAAAACCATGCGAACATCTCACACAAGTCTTCATTTAAGGAGACCTTATTATTATTTCATTGGTTCTCTAGAATTGTCAAAGAAAGAGGTGATTAGGTGTCCTATTACTTTGTTCTAATTTGATTAGCATCAAAAGGAGCAATCCCATGACTATCGCGTTAAAAACGAAGCGTACTTCTCATACAAGTCTTCATTTAGGTAGACTTTCTTATTGTTTCATTGGTTCTCTCAAATTGTCAAAGAAAGATGTGATTATGAGTCCTATGTATTTCGTTCTAGTTTGAGTGGCATCAAAAGGAGAAACCCATGACTCGCGTTCAAAATCATGCGTACATCTCACACAAGTCTTCATTTAAAGAGACCTTGTTATTATTTCATTGGTGCTCTAGAATTGTCAAAGAAAGAGGTGATTAGGTGTCCTATCACTTCGTTCTAATTTGATTGGCATCAAAAGGAGAATTCCCATGACTATCGCGTTAAAAACGAAGCGTACATCTCACACAAGTCTTGATTTAGGTAGACTTTTTTATTGTTTCATTGGTTCTCTCACATTGTCAAAGAAAGATGTGATTATGAGTCCTATGTATTTCGTTCTAGTTTGAGTAGCATCGAAAGGAACAATGTTATCATTAGTGCTTTCAAAACGATCCGTACATCTCACACAAGTCTTCATTTAGGGAGACCTTCTTATTGTTTCATTAGTTATCTCAAATTGTCAAAATATAGGTGATTATGAGTGTTATAATTTCGTTCTAGTAGAAATTAGCATCAAAAGTAGCAATCCCATCACTATCGCGTCCAAAACGATAGGTAGACCTCACACAAGTCTTCATTTAAGGAGACCTTCATATTGTTTCATTGGTTGTTTCAAATTTAAAAAGAAAGAGGTGATTAAGAGTTGTATTACTTCGTTCTAGTTTGATTAGCGTCAAAAGGAGAAACCTATTACTATCGCGTTCAAAACCATGCGTACATCTCACACAAGTATTCATTTAGGGAGACCTTCTTATTGTTTCATTGGTTCTCTAAAATTGGCAAAGAAAGAGGTGATTAGAAGTCCAATAACTTCGTTCTAATTTGACTAGTATCAAAAGGAGCAATCCCACGACTATCGCGTTAAAAACGATGCGTACATCTCACACAAGTCTTGATTTAGGTAGACCTTCCTATTGTTTCATTGGTTTTCTCAAATTGTCAAAGAAAGAGGTGATTATGAGTCATATGACTTTGTTCTAGTTTGGTTAGCATCAAAAAGAGCAATCCTATCACTAGTGCCTTCAAAACGATCTTTATATCTCACACAAGTTTTCATTCAGGGAGACCTTTTTATTATTTCATTAGTTCTCTTAAATTGTCAAAATATAGGTGATTATGAGTCTTATTCCTTCGTTCTAGTAGAAATTAGCATCAAAAGGAGCAATCACATGATTATCATGTCCAAAACGATGCGCAGACCTCACACAAGTCTTCATTTAGGGAGACCTTCATATTGTTTCACTGGTTGTTTCAAATTTACAAAGAAAGAGGTGAATAAGAGTTATATTACTTCGTTCTAATTTGATTAGTATCAAAAGGAGCAATCCCATCACTATCGCGTGAAAAACGATCCGTAGACCTCACACAAGTATTCATTTAGGGAGACCTTCGTATTGTTTCATTGGTTGTTTCAAATTTACAAAGAAATGGTTGATTAAGAGTTGTATTACATCCTTCTAGTTTGATTAGCTTCAAAAGGAGAAACCCATGACTCGCTTTCAAAACCATGCGTACATCTCACACAAGTCTTCATTTAAAGAGACCTTGTTATTATTTCATTGGTTCTCTAGAATTGTCAAAGAAAGAGGTGATTAAGTGTCCTATCACTTCGTTCTAATTTGATTAGCTTCAAAAGGAGAATTCCCATGACTATCGCGTTAAAAACGAAACGTACATCTCACACAAGTCTTGATTTAGGTAGACTTTCTTATTGTTTCATTGGTTCTCTCAAATTGTCAAAGAAAGATGTGATTATGAGTCCTATGCATTTCGTTCTAGTTTGAGTACTATCAAAAGGAACAATCTTATCACTAGTGCTTTCAAAACGATCCGTACATCTCACACAAGTCTTCATTTAGGGAGACCTTCTTATTATTTCATTAGTTATCTCAAATTGTCAAAATATAGGTGATTATGAGTGTTATAACTTCGTTCTAGTAGAAATTAGCATCAAAAGTAGCAATCCCATCACTATCGCGTCCAAAACGATAGGTAGACCTCACACAAGTCTTCATTTAGGGAGACCTTCATATTGTTTCATTGGTTGTTTTAAATTTAAAAAGAAATAGGTGATTAAGAGTTGTATTACTTCGTTCTAGTTTGATTAGCGTCAAAAGGAGAAACCCATTACTATTGCGTTCAAAACCATGCGTACATCTCACACAAGTATTCATTTAGGGAGACCTTCTTATTGTTTCTTTGGTTCTCTAAAATTGTCAAAGAAAGAGGTGATTAGAAGTCCTATAACTTCGTTCTAATTTGACTAGCATCAAAAGGAGCAATCCCACGACTATCGCGTTAAAAACGATGCGTACATCTCACACAAGTCTTGATTTAGGTAGACCTTCCTATTGTTTCATTGGTTTTCTCAAATTGTCAAAGAAAGAGGTGATTATGAGTCCTATGACTTTGTTCTAGTTTGATTAGCACCAAAAGAAGCAATCCTAAAACTAGTGCCTTCAAAACGATGCGTACATCTCAAACAAGTCTTCATTTAATGAGACATTCTTATTATTTCATTAGTTCTCTAATATTGTCAAAGAAAGAGGTGATTAGGAGTTCTATTACTTCGTTCTAATTTGATTAGCATTAAAAGGAGCAATCCCGTGACTATCGCGTTAAAAACGATGTATGTGACACCCCCAAATCCGGGTACTTCAATTTCCACGGGACTTGGTGTTCACTGTACAAATATCATCTATCTATCTACCCATAGTAAATGCAAACCATGAAATAAATAGAAATAATCCTCCCCTTATGGGGTTACAGCATCTGAAAAGAAATACATCAATCCCAGGTCGTACTTAACCTTAAATCTCAAGTGCGGAAATATAAATAATTAAATAAGTCTTACACAACTTTAACATAAGTCTGAAACATAAACACATAAAATAAACAACAAGTCTTCATCACTTGTTGACCTTGCCCTTGCCTTTGCTAGTAGAAGGCTCGTTGGACCTTTCGTTCTTAACTGCAATGTTATTATTACGCAAGAGTGAGCACGATTGCCCACAAGTATAATAATATGACAACAATATAATAACATGCGAGTGAATCAAAGACATCTGAATAAAGAAACTCAACTTTTGACTCAAGAATGAATAACAGGAATCAAAAGAACGTCTGAGGGTCATAAGACCTTGAACTATGTCCTAGGTTGTAAAGTTTTTATGCTTTAAACCTTTAACAGTCATAAGACTATGGACTCTACTTCTCGTACTTAGGGGGATCAGCCCTTAGTACCATACTGTGCACAATATCTCAACGCTAAAGCGTAAATAATCCCCTTTTACAGGGTTGTTCATCTCAGTTTTGACATCAGAGTCCGCACCAAAGGAAGTTTGGTTTGGATAAGCTCAATAAGTATTTTGGAATTTAGAACGTTCATCAACTATGGACTAGTCGAATCAATAAGGGTTCACTAGTCCTATAAGGTTCAACAATAACATCGATATTCAACTTGAATAATAAATCTCAAGAGTATACAATCGAATAAGTATTGTATCACTGAATCATGCTTTTAAAAGAGTTACAATATGTAATATGAATTTCGAACTTGAACAATTTAAAAACACGAGCTTACTCGATATAGAAACACAAGTCTAAGGCTTAATAAATGAATAAATTAGAATTTAGGGAACTTGCTAAATCAATAAATTAGGGATAGGATACTTGCCTCTTGCACAAGCTACAATTATAATTCACGTTCTTTATTACATCCTACATATCAATACGTTCACAATACAAATTAATCAATAACTCGATATACGTATCGAATCACACACATCGGTTTTGAGCACGTTATTGGACTATACAATTAACGATTCAAGTCATGTAATTAACTTATTAATTACTCACGTAATATAAGTTATTAACCTCTTATTATATGTTTAGCATATCTTTATGTTCATTACATTAGGTTTTAAACCACCTCTTAGAACACACGAACACTTAGCAAAAAAATTTCAAATTTCTGCAAGGGGCGCGGCCGCGCGCCAGTTACCCTTGGGACCAGCGCGGCCGCGCGGCAACGCAGACCCAGATTTCCAGTTCGCGAATGACACACAGAGCAACCCAAATAAATCCAAATTAAACTAACGAAATGAATTTAAGGCTACCCATGAGATATAGAATTTACAGAAACATCATACCATGTTCTAAGCATGCTTTTAACACTTTAAATCACGGAATTACACAAATCACAACATTTAATTTCACTATTTTCAATATTTTATAAAGTTTTGAAAGAAAACAAGAATTCAACGTTACGGATTCGTTATAACACCGAATCCGTTCGTTTAACTTCCATTTTGTTCGTTTAAATGTACACAATCACATTCAAGTGTTAATTTAAGTTAAATAAACGCATAAGGTGTGTAAATTTTGTACGTAAGGGCCATATGGGCCATATGTACAATTTTTACACTCTGTAACTTTTGAAAACCCAATTATCAACAAAATTCCATGGTGTGATCACTGAAAGTTATGCATATATGGCATATAATATGTTATGGACATCAATTAATATATATATAGCCATATCATGAACAAGTCATCAATTTAGTCTTTTACAGAAAACTTCAAAGTACGTTAATGGAAGTTTTGAAAACTTAATTAAGACGTAATTACATAAAATTGATCACTGTGATTTATGTATACATGGTATAAAACATGTTATAAACATAATTTAACCCATATAAAACCATATAACCAACAATGATTCAAAATTGACGATTACAGAGAACTTCAAAGTACGTAAAAATAGAAAGCTTAAAACTTAATATAACTGAATTTACCCTTGCTAGTTGGTGAAGATGATTCAAGGATGATGATATAAATTTCTCAAATTCTTCTCCCTCAATCTTTTCTCTCAAAATTCTCTCTGATATGAATATATGAATTGATATAGTATATATGTATATAAGTATAATACGTATAATATATAATGGGTGAGTGGTTGTCAGTTGGTCCCTTAGTGGGTTAACTGACCAACTCCCCTTAAGGCCTTGTTTGGCTAGCTTAAGGAATCCTTTCTCATTTATTTTAATTAATTTATTATAATATAGTTAATTAATGTCACACCCAATTAAATCAAATAATGCTATTTAAATCAATTAAATAAAATAGCATAAATCTACATTAAATCACATAGTCACATAATTAAAATTCTTATTTATTAATTATGTCTAATCATAAATCTCTAATTAATTAATAAATTAATTAGAATAACATTATGCTTATTAATTAATATATTAATCAAATAAGCTCAATTAAATACATACTTTGAATATAAAAATTTCACCACATTAATTTAACTAATGTGACACATATAATTAAATTAATCTACCACAAATTCATCAATTAATTATTTAACTCAATAATTAAATCATCAAAAAAATATTTATTTAATTCAATAAATATTCAAAATAAATTACAAAAATCTTGTTTGTCACATCTTTCCCCCCTTAAAAGGATTCTGTCCCCAGAATCACGGTTCAATTAAATTTCGTCCCGTTACATTCTCCCCCCCTTACAAAGATTCTGTCCCCAGAATCGCATAAACAAAAAAAAAATTAAGTAAATAAATCTGGGTAATTCTTCATCATATGCTCTTCGAGTTCCCACGTAGCTTCTTCAGCATTGTGGTTCCTCCAAATTACCTTAACAGAAGGTATAACTTTATTTCTGAGGACTTGCTCTTTCCTGTCAACAATCTGAACAGGAATTTCTTCATAGGATAAGTCTTTCTCAAAATGTAGGGGTTCATATTCAATCACATGTTTGTAATCGGGTTTGTAGGGGCGTAAAACTGACACATGAAAGACGTTGTGGACATTCTCAAGCGCCGGAGGTAAGGCTACCTCATACGCAACTTCTCCAATCCTTCGCAGTACTTCAAAGGGTCCAATGAACCTTGGGCTCAATTTTCCCTTCTTACCGAATCTGATCTTCCCCTTCCAGGGAGAGACTTTCAAGAACACATAGCTACCCGATTCAAACTCAACGTTCTTACGGTGTGGATCGGCGTATTTCTTCTGCCTATCCTGAGCTGCTACCAGTCTTGTTCTGATCACTTTGACTATCTCTGCTGTCTGCTGTACCAGTTCTGGACCTAATAGTTGTCTCTCGCCAACTTCATCCCAGTATAGCGGGGTTCTGCATTTTCTTCCGTACAACGCTTCGTAAGGCGGCATGCCAATACTAGCGTGGTAACTGTTGTTGTAACCGAATTCCACAAGCGGTAGGTGATCATCCCAATTTCCCTTAAAATCCATGATGCATGCTCTCAACATATCTTCCAATGTCTGGATCGTTCTTTCACTCTGCCCATCTGTCTGAGGGTGATAAGCCGTACTCATTCTCAACTGTGTCCCCATGCATTCTTGTAGTCGCTTCCAGAAGTTCGATGTGAAACGCGGATCTCTGTCGGAAACAATTGACACCGGAACTCCGTGCCTCGAAACAATCTCTTTCACATATAGCCTTGCCAACTGGTCTAAGTTGAATCTGATTTTGATCGGAAGGAAGTGTGCGGATTTCGTCAGTCGGTCAACGATAACCCATACTGCGTCGTAGCCTTTCTGAGTCGTCGGAAGGCCAACCACGAAATCCATCGTAATGTGTTCCCATTTCCATTCTGGGATTTCCAGGGGTTGTAGCAAACCACTTGGTCTCTGATGTTCTGCTTTCACTTTCTGACAGGTTAGACACTTTGCAACACACTCAGCCACATCTCGTTTCAAATTCGGCCACCAGAAGTGCTGTCGAAGATCCTGGTACATCTTGGTACTACCGGGGTGAATTGAATATCGTGAGCTATGAGCCTCGCTCAAAATGTTATCCTTAATCTCTGGCACTGACGGTACCCAAACTCTGTTCTCAAATCTCAGTAGTCCCTCACTGTCTATCTTGAATCTCGGTTCGGTTCCTTCAGATATCTTTTTCTTAACCTTTTCACATTCTTCGTCCTGAAGTTGAGCTTCCTTAACTTTATCCAATAGGGTTGTACCAGTTTGCATCTGAAACAACTTCTCGTCAATCTCTATCGGATACTTCACTTCCAATTCCAACTTTTCCATTGCTGAAATTAGTTCCTCCTGAGTAGTCAACATCATCAATTTCTCCCGACCCTTTCTGCTTAAGGCGTCGGCAACCACATTAGCCTTACCCGGATGGTATAAGATTTCACAGTCATAATCCTTAATTAACTCCAGCCACCTTCTCTGGCGCATATTCAAGTCCTTCTGTGTAAAGATATATTTCAGACTCTTGTGGTCTGTATATATTTCACACTTCTCCCCATAGAGATAGTGTCTCCAAATTTTTAAAGCAAATACCACGGCAGCTAACTCCAAGTCATGGGTCGGATACCCCTTCTCATAGTCTTTCAATTGTCGTGATGCATACGCAATGACCCTGCCGTTTTGCATAAGCACACAGCCAAGTCCTTTATGCGACGCATCACTATAAACCACAAAATTGCCTGTGTCGTCCGGAAGGGATAACACAGGTGCTGAACTCAACCTCCTCTTGAGCTCTTGGAAACTTTCCTCACACTTCTCTGTCCAAACGAATTTCACCGATTTTCTAGTCAAATTTGTCAGCGGAGTTGCGATCTTGGAAAAGTCCTGAATAAATCTTCTATAATAACCCGCCAATCCAAGAAAACTCCTCACTTCCGACGGTGTTTTCGGCAGATCCCAGTTCATCACAGCTTCGACTTTAGAGGGATCTACCGAAATTCCGTCCTTGTCGATCACATGTCCAAGAAATTGCACTCTTTCAATCCAGAATTCACATTTAGAAAATTTGGCGTACAACTTCTCTCTTCTCAACGCCTCTAATGTTAACTTCAGATGTTCTACATGTTCTTCCTTGGTCTTCGAGTATACCAAAATATCGTCGATAAAGACCACCACGAATTTGTCCAAAAACGGCTTGAACACTCCATTCATTAAGCCCATGAATGCTGCAGGAGCATTCGTTAGACCAAATGACATTACCAAAAATTCGTAGTGACCATATCGAGTCCTAAATGCTGTCTTTGGAACATCCTCTGGCCTCACCTTCAGCTGATGATAGCCACTCCTCAAGTCTATCTTTGAAAAGTACCTTGCACCCTTCAATTGGTCGAACAGATCGTCGATCCTCGGTAATGGATATCTATTCTTAATTGTGACCTTATTCAGTTCTCTGTAGTCGATGCAAAGCCGCATCGTCCCGTCCTTCTTTTTCACAAACAACACTGGCGCTCCCCACGGCGATACGCTCGGTTGGATGTACTTCTTGTCCAGTAACTCTTGCAGTTGTACCATTAACTCCTTCATCTCTACCGGAGCCATCCGGTACGGTGCCTTCGATATTGGGGCCGTCCCTGGCGCCAAATCAATCACAAACTCAACCTCTCTGTCTGGCGGAAGTCCTGGCAGATCATCCGGAAATACGTCTAAGAAGTCCCTCACGACTGGTATATCTTCTAATTTTGGGTTTTCTTTACGACTATCGACTATGTAGGCTAAATATCCTACACAGCCTTGTCTTAACAACTTCCTGGCCTGCATCATCGTCAGACAACTCGCTTGTCTAGGCGATTTACTGCCATAAAACACAACCTTTGACGGGGTCATAAGGTTGATACACTTCCTCTGGCAATCAATTACAGCCCCATAATTGACTAGCCAATCCATTCCCAGAATAACATCGAATTCCCCAAGTCTAATCGGGATAAGATTTACGTTCATAATGTTACCCTTAATATCTACTCTACAGTTCTTGTGTACATATTTAACAGGGATTACTTCTCTATTCGCAATCTCTATATTCATGGGGTATTCTAACTCGTCCATAGGAAGTTCTAAGTTCTTAGCAAAGTCATCGGATATAAATGAACAAGTAGCACCCGAATCAAATAGTACATAAGCATTAACTTTATTGATCGGAATGATACCTGACACCACATCGCGAGACTGCACAGCATCCTGCACGGTCATGTTGAAGGTCCTGGCGGTTGGTCGGTTGGTTGCGGTTGGTCCCGTGATAGTTAAAGCACTTCCACCGCTGTTTCCCCTGTTTCCACCTGATCCTTCCCTTCCAGATCCCTTCTTGGGACAGTCCCTTGCCAGATGGTCCTTTGAGCCGCAAGTGAAGCAAGCGCCCTTCTTTGGGTTCGGACAGTTAGGTGCTATGTGGCCTTCCTGACCACAATTATAGCATACTCGTTTTCCCTTCATACAGACCCCCAGGTGAGCTTTCCCGCAGGTCGAACAAGCTTCGATCCTCTTTTTCTGACCACCTTGCTGATTCCCAGTCGATGAGTTATCATTCCACCTCCTCTTCTGATTATTACTCCCTCCCGTGTTGCTACCACTAGCCTTGTTAATTCCTTCACCTTCACTCTTCTTCTTTTTCTGATCTTGGTTATACTTTGTAACTGCATCACTCCCGCCTTCAGCGAGAATGGCCTTCTCCAACACCCCAGCAAAAGTGTTCAATTGGAACATTGACACTTTGCTATACAACCAGGGTTTCAGGCCCTGTTCAAACCTCCTTGCCTTCCTCTGATTGGTGTGCACTTGATACGTGGCAAACCTAGCCAACTCATTGAATTTCGCCGCATATTCTGGTACGGACATATTTCCCTGTTTCAGTTCCAAGAACTGGACCTCCATTTGATTCTGCGAGCTGGTCGGAAAGTACATCTCGAAGAACATCTCCTTGAACCTCTCCCAGGTAATCACACCTTCACCTCCCCGGACCTTATTCGCTTGCCACCAATAGCTGGCCTCAGATTTCAGCATGAACGTTGCATAGGCGGTTTTCTGGTCCTCTCTGACTCTGGCGACGTCAAAAACTTTTTCCATCTCCATGACCCAGGTTTGAGCTTCTATCGGGTTCATGGTGCCTTTAAACTCTGGCGGTCCCACCGCCTTGAAGTCCTTGAACGTTGTGGTCGGTGGAGCTTGAGGTTGGTTGTTAAGCGCTCCAGCAAGTAAGTTCGCCAACTGCTGAACGGGGTTAGCATTGGCGTCGTTGTTGTTGTTAGTTGACCCTTCTTGGGCCTGTTGACGGTTAGATCGTCTCCTTGGCGGCATTTTACTCTTAAGAAATACGCGTATTAGAACTTTATTCAATCTTTTAAATATCTAAGGCTTAACTTAAACATTTAGACACAATCAGTCAACACATTATCTCAAATAAACTCTGATATATTACTAAATCAAAAGTTTTAACATAATACGATAGCATCACTGCTATTTACATCAACTATCCTGAGATACAGAATCTACAGGATTTAAAACATAAAATATTCCTCTGTTTATAAACACATTGGAATTTACATTATTAACTACTAGATAGGTTTCACAAAATCAAATGTTCCTATCACTGCCCATTAAGGCGACGAACAGCTTTGCCACGCTCTTCTTCCATAATCCGAGACATCGTCCTGCGATCTAGCATGTACGACGGTAGTCCTTCAAACTGAATTGGGTACCTCATAACCCGATCCTGGGCCTCGTCAATTGCATACTGAAGTATAGAGTACGTCTCTTCAAGCTTGGCCTTCTTCGCCCGACAATTATCTTCTGCGAGATCTGCTCGTCGTGATTCCCTTACCCAAGCCTCCTCTGCTATGGCCAGCCTTGCTGATTTCTCTTTTAGTTCATTCTTCAATTCCTCAATTTCCTCTGACTTCTGCTCGGTTTGGCCCTTCTCGTGAGCCAAATTCCACTCTACATTTCCCAAACGTGTGTGAAGAGCCTCAACCTCTCCATCCCTCAGCTCGATGGTAGACTGTTGAGTAACCGACCGCTCCCTCAGCTCCTGAACAGTCTCCCTCAGCTCCTGAACAGTATCACGTAACTCTATGTTACGGTCATACAGCTCGTCATACATCTCAGCACTGATAGAGCTCGGCGGGAACTCTTCAGGGTCTTCCTCCTCCTCTTCAGCTGCCTCAGCCTGAACTTCAATCTCCTCAGGGTCTTCCTCAGAGTCCTCCTCTGAATTAGACACCGGCACAATCTCCTGACCAATGACTGTGATCAAGGGTGATGGCTCTCGTCGGACTAACTGCTCCCAAACTACGTGGATATCTCGGGGCTCCTCCTCTCTAGCCTCTAGGGGTACAAGGTCCCTGGACTGACTAGGTTCTCCAGCATTCGTCATCCTGACAAATAAAATTTTAAGTTTTAGTAATTACGTGATGCTAATCGAGACTCGAATATATAAGTATAAGCACGTAGCACATAAGGTAAGTTATTATCTTTCTTAGAACTCGATAAGAGTTATCATTACTATGTTCTCGATCTCTAAAAAGGCTACTATCCTAAGGTTTTTCCCCACCTAAGGTTCATAACCTACAGCTTTGATACCAACCTGTGACACCCCCAAATCCGGGTACTTCAATTTCCACGGGACTTGGTGTTCACTGTACAAATATCATCTATCTATCTACCCATAGTAAATGCAAACCATGAAATAAATAGAAATAATCCTCCCCTTATGGGGTTACAGCATCTGAAAAGAAATACATCAATCCCAGGTCGTACTTAACCTTAAATCTCAAGTGCGGAAATATAAATAATTAAATAAGTCTTACACAACTTTAACATAAGTCTGAAACATAAACACATAAAATAAACAACAAGTCTTCATCACTTGTTGACCTTGCCCTTGCCTTTGCTAGTAGAAGGCTCGTTGGACCTTTCGTTCTTAACTGCAATGTTATTATTACGCAAGAGTGAGCACGATTGCCCACAAGTATAATAATATGACAACAATATAATAACATGCGAGTGAATCAAAGACATCTGAATAAAGAAACTCAACTTTTGACTCAAGAATGAATAACAGGAATCAAAAGAACGTCTGAGGGTCATAAGACCTTGAACTATGTCCTAGGTTGTAAAGTTTTTATGCTTTAAACCTTTAACAGTCATAAGACTATGGACTCTACTTCTCGTACTTAGGGGGATCAGCCCTTAGTACCATACTGTGCACAATATCTCAACGCTAAAGCGTAAATAATCCCCTTTTACAGGGTTGTTCATCTCAGTTTTGACATCAGAGTCCGCACCAAAGGAAGTTTGGTTTGGATAAGCTCAATAAGTATTTTGGAATTTAGAACGTTCATCAACTATGGACTAGTCGAATCAATAAGGGTTCACTAGTCCTATAAGGTTCAACAATAACATCGATATTCAACTTGAATAATAAATCTCAAGAGTATACAATCGAATAAGTATTGTATCACTGAATCATGCTTTTAAAAGAGTTACAATATGTAATATGAATTTCGAACTTGAACAATTTAAAAACACGAGCTTACTCGATATAGAAACACAAGTCTAAGGCTTAATAAATGAATAAATTAGAATTTAGGGAACTTGCTAAATCAATAAATTAGGGATAGGATACTTGCCTCTTGCACAAGCTACAATTATAATTCACGTTCTTTATTACATCCTACATATCAATACGTTCACAATACAAATTAATCAATAACTCGATATACGTATCGAATCACACACATCGGTTTTGAGCACGTTATTGGACTATACAATTAACGATTCAAGTAATGTAATTAACTTATTAATTACTCACGTAATATAAGTTATTAACCTCTTATTATATGTTTAGCATATCTTTATGTTCATTACATTAGGTTTTAAACCACCTCTTAGAACACACGAACACTTAGCAAAAAAATTTCAAATTTCTGCAAGGGGCGCGGCCGCGCGCCAGTTACCCTTGGGACCAGCGCGGCCGCGCGGCAACGCAGACCCAGATTTCCAGTTCGCGAATGACACACAGAGCAACCCAAATAAATCCAAATTAAACTAACGAAATGAATTTAAGGCTACCCATGAGATATAGAATTTACAGAAACATCATACCATGTTCTAAGCATGCTTTTAACACTTTAAATCACGGAATTACACAAATCACAACATTTAATTTCACTATTTTCAATATTTTATAAAGTTTTGAAAGAAAACAAGAATTCAACGTTACGGATTCGTTATAACACCGAATCCGTTCGTTTAACTTCCATTTTGTTCGTTTAAATGTACACAATCACATTCAAGTGTTAATTTAAGTTAAATAAACGCATAAGGTGTGTAAATTTTGTACGTAAGGGCCATATGGGCCATATGTACAATTTTTACACTCTGTAACTTTTGAAAACCCAATTATCAACAAAATTCCATGGTGTGATCACTGAAAGTTATGCATATATGGCATATAATATGTTATGGACATCAATTAATATATATATAGCCATATCATGAACAAGTCATCAATTTAGTCTTTTACAGAAAACTTCAAAGTACGTTAATGGAAGTTTTGAAAACTTAATTAAGACGTAATTACATAAAATTGATCACTGTGATTTATGTATACATGGTATAAAACATGTTATAAACATAATTTAACCCATATAAAACCATATAACCAACAATGATTCAAAATTGACGATTACAGAGAACTTCAAAGTACGTAAAAATAGAAAGCTTAAAACTTAATATAACTGAATTTACCCTTGCTAGTTGGTGAAGATGATTCAAGGATGATGATATAAATTTCTCAAATTCTTCTCCCTCAATCTTTTCTCTCAAAATTCTCTCTGATATGAATATATGAATTGATATAGTATATATGTATATAAGTATAATACGTATAATATATAATGGGTGAGTGGTTGTCAGTTGGTCCCTTAGTGGGTTAACTGACCAACTCCCCTTAAGGCCTTGTTTGGCTAGCTTAAGGAATCCTTTCTCATTTATTTTAATTAATTTATTATAATATAGTTAATTAATGTCACACCCAATTAAATCAAATAATGCTATTTAAATCAATTAAATAAAATAGCATAAATCTACATTAAATCACATAGTCACATAATTAAAATTCTTATTTATTAATTATGTCTAATCATAAATCTCTAATTAATTAATAAATTAATTAGAATAACATTATGCTTATTAATTAATATATTAATCAAATAAGCTCAATTAAATACATACTTTGAATATAAAAATTTCACCACATTAATTTAACTAATGTGACACATATAATTAAATTAATCTACCACAAATTCATCAATTAATTATTTAACTCAATAATTAAATCATCAAAAAAATATTTATTTAATTCAATAAATATTCAAAATAAATTACAAAAATCTTGTTTGTCACAATGTACATCTCACACATGTCTTGAATTAGGGAGACCTTCGTATTGTTTAATTGGTTTTCTCAAATTATCAAAGAAATAGGTGATTATGAGTCATATGACTTTGTTCTAGTTTGGTTAGCATCAAAAAGAGCAATCCTATCACTAGTGCCTTCAAAACGATCTTCATATCTCACATAAGTTTTCATTCAGGGAGACCTTTTTATTGTTTCATTAGTTCTCTTAAATTGTCAAAATACAGGTGATTATGAGTCTTATTACTTCGTTCTAGTAGAAATTAGCATCAAAAGGAGCAATCACATCATTATCATGTCCAAAACGATGCGCAGACCTCACACAAGTCTTCATTTTGGGAGACCTTCATATTGTTTCATTGGTTGTTTTAAATTTACAAAGAAAGAGGTGATTAAGAGTTATATTACTTCGTTCTAATTTGATTAGCATCAAAAGGAGCAATCCCATCACTATCGCGTCAAAAACGATCCGTAGACCTCACACAAGTATTCATTTAGGGAGACCTTTATATTGTTTCCTTGGTTGTTTCAAATTTACAAAGAAAGGATTGATTAAGAGTTGTATTACATCGTTCTAGTTTGATTAGCTTCAAAAGGAGAAACCGATGACTAGCGTTCAAAACCATGCGAACATCTCACACAAGTCTTCATTTAAGGAGACCTTATTATTATTTCATTGGTTCTCTAGAATTGTCAAAGAAAGAGGTGATTAGGTGTCCTATTACTTCGTTCTAATTTGATTAGCATCAAAAGGAGCAATCCCATGACTATCGCGTTAAAAACGAAGCGTACTTCTCATACAAGTCTTCATTTAGGTAGACTTTCTTATTGTTTCATTGGTTCTCTCAAATTGTCAAAGAAAGATGTGATTATGAGTCCTATGTATTTCGTTCTAGTTTGAGTGGCATCAAAAGGAGAAACCCATGACTCGCGTTCAAAATCATGCGTACATCTCACACAAGTCTTCATTTAAAGAGACCTTGTTATTATTTCATTGGTGCTCTAGAATTGTCAAAGAAAGAGGTGATTAGGTGTCCTATCACTTCGTTCTAATTTGATTGGCATCAAAAGGAGAATTCCCATGACTATCGCGTTAAAAACGAAGCGTACATCTCACACAAGTCTTGATTTAGGTAGACTTTTTTATTGTTTCATTGGTTCTCTCACATTGTCAAAGAAAGATGTGATTATGAGTCCTATGTATTTCGTTCTAGTTTGAGTAGCATCAAAAGGAACAATCTTATCACTAGTGCTTTCAAAACGATCCGTACATCTCACACAAGTCTTCATTTAGGGAGACCTTCTTATTGTTTCATTAGTTATCTCAAATTGTCAAAATATAGGTGATTATGAGTGTTATAATTTCGTTCTAGTAGAAATTAGCATCAAAAGTAGCAATCCCATCACTATCGCGTCCAAAACGATAGGTAGACCTCACACAAGTCTTCATTTAGGGAGACCTTCATATTGTTTCATTGGTTGTTTCAAATTTAAAAAGAAAGAGGTGATTAAGAGTTGTATTACTTCGTTCTAGTTTGATTAGCGTCAAAAGGAGAAACCTATTACTATCGCGTTCAAAACCATGCGTACATCTCACACAAGTATTCATTTAGGGAGACCTTCTTATTGTTTCATTGGTTCTCTAAAATTGGCAAAGAAAGAGGTGATTAGAAGTCCAATAACTTCGTTCTAATTTGACTAGTATCAAAAGGAGCAAACCCACGACTATCGCGTTAAAAACGATGCGTACATCTCACACAAGTCTTGATTTAGGTAGACCTTCCTATTGTTTCATTGGTTTTCTCAAATTGTCAAAGAAAGAGGTGATTATGAGTCATATGACTTTGTTCTAGTTTGGTTAGCATCAAAAAGAGCAATCCTATCACTAGTGCCTTCAAAACGATCTTTATATCTCACACAAGTTTTCATTCAGGGAGACCTTTTTATTATTTCATTAGTTCTCTTAAATTGTCAAAATATAGGTGATTATGAGTCTTATTCCTTCGTTCTAGTAGAAATTAGCATCAAAAGGAGCAATCACATGATTATCATGTCCAAAACGATGCGCAGACCTCACACAAGTCTTCATTTAGGGAGACCTTCATATTGTTTCACTGGTTGTTTCAAATTTACAAAGAAAGAGGTGAATAAGAGTTATATTACTTCGTTCTAATTTGATTAGTATCAAAAGGAGCAATCCCATCACTATCGCGTGAAAAACGATCCGTAGACCTCACACAAGTATTCATTTAGGGAGACCTTCGTATTGTTTCCTTGGTTGTTTCAAATTTACAAAGAAATGGTTGATTAAGAGTTGTATTACATCCTTCTAGTTTGATTAGCTTCAAAAGGAGAAACCCATGACTCGCTTTCAAAACCATGCGTACATCTCACACAAGTCTTCATTTAAAGAGACCTTGTTATTATTTCATTGGTTCTCTAGAATTGTCAAAGAAAGAGGTGATTAAGTGTCCTATCACTTCGTTCTAATTTGATTAGCTTCAAAAGGAGAATTCCCATGACTATCGCGTTAAAAACGAAACGTACATCTCACACAAGTCTTGATTTAGGTAGACTTTCTTATTGTTTCATTGGTTCTCTCAAATTGTCAAAGAAAGATGTGATTATGAGTCCTATGCATTTCGTTCTAGTTTGAGTACTATCAAAAGGAACAATCTTATCACTAGTGCTTTCAAAACGATCCGTACATCTCACACAAGTCTTCATTTAGGGAGACCTTCTTATTATTTCATTAGTTATCTCAAATTGTCAAAATATAGGTGATTATGAGTGTTATAACTTCGTTCTAGTAGAAATTAGCATCAAAAGTAGCAATCCCATCACTATCGCGTCCAAAACGATAGGTAGACCTCACACAAGTCTTCATTTAGGGAGACCTTCATATTGTTTCATTGGTTGTTTTAAATTTAAAAAGAAATAGGTGATTAAGAGTTGTATTACTTCGTTCTAGTTTGATTAGCGTCAAAAGGAGAAACCCATTACTATCGCGTTCAAAACCATGCGTACATCTCACACAAGTATTCATTTAGGGAGACCTTCTTATTGTTTCTTTGGTTCTCTAAAATTGTCAAAGAAAGAGGTGATTAGAAGTCCTATAACTTCGTTCTAATTTGACTAGCATCAAAAGGAGCAATCCCACGACTATCGCGTTAAAAACGATGCGTACATCTCACACAAGTCTTGATTTAGGTAGACCTTCCTATTGTTTCATTGGTTTTCTCAAATTGTCAAAGAAAGAGGTGATTATGAGTCCTATGACTTTGTTCTAGTTTGATTAGCACCAAAAGAAGCAATCCTAAAACTAGTGCCTTCAAAACGATGCGTACATCTCAAACAAGTCTTCATTTAATGAGACATTCTTATTATTTCATTAGTTCTCTAATATTGTCAAAGAAAGAGGTGATTAGGAGTTCTATTACTTCGTTCTAATTTGATTAGCATTAAAAGGAGCAATCCCGTGACTATCGCGTTAAAAACGATGTACATCTCACATATGTCTTGAATTAGGGAGACCTTCGTATTGTTTAATTGGTTTTCTCAAATTATCAAAGAAAGAGGTGATTATGAGTCATATGACTTTGTTCTAGTTTGGTTAGCATCAAAAAGAGCAATCCTATCACTAGTGCCTTCAAAACGATCTTTATATCTCACACAAGTTTTCATTCAGGGAGACCTTTTTATTGTTTCATTAGTTCTCTTAAATTGTCAAAATACAGGTGATTATGAGTCTTATTACTTCGTTCTAGTAGAAATTAGCATCAAAAGGAGCAATCACATCATTATCATGTCCAAAACGATGCGCAGACCTCACACAAGTCTTCATTTTGGGAGACCTTCATATTGTTTCATTGGTTGTTTTAAATTTACAAAGAAAGAGGTGATTAAGAGTTATATTACTTCGTTCTAATTTGATTAGCATCAAAAGGAGCAATCCCATCACTATCGCGTCAAAAACGATCCGTAGACCTCACACAAGTATTCATTTAGGGAGACCTTTATATTGTTTCCTTGGTTGTTTCAAATTTACAAAGAAAGGATTGATTAAGAGTTGTATTACATCGTTCTAGTTTGATTAGCTTCAAAAGGAGAAACCGATGACTAGCGTTCAAAACCATGCGAACATCTCACACAAGTCTTCATTTAAGGAGACCTTATTATTATTTCATTGGTTCTCTAGAATTGTCAAAGAAAGAGGTGATTAGGTGTCCTATTACTTCGTTCTAATTTGATTAGCATCAAAAGGAGCAATCCCATGACTATCGCGTTAAAAACGAAGCGTACTTCTCATACAAGTCTTCATTTAGGTAGACTTTCTTATTGTTTCATTGGTTCTCTCAAATTGTCAAAGAAAGATGTGATTATGAGTCCTATGTATTTCGTTCTAGTTTGAGTGGCATCAAAAGGAGAAACCCATGACTCGCGTTCAAAATCATGCGTACATCTCACACAAGTCTTCATTTAAAGAGACCTTGTTATTATTTCATTGGTGCTCTAGAATTGTCAAAGAAAGAGGTGATTAGGTGTCCTATCACTTCGTTCTAATTTGATTGGCATCAAAAGGAGAATTCCCATGACTATCGCGTTAAAAACGAAGCGTACATCTCACACAAGTCTTGATTTAGGTAGACTTTTTTATTGTTTCATTGGTTCTCTCACATTGTCAAAGAAAGATGTGATTATGAGTCCTATGTATTTCGTTCTAGTTTGAGTAGCATCAAAAGGAACAATCTTATCACTAGTGCTTTCAAAACGATCCGTACATCTCACACAAGTCTTCATTTAGGGAGACCTTCTTATTGTTTCATTAGTTATCTCAAATTGTCAAAATATAGGTGATTATGAGTGTTATAATTTCGTTCTAGTAGAAATTAGCATCAAAAGTAGCAATCCCATCACTATCGCGTCCAAAACGATAGGTAGACCTCACACAAGTCTTCATTTAGGGAGACCTTCATATTGTTTCATTGGTTGTTTCAAATTTAAAAAGAAAGAGGTGATTAAGAGTTGTATTACTTCGTTCTAGTTTGATTAGCGTCAAAAGGAGAAACCTATTACTATCGCGTTCAAAACCATGCGTACATCTCACACAAGTATTCATTTAGGGAGACCTTCTTATTGTTTCATTGGTTCTCTAAAATTGGCAAAGAAAGAGGTGATTAGAAGTCCAATAACTTCGTTCTAATTTGACTAGTATCAAAAGGAGCAATCCCACGACTATCGCGTTAAAAACGATGCGTACATCTCACACAAGTCTTGATTTAGGTAGACCTTCCTATTGTTTCATTGGTTTTCTCAAATTGTCAAAGAAAGAGGTGATTATGAGTCCTATGACTTTGTTCTAGTTTGATTAGCATCAAAAGAAGCAATCCTATCACTAGTGCCTTCAAAACGATGCGTACATCTCACACAAGTCTTCATTTAAGGAGACATTCTTATTATTTCATTAGTTCTTTAAAATTGTCAAAGAAAGAGGTGATTAGGAGTTCTATTACTTCGTTCTAATTTGATTAGCATTAAAAGGAGCAATCCCGTGACTAACGCGTTAAAAACGATGTATATCTCACACAAGTCTTGAATTAAGGAGACCTTCTTATCGTTTCATTGGTTTTCTCAAATTGTCAAAGAAAGATGTGATTATGAGTCATATGACTTTGTTCTAGTTTGGTTAGCATCAAAAAGAGCAATCCTATCACTAGTGCCTTCAAAACGATCTTTATATCTCACACAAGTTTTCATTGAGGGAGACCTTTTTATTGTTTCATTAGTTCTCTTAAATTGTCAAAATATAGGTGATTATGAGTCTTATTACTTCGTTCTAGTAGAAATTAGCATCAAAAGGAGCAATCACATCATTATCATCACCAAAACGATGCGCAGACCTCACACAAGTCTTCATTTAGGTAGACCTTCATATTGTTTCATTGGTTGTTTCAAATTTACAAAGAAAGAGGTGATTAAGAGTTATATTACTTCGTTCTAATTTGATTAGCATCAAAAGTAGCAATCCCATCACTATCGCATCAAAAACGATCCGTAGACCTCACACAAGTATTCATTTAGGGAGACCTTCATATTGTTTCCTTGGTTGTTTCAAATTTACAAAGAAAGAGTTGATTAATAGTTGTATTACATCGTTCTAGTTTGATTAGCTTCAAAAGGAGAAACCCATGTCTCGCGTTCAAAATCATGCGTACATCTCACACAAGTCTTCATTTAAAGAGACCTTGTTATTATTTCATTGGTGCTCTAGAATTGTCAAAGAAAGTGGTGTTTAGGTGTCCTTTTACTTCATTCTAATTTGATTAGCATCACAAGGAGCAATCCCATGACTATCACGTTAAAAACGAAGCGTACATCTCACACAAGTCTTGATTTAGGTAGACTTTCTTATTGTTTCATTGGTTCTCTCAAATTGTCAAAGAAAGATGTGATTATGAGAGTCCTATGTATTTCGTTCTAGTTTGAGTAGCATCAAAAGGAACAATCTTATCACTAGTGCCTTCAAAACGATCCGTACATCTCACACAAGTCTTCATTTAGGGAGACCTTCTTATTGTTTCATTAGTTATCTCAAATTTTCAAAATATAGGTGATTATGAGTCCTATAACTTCGTTCTAGTAGATATTAGCATCAAAAGTAGCAATCTCATCACTATCGCGTCCAAAACAATAGGTAGACCTCACACAAGTCTTCATTTAGGGAGACCTTCAAATTGTTTCATTGGTTGTTTCAAATTTAAAAAGAAAGAGGTGATTAAGAGTTGTATTACTTCGTTCTAGTTTGATTAGCGTGAAAAGGAGAAACCAATGACTATCGCGTTCAAAACCATGCGTACATCTCACACAAGTATTCATTTAGGGAGACCTTTTTATTGTTTCATTGGTTCTCTAAAATTGTCTAAGAAAGAGGTGATTAGGAGTCCTATTACTTCGTTCTAATTTGACTAGCATCAAAAGGAGCAATCCCATGACTATCGCGTTAAAAACGATGCGTACATCTCGCACAAGTCTTGATTTAGGTATACCTTCCTATTGTTTCATTTTTTTTCTCAAATTGTCAAAGAAAGAGGTGATTATGAGTCCTATGACTTTGTTCTAGTTTGATTAGCATCAAAAAGAACAATCCTATCACTAGTGCCTTTAAAACGATCCTTACATTTTACACAAGTTTTCATTTAGGGAGACTTTTTTATTATTTCATTAGTTCTCTCAAATTATCAAAATATAGGTGATTATGAGTCCTATTACTTCGTTCTAGTTGAAATTAGCATCAAAATGAGCAATCACATCACTATCGTGTCCAAAACGATGCGTATACCTCACAACAAGTCTTCATTTAGGGAGACATTCATATTGTTTCATTGGTTGTTTTCAAATTTACAAAGAAAGAGGTGATTAAGAGTTATATTACTTTGTTCTAATTTGATTAGCATCAAATGGAGCAATCCCATCACTATCGCGTCAAAAACGATCCGTAGACCTCACACAAGTATTCATTTAGGGAGACCTTTATATTATTTCCTTGGTTGTTTCAAATTTACAAAGAAAGGGTTGATTAAGAGTTGTATTACATCGTTCTAGTTTGTTTAGCTTCAAAAGGAGAAACCAATGACTCGCGTTCAAAATCATGCGTACATCTGACACAAGTCTTCATTTAAAGAGACCTTGTTATTATTTTATTGGTTCTCTAGAATTGTCAAAGAAAGTGGTGATTAGGTGTCGTTTTACTTCGTTCTAATTTGATTAGCATCACAAGGAGCAATCCCATGACTATCGCGTTAAAAACGAAGCGTACATCTCACACAAGTCTTGATTTAGGTAGACTTTCTTATTGTTTCATTGGTTCTCTCAAATTGACAAAAAAAGATGTGATTATGAGTCCTATGTATTTCGTTCTAGTTTGAGTAGCATCAAAAGGTGTTATCTTATCACTAGTGCCTTCAAAACGATCCGTACATCTCACACAAGTCTTCATTTAGGGAGACCTTCTTATTGTTTCATTTGTTATCTCAAATTGTCAAAATATAGGTGATTATGAGTCCTATAACTTCGTTCTAGTAGAAATTAGCATCAAAAGTAGCAATCCCATCACTATCGCGTCCAAAACGATAGGTAGACCTCACACAAGTCTTCATTTAGGGAGACCTTCATATTGTTTCATTGGTTGTTTCAAATTTAAAAAGAAAGAGTTGATTAAGAGTTGTATTACTTCGTTCTAGTTTGATTAGCTTCAAAAGGAAAAACCCATGACTATCGCGTTCAAAACCATGCGTACATCTCACACAAGTATTCATTTAGGGAGACATTCTTATTGTTTCATTGGTTCTCTAAAATTGTCAAAGAAAGAGGTGATTAGCAGTCCTATTACTTTGTTCTATTTTGACTAGCATCAAAAGGAGCAATCCCATGACTATCGCGTTAAAAACGATGCGTACATCTCGCACAAGTCTTGATTTAGGTAGACCTTCCTATTGTTTCATTGGTTTTCTCAAATTGTCAAAGAAAGAGGTGATTATGAGTCCTATGACTTTGTTCTAGTTTGATTAGCATCAAAAGAAGCAATCCTATCACAAGTGCCTTCAAAACGATGCGTACATCTCACACAAGTCTTCATTTAAGGAGACATTCTTATTATTTCATTAGTTCTCTAAAATTGTCAAAGAAAGAGGTGATTAGGAGTTCTATTACTTCGTTCTAATTTGATAAGCATTAAAAGGAGAAATCCCGTGACTATCGCGTTAAAAACGATGTACATCTCACACAAGTCTTGAATTAGGGAGACCTTATTGTTTCATTGGTTTTCTCAAATTGTCAAAGAAAGAGTTGATTATGAGTCATATGACTTTGTTCTAGTTTGGTTAGCATCAAAACGAGCAATCATATCACTAGTGCCTTCAAAACGATCTTTATATCTCACACAAGTTTTCATTCAGGGAGACCTTTTTATTGTTTCATTGGTTTTCTCAAATTAGAAAAGAAAGATGTGATTATGCGTCATATGACTTTGTTTTAGTTTGATTAGCATCAAAAAGAGCAATCCTATCACTAGTGCCTTCAAAACGATCCTTACAGCTCACACAAGTTTTCATTTAGGGAGACTTTCTTATTGTTTCACTAGTTATATCAAATTATCAAAATATAGGTGATTATGTGTCCTATTACTTCGTTCTAGTAGAAATTAGCATCAAAAGGAGCAATCACATCAGTATAGTGTCCAAAACGATGTGCAGACCTCACACAAGTCTTCATGTAGGGAGACCTTCATATTGTTTCATTAGTTGTTTCAGATTTACAAAGAAAGAGGTGATTAAGAGTTATATTACTTCGTTCTAATTTGACTAGCATCAAAAGGAGCAATCCCATCACTATCGCGCCAAAAACGATCCGTAGACCTCACACAAGTATTCATTTAGGGAGACCTTCATATTGTTTCCTTGGTTGTTTCAAATTTACAAAGAAAGGGTTGATTAAGAGTTGTATTACATCGTTCTAGTTTGATTAGCTTCAAAAGGAGAAACCCATGACTCGCGTTCAAAACCATGCGAACAACTCACATAAGTCTTCATTTAAAGAGACTTTCTTATTATTTCATTGGTTCTCTAGAATTGTTAAAGAAAGAGGTGATTAGGTGTCCTATAACTTCGTTCTAATTTGATTAGCATCACAAGGAGCAATCCCATGACTATCGCGTTAAAAACGAAGCGTACATCTCACACAAGTCTTGATTTAGGTAGACTTTCTTATTGTTTCATTGGTTCTCTCAAATTGACAAAAAAAGATGTGATTATGAGTCCTATGTATTTCGTTCTAGTTTGAGTAGCATCAAAAGGTGTTATCTTATCACTAGTGCCTTCAAAACGATCCGTACATCTCACACAAGTCTTCATTTAGGGAGACCTTCTTATTGTTTCATTTGTTATCTCAAATTGTCAAAATATAGGTGATTATGAGTCCTATAACTTCGTTCTAGTAGAAATTAGCATCAAAAGTAGCAATCCCATCACTATCGCGTCCAAAACGATAGGTAGACCTCACACAAGTCTTCATTTAGGGAGACCTTCATATTGTTTCATTGGTTGTTTCAAATTTAAAAAGAAAGAGTTGATTAAGAGTTGTATTACTTCGTTCTAGTTTGATTAGCTTCAAAAGGAGAAACCCATGACTATCGCGTTCAAAACCATGCGTACATCTCACACAAGTATTCATTTAGGGAGACATTCTTATTGTTTCATTGGTTCTCTAAAATTGTCAAAGAAAGAGGTGATTAGCAGTCCTATTACTTTGTTCTATTTTGACTAGCATCAAAAGGAGCAATCCCATGACTATCGCGTTAAAAACGATGCGTACATCTCGCACAAGTCTTGATTTAGGTAGACCTTCCTATTGTTTCATTGGTTTTCTCAAATTGTCAAAGAAAGAGGTGATTATGAGTCCTATGACTTTGTTCTAGTTTGATTAGCATCAAAAGAAGCAATCCTATCACAAGTGCCTTCAAAACGATGCGTACATCTCACACAAGTCTTCATTTAAGGAGACATTCTTATTATTTCATTAGTTCTCTAAAATTGTCAAAGAAAGAGGTGATTAGGAGTTCTATTACTTCGTTCTAATTTGATAAGCATTAAAAGGAGAAATCCCGTGACTATCGCGTTAAAAACGATGTACATCTCACACAAGTCTTGAATTAGGGAGACCTTATTGTTTCATTGGTTTTCTCAAATTGTCAAAGAAAGAGTTGATTATGAGTCATATGACTTTGTTCTAGTTTGGTTAGCATCAAAACGAGCAATCATATCACTAGTGCCTTCAAAACGATCTTTATATCTCACACAAGTTTTCATTCAGGGAGACCTTTTTATTGTTTCATTGGTTTTCTCAAATTAGAAAAGAAAGATGTGATTATGCGTCATATGACTTTGTTTTAGTTTGATTAGCATCAAAAAGAGCAATCCTATCACTAGTGCCTTCAAAACGATCCTTACAGCTCACACAAGTTTTCATTTAGGGAGACTTTCTTATTGTTTCACTAGTTATATCAAATTATCAAAATATAGGTGATTATGTGTCCTATTACTTCGTTCTAGTAGAAATTAGCATCAAAAGGAGCAATCACATCAGTATAGTGTCCAAAACGATGTGCAGACCTCACACAAGTCTTCATGTAGGGAGACCTTCATATTGTTTCATTAGTTGTTTCAGATTTACAAAGAAAGAGGTGATTAAGAGTTATATTACTTCGTTCTAATTTGACTAGCATCAAAAGGAGCAATCCCATCACTATCGCGCCAAAAACGATCCGTAGACCTCACACAAGTATTCATTTAGGGAGACCTTCATATTGTTTCCTTGGTTGTTTCAAATTTACAAAGAAAGGGTTGATTAAGAGTTGTATTACATCGTTCTAGTTTGATTAGCTTCAAAAGGAGAAACCCATGACTCGCGTTCAAAACCATGCGAACAACTCACATAAGTCTTCATTTAAAGAGACTTTCTTATTATTTCATTGGTTCTCTAGAATTGTTAAAGAAAGAGGTGATTAGGTGTCCTATAACTTCGTTCTAATTTGATTAGCATCACAAGGAGCAATCCCATGACTATCGCGTTAAAAACGAAGCGTACATCTCACACAAGTCTTGATTTAGGTAGACTTTCTTATTGTTTCATTGGTTCTCTCAAATTGACAAAAAAAGATGTGATTATGAGTCCTATGTATTTCGTTCTAGTTTGAGTAGCATCAAAAGGTGTTATCTTATCACTAGTGCCTTCAAAACGATCCGTACATCTCACACAAGTCTTCATTTAGGGAGACCTTCTTATTGTTTCATTTGTTATCTCAAATTGTCAAAATATAGGTGATTATGAGTCCTATAACTTCGTTCTAGTAGAAATTAGCATCAAAAGTAGCAATCCCATCACTATCGCGTCCAAAACGATAGGTAGACCTCACACAAGTCTTCATTTAGGGAGACCTTCATATTGTTTCATTGGTTGTTTCAAATTTAAAAAGAAAGAGTTGATTAAGAGTTGTATTACTTCGTTCTAGTTTGATTAGCTTCAAAAGGAGAAACCCATGACTATCGCGTTCAAAACCATGCGTACATCTCACACAAGTATTCATTTAGGGAGACATTCTTATTGTTTCATTGGTTCTCTAAAATTGTCAAAGAAAGAGGTGATTAGCAGTCCTATTACTTTGTTCTATTTTGACTAGCATCAAAAGGAGCAATCCCATGACTATCGCGTTAAAAACGATGCGTACATCTCGCACAAGTCTTGATTTAGGTAGACCTTCCTATTGTTTCATTGGTTTTCTCAAATTGTCAAAGAAAGAGGTGATTATGAGTCCTATGACTTTGTTCTAGTTTGATTAGCATCAAAAGAAGCAATCCTATCACAAGTGCCTTCAAAACGATGCGTACATCTCACACAAGTCTTCATTTAAGGAGACATTCTTATTATTTCATTAGTTCTCTAAAATTGTCAAAGAAAGAGGTGATTAGGAGTTCTATTACTTCGTTCTAATTTGATAAGCATTAAAAGGAGAAATCCCGTGACTATCGCGTTAAAAACGATGTACATCTCACACAAGTCTTGAATTAGGGAGACCTTATTGTTTCATTGGTTTTCTCAAATTGTCAAAGAAAGAGTTGATTATGAGTCATATGACTTTGTTCTAGTTTGGTTAGCATCAAAACGAGCAATCATATCACTAGTGCCTTCAAAACGATCTTTATATCTCACACAAGTTTTCATTCAGGGAGACCTTTTTATTGTTTCATTGGTTTTCTCAAATTAGAAAAGAAAGATGTGATTATGCGTCATATGACTTTGTTTTAGTTTGATTAGCATCAAAAAGAGCAATCCTATCACATGACTATCGCGTTAAAAACAAAGCGTACATCTCACACAAGTCTTGATTTAGGTAGACTTTCTTATTGTTTCATTGGTTCTCACAAATTGTCAAAGAAAGATGTGATTATGAGTCCTATGTATTTCGTTCTAGTTTAAGTAGCATCAAAAGGAACAATCTTATCACTAGTGCCTTCAAAACAATCCGTACATCTCACACAAATCTTCATTTAGGGAGACCTTCTTATTGTTTCATTAGTTATCTCAAATTTTCAAAATATAGGTGATTATGAGTGCTATAACTTCGTTCTAGTAGAAATTAGCATCAAAAGTAGCAATCCGATCACTATCGCGTCCAAAACGATAGGTAGACCTCACACAAGTCTTCATTTAGGGAGACCTTCATATTGTTTCATTGGTTGTTTCAAATTTAAAAAGAAAGAGGTGATTAAGAGTTGTATTACTTCGTTCTAGTTTGATTAGCGTCAAAAAGAGAAACCCATGACTATAGCGTTCGAAACCATGCGTACATCTCACACAAGTATTCATTTAGGGAGACCTTCTTATTGTTTCATTGGTTCTCTAAAATTGTCAAAGAAAGAGGTGATTAGGAGTCATATTACTTCGTTCTAATTTGACTAGCATCAAAAGGAGCAATCCCATGACTATCGCATTAAAAACGATGCGTACATCTCGCACAAGTCTTGATTTAGGTAGACCTTCCTATTGTTTCATTCGTTTTCTCAAATTGTCAAAGAAAGAGGTGATTATGAGTCCTATGACTTTGTTCTAGTTTGATTAGCATCAAAAGAAGCAATCCTATCTAGTGCCTTCAAAACGATGCATACATCTCACACAAGTTTCATTTAAGGAGACATTCTTATTATTTTATTAGTTCTCTAAAATTGTTAAAGAAAGAGGTGATTAGGAGTTCTATTACTTCGTTCTAATTTGATTAGCATCAAAAGGAGCAATCTCGTGACTATCGCGTTAAAAACGATGCGTACATCTCACACAAGTCTTGAATTAGGGAGACCTTATTGTTTCATTGGTTTTCTCAAATTGTCAAAGAAAAAGGTGATTATGAGCCATATGACTTTGTTCTAGTTTGATTAGCATCAAAAAGAGCAATCCTATCACTAGCGCCTTCAAAACGATCCTTACATCTCACACAAGTTTTCATTTATGGATACCTTTTTATTGTTTCATTAGTTCTCTCAAATTGTCAAAATATCGGTGATTATGAGTCCTATTACTTCGTTCTAGTAGAAATTAGCATCAAAAGGAGCAATCACATCATTATCGTGTCCAAAACGATGTGTAGACCTCACACAAGTCTTCATTTAGGGAGACCTTCATATTGTTTCAATGGTTGTTTCAGATTTACAAAGAAAGAGGTGATTAAGAGTTATATTATTTCGTTCTAATTTGATTAGCATCAAAAGGAGCAATCCCATCACTATCGCTCCAAAACGATCCGTAGACCTCACACAAGTATTTATTTTGGGAGACCTTCATACTGTTTCCTTGGTTGTTTCAAATTTTCAAAGAAAGAGGTGATGAAAAGTTGTATTACTTCGTTCTAGTTTGATTAGCTTCAAAAGGAGAAACCCATGACCTCGCACAAGTATTCATTTGGGGAGACCTTCATATTGTTTCCTTGGTTGTTTCAAATTTACAAAGAAAGGGTTGATTAAGAGTTTTATTACATCGTTCTAGTTTGATTAGCTTCAAAAGGAGAAACCTATGACTCGCTTTCAAAACCATGCGAACATCTCACACAAGTCTTCATTTAAGGAGATTCATTGGTTCTATAGAATTGTCAAAGAAAGAGGTGATTAGGTGTCCTATTACTTCGTTCTAATTTGATTAGCATCAAAAGAAGCAATCCCATGACTATCGCATTAAAAACGAAGCGTACATCTCACACAAGTCTTGATTTAGGTAGACTTTCTTATTGTTTCATTGGTTCTCTCAAATTGTCCAAAAAAGATGTGATTATGAGTCCTATGTATTTTGTTCTAGTTTGAGTAGCATCAAAAGGTGTTATTTTATCACTAGTGCCTTCAAAACGATCCGTACATCTCGCACAAGTCTTCATTTAGGGAGACCTTCGTATTGTTTCATTTGTTATCTCAAATTGTCAAAATATAGGTGATTATGAGTCCTATAACTTCGTTCTAGTAGAAATTAGCATCAAAAGTAGCAATCCCGTCACTATCGCGTCCAAATCGATAGGTAGACCTCACACAAGTCTTCATTTAGGGAGACCTTCATATTGTTTCATGGTTGTTTCAAATTTAAAAAGAAAGAGGTGATTAAGAGTAGTATTAGGTCGTTCTAGTTTGATTAGGGCCAAAAGGAGAAACACATGACTATCGCATTCAAAACCATGCGTACATCTCACACAAGTATTCATTTAAGGAGACCTTCTTATTGTTTCATTGGTTCTCTAAAATTGTCAAAGAAAGAGGTGATTAGGAGTCCTATTACTTCGTTCTAATTTGACTAGCATCAAAAGGAGCAATCCCATGACTATCGCGTTAAAAACGTGCGTACATCTCGCACAAGTCTTGATTTAGGTAGACCTTCCTATTGTTTCATTCGTTTTCTCAAATTGTCAAAGAAAGAGGTGATTATGAGTCCTATGACTTTGTTCTAGTTTGATTAGCATCAAAAGAAGCAATCCTATCACTAGTGCCTTCAAAACGATGCGTACATCTCACACAAGTCTTCATTTAAGGAGACATTCTTATTATTTTATTAGTTCTCTAAAATTTTCAAAGAAAGAGGTGATTAGGAGTTCTATTACTTCGTTCTAATTTGATTAGCATCAAAAGGAGCAATCCCGTGACTATCGCGTTAAAAACGATGCGTACATCTCACACAAGTCTTGAATTAAGGAGACCTTCTTATTGTTTCATTGGTTTTCTCAAATTGTCAAAGAAAGAGGTGATTATGAGTCATATGACTTTGTTCTAGTTTGATTAGCATCAAAAAGAGCAATCCTATCACTAGTGCCTTCAAAACGATCCTTACATCTAACACAAGTTTTCATTTAAGGAGACCTTTTTATTGTTTCATTAGTTCTCTCAAATTGTCAAAATATAAGTGATTATGAGTCCTATTACTTTGTTCTAGTAGAAATTAGCATCAAAAGGAGCAATCACATCATTATCGTGTTCAAAACAATGCGCAGACCTCACACAAATCTTCATTTAGGTAGACCTTCATATTGTTTCATTGGTTGTTTCAGATTTACAAAGAAAGAGGTGATTAAGTGTTATATTACTTCGTTCTACTTTCATTAGCATCAAAAGGAGCAATCCCATCACTATCGCTCCAAAAACGATCCGTAGACCTCACACAAGTATTTATTTTGGGAGACCTTCATATTGTTTCCTTGGTTGTTTCAAATTTTCAAAGAAAGAGGTGATTAAAAGTTATATTACTTCATTCTAGTTTGATTAGCTTCAAAAGGAGAAACCCATGACTCGCGTTCAAAACCATGCGAACATCTCACACAAGTCTTCATTTAAGGAGACCTTATTATTATTTCATTGGTTCTCTAGAATTGTCAAAGAAAGAGGTGATTAGGTGTCCTGTTACTTCGTTCTAATTTTATTAGCATGAAAAGGAGCAATCCCATGACTATCGCGTTAAAAACGAAGCGTACATCTCATACAAGTCTTCATTTAGGTAGACTTTCTTATTGTTTCATTGGTTCTCTCAAATTGTCAATGAAAGATGTGATTATGGGTCCTATGTATTTCGTTCTAGTTTGAGTGGCATCAAAAGGAACAATCTTATCACTAGTGCCTTCAAAACGATCCGTACATCTCACACAAGTCTTCAATTAGGGAGACCTTCTTATTGTTTCATTAGTGATCTCAAATTATCAAAATAGAGGTTATTATGAGTCCTATAACTTCGTTATAGTTTGATTGTTAGACCTCACACAAGTCTTCATTTAGGGAGACCTTCATATTATTTCATTGGTTGTTTCAAATTTAAAAAGAAAGAGGTGATTAAGAGTTGTATTACTTCGTTATAGTTTGATTAGCGTCAAAAGGAGAAACCTATGACTATCGCGTTCAAAACCATGCGTACATCTCACACAAGTATTCATTTAAGGAGACCTTCTTATTGTTTCAATGGTTCTCTAAAATTGTCAAAGAAAGAGGTGATTAGGAGTCCTATTACTTCGTTCTAATTTGACTAGCATGAAAAGGAGCAATCACATGACTATCGCGTTAAAAACGATGCGTACATCTCACACAAGTCTTGATTTAGGTAGACCTTCCTATTGTTTCATTGGTTTTCTCAAATTGTCAAAGAAAGAGGTGATTATGAGTCCTATGACTTTTGTTCTAGTTTAATTAGAATTGAAGGAAACAATCCTATCGCAAGTGCCTTCAAAACGATGCGTACATCTCACACAAGTCTACATTTAAGGAGACATTCTTATTATTTCATTAGTTCTCTAAAATTGTCAAAGAAAGAGGTGATTAGCAGTCCTATTACTTTGTTCTAATTTGACTAGCATGAAAAGTAGTAATCACATGACTATCGCGTTAAAAACGATGCGTACATCTCACACAAGTCTTGATTTAGGTAGACCCTCATATTGTTTTATTGGTTTTCTCAAATTGTCAAAGAAAGAGGTGATTGATTATGAGTCCTATGACTTTTGTTCTAGTTTAATTAGAATCAAAAGAAACAATCCTATCGCTAGTGCCTTCAAAACGATGCGTACATCTCACACAAGTCTACATTTAAGGAGACATTCTTATTATTTCATTAGTTCTCTAAAATTGTCAAAGAAAGAGGTGATTAGCAGTCCTATTACTATGTTCTAATTTGACTAGCATCAAAAGAAGCAATCCCGTGACTATCGCGTTAAAAACGATGCGTACATCTCACACAAGTCTTGATATAGGGAGACTTTCTTATTGTTTTATTGGTTTTCTCAAATTGTCAAAGAAAGAGGTGATTATGAGTCCTATGACTTTGTTCTAGTTTGATTAGCATCAAAAGAAGCAATCCTATTACACAATTATTCATTTCGGGAGACCTTCATATTGTTTCTTTGGTTGTTTTAAATTTACAAAGAAATGGTTAATTAAGAGTTGTATTACATAGTTTTAATTTGATTAGCTTCAAAAGGAGAAACCCATGACTCGCGTTCAAAACCATGCGTACATCTCACACAAGTCTTCATTTAAGGAGACCTTCTTATTATTTCATTGGTTTTCTAGAATTGTCAAAGAAAGAGGTGATTAGGTGTCCTATTACATCGTTCTAATTTGATTAGCATTACAAGGAGCAATCACATGACTATCGCGTTAAAAACGAAGCGTACATCTCACACAAGTCTTGATTTAGGTAGAGTTTCTTATTGTTTCATTGGTTCTCTCAAATTGTCAAAGAAAGATGTGATTATGAGCCCTATGTATTTCGTTGTAGTTTGAGTAGCATCAAAAGGAACAATCTTATCACTAATGCCTTCAAAACGATCCGTACATCTCACACAAGTCTTCATTTAGGGAGACCTTCTTATTGTTTCATTAGTTATCTCAAATTGTCAAAATATAGGTGATTATGAGTCCTATAACTTCGTTCTAGTAGAAATTAGCATCAAAAGTAGCAATCTCATCACTATCGCGTCCAAAACGATAGGTAGACCTCACACAAGTTTTCTTTTAGGGAGACCTTCATATTGTTTCATTGGTTGTTTCAAATTTAAAAAGAAAGAGGTGATTAAGAGTTGTATTACTTTGTTCTAGTTTGACTAGCGTCAAAAGGAGAAACCCATGACTATCGCGTTCAAAACCATGCGTACATCTCACACAAGTCTTTATTTAGGGAGACCTTCTTATTGTTTCATTGATTCTCTAAAATTGTCAAAGAAAGAGGTGATTAGGCGTCCTATTACTTCGTTCTAATTTAACTTGCATGAAAAGGAGCAATCCCATGACTATCAAGTTAAAAACGATGCGTACATCTCACACAAATCGTGATTTAGGTAGACCATCCTATAGTTTCATTGGTTTTCTCAAATTATCAAAGAAAGAAGTGATTATGAGTCCAATGACTTTGTTCTAGTTTGATTAGCATCAAAAGAAGCAATCCTATCACTAGTCCCTTCAAAACGATGCGTACAGCTCACACAAGTCTTCATTTAAGGAGACATTTTTATTATTTCATTAGTTCTCTAAAATTATCAAAGAAAGAGGTGATTAGGAGTTCTATTACTTCGTTCTAATTTGATTAGCATCAAAAGGAGCAATCCCGTGACTATCGTGTTAAAAACGATGCGTACATCTCACACAAGTCTTGATTTAGGGAGACCTTCTTATTGATTCATTGGCTTTCTCAAATTGTCAAAGAAAGAGGTGATTATGAGTCATATGACTTTGTTCTAGTTTGATTAGCATCAAAAAGAGCAATCCTATCACTAGTGCCTTCAAAACGATCCTTACATCTCACACAAGTTTTCATTTCGGGAGACCTTTTTATTGTTTCATTAGTTCTCTCAAATTGTCAAAATATAGGTGATTATGAGTCCTATTACTTCGTTCAAGTAGAAATTACCATCAAAAGGAGCAATCACATCACTATCGTGTCCAAAACGATCCGTAGACCTCACACAAGTCTTCATTTAGGGAGACCTTCATATTGTTTCATTGGTTGTTTCAAATTTACAAAAAAAAGAGATGATTAAGAGTTAAATTACTTCGTTCTAATTTGATTAGCATCAAAAGGAGCAATCACATCACTATCGCGTCAAAAACGATCCGTAGACCTCACACAAGTATTCATTTTGGAAGACCTTCATATTGTTTTCTTGGTTGTTTCAAATTTACGAAGAAAAGGTTGATTAAGAGTTGTATTACATCGTTCTAGTTTGATTAGCTTCAAAAGGAGAAACCCATGACTCGCGTTCAAAACCATGCGTACATCTCACACAAGTCTTCATTTAAGGAGACCTTATTATTATTTCATTGGTTCTCTAGAATTGTCAAAGAAAGAGGTGATTTGGTGTCCTATTACTTCGTTCTAATTTGATTAGCGTCAAAAGGAGCAATCCCATGACTATCGGGTTAAAAACGAAGCGTACATCTCATACAAGTCTTCATTTAGGTAGACTTAATTATTGTTTCATTGGTTCTCTCAAATTGTCAAAGAAAGATGTGATTATGGGTCCTATGTATTTCGTTCTAGTATGAGTGGCATCAAAAGGAACAATCTTATCACTAGTGCCTTCAAAACGATCCGTACATCTCACACAAGTCTTCAATTAGGGAGACCTTCTTATTGTTTCATTAGTTATCTCAAATTATCAAAATAGAGGTGATTATGAGTCCTATAACTTTGTTCTAGTAGAAATGAGCATCAAAAGTAGTAATCCCATCACTATCGCGTCCAAAACGATTGCTAGACCTGACACAAGTCTTCATTTAGGGAGACCTTCATATTATTTCATTGGTTGTTCCAAATTTAAAAAGAAAGAGGTGATTAAGAGTTGTATTACTTCGTTCTAGTTTGATTAGCGTCAAAAGGAGAAACATATGACTATCGCGTTCAAAACCATGCGTACATCTCACACAAGTCGTCATTTTGGGAGACCTTCTTATTGTTTCATTGGTTCTCTAAAATTGTCAAAAAAAGAGGTGATTAGGAGTCCTATTACTTCGTTTTAATTTGACTAGCATGAAAAGGAGCAATCACATGACTATCGCGTTAAAAACGATGCATACATCTCACACAAGTCATGATATAGGTAGACCTTCCTATTGTTTCATTGGTTTTCTCAAATTGTCAAAGAAAGAGGTGATTATGAGTCCTATGACTTTTGTTCTAGTTTAATTAGAATCAAAAGAAACAATCCTATCGCTAGTGCCTTCAAAACGATGCGTACATCTCACACAAGTCTACATTTAAGGAGACATTCTTATTATTTCATTAGTTCTCGAAAATTATCAAAAAAGAGGTGATTAGGAGTCCTATTACTTCGTTCTAATTTGACTAGCATCAAAAGGAGCAATCCCGTAACTATCGCGTTAAAAACGATGCGTACATCTCGCACAAGTCTTGATTTAGGTAGACCTTCCTATTGTTTTATTGGTTTTCTCAAATTGTCAAAGAAAGAGGTGATTATGAGTCCTATGACTTTGTTCTAGTTTGATTAGCATCAAAAGAAGCAATCCTATCACTAGTGCCTTCAAAACGATGCGTACATCTCACACAAGTCTTTATTTAAGGAGACATTCATATTATTTTATTAGCTCTCTAAAATTGTCAAAGAAATAGGTGATTAGGAGTTCTATTACTTCGTTCTAATTTGATTAGCATCAAAAGGAGCAATCCCGTGACTATCGCGTTAAAAATGATGCGTACATCTCACACAAGTCTTGAATTAGGGAGACCTTCTTATTGTTTCATTGGTTTTCTCAAATTGTCAAAGAAATAGTTGATTATGAGTCATATGACTTTGTTCTAGTTTGATTAGCATCAAAAAGTGCAATCCTATCACTAGTGCCTTCAAAACGATCCTTACAGCTCACACAAGTTTTCATTTACGGAGACCTTTTTATTGTTTCATTAGTTCTCTCAAATTGTCAAAATATAGGTGATTAAGAGTTGTATTACATAGTTCTAGTTTGATTAGCTGCAAAAGGAGAAACCCATGACTCGCGTTCAAAACCATGAGAACATCTCACACAAGTCTTCATTTAAGGAGACCTTCTTATTATTTCATTGGTTTTCTAGAATTGTCAAAGAAAGAGGTGATTAGGTGTCCTATTACTTCGTTCTAATTTGATTAGCATCAAAAGGAGCAATCCTATGACTATCGCGTTAAAAACGAAGTGTACATCTCACACAATTCTTGATTTAGGTAGAGTTTCTTATTGTTTCATTGGTTCTCTCAAATTGTCAAAGAAAGATGTGATTATGAGTCCTATGTATTTCGTTCTAGTTTGAGTAGCATCAAAAGGAACAATCTTATCACTAGTGCCTTCAAAACGATCCGTACATCTCACACAAGTCTTCATTAAGGGAGACCTTCTTATTGTTTCATTAGTTATCTCAAATTATCAAAATATATGTGATTATGAGTCCTATAACTTCGTTCTAGGTGAAATTAGCATCAAAAGTAGCAATCCAATCACTATCGCGTCAAAAACGATAGGTAGACCTCACACAAGTTTTCATTTAGGGTGACCTTCATATTATTTCATTGATTATTTCAAATTTAAAAAGAAAGAGGTGATTAAGAGTTTTATTACTTCGTTCTAGTTTGATTAGCATCAAAAGGAGAAACCCATGACTATCGCGTTCAAAACCATGCGTACATCTCACACAAATATTCATTTAGGGAGACCTTCTTATTGTTTCATTGGTTCTCTAAAATTGTTAAAGAAAAAGATGATAAGAAGTCCTATAGTGTCGTTCTAATTTGACTAGCATCAAATGGAGCAATCCCATGACTATCGCGTTGAAAACAATGAGTACATCTCACACAAGTCTTGATTTTGTTAGACCTTCCTATTGTTTCCTTGGTTTTCTCAAATTGTCAAAGAAAGAGGTGATTATGAGTCCTATGACTTTGTTCTAGTTTGATTAGCATCAAAAGAAGCAATCCTATTACTAGTGTGACACCCCCAAATCCGGTATCTTAATTTCTACAGGATTTGGTGTTCACTGTTCCAATATCATATAACTATCTACCCATAAATAATGAAATTCATTTATTAGATAAATAAATCATCATCTTACATCATCTAAAAGAAAAATACATCATAAATCCTAAGTTATACTTAACCTTAAATATCTGTTGCGGAAACGTAAATAAATAAGTCTTAAATCATCACACATAAATCTTAAACTTTAACATTATTCATGACAACACAAATCTTCATCACTTGTTAGCTTTTCCTTTGCCCTTGCTACTAGAAGGTACATCACTTCGTTCATTATTAGCTGCAATGTTATTATGCAAGAGTGAGCACGGATGCCCGCAAGTATAAAAATATGACAGAATAATAACATGCGAGTGAAAGAATTCTGAATAACAGAAAGCTCAACATTTGAATCAAGAATATTAATCAAGAGTTAAATTACTTCTCAACTTTTGAATCAAGAATATTAATCAAGAGTCAAATTACTTCTGAGGGTCATTAAGACCTTGAACCGAGTCTTAGGTTGTCAAGTATATTAACCTTTCCAACCTTTAACAGTCATAAGACTATAGACTTTACTTCTCGTACTTAGGGAGATCAGCCCTTCGTACTGATACTGTGCACATTATCTTAACGCTTAAAGCATCTTCATTAATCCCCTACATTAGGGTTGTTCATCTCAATTTGACATCAGAATCCGTACCAAATAAAGTTGGTTTGGATAATTCAATAAATGATATTCATATTGAATATTAACTTCTCAAGGTATACAATTGAATAAGTATTGTACACTTAAATGATACTTTTAAAAGAATCATGGCATCTCATGTGAAATTCTAAACTTGGATATTCAAGAGTAAGAATTTTCTCAACAATAGTAATTAAGCATAGCAATTGCTTAATTAAAAGAGTTTAGTTTAGGAAACTTGCCAAACAATAATAATAAGTTAGGGATAGAAAACTTGTTCAAATATAAAGATTTGAGTATAGGAAACTTGCCTCGTGCGCAAGCTACAATTATTACTCACTTCTTTAATTACTCTTACCTATCAATACATTCACAATATCAATTAATCACAAGTTCGATATGATTATTGATTTACAATAGTATTCTTCAAACTCATTATTAGGTTTTCAAATAATGGTTTACGTTGATTAATTAACTTGTTAATTAATCACGTAACTTAAGTTATTAACTTGTATTAATAACTCATTACATACATAACATGTCATCATATTAATTAGATTTAAAATAATGTCTTAATGTTTATAACACATTATTTAACCTTTACAAATGATAATTTAAATCACGTAATTAATTTATTAATTAATCACATAACATAAATTATTAAACTCATATCAATATTTTATTATATTTATACAACATGTGTTCATGTTCATTAGACTCAAAACACATTTCAAAATTTTCCAACACTTAGCAATTTTTTTCAAAATTTTCGGACAGGCGCGGCCGCGCGCCATTTTGCCTTGCAGCCGGTGCGGCCGCGCGGCTGCGGAATTTCAGAATCTGAAGTTCGCGAACGAACACAGATTTTCTCCCAATTCACATTATTACACTAATTTATAATGTTACCCATGAAGTATAAACTTCACAGGAACATTATATATCACTTATAACATGTTCTTAACATTCCAAGTCATGTAATTACACAAATCAAAATATTAATTTTCACTGTTCTTCAAAACTTTCAAGAGTTTAATGAAAAACATAAAAATCTCCTTACGGATTCGTTACTACACCGAATCCATTAATTTCAATTTCATTTTCTTTGTTTTAACATATACAATCATATTCATGTATCAATTTAAATATAAACATATGATTCAATCATTAATTTAACCCATATGGGTTATTCACCCATATTCAATACTCTGTAATTTCATCAAACCTATTTATTAACAAAGTTATTTGGTGTGATCAGTGTAAATCATGGATACATGATCCAACACATAATACTAACATATACGGTCACATATATAATAACCTCACACTTTAATTTCCCAAAAATAAGTACTGACAGAGAAATTTTACAACATCGTAGAAAACTCTGTAACTTTTCGAAAAAACCAATTAAGGCCAAATTATATAAAATTGATTACTTTAAAACATGTATATACGTTAGAAAACATGTTATAATTACATACCCATATAGATAAAGCCATATCATAACCCAATTGGGAAACCCAATTTTCACAGAAAACTTAAAAGTACGTATTTAAGAAATCTTAATTTTGAAAACTTAAAAGAAGAATTACCCTTTTGTATGTAGATAACACAATCACAGACAATACTTAGGATTTCTCAAATTTCTTTCTCTCAATCTCTTCTCAATTCCTTCTTCTTTTTCTCTCTGACTTTTCTCTGAAAAACTTCTAAGTTTCTTCTGATAATAACTTAGAAATAATAAGTATACGTATTATATAAATGTTACCGTTGTATAATAAACGGATTAACCTCTCTTAAAGCCTTGTTTGCCTTCCTCTTCTTTTCTTTTCCATTTATTTTAATAAACTAATTTACTATATAGTTAATTGTCACCTTACTTATTGATTAATTAATTTTATTTAAATTAATTAAATAAAATAAGATAATTCACATTAAACACATTGTCACATAATTAATATTTTTATTTATTAATTATGTCAATTCATTAACTCATTAATTAATTATTAAATTAATTAAAGTAACATATGCTTATTTAATTAATTCAATTAATCAAATAAACTCAATTAATTAAATACTTTGAACTATTAAATTCCTACATATTAATTTAATTAATGTCACACATATAATTAAATTAATCTACCACAAATTCATGAATTAATTATTTAATTCAATAATTAAATCATTAAAAATATTTATTTATCTCCATAAATATTCAATATCTTTACAAAATTCTCGTTCGTCACATCTTTCCCCCCTTAAAAGGATTCTGTCCTCAGAATCGCTGTTCGATTAATAATTTCGTCCCATCACATTCTCATAACCAAAATATTTATTTATTTCAATAAATATTCAAAACAACTTTGCAAAACTTTCGTTTGTCACATCTTTCCCCCCTTAAAAGGATTCTGTCCCCAGAATCACGTTCACCTATTCAAGAAAATAAGTGTGGATAATTCTTCATCATATTCTCTTCGAGTTCCCACGTAGCTTCTTCAGCGTTGTGGTTCCTCCAAATTACCTTAACAGAAGGTATTACTTTGTTCCTGAGAACTTGCTCTTTCCTGTCAACTATCTGAACAGGAACTTCTTGGTATGATAAATCTTTCTCAAATTGTAGGGGTTCATATTCTATCACATGTTTGTAATCGGGTTTATAACTTCGTAATACCGACACATGGAAAATGTTGTGGACATGCTCCAGTGCCGGAGGTAAAGCTACCTCATAGGCTACTTCTCCAATTCTTCGGAGTACCTCAAAGGGTCCAATGAACCTTGGGCTCAATTTTCCCTTCTTACCAAATCTGATCTTTCCCTTCCAAGGAGAGACCTTCAAAAATACAAAACTACCCGATTCAAACTCTACATTCTTGCGGTGTGGATCGGCGTATTTTTTCTGCCTATCCTGAACCGCTACTAATCTTGTCCGAATTACTTTAACTATTTCTGCCGTTTGTTGGACTAACTCTGGTCCTAGCAATTGTCTTTCACCAACTTCATCCCAGTACAGTGGAGTTCTGCACTTTCTACCGTACAACGCTTCGTAAGGCGGCATACCAATACTAACGTGGTAACTATTATTATAACCAAATTCTACAAGCGGCAAATGATCATCCCAATTGCCTTTAAAATCCATTATGCATGCTCTAAGCATATCCTCTAATGTTTGGATCGTTCTTTCACTTTTCCCGTCAGTCTGAGGGTGATAAGCGGTGCTATCCTCAACTGTGTTCCCATGCATTCTTGTAGTCGCTTCCAGAAATTCGATGTGAAGAGCGGATCACGGTCAGAAATAATTGACACTGGCACCCCGTGCCTCGAAACAATCTCTTTTACATATAACTTCGCCAATTGTTCTAGGTTAAATCTGATTTTGATCGGAAGAAAGTGTGCGGATTTCGTTAATCGGTCGACAATAACCCATACTGCGTCATAGCCTTTCTGGGTCGTCGGAAGGCCAACAACAAAATCCATTGTAATATGTTCCCATTTTCATTCTGGGATTTCTAAAGGTTGTAACAAACCACTTGGCCTTTGGTGTTCTGCCTTGACCCTTTGGCAAGTCAGACACTTGGCAACACAATCGGCAACGTCTTTCTTCATATTTGGCCACCAAAAGTGTTGTCGTAAATCCTGATACATCTTGGTACTTCCGGGGTGAATGGAATACCTCGAACTATGAGCCTCGCTCAGAATGTCCTCCTTGATTTCTGGCATTGGCGGTACCCAAACCCTACTTTCAAATCTCAACAATCCTTCGTTGTCTATTTTAAATCTAAGTTCAGTCCCTTCAGATATCTTTTTCTTTACTTCCTCACATTCGTTATCCAGGATTTGTGCTTCCTTAATCTTATCCAATAAAGTTGTACCAGCTTGCATCTGGAACAGTTTCTCGTCAGTCTCCATTGGACATCCTACTTCCAATTCCAGCTTTTCCATTGCTGAAATCAATTCTTCCTGTGCTGTCAGCATCATCAACTTTTCTCGACCCTTTCTGCTTAAGGGACGGGCTACAACATTCGCTTTTCCTGGGTGGTATAAGATATCACAATCATAATCCTTTATTAACTCCAGCCACCTTCTTTGGCGCATATTCAAGTCTTTCTGTGTGAAAATATACTTCAGACTCTTATGGTCTGTATATATTTCACACTTTTCCCCATAGAGATAGTGTCTCCAAATCTTTAAAGCGAATACCACCGCAGCCAATTCTAAATCATGGGTTGGATATCCCTTCTCGTAATCTTTTAGTTGTCGTGACGCATACGCAATGACTCTGCCGTTTTGCATAAGCACACAGCCTAGCCCTTTATGCGACGCATCACTATATACCACAAAATTTCCTGTGTCATCCGGAAGGGACAACACAAGTGCTGTACTTAACCTTCTCTTAAGTTCTTGAAAACTTTCCTCACACTTCTCCGTCCAAACGAATTTCACAACTTTCCTAGTCAAATTCGTTAATGGAGTGGCGATCTTGGAAAAGTCCTGAATAAATCTTCTATAGTAACCAGCTAATCCAAGAAAACTTCTTACTTCCGACGATGTTTTCGGCTGATCCCAATTCATCACCGCTTCGACTTTGGAGGGACCCACCGAAATTCCGTCCTTATCAATCACATGTCCGAGAAATTGCACCCTTTCAATCCAGAATTCACACTTTGAGAATTTGGCATACAACTTCTCTCTTCTTAATACTTCTAACGTCAACTTCAAATGCTCAACATGTTCTTCCTTGGTCTTAGAATAGACCAATATATCATCAATAAAAACCACTACGAATTTGTCCAGAAACGGCTTGAACACTCCATTCATTAGGCCCATAAATGCTGCAGGCGCATTTGTTAGACCAAATGACATAACCAAAAATTCGTATTGACCATATCGTGTCCTAAACGCTGTCTTTGGGACATCTTCGGGCCTCACCTTCAACTGATGATAACCACTTCTCAGGTCTATCTTCGAGAAATATCTCGCTCCTTTTAATTGATCAAACAGATCATCAATCCTTGGCAACGGATACCTATTCTTAATGGTAACCTTGTTCAATTCTCTATAGTCAATGCAGAGTCGCATCGTTCCATCCTTCTTCTTAACAAATAATACCGGCGCTCCCCACGGTGATACGCTCGGTTGAATATATTTCTTGTCCAACAGCTCTTGTAGCTGTACCATCAATTCCTTCATTTCTACCGGAGCCATCCGGTACGGTGCTTTCGATATTGGAGCCGTTCCTGGCACCAAATCGATAACAAAATCTACTTCCCTGTCAGGCGGAAGTCCTGGCAGATCATCCGGGAAAACATCCACGAAGTCTCTTACGACTGGTATTTCTTCTAACTTTGAATTCTCTTTACGACTATCGACTATGTAGGCTAAATACCCCACACAGCCTTGTCTTAATAACTTCCTGGCCTGCATCATCGTCAGACAACTCGTTTGTCTAGGCGATTTGCTGCCCAAAAACACAACCTTTGATGGAGTCATAAGGTTAATACATTTCTTCTGGCAATCAATTACGGCTCCATAATTGAATAGCCAATCCATTCCCAGGATAACGTCAAATTCCCCAAGTTTAATCGAGATAAGATCTACATTCATAACGTTACCCTTAATATCCACTCTACAGTTCTTGTGTATATACTTAACAGGAATTACTTCCTTGTTCGCAATCTCTATGTTCATAGGGATTTCTAATTCGTCTTTAAGCAATTCTAAATTCTTTGCAAAGTCATCGGATATAAATGAACAAGTAGCACCCGAATCAAATAAAACATAAGCATTGACTTTATTGATCGGAATGATACCTGACACCACATCACGAGACTGCACAGCGTCTTGTACGGTCATGTTAAATGTCCTTGCAGTTGGTCTATTTGTCGAAGTTGGTCCGGTAATGGTAAGAGGATTTCCACTATTATTTCCCTTATGTCCACCTGACCCTGCCCCTCCAGATGCCTTCTTTGGACAGTCTCTAGCCAAGTGATCTTTTGACCCACATGTGTATCAGGTGCCCTTCTTAGGGTTAGGGCAGTTAGGTGCTATGTGATAGTAGTGTGCATACAAGCCAATCATGTATGATGATAAAGCACGTACTTTGTAAACAATCTTATTTATTTATTAATAAAATATTCATTTATTAAAGGCATTTAATTATCTACATGTTGCTGTTTTTATAATATGTAAATAACCCATAGTTTTAAGCAAAGCTTTTAGAATCATGATGATGATCATGCTAATAAGATCTAAATTCTTAGAAAGTTTTAAAACTAAAATAGTTCCCAATCGTGGGATTACTAAAAAGGGGATTAGTAAATCCGGATAGATTGGTACATATGTTGCTTGCTCATTGGATGAGGATGATTGATCTCATGATCATTTGTGTGGAGACACTAAAGCAAGTATGTAGGTGCTTATTGGAGAATAAGTTCACTGAACGTGATTCGCTATGGAATACCTAATGGAGTTTTACTCGCATGTCAATAGGAATTCCTAATGTGATAGTAGTACAAGTGATCCTTGGACTTGAGATCATCATAGTATCTTATATGTAACAAATTATACTTTGACTTATTCCTTAAGACCTTTTAAGGCATATATAGGGTATGCTTGGGTATAATGAGTTACATATGGAGATAATGAATGATCAATAAAGAATCTACCACCTCTAGTAAAAGAGGAGATATGTCCTATGTGATTCGTTAAATGACAACCCAGGAATCCTTGGCCAAGGTGAAATGAAATTAGAAAGGAGTTTCTAATTTGCATTATTTGGAGTTGTGCATTTTCTAATCGAAATATATATAATTAAATAAAATAAGACTTGACAGTAAATCCATGTCTTATATTTAATTGGGACATTGAATGGTGGAATGATGGAATTGTACGGAACTATTAACTCACAGGTTCTTTTATGATTAATGTTGAAATCTATATTATCTGGAAAGTCGTTGATCGCTAGGGAGGCTTATCCCTATTGTAGAATAAATATTATTTATTTAAATAGATTATTAGTTTAATTTATTTATTTAAATAAGATTAAAATTGTTTTAATTGATTTATTCACAACCGGTTTAATATGGAGAACCTAAAGGGTCACACCATAAAAGGAAGAATAATTATTTAAGAAGGTAATGGCATAATCGTAATAATGCATTAAGTATAATTAATTTAATCTATGGTGATAGAATAAATTAAATAGCTTAATGTTTATTATTTAATATTTTGGAAATATTAAATATAAATTAATAAGAGGAGTCTTATTAATATTATTACAATTATTATTATTTTAATTTCTAAAGGAGTTTAGTAATTAATTTAATATTTAGTACTCTCATTTATTCCTAATAAGATTAGGAGACAAATTAATTAAATGAATTTAATTAATTATTCCCATGTGGTGGGAAGCCTAAATTAATTAAAGGAGTTTAATTAATTAAAAGAAATCCCATGTCTAATAGGATTAGAAGGGTTGACCAATGTTTATATAAGAGAAGTCTTATAATAGATATTAGATGATGCAATTCCAATTGTTGGAGAGTACTCATTTTCTATAGAGGATAAAAAACTAAGGTTAAGCCAAACACCCTCATTCTTGATAATTCATCTTCCTTGGTGGATCACCTCTAGAGGCCAAACACTTGGGTGGCTAACGTTGATCAAAGGAAGGAATCTAACCCGGAAATTCAAGGAGATCACGAAGAACAAGGAGTTGAACTAGTACCTGTGGAAGCTTCGTTCTACAAGGGTATGATTCCATAACTTCTTATTTATCGTTTTAAATTAATAATTTGCATAAAGGATGATCCGGGTAATGGTTTTGTAGAATTTTTTTTTAAACTCTGATATATCATGCTTCCGCTAATTTTTGCAATTTGATTGCGTCACGATTTCGTACAAACCCAACAGTGGCATCAGAGCCAAATCTTTATGCAATTATTAATTTATTTTTGATTTCATATACATATGGGTATGTATTTAAAATAATTTATTGGGCATAATTTTATTGTATAAAATTATATTTTTTAAGAAAAAAAAAGACTTTTTTTGGGACGAATCACAATTTTTTTTTTTGTGCTAATCTTGAATTCTGCAAAGAAAAGGTGTTGTCTCTTTCTTACTCCAAAAAAAAAAAAAGGTGACCCATCAGGAAATGACTTTTTTAATAAACCTGCAGGACTCTTTTAATAAAAGAAGGTGATTTTTTTTTTAAATAAATATGATATATTTATATATTATATTCTAAATAATTTTATAATTAAAATAAAGAGTTTATTTTAATCTTGAAATTGGATTTCATGCAATTTAAAATTGCCCATTAAATGATACTCATATATATATGGAATGTTTTAATTCATGAGATGAATATTTATTTATTGATATATATGGTGATATGTATGAAAATAAATGGGGATTGATTATGGACTATTTGACCAATGTGATTGGATTTTATTTTAGTTGAATGCTTGAATGAATGGGTTTTATTAAATGGGGTCTGCGTACCTCGTCTTCTCTAAATTTTTTTCTTCTTGATGTAAAATTCTATCTCCCTCCTATGTACTTCCCCTTGACTGTTGATCAAGGTTTCTATTTAAATTAAATAGTTTAATGTAATAAGAATAGTTAGAATTATCTTGAAGAAATTAGAGACCAAGGAGCAAGGAGCGCGTGAAGACCTGTTTGTATGGAGCCCGGGTTTAAATGTAATAGTTATATTTAAATTTAAATTCTTGCACTCCTAGGTTTGACCTTTTGGTTCACTTGGTGGCTCTAGTGAACCAAACTAGAATAAAAGTCCATAATCAATCCGGGTAGAATATAATATTCTATATTGCATGCTAAATATTATATATATTATATTTTATGTAAACATGCTTCGCATGTTTAATAAAATGACGCGTATTTTATATATATATGTGCATACGCGCTAAACAAGATGAGACAAATAATAACAAACCCCTCAAAGAAATAATATTAAGTCCGAAGCGTTCAAATGATATTTGGAATATCGAACGTCGCCTTCTAGCATGATAAATTAATAGAGTATTAAATATTTAATATGAGCTTGTTGTGCTATCCACAAGGCGAGTATTGCGTATTTAAGATGTTAATTAATCACATTTGATGCTTATCAAGAAAATTGAACGATCTAGTCTTGTTGTGCTATCCACAAGGACGAACATTTTTCTTTTTTGAATTTATGGAAGTGCTAGGCTGGACTTAACTTAAATCATTTTAGTTCGGATGTGCACACACTTGACCATTATGATTTAAGAGGCAAAATAAAAGGAGTTATATAGTGTTGTAATTGACAAGAGTTGTCTACCTATTTATTTGTATATCGCTTGTTGTGCTATCCACAAGGTTATATACATTTGAAATGGGATCCTTATTCTCACTAGCAAATCTTTAATTAGATGTTGCCGAACTATATAAGTGAGGGTAATATAGTTTGATAAAAATAGTGGGAGATACCAATTTAAAATAAAGACCTAAATTTATTTTGGTATGCAAAATTAATAAAATGAATGTTTGCTAAAATGTTGTTTTTCACATGCAGAATTTTAAAAATGTCAAAATCACTAATTTCACTGCGAAGCATACTTGATGCTAATAAGCTTACCGGGCCGAATTATACGGACTGGCTAAGAAATCTGAGAATAGTTCTCACTGCTGAAAAGATTTCTTATGTCCTAAACTCACCTGTCCCTGGAACTGTTCCAGAAACAGTCTCTGAGGAAGAGATTGCCACCATTGTAAAGTGGCAAGATGATGCATCTGTGGCTCAATGCATCATGCTCACATCCATGAATAACGAGCTTCAGCGTCAGCACGAAAATATGGATGCTCCTACTATGTTGATTCACCTCAAGGAGTTGTATGGTGAACAAAGTAGGACTGCTAGATATGAGATATCTAAGGAGCTCTTCCGATCTCGGATGACCAAGGGCAAAGTGAACATAAAGGAACAAAAGAAATCTGATCCAGCTAGCAAAGGAATGTGCTTCCATTGCAACGAGCCGGGTCATTGGAAGAGGAACTGCAAGAAGTTTCTGGCAAAGAAGAAGCTTGGAGAAGCTTCGACTTCCAATCAAGGTTTGTTCATGATTGAAATTAATTTTTTAGAAAGTCAAAATTCTACTTGGGTATTAGATACCGGCTGTGGTTCTCACATATGTAATAATGTGAAGGGACTGGTCAGAAGTAGAAAGCTGAACAATGATGAGGTGATCCTACGAGTAGGGAATGGAGCAAAGGTTGCTGCATTAGCTGTAGGAACTTATTATTTAGCAATGCCTTCGGGCAAGTCCATTTATCTTAATAATTGTTATTATGTTCCGAATATTATTAAAAACATTATTTCAATTTCTGTATTGGATATGGAAGGATTTAACGTTGTTATAAAGAACAATAGTTGTTCTATTTATAAAGACGATGTTTTATATGGTATTGGAAATTTACGAAATGGACTTTATACACTTGACTTACAAGAAAATATATTTCAAATTGAACAAACTAAGAAAAGGAAAAGAGATGATATTAATTATACCTATATGTGGCACTGTAGACTCGGTCATATCAATGAAACAAGATTATCCAAGTTGCATAAAGATGGGCTCCTCGAGCTATCCGATTATGAATCATATCCAACTTGTGAATCTTGTCTCATGGGTAAAATGACTAAATCTCCTTTTAGTGGAAGAGGAGAAAGAGTTACAGAGTTGTTGACATTGATTCACACAGACGTTTGTGGGCCTATGACAACAAGTGCACGGGGTGGGTATTCTTATTTTATTACTTTCACTGATGATCACTCAAGATTTGAATATGTGTATTTAATGAAATACAAGTCAGAATCATTTGAAAAGTTCAAAGAGTTCAGAAGTGAAGTAGAGAAACAAACGGGCAAGAGTATAAAGATACTTCGATCAGATCGAGGCGGAGAATACTTAAGCGGTGAGTTTCTCAATTGTCTCAAAGAAAATGGTATAATCTCACAATGGACTCCTCCAGGTACACCACAGTTAAATGGAGTATCTGAAAGGAGAAATCGAACACTGTTAGACATGGTTCGATCCATGATGAGTTTTACCGACCTTCCAATTTCCTTCTGGGGATATGCCCTAGAAACGGCTGCATACCTACTTAACAAGGTACCTACCAAATCCGCCCCAAAGACTCCATATGAGATGTGGAAGGGGAGGAAACCAAATCTTAAGCATGTTAAGACTTGGGGTTGTCCAGCTTATGTCAAAAAGTTTGAACATGATAAGCTACAGACTAAATCCGAAAAGTGTAGATTTGTGGGATACCCTAAAGAAACTGTAGGGTATTATTTCTATCATCCAACTGATCAAAAGGTGTTTGTTGCGAAACATGCTGCCTTCTTGGAAAAGGAGTTATCCATGAAGGGGTCAGTGGGAGTAAGATATATCTTGAAGAAGTTCAAGAACCACAAATTACCACGGATCAAAGTCAGGTACCTGACCAAGTAGAAGAACCTACTATACCACACCCTGTTCGTAAATCTGGGAGAGTACCGAAGATACCTGAGAGGTATGGATTCGTTATAGAGGATGACGATGAGGTACACATCATGAATGATGATGATCCATTGAATTGCGAACAGGCCATGAGTAATAAAGACTCAGGGAAATGGCTTGAAGCCATGAAATCCGAAATGGACTCCATGTATGAAAACAAAGTATGGACTTTGGTTTCACCACCTGAAGGCATTAAGCCTATTGGGTGTAAATGGGTCTTTAAAAGAAAGACTGGAGCGGACGGCAAGGCGGAGACCTATAAGGCCCGACTGGTTGCAAAAGGTTTCAAACAAAGACAAAGAGTTGATTATGATGAAACCTTTTCACCAGTAGCTATGCTCAAGTCCATTCGGATTTTGCTTGCGATTGCAGCTTATAACGACTATGAGATCTGGCAGATGGACGTGAAAACGGCCTTCCTCAATGGAAAACTTGAGGAGGATGTGTATATGACACAGCCAGAGGGATTTGTTTCAAAGGTTGGAATAAATCAAGTCTGTAAGCTGCAACGATCCATTTATGGATTGAAGCAAGCTTCTCGTAGATGGAACATTCGTTTTGATGAGACAATCAAAGAGTTTGATTTTATCAAAAATGACGATGAACCATGTGTGTACAAAAAGGTTAGTGGGAGCGCAGTTTCATTCCTTGTATTATATGTTGATGATATATTACTGATAGGGAATGAAATTTCTATGCTAAAATCGATCAAAATAAAGTTGTCTAAACATTCTTCCATGAATGATTTGGGTAGAACATCCCACATTGGGGATATAAATCTGTATTAATAGATTTAAAAGGATGTTCGGCTTAACCCATGGAAACGTATATTCATTAGATGCTAAAGGCGTTTAGCATGGTAACTCCAAAAGGTGCCTCATGATGATGAGCCATGGAGTGTATCTCTCTAAAATTATCCTCAGTAAAAGAGAGATCGCATAAGTAACTATTATGTATGCAATGAAATATACAAGACTTGATGTTGATCAGTCATATTCTGGAGAAGATCTCTGTGAGACAGTGATAAACATCTCAAAGTATTTAACTGACACTAAGGATGTCATCATGACACATGATGGGTCTGAATTAAACTAGAAGACTAAACAGACTCAAGTTTTCAGACTGACCAAGACGACAGCAAAATCCACTTTATGGTAAGTCGTTACCTTAAAAGATGGTGCAGTAAATTGGAAAGGTTTCAAACAGCAAAAGTTGCTGGGTTAGTGACAAAGACAAAGTATATAACTGTAAGTGAAGCTGCAAGTTGATGTTTCGGATGAAAAGTTTATTACAGAACTAGGAATAGTTCCTAAGTCTCATCTTGAATCTAAACATGTGTTGCGGCACTTTGATTAAAAAAAAAAATTATTAAAAAAGGAGAGTGTAGACTCTCAAGACAACATTGCAGATCCATTTACTAAAGCTTTAACACAACAGCAGTTTGATCGTCACTTAGAGAAGATGGGTATGAGATACCATGGCGATTGGCTTTAGTGCAAGTGGGAGATTGATAGTAGTGTGCATACAAGCCAATCATGTATGATGATAAAGCACGTACTTTGTAAACAATCTTATTTATTTATTAATAAAATATTCATTTATTAAAGGCATTTAATTATCTACATGTTGCTGTTTTTATAATATGTAAATAACCCATAGTTTTAAGCAAATCTTTTAGAATCATGATGATGATCATGCTAATGAGATCTAAATTCTTAGAAAGTTTTAAAACTAAAATAGTTCCCAATCGTGGGATTACTAAAAAGGGGATTAGTAAATCCGGATAGATTGGTACATATGTTGCTTGCTCATTGGATGAGGATGATTGATCTCATGATCATTTGTGTGGAGACACTAAAGCAAGTATGTAGGTGCTTATTGGAGAATAAGTTCACTGAACGTGATTCGCTATGGAATACCTAATGGAGTTTTACTCGCATGTCAATAGGAATTCCTAATGTGATAGTAGTACAAGTGATCCTTGGACTTGAGATCATCATAGTATCTTATATGTAACAAATTATACTTTGACTTATTCCTTAAGACCTTTTAAGGCATATATAGGGTATGCTTGGGTATAATGAGTTACATATGGAGATAATGAATGATCAATAAAGAATCTACCACCTCTAGTAAAAGAGGAGATATGTCCTATGTGATTCGTTAAATGACAACCCAGGAATCCTTGGCCAAGGTGAAATGAAATTAGAAAGGAGTTTCTAATTTGCATTATTTGGAGTTGTGCATTTTCTAATCGAAATATATATAATTAAATAAAATAAGACTTGACAGTAAATCCATGTCTTATATTTAATTGGGACATTGAATGGTAGAAGGATTGAATTGTACGGAACTATTAACTCACAGGTTCTTTTATGATTAATGTTGAAATCTATATTATCTGGAAAGTCGTTGATCGCTAGGGAGGCTTATCCCTATTGTAGAATAAATATTATTTATTTAAATAGATTATTAGTTTAATTTATTTATTTAAATAAGATTAAAATTATTTTAATTGATTTATTCACAACCGGTTTAATATGGAGAACCTAAAGGGTCACACCATAAAAGGAAGAATAATTATTTAAGAAGGTAATGGCATAATCGTAATAATGCATTAAGTATAATTAATTTAATCTATGGTGATAGAATAAATTAAATAGCTTAATGTTTATTATTTAATATTTTGGAAATATTAAATATAAATTAATAAGAGGAGTCTTATTAATATTATTACAATTATTATTATTTTAATTTCTAAAGGAGTTTAGTAATTAATTTAATATTTAGTACTCTCATTTATTCCTAATAAGATTAGGAGACAAATTAATTAAATAAATTTAATTAATTATTCCCATGTGGTGGGAAGCCTAAATTAATTAAAGGAGTTTAATTAATTAAAAGAAATCCCATGTCTAATAGGATTAGAAGGGTTGACCAATGTCTATATAAGAGAAGTCTTATAATAGATATTAGATGATGCAATTTCAATTGTTGGAGAGTACTCCTTTTCTATAGAGGATAGAAAACTAAGGTTAAGCCAAACACCCTCATTCTTGATAATTCATCTTCCTTGGTGGATCACCTCTAGAGGCCAAACACTTGGGTGGCTAACGTTGATCAAAGGAAGGAATCTAACCCGGAAATTCAAGGAGATCACGAAGAACAAGGAGTTGAACTAGTACCTGTGGAAGCTTCGTTCTACAAGGGTATGATTCCATAACTTCTTATTTATCGTTTTAAATTAATAATTTGCATAAAGGATGATCCGGGTAATGGTTTTGTAGAATTTTTTTTTAAACTCTGATATATCATGCTTCCGCTAATTTTTGCAATTTGATTGCGTCACGATTTCGTACAAACCCAACAGTATGTGGCCTTCCTGACCACAATTGTAGCAAACTCTTTTTCCTTTCATGCAGACTCCCAAGTGAGTCTTTCCACAGGTTGGGCATGGTTCTAACTTTTTCTTCTGACTACCTTGCTGACTTACAGACGACGGGTTGTCATTCCATTTTCGTTTATGATTATTAATTCCCCCTGTGTGATTGCCACTAGCCTTATTATTTTCTTCACTATCATTCTTCTTCTTCTTTTGATCCTGATTGTACTTAGACACCGCTTCGGTTCCACCTTCAGCGAGAATTTCCTTCTCCAGAACTCCAGCAAAAGTGTTCAATTGAAACATCGACACCTTGCTATACAACCAGGGTTTCAGTCCCTGTTCAAAACGCCTAGCCTTTCTTTCGTCAGTATGCACCTGATATTGGGCAAACCTAGACAATTCGTTAAACTTTGCCGCGTAGTCGGGCACAGACATATTCCCCTGTTTAACTCCAGAAACTGCACCTCCATTTGATTCTGGGAGCTGGTCGGGAAATACATCTCGAAAAACATTTCTTTAAACCTTTCCCAAGTTATTACACCTTCTCCTCCCCTAATCTTATTTGCCTGCCACCAGTAGCTAGCTTCTGATTTTAACATAAATGTCGCGTAGGCGGTCTTCTGGTCCTCCCTAACACGGGCGACCTCAAAAATTTTCTCCATTTCCATAACCCAAGTCTGAGCTTCTATCGGGTTCGTGGAACCCTTAAAATCTGGCGGTCCCACTGCCTTAAAGTCTTTAAATGAGGTGTTTGGTGGAGCTTGAGGCTGATTGTTCATCGCTCCAGCCAATAGATTTACCAACTGCTGAACGGGGTTCGCATTGGCATCATTGTTGTTATTGGTTGACCCCTCTTGGGCTTGTCGACGATTTTGTCTCCTTCTTGGCGGCATATTTCTATTAAGAATATATGCTCATTAAATCTTTATTAAATCTCTTAAATATTTAAGACTTAACTCAAATATTTAACATAACTACTTTAACTCGTTTCTTTTCAAATAACCTTTGATATTTTATTTAAATCAAAAGTTTTAAACATAGTACTATAGCATCTCTGCCATTTACTTCAACTATCCCAAGATAAAGAATCTTCAGGATTTAGTTTCTCAAAATATTCCTTTGTTTTTAATCACATCGGAATTTACATTAACTACTCCAAAGAGTATCACATAATGTTAAATACTTTAACATACTCACTTAACCCATATCATCTTAAACAACTTTATTATTTTATTAAAACCTAAAGCTTTTAATACAATACGATAGCATTTCTGCCATTTACATCAACTATCCTGAAATAAAGTTTCTACAGGATTTACATTATCACAATATTCCTTTGTTTATAATTACATTGGAATTTACATTATTTACGATTATTTAAACATTAACAATATCATATTATCCTATCACGGCCTACTAAGGCGTCGGACAGCTTCACTACGTTCCTCCTCTATAATGCGGGACATAGTCCTGCGATCTAACATATACCCAGGCAGTCCCTCGAACTGAATTGGATATCTCATAACTCGGTCCTGGGCCTCATCCATTGCCCTCAGAAACGTGTAGCACGTCTCTGCAACCTTAACTCTCTTTGCACGCGCATCATCCTCTGCCAGATCTGCACGTCGTGCATTTCTCACCCAAGCTTCTTCCACTATGGCGAGTCTTTCAAATTTCTCTTTCAACTCATTCTTTAACTTTTCTATCTCCTCTGTCTTCTGCTCAGTTTGGCCCTTCTCATGAACCAAATCCCACTCCACATTGCCAAGACGGGTGTGGAGTGTCTTAATCTCACCACCCTGAGCAACTGACTGCTCCTTCAACTCCTGAATTGTATCTCGTAACTCTACGTTGCGATCATATAATAAATCATACATATCAGCACTGACAGAGTTCGGTGGGAACTCCTCAAGATCTTCCTCCTCTTCTTCTTCAGGGTCTTCTTCTTCCTCCTCCTCGGCTGCCTCAGCAGGGATCTCAACCTCCTCAGGGTCCTCCTCTGAGTAAATCTCTGGCTCATGCTCCTGACCAAAATCTGGAATCACAGGAGATGGCTCTGGCTGTACTAACTGCTCCCAGACAGTATGTATGTCCCGGGGCTCCTCATCTCTAGTCTCTAGGGGTACAACATCCCTGGGTTGACTAGCTCCTCCAGTATCTGGCATCCTGACAAAATAAGTTTTAAGTCTTAGTTTTTACGTGATGTTAATCAATACTCTAACAAGTATGAACACATAAGCACATAGCACATAACGTAATTTTATTATCTTTCTTAGAACTCAATCAGAGTTGTCATTACTATCTTTACGAAGGCTACTATCCTAAGGTTTTTCCCCCACCTAAGGTTCATAACCTACGGCTCTGATACCAACTTGTGACACCCCCAAATCCGGTATCTTAATTTCTACAGGATTTGGTGTTCACTGTTCCAATATCATACAACTATCTACCCATAAATAATGAAATTCATTTATTAGATAAATAAATCATCATCTTACATCATCTAAAATAAAAATACATCATAAATCCCAGGTTATACTTAACCTTAAATATCTGTTGCGGAAACGTAAATAAATAAGTCTTAAATCATCACACATAAATCTTAAACTTTAACATTATTCATGACAACACAAATCTTCATCACTTGTTAGCTTTTCCTTTGCCCTTGCTACTAGAAGGTACATCACTTCGTTCATTATTAGCTGCAATGTTATTATGCAAGAGTGAGCACGGATGCCCGCAAGTATAAAAATATGACAGAATAATAACATGCGAGTGAAAGAATTCTGAATAACAGAAAGCTCAACATTTGAATCAAGAATATTAATCAAGAGTCAAATTACTTCTCAACTTTTGAATCAAGAATATTAATCAAGAGTCAAATTACTTCTGAGGGTCATTAAGACCTTGAACCGAGTCTTAGGTTGTCAAGTATATTAACCTTTCCAACCTTTAACAGTCATAAGACTATAGACTTTACTTCTCGTACTTAGGGAGATCAGCCCTTCGTACTGATACTGTGCACATTATATTAACGCTTAAAGCATCTTCATTAATCCCCTACATTAGGGTTGTTCATCTCAATTTGACATCAGAATCCGTACCAAATAAAGTTGGTTTGGATAATTCAATAAATGATATTCATATTGAATATTAACTTCTCAAGGTATACAATTGAATAAGTATTGTACACTTAAATGATACTTTTAAAAGAATCATGGCATCTTATGTGAAATTCTAAACTTGGATATTCAAGAGTAAGAATTTTCTCAACAATAGTAATTAAGCATAGCAATTGCTTAATTAAAAGAGTTTAGTTTAGGAAACTTGCCAAACAATAATCATAAGTTAGGAATAGAAAACTTGCTCAAATATAAAGATTTGAGTTTCGGAAACTTGCCTCGTGCGCAAGCTACAATTATTACTCACTTCTTTAATTACTCTTACCTATCAATACATTCACAATATCAATTTATCACAAGTTCGATATGATTATTGATTTACAATAGTATTCTTCAAACTCATTATTAGGTTTTCAAATAATGGTTTTCGTTGATTAATTAACTTGTTAATTAATCACGTAACTTAAGTTATTAACTTGTATTAATAACTCATTACATACATAACATGTTATCATGTTAATTAGATTTAAAATAATGTCTTAATGTTTCTAACACATTATTTAACCTTTACAAATGATAATTTAAATCACGTAATTAATTTATTAATTAATCACATAACATAAATTATTAAACTCATATCAATATTTTATTATATTTATACAACATGTGTTCATGTTCATTAGACTCAAAACACATTTCAAAATTTTCCAACACTTAGCAATTTTTTTCAAAATTTTCGGACAGGCGCGGCCGCGCGCCATTTTGCCTTGCAGCCGGTGCGGCCGCGCGGCTGCGGAATTTCAGAATCTGAAGTTCGCGAACGAACACAGATTTTCTCCCAATTCACATTATTACACTAATTTATAATGTTACCCATGAAGTATAAACTTCACAGGAACATTATATATCACTTATAACATGTTCTTAACATTCCAAGTCATGTAATTACACAAATCAAAATATTAATTTTCACTGTTCTTCAAAACTTTCAAGAGTTTAATGAAAAACATAAAAATCTCCTTACGGATTCGTTACTACACCGAATCCATTAATTTCAATTTCATTTTCTTTGTTTTAACATATACAATCATATTCATGTATCAATTTAAATATAAACATATGATTCAATCATTAATTTAACCCATATGGGTTATTCACCCATATTCAATACTCTGTAATTTCATCAAACCTATTTATTAACAAAGTTATTTGGTGTGATCAGTGTAAATCATGGATACATGATCCAACACATAATACTAACATATACGGTCACATATATAATAACCTCACACTTTAATTTCCCAAAAATAAGTACTGACAGAGAAATTTTACAACATCGTAGAAAACTCTGTAACTTTTCGAAAAAAACCAATTAAGGCCAAATTATATAAAATTGATTACTTTAAAACATGTATATACGTTAGAAAACATGTTATAATTACATACCCATATAGATAAAGCCATATCATAACCCAATTGGGAAACCCAATTTTCACAGAAAACTTAAAAGTACGTATTTAAGAAATCTTAATTTTGAAAACTTAAAAGAAGAATTACCCTTTTGTATGTAGATAACACAATCACAGACAATACTTAGGATTTCTCAAATTTCTTTCTCTCAATCTCTTCTCAATTCCTTCTTCTTTTTCTCTCTGACTTTTCTCTGAAAAACTTCTAAGTTTCTTCTGATAATAACTTAGAAATAATAAGTATACGTATTATATAAATGTTACCGTTGTATAATAAACGGATTAACCTCTCTTAAAGCCTTGTTTGCCTTCCTCTTCTTTTCTTTTCCATTTATTTTAATAAACTAATTTACTATATAGTTAATTGTCACCTTACTTATTGATTAATTAATTTTATTTAAATTAATTAAATAAAATAAGATAATTCACATTAAACACATTGTCACATAATTAATATTTTTATTTATTAATTATGTCAATTCATTAACTCATTAATTAATTATTAAATTAATTAAAGTAACATATGCTTATTTAATTAATTCAATTAATCAAATAAACTCAATTAATTAAATACTTTGAACTATTAAATTCCTACATATTAATTTAATTAATGTCACACATATAATTAAATTAATCTACCACAAATTCATGAATTAATTATTTAATTCAATAATTAAATCATTAAAAATATTTATTTATCTCCATAAATATTCAATATCTTTACAAAATTCTCGTTCGTCACAACTAGTGCCTTCAAAACGATTCGTACATCTCACACAAGCCTTCATTTAAGGAGATATTCTTATTATTTCATTAGTTCTCTAAAATTGTCAAAGAAAAAGGTGATTAGGAGTTCTATTACTTTGTTCTAATTTGATTAGTATCAAAAGGAGTAATCCCGTAACTATCGCGTTAAAAACGATGCGTACTTCTCACACAAGTCTAGATTTAGGGAGACCTTATTGTTTCATTGGTTTCCTCAAATTATCAAAGAACGAGGTGATTATGAGTCATATGACTTTTTTCTAGTTTGATTAGCATCAAAAAGAGCAATCCTATCACTATTGCCTTCAAAACGATCCTTACATCTCACACAAGTTTTCATTTCGGGAGACCTTTTTATTGTTTCATTAGTTCTCTCAAATTGACAAAATATAAGTGATTATGAGTCCTATTACTTCGTTCTAGTAGAAATTAGCATCAAAATGAGCAATCACATCACTAACGTGTCCAAAACGATGCGTAGACCTCCCACAAGTCTTCATTTAGGGAGACCTTCATATTGTTTAATTGGTTGTTTCATATTTACAAAGAAAGAGGTGATTAAGAGTTATATTACTCCGTTCTAATTTGATTAGCATCAAAAGGAGCAATCCCATCACTATCGCGTCAAAAATGATCCGTAGACCTCACACAATTATTCATTTCGGGAGACCTTCATATTGTTTCCTTGGTTGTTTCAAATTTCCAAAGAAAGGGTTGATTAAGAGTTGTATTACATAGTTCTAGTTTGATTAGCTTCAAAAGGAGAAACCCTTGACTCGCGTTCAAAACCATGCGTACATCTCACACAAGTCTTCATTTAAGGAGACCTTATTATTTCATTGGTTCTCTAGAATTGTCAAAGAAAGAGGTGATTAGGTGTCCTATTACTTCGTTCTAATTTGATTAGCATCAAAAGGAGCAATCACATGACTATCGCGTTAAAAACGAAGCGTACATCTCACACAAGTCTTGATTTAGGTAGACTTTCTTATTGTTTCATTAGTTCTCTCAAATTGTCAAAAAAAGACGTGATTATGATCCCTTTGTATTTCGTTTTAGTTTGAGTAGCATCAAAAGGAACAATCTTATCACTAATGCCTTCAAAACGATCCGTACATCTCGCACGATTCTTCATTTAGGGAGGCCTTATTATTGTTTCATTAGTTATCTCAAATTGTCAAACTATTGGTGATTATGAGTCCTATAACTTCGTTCTAATAGAAATTAGCATCAAAAGTAGCAATCCCATCACTATCGCGTCCAAAACGGTAGGTAGACCTCACACAAGTTTTCATTTAGGGAGACCTTCATATTGTTTCATTGGTTGTTTCAAATTTAAAAAGAAAGAGGTGATTAAGAGTTGTATTACTTTGTTCTAGTTTGACTAGCGTCAAAAGGAGAAACCCATGACTATCGCGTTCAAAACCATGCGTACATCTCACACAAGTCTTTATTTAGGGAGACCTTCTTATTGTTTCATTGATTCTCTAAAATTGTCAAAGAAAGAGGTGATTAGGCGTCCTATTACTTCGTTCTAATTTGACTTGCATGAAAAGGAGCAATCCCATGACTATCAAGTTAAAAACGATGCGTACATCTCACACAAATCTTGATTTAGGTAGACCATCCTATAGTTTCATTGGTTTTCTCAAATTATCAAAGAAAGAAGTGATTATGAGTCCAATGACTTTGTTCTAGTTTGATTAGCATCAAAAGAAGCAATCCTATCCCTAGTCCCTTCAAAACGATGCGTACAGCTCACACAAGTCTTCATTTAAGGAGACATTTTTATTATTTCGTTAGTTCTCTAAAATTATCAAAGAAAGAGGTGATTAGGAGTTCTATTACTTCGTTCTAATTTGATTAGCATCAAAAGGAGCAATCCCGTGACTATCGTGTTAAAAACGATGCGTACATCTCACACAAGTCTTGATTTAGGGAGACCTTCTTATTGTTTCATTGACTTTCTCAAATTGTCAAAGAAAGAGGTGATTATGAGTCATATGACTTTGTTCTAGTTTGATTAGCATCAAAAAGAGCAATCCTATCACTAGTGCCTTCAAAACGATCCTTACATCTCACACAAGTTTTCATTTCGGGAGACCTTTTTATTGTTTCATTAGTTCTCTCAAATTGTCAAAATATAGGTGATTATGAGTCCTATTACTTCGTTCAAGTAGAAATTACCATCAAAAGGAGCAATCACATCACTATCGTGTCCAAAACGATCCGTAGACCTCACACAAGTCTTCATTTAGGGAGACCTTCATATTGTTTCCTTGGTTGTTTCAAATTTACAAAAAAAGAGATGATTAAGAGTTAAATTACTTCGTTCTAATTTGATTAGCATCAAAAGGAGCAATCACATCACTATCGCGTCAAAAACGATCCGTAGACCTCACACAAGTATTCATTTTGGACGACCTTCATATTGTTTTCTTGGTTGTTTCAAATTTACGAAGAAAAGGTTGATTAAGAGTTGTATTACATCGTTCTAGTTTGATTAGCTTCAAAAGGAGAAACCCATGACTCGCGTTCAAAACCATGCGTACATCTCACACAAGTCTTCATTTAAGGAGACCTTATTATTATTTCATTGGTTCTCTAGAATTGTCAAAGAAAGAGGTGATTTGGTGTCCTATTACTTCGTTCTAATTTGATTAGCGTCAAAAGGAGCAATCCCATGACTATCGCGTTAAAAACGAAGCGTACATATCATACAAGTCTTCATTTAGGTAGACTTTCTTATTGTTTCATTGGTTCTCTCAAATTATCAAAGAAAGATGTGATTATGGGTCCTATGTATTTCGTTCTAGTATGAGTGGCATCAAAAGGAACAATCTTATCACTAGTGCCTTCAAAACGATCCGTACATCTCACACAAGTCTTCAATTAGGGAGACCTTCTTATTGTTTCATTAGTTATCTCAAATTATCAAAATAGAGGTGATTATGAGTCCTATAACTTTGTTCTAGTAGAAATTAGCATCAAAAGTAGTAATCCCATCACTATCGCGTCCAAAACGATTGCTAGACCTGACACAAGTCTTCATTTAGGGAGACCTTCATATTATTTCATTGGTTGTTTCAAATTTAAAAAGAAAGAGGTGATTAAGAGTTGTATTACTTCGTTCTAGTTTGATTAGCGTCAAAAGGAGAAACCTATGACTATCGCGTTCAAAACCATGCGTACATCTCACACAAGTATTCATTTAAGGAGACCTTCTTATTGTTTCAATGGTTCTCTAAAATTGTGAAAGAAAGAGGTGATTAGGAGTCCTATTACTTCATTTTAATTTGACTAGCATGAAAAGGAGCAACCACGTGACTATCGCGTTAAAAACGATGCATACATCTCACACAAGTCTTGATTTAGGTAGACCTTCCTATTGTTTCATTGGTTTTCTCAAATTGTCAAAGAAAGAGGTGATTATGAGTCCTATGACTTTTGTTCTAGTTTAATTAGAATCAAAAGAAACAATCCTATCGCTAGTGCCTTCAAAACGATGCGTACATCTCACACAAGTCTACATTTAAGGAGACATTCTTATTATTTCATTAGTTCTCTAAAATTATCAAAGAAAGAGGTGATTAGGAGTCCTATTACTTCGTTCTAATTTGACTAGCATCAAAAGGAGCAATCCTGTAACTATCGCGTTAAAAACGATGCGTACATCTCGCACAAGTCTTGATTTAGGTAGACATTCCTATTGTTTCATTGGTTTTCTCAAATTGTCAAAGAAAGAGGTGATTATGAGTCCTATGGCTTTGTTCTAGTTTGATTAGCATCAAAAGAAGCAATCCTATCAATAGTGCCTTCAAAACGATGCGTACATCTCACACAAGTCTTTATTTAAGGAGACATTCATATTATTTTATTAGCTCTCTAAAATTGTCAAAGAAAGAGGTGATTAGGAGTTCTATTACTTCGTTCTAATTTGATTAGCATCAAAAGGAGCAATCCCGTGACTATCGCGTTAAAAACGATGCGTACATCTCACACAAGTCTTGAATTAGGGAGACCTTCTTATTGTTTCATTGGTTTTCTCAAATTGTCAAAGAAATAGTTGATTATGAGTCATATGACTTTGTTCTAGTTTGATTAGCATCAAAAAGTGCAATCCTATCACTAGTGCCTTCAAAACGATCCTTACAGCTCACACAAGTTTTCATTTACGGAGACCTTTTTATTGTTTTATTAGTTCTCTCAAATTGTCAAAATATAGGTGATTAAGAGTTATGTTACATAGTTCTAGTTTGATTAGCTGCAAAAGGAGAAACCCATGACTCGCGTTCAAAACCATGCGAACATCTCACACAAGTCTTCATTTAAGGAGACCTTCTTATTATTTCATTGGTTTTCTAGAATTGTCAAAGAAAGAGGTGATTAGGTGTCCTATTACTTCGTTCTAATTTGATTAGCATCAAAAGGAGCGATCCCATGACTATCGCGTTAAAAACGAAGTGTACATCTCACACAATTCTTGATTTAGGTAGAGTTTCTTATTGTTTCATTGGTTCTCTCAAATTGTCAAAGAAAGATGTGATTATGAGTCCTATGTATTTCGTTCTAGTTTGAGTAGCATCAAAAGGAACAATCTTATCACTAGTGCCTTCAAAACGATCCGTACATCTCACACAAGTCTTCATTAAGGGAGACCTTCTTATTGTTTCATTAGTTATCTCAAATTGTCAAAATATATGTGATTATGAGTCCTATAACTTCGTTCTAGGTGAAATTAGCATCAAAAGTAGCAATCCAATCACTATCGCGTCAAAAACGATAGGTAGACCTCACACAAGTTTTCATTTAGGGTTACCTTCATATTATTTCATTGATTATTTCAAATTTAAAAAGAAAGAGGTGATTAAGAGTTTTATTACTTCGTTCTAGTTTGATTAGCATCAAAAGGAGAAACCCATGACTATCGCGTTCAAAACTATGCGTACATCTCACACAAATATTCATTTAGGGAGACCTTCTTATTGTTTTATTGGTTCTCAAAAATTATCAAAGAAAAAGATGATTAAGAGTCCTATTACTTCGTTCTAATTTGACTCTAGCATCAAAAGGAGCAATCCCATGACTATCGGGTTAAAAATAATGTGTACATCTCACACAAGTCTTGATTTTGGTAGACCTTCCTATTGTTTCATTGGTTTTCTCAAATTGTCAAAGAAAGAGGTGATTATGAGTCCTATGATTTTGTTCTAGTTTGATTAGCATCAAAAGAAGCAATCCTATTACTAGTGCCTTCAAAACGATTCGTACATCTCACACAAGCATTCATTTAAGGAGACATTCTTATTATTTCATTAGTTCTCTAAAATTGTCAAAGAAAGAGGTGATTAGGAGTTCTATTACTTTGTTCTAATTTGATTAGCATCAACAGGAGCAATCCCGTAACTATCGCATTAAAAACGATACGTACTTCTCACACAAGTTTTGATTTAGGGAGACCTTATTGTTTCATTGGTTTTCTCAAATTGTCAAAGAACGAGGTGATTATGAGTCATACGACTTTGTTCTAGTTTGATTAGCATCAAAAAGAGCAATCCTATCACTAGTGCCTTCAAAACGATCCTTACATCTCACACAAGTTTTCATTTCGGGAGACCTTTTTATTGTTTCATTAGTTCTCTCAAATTGTCAAAATATCGGTGATTATGAGTCCTATTACTTCGTTCAAGTAGAAATTAGCATCAGAAGGAGCAATCACATCACTATCGTGTCCAAAACGATCCGTAGACCTCGCACAAGTCTTCATTTAGGGAGACCTTCATATTGTTTCATTGGTTGTTTCAAATTTACAAAAAAAGAGGTGATTAAGAGATATATTACTTCGTTCTAATTTGATTAGCATCAAAAGGAGCAATCACATCACTATCTCGTCAAAAACGATCCGTAGACCTCACACAAGTATTCATTTAGGAAGACCTTCATATTGTTTCCTTGGTTGTTTCAAATTTACAAAGAAAAAGTTGATTAAGAGTTGTATTACATCGTTCTAGTTTGATTAGCTTCAAAAGGAGAAACCCATGACTCGGGTTCAAAACCATGCGTACATCTCACACAAGTCTTCATTTAAGGAGACCTTCTTATTATTTCATTGGTTCTCTAAAATTATCAAAGAAATAGGTGATTAGGTGTCCTATTACTTCGTTCTAATTTGATTAGCGTCAAAAGGAGCAATCCCATGACTATCGCGTTAAAAACGAAGCGTACATCTCACACAAGTCTTGATTTAGGTAGACTTTCTTATTGTTTCATTAGTTCTCTCAAATTGTCAAAAAAAGATGTGATTATGATCCCTTTGTATTTCCTTATAGTTTGAGTAGCATCAAAAGGAACAATCTTATAACTAGTGCCTTCAAAACGATCCGTACATCTCACACAAGTCTTCATTTAGGGAAGCCTTATTATTGTTTCATTAGTTATCTCAAATTGTCAAACTATTGGTGATTATGAGTCCTATAACTTCGTTCTAGTAGAAATTAGCATCAAAAGTAGCAATCACATCACTATCGCGTCCAAAACGATAGGTAGACCTCACACAAGTTTTCATTTAGGGAGACCTTCATATTGTTTCATTAGTTATTTCAAATTTAAAAAGAAAGAGGTGATTAAGAGTTGTATTCCTTTGTTCTAGTTTGATTAACATCAAAAGGAGAAACCCATGACTATCGCGTTCAAAACCATGCGTACATCTCACACAAGTCTTCATTTAGGGAGACCTTCTTATTGTTTCATTGGTTCTCTAAACTTGTCAAAGAAAGAAGTGATTAGGAGTCCTATTACTTCGTTGTAATTTGACTAGCATCAAAAGGATCAATCCCATGACTATCACGTTAAAAACGATGCGTACATCTCACACAAGTCTTGATTTAGGTAGACATTCCAATTGTTATATTGGTTTTCTCAAATTATCAATGAAAGAAGTGATTATGAGTCCTATGACTTTGTTCTAGTTTGATTAGCATCAAAAGAAGCAATCCTATCACTAGTGCCTTCAAAACGATGCGTACATCTCACACAAGTCTTCATTTAAGGAGATATTTTTATTATTTCATTAGTTCTCTAAACTTGTCAAAGAAAGAGGTGATTAGGAGTTCTATTACTTCGTTCTAATTTGATTAGCATCAAAAGGAGCAATCCCGTGACTATCGCGTTAAAAACGATACACAAGTCTTGATTTAGGGAGACCTTCTTATTGTTTCATTGGTTTTCTCAAATTGTCAAAGAAAGAGGTGATTATGAGTCATATGACTTTGTTCTAGTTTGATTAGCATCAAAAAGAGCAATCCTATCACTAGTGTCTTCAAAACGATCCTTACATCTGATAGTAGTGTGCATACAAGCCAATCATGTATGATGATAAAGCACGTACTTTGTAAACAATCTTATTTATTTATTAATAAAATATTCATTTATTAAAGGCATTTAATTATCTACATGTTGCTGTTTTTATAATATGTAAATAACCCATAATTTTAAGCAAAGCTTTTAGAATCATGATGATGATCATGCTAATGAGATCTAAATTCTTAGAAAGTTTTAAAACTAAAATAGTTCCCAATCGTGGGATTACTAAAAAGGGGATTAGTAAATCCGGATAGATTGGTACATATGTTGCTTGCTCATTGGATGAGGATGATTGATCTCATGATCATTTGTGTGGAGACACTAAAGCAAGTATGTAGGTGCTTATTGGAGAATAAGTTCACTGAACGTGATTCGCTATGGAATACCTAATGGAGTTTTACTCGCATGTCAATAGGAATTCCTAATGTGATAGTAGTACAAGTGATCCTTGGACTTGAGATCATCATAGTATCTTGTATGTAACAAATTATACTTTGACTTATTCCTTAAGACCTTTTAAGGCATATATAGGGTATGCTTGGGTATAATAAGTTACATATGGAGATAATGAATGATCAATAAAGAATCTACCACCTCTAGTAAAAGAGGAGATATGCCCTATGTGATTCGTTAAATGACAACCCAGGAATCCTTGGCCAAGGTGAAATGAAATTAGAAAGGAGTTTCTAATTTGCATTATTTGGAGTTGTGCATTTTCTAATCGAAATATATATAATTAAATAAAATAAGACTTGACAGTAAATCCATGTCTTATATTTAATTGGGATATTGAATGGTGGAAGGATTGAATTGTACGGAACTATTAACTCACAGGTTCTTTTATGATTAATGTTGAAATCTATATTATCTGGAAAGTCGTTGATCGCTAGGGAGGCTTATCCCTATTGTAGAATAAATATTATTTATTTAAATAGATTATTAGTTTAATTTATTTATTTAAATAAGATTAAAATTGTTTTAATTGATTTATTCACAACCGGTTTAATATGGAGAACCTAAAGGGTCACACCATAAAAGGAAGAATAAATATTTAAGAAGGTAATGGCATAATCGTAATAATGCATTAAGTATAATTAATTTAATCTATGGTGATAGAATAAATTAAATAGCTTAATGTTTATTATTTAATATTTTGGAAATATTAAATATAAATTAATAAGAGGAGTCTTATTAATATTATTACAATTATTATTATTTTAATTTCTAAAGGAGTTTAGTAATTAATTTAATATTTAGTACTCTCATTTATTCCTAATAAGATTAGGAGACAAATTAATTAAATGAATTTAATTAATTATTCCCATGTGGTGGGAAGCCTAAATTAATTAAAGGAGTTTAATTAATTAAAAGAAATCCCATGTCTAATAGGATTAGAAGGGTTGACCAATGTCTATATAAGAGAAGTCTTATAATAGATATTAGATTGATGCAATTCCAATTGTTGGAGAGTACTCCTTTTCTATAGAGAATAGAAAACTAAGCCAAACACCCTCCTTCTTGATAATTCATCTTCCTTGGTGGATCACCTCTAGAGGCCAAACACTTGGGTGGCTAACGTTGATCAAAGGAAGGAATCTAACCCGGAAATTCAAGGAGATCACGAAGAACAAGGAGTTGAACTAGTACCTGTGGAAGCTTCGTTCTACAAGGGTATGATTCCATAACTTCTTATTTATCGTTTTAAATTAATAATTTGCATAAAGGATGATCCGGGTAATGGTTTTGTAGAAATTTTTTTAAACTCTGATATACCATGCTTCCGCTAATTTTTGCAATTTGATTGCGTCACGATTTCGTACAAACCCAACAGTGGCATCAGAGCCAAATCTTTATGCAATTATTAATTTATTTTTGATTTCATATACATATGGGTATGTATTTAAAATAATTTATTGGGCATAATTTTATTGTATAAAATTATATTTTTTAAGAAAAAAAAAAAGAAAAAAAAGAGACTTTTTTTGGGACGAATCACAATTTTTTTTGGTGCTAATCTTGAATTCTGCAAAGAAAAGGTGTTGTCTCTTTCTTACTCCAAAAAGAAGGTGACCCATCAGGAAAGAACTTTTTTAATAAACCTGCAGGACTCTTGTAATAAAAGAAGGTGACTTATTTTTAAAAAATAAATATGATATATTTATATATTATATTCTAAATAATTTTATAATTAAAATAAAGAGTTTATTTTAATCTTGAAATTGGATTTCATGCAATTTAAAATTGCCCATTAAATGATACTCATATATATATGGAATGTTTTAATTCATGAGATGAATATTTATTTATTGATATATATGGTGATATGTATGAAAATAAATGGGGATTGATTATGGACTATTTTACCAATGTGATTGGATTTTATTTTAGTTGAATGCTTGAATGAATGGGTTTTATTAAATGGGGTCTGCGTACCTCGTCTTCTCTAATTTTTTTTTCTTGATGTAAAATTCTATCTCCCTCCTATGTACTTCCCCTTGACTGTTGATCAAGGTTTCTATTTAAATTAAATAGTTTAATGTAATAAGAATAGTTAGAATTATCTTGAAGAAATTGGAGACCAAGGAGCGCGTGAAGACCCGTTTGTATGGAGCCCGGGTTTAAATGTAATAGTTATATTTAAATTTAAATTCTTGCACTCCTAGGTTTGACCTTTTGATTCACTTGGTGGCTCTAGTGAACCAAACTAGAATAAAAATCCATAATCAATCCGGGTAGAATATAATATTCTATATTGCATGCTAAATATTATATATATTATATTTTATGCAAGCATGCTTCGCATGTTTAATAAAATGACGCGTATTTTATATATATATGTGCATGCGCGCTAAACAAGATGAGACAAATAATAACAAACCCCTCAAAGAAATAATATTAAGTCCGAAGCATTCAAATGATATTTGGAATATCGAACGTCGCCTTCTAGCATGATAAATTAATAGAGTATTAAATATTTAATATGAGCTTGTTGTGCTATCCACAAGACGAGTATTGCGTATTTAAGATGTTAATTAATCACATTTGATGCTTATCAAGAAAATTGAACGATCTAGTCTTGTTGTGCTATCCACAAGGACGAACATTTTTCTTTTTTGAATTTATGGAAGTGCTAGGCTGGACTTAACTTAAATCATTTTAGTTCGGATGTGCACACACTTGACCATTATGATTTAAGAGGCAAAATAAAAGGAGTTATATAGTGTTGTAATTGACAAGAGTTGTCTACTTATTTATTTGTATATCGCTTGTTGTGCTATCCACAAGGTTATATACATTTGAAATGGGATCCTTATTCTCACTAGCAAATCTTTAATTAGATGTTGCCGAACTATATAAGTGAGGGTAATATAGTTTGATAAAAATAGTGGGAGATACCAATTTAAAATAAAGACCTAAATTTATTTTGGTATGCAAAATTAATAAAATGAATGTTTGCTAAAATGTTATTTTTCACATGCAAAATTTTAAAAATATCAAAATCACTAATTTCACTGCGAAGCATACTTGATGCTAATAAGCTTACCGGGCCGAATTATACGGACTAGCTAAGAAATCTGAGAATGGTTCTCACTGCTGAAAAGATTTCTTATGTCCTAAACTCACCTGTCCCTGGAACTGTTCCAGAAACAGCTTCTGAGGAAGAGATTGCCACCATTGTAAAATGGCAAGATGATGCATCTGTGGCTCAATGCATCATGCTCGCATCCATGAATAACGAGCTTCAGCGTCAGCACGAAAACATGGATGCTCCTACTATGTTGATTCACCTCAAGGAGTTGTATGGTGAACAAAGTAGGACTGCTAGATATGAGATATCTAAGGAGCTCTTCCGATCTCGGATGACCAAGGGCAAAGTGAACATAAAGGAACAAAAGAAATCTGATCCAGCTAGCAAAGGAATGTGCTTCCATTGCAACGAGCCGGGTCATTGGAAGAGGAACTGCAAGAAGTTTCTGGCAAAGAAGAAGCTTGGAGAAGCTTCGACTTCCAATCAAGGTTTGTTCATGATTGAAATTAATTTTTCAGAAAGTCAAAATTCTACTTGGGTATTGGATACCGGCTGTGGTTCTCACATATGTAATAATGTGAAGGGACTGGTCAGAAGTAGAAAGCTGAACAATGATGAGGTGATCCTACGAGTGGGGAATGGAGCAAAGGTTGCTGCATTAGCTGTAGGAACTTATTATTTAGCAATGCCTTCGGGCAAGTTCATTTATCTTAATAATTGTTATTATGTTCCGAATATTATTAAAAACATTATTTCAATTTCTGTATTGGATATGGAAGGATTTAACGTTGTTATAAAGAACAATAGTTGTTCTATTTATAAAGACGATATTTTATATGGTATTGGAAATTTGCGAAATGGACTTTATACACTTGACTTACAAGAAAATATTTTTCAAATTGAACAAACTAAGAAAAGGAAAAGAGATGATATTAATTATACTTACATGTGGCACTGTAGACTCGGTCATATCAATGAAACAAGATTATCCAAGTTGCATAAAGATGGACTCCTTGAGTTATCTGATTATGAATCATATCCATCTTGTGAATCTTATTTCATGGGTAAAATGACTAAATCTCCTTTTAGTGGAAAAGGAGAAAGAGTTATAGAGTTGTTGGCATTGATTCACACAGACGTTTGTGGACCTATGACAACAAGTGCACGGGGTGGGTATTCTTATTTTATTACTTTCACTGATGATCACTCAAGATTTGGATATGTGTATTTAATGAAATACAAGTCAGAATCATTTGAAAAGTTCAAAGAGTTCAGAAGTGAAGTAGAGAAACAAACGGGCAAGAGTATAAAGATACTTCGATCAGATCGAGGTGGAGAATACTTAAGCGGTGAGTTTCTCTATTGTCTCAAAGAAAATGGTATAATCTCACAATGGACTCCTCCAGGTACACCACAGTTAAATGGAGTATCTGAAAGGAGAAATCGAACACTGTTGGACATGGTTCGATCCATGATGAGTTTTATCGACCTTCCAATTTCTTTCTAGGGATATGCCCTAGAAACGGCTGCATACCTACTTAACAAGGTACCTACCAAATCCGTCCCAAAGACTCCATATGAGATGTGGAAGGGGAGGAAACCAAATCTTAAGCATATTAAGACTTGGGGTTGCCTAGCTTATGTCAAAAAGTTTGAAAATGATAAGCTACAGACTAAATCCGATAAGTGTAGATTTGTGGGATACCCTAAAGAAACTTTAGGGTATTATTTCTATCATCCAACTGATCAAAAGGTGTTTGTTGCGAAACATGCTGCCTTCTTGGAAAAGGAGTTTATCCATGAAGGGGTCAGTGGGAGTAAGATATATCTTGAAGAAGTTCAAGAACCACAAATTATCACGGATCAAAGTCAGGTACCTGACCAAGTAGAAGAACCTACTATACTACACCCTGTTAGTAAATCTGGAAGAGTACCAAAGATACCTGAGAGGTATGGATTCGTTATAGAGGATGACGATGAGGTACACATCATGAATGATGATGATCCATTGAATTACGAACAGGCTATGAGTAATAAAGACTCAGGGAAATGGCTTGAAGCCATAAACTCCGAAATGGACTCCATGTATGAAAATAAAGTATGGACTTTGGTTTCACCACCTGAAGGCATTAAGCCTATTGGGTGTAAATGGGTCTTTAAAAGAAAGACTGGAGCGGACGGCAAGGTGGAGACCTATATGGCCCGACTGGTTGCAAAAGGTTTCAAACAAAGACAAGGAGTTGATTATGATGAAACCTTTTCACCAGTAGCTATGCTCAAGTCCATTCGGATTTTGCTTGCGATTGCAGCTTATAACGACTATGAGATCTGGCAGATGGACGTGAAAACGGCCTTCCTCAATGGGAAACTTGAGGAGGATGTGTATATGACACAGCCAGAGGGATTTGTTTCAAAGGTTGGAATAAATCAAGTCTGTAAGCTGCAACGATCCATTTATGGATTGAAGCAAGCTTCTCGTAGATGGAACATTCGTTTTGATGAGACAATCAAAGAGTTTGATTTTATCAAAAATGACGATGAACCATGTGTGTACAAGAAGGTTAGTGGGAGCGCTGTTTCATTCCATGTATTATATGTTGATGATATATTACTGATAGGGAATGAAATTTCTATGCTAAAATCGATCAAAATAAAGTTGTCTAAACATTCCTCCATGAATGATTTGAGTAGAACATCCCACATTGGGGATATAAATCTGTATTAATAGATTTAAAAGGATGTTCGGTTTAACCCATGGAAACGTATATTCATTAGATGCTAAAGGCGTTTAGCATGGCAACTCCAAAAGGTGCCTCATGATGATGAGCCATGGAGTGTATCTCTCTAAAATTGTCCTCAGTAAAAGAGAGATCGCATAAGTAACTATTATGTATGCAATGAAATATACAAGACTTGATGTTGATCAGTCATATTCTGGAGAAGATCTCTGTGAGACAGTGATAAACATCTCAAAGTACTTAACTGACACTAAGGATGTCATCATGACACATGATGGGTCTGAATTAAACTAGAAGACTAAACAGACTCAAGTTTTCAGACTGACCAAGACGACAGCAAAATCCACTTTATGGTAAGTCGTTACCTTAAAAGGTGGTGCAGTAAATTGGAAAGGTTTCAAACAGCAAAAGTTGCTGGGTTAGTGACAAAGACAAAGTATATAACTGTAAGTGAAGCTGCAAGTTGATGTTTCGGATGAAAAGTTTATTACAGAACTAGGAATAGTTCCTAAGTCTCATCTTGAATCTAAACATGTGTTGCGGCACTTTGATTAAAAAAATCATTGAAAAAGGAGAGTGTAGACTCTCAAGACAACATTGCAGATCCATTTACTAAAGCTTTAACACAACAGCAGTTTGATCGTCACTTAGAGAAGATGGGTATGAGATACCATGGCGATTGGCTTTAGTGCAAGTGGGAGATTGATAGTAGTGTGCATACAAGCCAATCATGTATGATGATAAAGCACGTACTTTGTAAACAATCTTATTTATTTATTAATAAAATATTCATTTATTAAAGGCATTTAATTATCTACATGTTGCTGTTTTTATAATATGTAAATAACCCATAATTTTAAGCAAAGCTTTTAGAATCATGATGATGATCATGCTAATGAGATCTAAATTCTTAGAAAGTTTTAAAACTAAAATAGTTCCCAATCGTGGGATTACTAAAAAGGGGATTAGTAAATCCGGATAGATTGGTACATATGTTGCTTGCTCATTGAATGAGGATGATTGATCTCATGATCATTTGTGTGGAGACACTAAAGCAAGTATGTAGGTGCTTATTGGAGAATAAGTTCACTGAACGTGATTCGCTATGGAATACCTAATGGAGTTTTACTCGCATGTCAATAGGAATTCCTAATGTGATAGTAGTACAAGTGATCCTTGGACTTGAGATCATCATAGTATCTTGTATGTAACAAATTATACTTTGACTTATTCCTTAAGACCTTTTAAGGCATATATAGGGTATGCTTGGGTATAATAAGTTACATATGGAGATAATGAATGATCAATAAAGAATCTACCACCTCTAGTAAAAGAGGAGATATGTCCTATGTGATTCGTTAAATGACAACCCAGGAATCCTTGGCCAAGGTGAAATGAAATTAGAAAGGAGTTTCTAATTTGCATTATTTGGAGTTGTGCATTTTCTAATCGAAATATATATAATTAAATAAAATAAGACTTGACAGTAAATCCATGTCTTATATTTAATTGGGATATTGAATGGTGGAAGGATTGAATTGTACGGAACTATTAACTCACAGGTTCTTTTATGATTAATGTTGAAATCTATATTATCTGGAAAGTCGTTGATCGCTAGGGAGGCTTATCCCTATTGTAGAATAAATATTATTTATTTAAATAGATTATTAGTTTAATTTATTTATTTAAATAAGATTAAAATTATTTTAATTGATTTATTCACAACCGGTTTAATATGGAGAACCTAAAGGGTCACACCATAAAAGGAAGAATAAATATTTAAGAAGGTAATGGCATAATCGTAATAATGCATTAAGTATAATTAATTTAATCTATGGTGATAGAATAAATTAAATAGCTTAATGTTTATTATTTAATATTTTGAAAATATTAAATATAAATTAATAAGAGGAGTCTTATTAATATTATTACAATTATTATTATTTTAATTTCTAAAGGAGTTTAGTAATTAATTTAATATTTAGTACTCTCATTTATTCCTAATAAGATTAGGAGACAAATTAATTAAATGAATTTAATTAATTATTCCCATGTGGTGGGAAGCCTAAATTAATTAAAGGAGTTTAATTAATTAAAAGAAATCCCATGTCTAATAGGATTAGAAGGGTTGACCAATGTCTATATAAGAGAAGTCTTATAATAGATATTAGATTGATGCAATTCCAATTGTTGGAGAGTACTCCTTTTCTATAGAGAATAGAAAACTAAGCCAAACACCCTCCTTCTTGATAATTCATCTTCCTTGGTGGATCACCTCTAGAGGCCAAACACTTGGGTGGCTAACGTTGATCAAAGGAAGGAATCTAACCCGGAAATTCAAGGAGATCACGAAGAACAAGGAGTTGAACTAGTACCTGTGGAAGCTTCGTTCTACAAGGGTATGATTCCATAACTTCTTATTTATCGTTTTAAATTAATAATTTGCATAAAGGATGATCCGGGTAATGGTTTTGTAGAAATTTTTTTAAACTCTGATATACCATGCTTCCGCTAATTTTTGCAATTTGATTGCGTCACGATTTCGTACAAACCCAACAACATCTCACACAAGTTTTCATTTAGGGAGCCCTTTTTATTGTTTCATTAGTTCTCTCAAATTGTCAAAATATAGGTGATTATGAGTCCTATTACTTCGTTCTAGTAGAAATTAGTATCAAAAGGAGCAATCACATCACTATCGTGTCCAAAACGATCCGTAGACCTCACACAAGTCTTCATTTAGGGAAACCCATGACTCGCGTTCAAAACAATGCGTACATCTCAGACAAGTCTTCATTTAAGGAGACCTTATTATTTCATTGGTTCACTAGAATTGTCAAAAAAAGAGGTGATTAGGTGTCCTATTACTTCGTTCTAATTTGATTAGCATCAAAAGGAGCAATCCCATGACTATCGCCTTAAAAATGAAGCGTACATTTAACACAAGTCTTGATTTAGGTAGACTTTCTTATTGTTTAATTGGTTCTCTCAAAATGTCAAAGAAAGATGTGATTATGAGTCCTATGTATTTCGTTCTAGTTTGAGTAGCATCAAAAGGAACAATCTTATCATAGTGCCTTCAAAACGATCCGTACGTCTCACACAAGTCTTCATTTAGGGAGACCTTCTTATTGTTTCTTTAGTTATCTCAAATTGTAAAAATATAGGTGATTATGTGTCCTATAACTTCGTTCTTGTAAAAATTAGCATCAAAAGTAGCAATCCCATCACTATCGCGTCCAAAACGATAGGTAGACCTCACACAAGTCTTCATTTAGGGAGACCTTCATATTTGTTTCATTGGTTGTTTCAAATTTAAAAAGAAATAGGTGATTAAGAGTTATATTACTTCGTTCTAGTTTGATTAGCGTCAAAAGGAGAAACCCATGACTATCGCGTTCAAAACCATGCGTACATCTCACACAAGTATTCATTTAAGGAGACCTTCTTATTGTTTCATTGGTTCTCTAAAATTGTCAAAGAAAGAGGTGATTAGAAGTCCGATAACTTCGTTCTAATTTGACTAGCATCAAAAGGAGCAATCCCATGACTATCACGTTAAAAACGACGCGTACATCTCACACAAGTCTTGATTTAGGTAGACCGTCCTATTGTTTCATTGGTTTTCTCAAATTATCAAAGAAAGAGCTGATTATGAGTCCTATGACTTTGTTCTAGTTTGATTAGCATCAAAAGAAGCAATCCTATCAATAGTGCCTTCAAAACGATGCGTACATCTCACACAAGTCTTTATTTAAGGAGACATTCATATTATTTTATTAGCTCTCTAAAATTGTCAAAGAAAGAGGTGATTAGTTGTTCTATTACTTCGTTCTAATTTGATTAGCATCAAAAGGAGCAATCCTGTGACTATCGCGTTAAAAACGATGCGTACATCTCGCACAAGTCTTGATTTAGGGAGACCTTCTTATTGTTTCATTGGTTTTCTCAAATTGTCAAAGAAATAGTTGATTATGAGTCATATGACTTTGTTCTAGTTTGATTAGCATCAAAAAGTGCAATCCTATCACGAGTGCCTTCAAAACGATCCTTACAGCTCACACAAGTTTTTGTTTACGGAGACCTTTTTATTGTTTCATTAGTTCTCTCAAATTGTCAAAATATAGGTGATTAAGAGTTGTATTACATAGTTCTAGTTTGATTAGCTTCAAAAGGAGAAACCCATGACTCGCGTTCAAAACCATGCGAACATCTCACACAAGTCTTCATTTAAGGAGACCTTCTTATTATTTCATTGGTTTTCTAGAATTATCAAAGAAAGAGGTGATTAGGTGTCCTATTACTTCGTTCTAATTTGATTAGCATCAAAAGGAGTAATTCCATGACTATCGCATTAAAAACGAAGTGTACATCTCACACAAGTCTTGATTTAGGTAGAGTTTCTTATTGTTTCATTGGTTCTCTCAAATTGTCAAAGAAAGATGTGGTTATGAGTCCTATGTATTTCGTTCTAGTTTGAGTAGCATCAAAAGGAACAATCTTATCACTAGTGCCTTCAAAACGATCCGTACATCTCACATAAGTATTCATTAAGGGAGACCTTCTTATTGTTTCATTAGTTATCTCAAATTGTCAAAATATATGTGATTATGAGACCTATAAATTCGTTCTAGGTGAAATTAGCATCAAAAGTAGCAATCCAATCACTATCACGTCAAAAACGATAGGTAGACCTCGCACAAGTTTTCATTTAGGGTGACCTTCATATTATTTCGTTGATTATTTTAAATTTAAAAAGAAAGAGTTGATTAGGAGTTTTATTACTTCGTTCTAGTTTGATTAGCATCAAAAGGAGAAACCCATGACTATCGCGTTCAAAACCATGCGTACATCTCACACAAATATTCATTTAGGGAGACCTTCTTATTGTTTCATTGGTTCTTTAAAATTGTCAAAGAAAAAGATGATTAGATGGCCTATAGTTTCGTTCTAATTTGACTAGCATCAAAAGGAGCAATCCCATGACTATCGCGTTGAAAACAATGAGTACATCTCACACAAGTCTTGATTTTGTTAGACCTTCCTATTGTTTCCTTGGTTTTCTCAAATTGTCAAAGAAAGAGGTGATTATGAGTCCTATGACTTTGTTCTAGTTTGATTAGCATCAAAAGAAGCAATCATATTACTAGTGCCTTCAAAACGATTCGTACATCTCACACAAGCCTTCATTTTAGGAGACATTCTAATTATTTCATTAGTTCTCTAAAATTGTCAAAGAAAGAGGTGATTAGGAGTTCTATTACTTTGTTCTAATTTGATTAGCATCAAAAGGAGCAATCCCGTAACTATCGCGTTAAAAACGATGCGTACTTCTCACACAAGTCTTGATTTAGGGAGACCTTATTGTTTCATTGGTTTTCTCAAATTGTCAAAGAACGAGGTGATTATGAGTCATATGACTTTTTTCTAGTTTGATTAGCATCAAAAAGAGCAATCCTATCACTAGTGCCTTCAAAACGATCCTTACAACTCACACAAGTTTTCATTTCGGGAGACCTTTTTATTTTTTCATTAGTTCTCTCAAATTGACAAAATATAAGTGATTATGAGTCCTATTACTTCGTTCTAGTTGAAATTAGCATCAAAAGGAGCAATCACATCACTAACGTGTCCAAAACGATGCGTAGATCTCCCACAAGTCTTCATTTAGGGAGACCTTCATATTGTTTCATTGGTTGTTTCATATTTACAAAGAAAGAGGTGATTAAGAGTTATATTACTTCGTTCTAATTTGATTAGCATCAAAAGAAGCTATCCCATCACTATCGCGTCAAAAATGATCCGTAGACCTCACACAATTATTCATTTCGGGAGACCTTCATATTGTTTCCTTGGTTGTTTCAAATTTCCAAAGAAAGGGTTGATTAAGAGTTGTATTACATAGTTCTAGTTTGATTAGCTTCAAAAGAAGAATCCCATGACTCGCGTTCAAAACCATGCGTACATCTCACACAAGTCTTCATTTAAGGAGACCTTCTTATTATTTCATTGATTCTCTAGAATTGTCAAAGAAAGAGGTGATTAGGTGTCCTATTACTTCGTTCTAATTTGATTAGCATCAAAAGGAGCAATCACATGACTATCGCGTTAAAAACGAAGCGTACATCTCACACAAGTCTTGATTTAGGTAGACTTTCTTATTGTTTCATTAGTTCTCTCAAATTGTCAAAAAAAGATGTGATTATGATCCCTTTGTATTTCGTTTTAGTTTGAGTAGCATCAAAAGGAACAATCTTATAACTAGTACCTTCAAAACGATCTGTACATCTCACACAAGTCTTCATTTAGGGAGGCCTTATTATTGTTTCATTAGTTATCTCAAATTGTCAAACTATTGGTGATTATGAGTCCTATAACTTCGTTCTAGTAGAAATTAGCATCAAAAGTAGCAATCCCATCACTATCGCGTCCAAAACGATAGGTAGACCTCATACAAGTTTTCATTTAGGGAGACCTTCATATTGTTTCATTAGTTATTTCAAATTTAAAAAGAAAGAGGTGATTAAGAGTTGTATTACTTTGTTCTAGTTTGATTAGCATCAAAAGGAGAAACCCATGACTATCGCGTTCAAAACCATGCGTACATTTCACACAAGTCTTCATTTAGGGAGACCTTCTTATTGTTTCATTGGTTCTCTAAACTTGTCAAAGAAAGAAGAGATTAGGAGTCCTATTACTTCGTTCTAATTTGACTAGCATCAAAAGGATCAATCCCATGACTATCACGTTAAAAACGATGCGTACATCTCACACAAGTCTTGATTTAGGTAGACCTTCCAATTGTTATATTTGTTCTCTCAAATTATCAGTGAAAGAAGTGATTATGAGTCCTATGACTTTGTTCTAGTTTGATTAGCATCAAAAGAAGCAATCCTATCACTAGTGCCTTCAAAACGATGCGTACATCTCACACAAGTCTTTATTTAAGGAGACATTTTTATTATTTCATTAGTTCTCTAAACTTGTCAAAGAAAGAGGTGATTAGGAGTTCTATTACTTCGTTCTAATTTGATTAGCATCAAAAGGAGCAATCCCGTGACTATCGCGTTAAAAACGATACACAAGTCTTGATTTAGAGAGACCTTCTTATTGTTTCATTGGTTTTCTCAAATTGTCAAAGAAAGAGGTGATTATGAGTCATATGACTTTGTTCTAGTTTGATTAGCATTAAAAAGAGCAATCCTATCACTAGTGCCTTCAAAACGATCCTTACATCTCACACAAGTTTTCATTTAGGAAGCCCTTTTTATTGCTTCATTAGTTCTCTCAAATTATCAAAATATAGGTGATTATGAGTCCAATTACTTCGTTCTAGTAGAAATTAGCATCAAAAGGAGCAATCACATCACTATCGTGTCCAAAACGATCCGTAGACCTCACACAAATTTTCATTTAGGGAAACCCATGACTCGCGTTCAAAACAATGCGTACATCTCACACAAGTCTTCATTTAAGGAGACCTTCTTATTATTTCATTGGTTCACTAGAATTGTCAAAAAAGAGGTGATTAGGTGTCCTATTACTTCGTTCTAATTTGATTAGCATCAAAAGGAGCAATCCCATGACTATCGCCTTAAAAATGAAGCGTACATTTCACACAAGTCTTGATTTAGGTAGACTTTCTTATTGGTTAATTGGTTCTCTCAAATTGTCAAAGAAAGATGTGATTATGAGTCCTATGTATTTTGTTCTAGTTTGAGTAGCATCAAAAGGAACAATCTTATCACTAGTGCCTTCAAAACGATCCGTACGTCTCACACAAGTCTTCATTTAGGGAGACCTTCTTATTGTTTCATTAGTTATCTCAAATTGTCAAAATATAGGTGATTATGTGTCCTACAACTTCGTTCTTGTAAAAATTAGCATCAAAAGTAGCAATCCCATCACTATCGCGTCCAAAACGATAGGTAGACCTCACACAAGTCTTCATTTAGGGAGACCTTCATATTTGTTTCATTGGTTGTTTCAAATTTAAAAAGAAATAGGTGATTAAGAGTTATATTACTTCGTTCTAGTTTGATTAGCGCCAAAAGGAGAAACCCATGACTATCGCGTTCAAAACCATGCATACATCTCACACAAGTATTCATTTAGGGAGACCTTCTTATTGTTTCATTGGTTCTCAAAAATTGTCGAGGTGATTAAGAGTCCTATTACTTCGTTCTAATTTGACTCTAGCATCAAAAGGAGCAATACCATGACTATCGCGTTAAAAATAATGCGTACATCTCACACAAGTCTTGATTTTGGTAGACCTTCCTATTGTTTCATTGGTGTTCTCAAATTGTCAAAGAAAGAGGTGATTATGAGTCCTATGATTTTGTTCTAATTTGATTAGCATCAAAAGAAGCAATCCTATTACTAGTGCCTACAAAACGATTCGTACATCTCACACAAGCCTTCATTTAAGGAGACATTCTTATTCTTTCATTAGTTCTCTAAAATTGTCAAAGAAAGAGGTGATTAGGAGTTCTATTAATTTGTTCTAATTTGATTAGCATCAACAGGAACAATCCCGTAACTATCGCGTTAAAAAAGATGCGTACTTCTCACACGAGTTTTGATTTAGGGAGACCTTATTGTTTCATTGGTTTTCTCAAATTGTCAAAGAACGAGGTGATTATGAGTCATATGACTTTGTTCTAGTTTGATTAGCATCAAAAAGAGCAATCCTATCACTAGTGCCTTCAAAACGATCCTTACATCTCACACAAGTTTTCATTTCGGGAGACCTTTTTATTGTTTCATTAGTTCTCTCAAATTGTCAAAATATTGGTGATTATGAGTCCTATTACTTCGTTCAAGTAGAAATTAGCATCAAAAGGAGTAATCACATCACTATCGTGTCCAAAACGATCCGTAGACCTCGCACAAGTCTTCATTTAGGGAGACCTTCATATTGTTTCATTGGTTGTTTCAAATTTACAAAGAAAGTGGTGAATAAGAGTTATATTACTTCGCTCTAATTTGATTAGCATCAAAAGGAGCAATCACATCACTATCGCGTCAAAAACGAGCCGTAGACCTCACCCAAGTATTCATTTAGGGAGACCTTCATATTGTTTCCTTGGTTGTTTCAAATTTACAAAGCAAGGGTTGATTAAGAGTTGTATTACATAGTTCTAGTTTGATTAGCTTCAAAAGGAGAAACCAATGACTAGCGTTCACAACCATCCGTACATCTCACACAAGTCTTCATGTTAGGAGACCTTCTTATTATTTCATTGGTTCTCTAGAATTGTCAAAGAAAGAGGTGATTAGGTGTCCTATTACTTCGTTCTAATTTGATTAGCATCAAAAGGAGCAATCCCATGACTATCGCGTTAAAAACGAAGCGTACATCTCACACAAGTCTTAATTTAGGTAGACTTTCTTATTGTTTCATTGGTTCTCTCAAATTATCAAAGAAAGATGTGATTATGAATCCTATATATTTCGTTCTAGTTTGAGTAGCATCAAAAGGAACAATCTTATCACTAGTGCCTTCAAAATGATCCGTACATCTCACACAATTCTTTATTTAGGGAGACTTTCTTATTGTTTTATTAGTTATCTCAAATCGTCAAAATATAGGTGATTATGAGTCCTATAACTTCGTTCTAGTATAAATTATCATCAAAAGTAGCAATCCCATCACTATCGCGTCCAAAACGATAGGTAGACCTCACACAAGTCTTCATTTAGGGAGTCCTTCATATTGTTTCATTGGTTGTTTGAAATTTAAAAAGAAATAGGTGATTAAGAGTTGTATTACTTCGTTCTAGTTTGATTAGCGTCAAAAGGAGAAACCCATGACTATCGCGTTCAAAACCATGTGTACATCTCACACAAGTATTCATTTAGGAAGACCTTCTTATTGTTTCATTGGTTCTCTAAAATTGTCAAAGAAAGAGGTGATTAGGAGTCCTATTACTTCGTTCTAATTTGACTAGCATCAAAAGGAGCAATCCCATGACTATTGCGTTAAAAACGATGCAGCAACATTCAGAAACGTTTGACCATCTTTTTTTTAATTGTGAATTCTCTTTAGGCATCTTAAAATCGGTTCTCGACCTTGGGACTTTTTGCAATGTGCCTATTATCTGGGATGATCTTATCACCTACCTTAGCACCTTTAGTGGTTCAATGCTTACTAAAAACATCTTATGTCTCTCTATTGCTACCTGTTTCTACGAAGTGTGGGAAGCCAGGAATTCGAAGCTCCAGAGGAATTCACTTGCTCCTGCCCCAGTTATTGCAGCAGACGTGATCCACTTAATTAAAGCCAGACTCTCCTCGTGCAAAAAGTTCACCAAAGCCACTTCTTTATGTCAATATTACTGTAATTGGATCTAAGTTTGATTTTAATCTTGTTGGGGATTTCAATACTCTTGTAGTCATTTCATCTAATGGAATGCCACTAGATGAAATTACTATATCCTGGGGTATGCCCCATTGCCGTTGTATATGTTTCTTCTTTTTATAACAAACCAAACTTAGCAAAAAAAACGATGCGTACATCTCACACAAGTCTTGATTTAGGTAGACCTTCCTATTGTTTTATTGGTTTTCCTCCAATTGTCAAAGAAAGAGGTGATTATGAGTCCTATGACTTTGTTCTAGTTTGATTAGCATCAAACGAAGCAATCCTATCACTAGTGCCTTCAAAACGATGCGTACATCTCACACAAGTCTTCATTTAAGGAGACTTTCTTATTATTTTATAAGTTCTCTAAAATTGTAAAAGAAAGAGGTGATTAGGAGTTCTATTACTTCGTTCTAATTTAATTAGCATCAAAAGGAGCAATCCCGTGACTATCGCGTTAAAAACGATGCGTACTCACACAAGTCTTGATTTAGGGAGACCTTCTTATTGTTTCAATGGTTTTCTCAAATTGTCAAAGAATGAGGTGATTATGAGTCATATGACTTTGTTCTAGTTTGATTAGCATCAAAAAGAGCAATCACCAGTGCCTTCAAAACGATCCTTACATCTCACACAAGTTTTCATTTAGGGAGACGTTTTTATTGTTTCATTTGTTCTCTCAAATTGCCAAAATATAGTTGATCATGAGTCCTATTACTTCGTTCTAGTAGAAATTAGCATCAAAAGGAGCAATCACATCACTATTGTGTCCAAAACGATGCGTAGACCTCATACAAGTCTTCATTTAGGGAGACCTTCATATTGTTTCATTGGTTGTTTCAAATTTACTAAGAAAGAGGTGATTAGGAGTTATATTACTTCGTTCTAATTTGATTAGCATCAAAAGGAGCAATCCCATCACTATTGCATCAAAAACGATCCGTAGACCTCACACAAGTATTCATTTAGGGAGACCTTCATATTGTTTCATTAGTTGTTTGAAATTTAAAAAGAAAGAGGTGATTAAGAGTTGTATTACTTCGTTCTAGTTTGATTAGAGTCAAAAGGAGAAATCCATGACTATCGCGTTCAAAACCATGCGTACATCTCACACAAGTCTTCATTTAGGAAGAACTTCTTAATGTTTCATTGGTTCTCTAAAATTGTCAAAGAAAGAGGTGATTAGGAGTCCTATTACTTCGTTCTAATTTGACTAGCATCAAAAGGAGCAATCCCATGACTTTCGCATTAAAAACGATGCGTACATCTCACACAAGTCTTGATTTAGGTAGACCTTCCTATTGTTTCATTGGTTTTCTCAAATTTTCAAAGAAAGAGGTGATTATGAGTCCTATGACTTTGTTCTAGTTTGATTAACATCAAAAGAAGCAATCCTATCACTAGTGCCTTCAAAACGATGCGTACATTGCAAGTCTTCATTTAAGGACACATTTTATTATTTCATTAGTTCTCTAAAATTGTCAAAGAAAGAGGTGATTAGGAGTTCTATTACTTCGTTCTAACTTGATTAGCATCAAAAGAAGCAATCCCGTGCCTATCGCGTTCAAAACGATGCGTACATCTCACACAAGTCTTGATTTAGGGAGACTTTCTTATTGTTTCATTGGTTTTCTCAAATTGTCAAAGAAAGAGGTGATTATGAGTCATATGACTTTGTTCTAGTTTGATTAGCATCAAAAAGAGCAATCCTATCACTAGTGCCTTCAAAACGATCCTTACATCTTACACAAGTTTTCATGTAGGGAGACCTTTTTATTGTTTCATTAGTTCTCTCAAATTGTCAAAATATAGGTGATTATGAGTCCTATTACTTCGTTCTTGTAGAAATTAGCATCAAAAGGAGCAATCACATCACTATCGTGTCCAAAACGATGCGTAGATCTCACACAAGTATTCATTTAGGGAGACCTTCATATTGTTTCATTGGTTGTTTCAAATTTACAAAAAAAGAGGTGATTAAGAGTTATACTACTTCGTTCTAATTTGATTAGCATCAAAAGAAGCAATCACATCACTATCGCGTCAAAAATGATCTGTAGACCTCACACAAGTATTCAATTAGGGAGACCTTCATATTGTTTCCTTGCTTGTTTCAAATTTACAAAGAAAGGGTTGATTAAGAGTTGTATTACATCGTTCTAGTTTGATTAGCTTCAAAAGGGGAAACCCATGACTCGCGTTCAAAACCATGCGTACATCTCACACAAGTCTTCATTTAAGGAGACTTTCTTATTATTTCATTGGTTCTCTAGAATTGTCAAAGAAAGAGGTGATTAGGTGTCCGATTACTTCGTTCTAATTTGATTAGCATCAAAAGGAGCAATCCCATGACTATCGCGTTAAAAACGAAGCGTACATCTCACACAAGTCTTGATTTAGGTAGACTTTCTTATTGTTTCATTGGTTTTCTCAAATTGTCAAAGAAAGATGTGATTATGAGTCATATGACTTTGTTCTAGTTTGAGTAGCATCGAAAGGAACAATCTTATCACTAGAGCCTTCAAAACGATCCGTACGTCTCACACAAGTCTTTCAGTTAGGGAGACCTTCTTATTGTTTTATTGGTTCTCTAAAATTGCCAAAGAAAGAGGTGATTAGGTGTCCTATTACTTCGTTCTAATTTGAGCAGTATCAAAAGGAGCAATCCCATGACTATCGTTTTAAAAACGATGCGTACATCTCACACAAGTCTTGATTTAGGTAGACCTTCCTATTGTTTCATTGGTTTTCTCAAATTTTCAAAGAAAGAGGTGATTATGAGTCCTATGACTTGGTTCTAGTTTGATTAGCATCAGAAGAATCAATCCTATCACTAGTGCCTTCAAAACGATGCGTACATCTCACACATGTCTTCATTTAGGGTGACATTTTATTATTTCATTAGTTCTCTAAAATTGTTAAAGAAAGTGGTGATTAGGAGTTCTATTACTTCGTTCTAATTTGATTAGCATCAAAAGGGGCAATCCCGTGACTATCGCGTTCAAAACGATGCGTACATCTCACACAAGTCTTGATTTAGGGAGACCTTCTTATTATTTCATTGGTTTTCTCAAATTGTCAAAGAAAGAGGTGATTATGCATCCTATGACATTGTTCTAGTTTGATTATCATCAAAAAGAACAATCCTATCACTAGTGCTTTCAAAACGATCCTTACATCTCACCCAAGTTTTTATTTAGGGAGACCTTTTTAATATTTCATTAGTTCTCTCAAATTGTCAAAATAAAGGTGATCATGCGTACATCTCACACAAGTCTTCATTTAAGGAGACCTTATTATTTCATTTGTTCTCAAGAATTGTCTAAGAAATAGGTGATTAGGTGTCCTATTACTTAGTTCTAATTTGATTAGCATCAAAAGGAGCAATCCAATGACTATCGCATTAAAAACGAAGCGTGCATCTCACACAAGTCTTGATTTAGGTATACTTTCTTATTATTTCGTTGGTTCTCTCAAATTGTCAAAGAAAGATGTGATTATGAGTCCTATGTATTTTGTTCTTGTTTGAGTAGCATCAAAAGGAACAATCTTATCACTAGTGCCTTCAAAACGATCCGTATGTCTCACACAAGTCTTCATTTAGGGAGACCTTCTTATTGTTTCATTAGTTATCTCAAATTGTCAAAATATAGGTGGTTATGTGTCCTACAACTTCGTTCTTGTAAAAATTAGCATCAAAAGTAGCAATCCCATCACTATCGCGTCCAAAACGATAGGTAGACCTCACACAAGTCTTCATTTAGGGAGACCTTCATATTTGTTTCATTGGTTGTTTCAAATTTAAAAAGAAATAGGTGATTAAGAGTTATATTACTTCGTTTTAGTTTGATTAGCGCCAAAAGGAGAAACCCATGACTATCGCGTTCAAAACCATGCATACATCTCACACAAGTATTCATTTAGGGAGACCTTCTTATTGTTTCATTGGTTCTCAAAAATTGTCGAGGTGATTAAGAGTCCTATTACTTCGTTCTAATTTGACTCTAGCATCAAAAGGAGCAATCCCATGACTATCGCGTTAAAAATAATGCGTACATCTCACACAAGTCTTGATTTTGGTAGACCTTCCTATTGTTTCATTGGTGTTCTCAAATTGTCAAAGAAAGAGGTGATTATGAGTCCTATGATTTTGTTCTAATTTGATTAGCATCAAAAGAAGCAATCCTATTACTAGTGCCTACAAAACGATTCGTACATCTCACACAAGCCTTCATTTAAGGAGACATTCTTATTCTTTCATTAGTTCTCTAAAATTGTCAAAGAAAGAGGTGATTAGGAGTTCTATTAATTTGTTCTAATTTGATTAGCATCAACAGGAACAATCCCGTAACTATCGCGTTAAAAAAGATGCGTACTTCTCACACGAGTTTTGATTTAGGGAGACCTTATTGTTTCATTGGTTTTCTCAAATTGTCAAAGAACGAGGTGATTATGAGTCATATGACTTTGTTCTAGTTTGATTAGCATCAAAAAGAGCAATCCTATCACTAGTGCCTTCAAAACGATCCTTACATCTCACACAAGTTTTCATTTCGGGAGACCTTTTTATTGTTTCATTAGTTCTCTCAAATTGTCAAAATATTGGTGATTATGAGTCCTATTACTTCGTTCAAGTAGAAATTAGCATCAAAAGGAGTAATCACATCACTATCGTGTCCAAAACGATCCGTAGACCTCGCACAAGTCTTCATTTAGGGAGACCTTCATATTGTTTCATTGGTTGTTTCAAATTTACAAAGAAAGTGGTGAATAAGAGTTATATTACTTCGCTCTAATTTGATTAGCATCAAAAGGAGCAATCACATCACTATCGCGTCAAAAACGAGCCGTAGACCTCACCCAAGTATTCATTTAGGGAGACCTTCATATTGTTTCCTTGGTTGTTTCAAATTTACAAAGCAAGGGTTGATTAAGAGTTGTATTACATAGTTCTAGTTTGATTAGCTTCAAAAGGAGAAACCAATGACTAGCGTTCACAACCATCCGTACATCTCACACAAGTCTTCATGTTAGGAGACCTTCTTATTATTTCATTGGTTCTCTAGAATTGTCAAAGAAAGAGGTGATTAGGTGTCCTATTACTTCGTTCTAATTTGATTAGCATCAAAAGGAGCAATCCCATGACTATCGCGTTAAAAACGAAGCGTACATCTCACACAAGTCTTAATTTAGGTAGACTTTCTTATTGTTTCATTGGTTCTCTCAAATTATCAAAGAAAGATGTGATTATGAATCCTATATATTTCGTTCTAGTTTGAGTAGCATCAAAAGGAACAATCTTATCACTAGTGCCTTCAAAATGATCCGTACATCTCACACAATTCTTTATTTAGGGAGACTTTCTTATTGTTTTATTAGTTATCTCAAATCGTCAAAATATAGGTGATTATGAGTCCTATAACTTCGTTCTAGTATAAATTATCATCAAAAGTAGCAATCCCATCACTATCGCGTCCAAAACGATAGGTAGACCTCACACAAGTCTTCATTTAGGGAGTCCTTCATATTGTTTCATTGGTTGTTTGAAATTTAAAAAGAAATAGGTGATTAAGAGTTGTATTACTTCGTTCTAGTTTGATTAGCGTCAAAAGGAGAAACCCATGACTATCGCGTTCAAAACCATGTGTACATCTCACACAAGTATTCATTTAGGAAGACCTTCTTATTGTTTCATTGGTTCTCTAAAATTGTCAAAGAAAGAGGTGATTAGGAGTCCTATTACTTCGTTCTAATTTGACTAGCATCAAAAGGAGCAATCCCATGACTATTGCGTTAAAAACGATGCAGCAACATTCAGAAACGTTTGACCATCTTTTTTTAATTGTGAATTCTCTTTAGGCATCTTAAAATCGGTTCTCGACCTTGGGACTTTTTGCAATGTGCCTATTATCTGGGATGATCTTATCACCTACCTTAGCACCTTTAGTGGTTCAATGCTTACTAAAAACATCTTATGTCTCTCTATTGCTACCTGTTTCTACGAAGTGTGGGAAGCCAGGAATTCGAAGCTCCAGAGGAATTCACTTGCTCCTGCCCCAGTTATTGCAGCAGACGTGATCCACTTAATTAAAGCCAGACTCTCCTCGTGCAAAAAGTTCACCAAAGCCACTTCTTTATGTCAATATTACTGTAATTGGATCTAAGTTTGATTTTAATCTTGTTGGGGATTTCAATACTCTTGTAGTCATTTCATCTAATGGAATGCCACTAGATGAAATTACTATATCCTGGGGTATGCCCCATTGCCGTTGTATATGTTTCTTCTTTTTATAACAAACCAAACTTAGCAAAAAAAACGATGCGTACATCTCACACAAGTCTTGATTTAGGTAGACCTTCCTATTGTTTTATTGGTTTTCCTCCAATTGTCAAAGAAAGAGGTGATTATGAGTCCTATGACTTTGTTCTAGTTTGATTAGCATCAAACGAAGCAATCCTATCACTAGTGCCTTCAAAACGATGCGTACATCTCACACAAGTCTTCATTTAAGGAGACTTTCTTATTATTTTATAAGTTCTCTAAAATTGTCAAAGAAAGAGGTGATTAGGAGTTCTATTACTTCGTTCTAACTTGATTAGCATCAAAAGAAGCAATCCCGTGCCTATCGCGTTCAAAACGATGCGTACATCTCACACAAGTCTTGATTTAGGGAGACTTTCTTATTGTTTCATTGGTTTTCTCAAATTGTCAAAGAAAGAGGTGATTATGAGTCATATGACTTTGTTCTAGTTTGATTAGCATCAAAAAGAGCAATCCTATCACTAGTGCCTTCAAAACGATCCTTACATCTTACACAAGTTTTCATTTAGGGAGACCTTTTTATTGTTTCATTAGTTCTCTCAAATTGTCAAAATATAGGTGATTATGAGTCCTATTACTTCGTTCTTGTAGAAATTAGCATCAAAAGGAGCAATCACATCACTATCGTGTCCAAAACGATGCGTAGATCTCACACAAGTATTCATTTAGGGAGACCTTCATATTGTTTCATTGGTTGTTTCAAATTTACAAAAAAAGAGGTGATTAAGAGTTATACTACTTCGTTCTAATTTGATTAGCATCAAAAGAAGCAATCACATCACTATCGCGTCAAAAATGATCTGTAGACCTCACACAAGTATTCAATTAGGGAGACCTTCATATTGTTTCCTTGCTTGTTTCAAATTTACAAAGAAAGGGTTGATTAAGAGTTGTATTACATCGTTCTAGTTTGATTAGCTTCAAAAGGGGAAACCCATGACTCGCGTTCAAAACCATGCGTACATCTCACACAAGTCTTCATTTAAGGAGACTTTCTTATTATTTCATTGGTTCTCTAGAATTGTCAAAGAAAGAGGTGATTAGGTGTCCGATTACTTCGTTCTAATTTGATTAGCATCAAAAGGAGCAATCCCATGACTATCGCGTTAAAAACGAAGCGTACATCTCACACAAGTCTTGATTTAGGTAGACTTTCTTATTGTTTCATTGGTTTTCTCAAATTGTCAAAGAAAGATGTGATTATGAGTCATATGACTTTGTTCTAGTTTGAGTAGCATCGAAAGGAACAATCTTATCACTAGAGCCTTCAAAACGATCCGTACGTCTCACACAAGTCTTTCAGTTAGGGAGACCTTCTTATTGTTTTATTGGTTCTCTAAAATTGCCAAAGAAAGAGGTGATTAGGTGTCCTATTACTTCGTTCTAATTTGAGCAGTATCAAAAGGAGCAATCCCATGACTATCGTTTTAAAAACGATGCGTACATCTCACACAAGTCTTGATTTAGGTAGACCTTCCTATTGTTTCATTGGTTTTCTCAAATTTTCAAAGAAAGAGGTGATTATGAGTCCTATGACTTGGTTCTAGTTTGATTAGCATCAGAAGAATCAATCCTATCACTAGTGCCTTCAAAACGATGCGTACATCTCACACATGTCTTCATTTAGGGTGACATTTTATTATTTCATTAGTTCTCTAAAATTGTTAAAGAAAGTGGTGATTAGGAGTTCTATTACTTCGTTCTAATTTGATTAGCATCAAAAGGGGCAATCCCGTGACTATCGCGTTCAAAACGATGCGTACATCTCACACAAGTCTTGATTTAGGGAGACCTTCTTATTATTTCATTGGTTTTCTCAAATTGTCAAAGAAAGAGGTGATTATGCATCCTATGACATTGTTCTAGTTTGATTATCATCAAAAAGAACAATCCTATCACTAGTGCTTTCAAAACGATCCTTACATCTCACCCAAGTTTTTATTTAGGGAGACCTTTTTAATATTTCATTAGTTCTCTCAAATTGTCAAAATAAAGGTGATCATGCGTACATCTCACACAAGTCTTCATTTAAGGAGACCTTATTATTTCATTTGTTCTCAAGAATTGTCTAAGAAATAGGTGATTAGGTGTCCTATTACTTAGTTCTAATTTGATTAGCATCAAAAGGAGCAATCCAATGACTATCGCATTAAAAACGAAGCGTGCATCTCACACAAGTCTTGATTTAGGTATACTTTCTTATTATTTCGTTGGTTCTCTCAAATTGTCAAAGAAAGATGTGATTATGAGTCCTATGTATTTTGTTCTTGTTTGAGTAGCATCAAAAGGAACAATCTTATCACTAGTGCCTTCAAAACGATCCGTATGTCTCACACAAGTCTTCATTTAGGGAGACCTTCTTATTGTTTCATTAGTTATCTCAAATTGTCAAAATATAGGTGGTTATGTGTCCTACAACTTCGTTCTTGTAAAAATTAGCATCAAAAGTAGCAATCCCATCACTATCGCGTCCAAAACGATAGGTAGACCTCACACAAGTCTTCATTTAGGGAGACCTTCATATTTGTTTCATTGGTTGTTTCAAATTTAAAAAGAAATAGGTGATTAAGAGTTATATTACTTCGTTTTAGTTTGATTAGCGCCAAAAGGAGAAACCCATGACTATCGCGTTCAAAACCATGCATACATCTCACACAAGTATTCATTTAGGGAGACCTTCTTATTGTTTCATTGGTTCTCAAAAATTGTCGAGGTGATTAAGAGTCCTATTACTTCGTTCTAATTTGACTCTAGCATCAAAAGGAGCAATCCCATGACTATCGCGTTAAAAATAATGCGTACATCTCACACAAGTCTTGATTTTGGTAGACCTTCCTATTGTTTCATTGGTGTTCTCAAATTGTCAAAGAAAGAGGTGATTATGAGTCCTATGATTTTGTTCTAATTTGATTAGCATCAAAAGAAGCAATCCTATTACTAGTGCCTACAAAACGATTCGTACATCTCACACAAGCCTTCATTTAAGGAGACATTCTTATTCTTTCATTAGTTCTCTAAAATTGTCAAAGAAAGAGGTGATTAGGAGTTCTATTAATTTGTTCTAATTTGATTAGCATCAACAGGAACAATCCCGTAACTATCGCGTTAAAAAAGATGCGTACTTCTCACACGAGTTTTGATTTAGGGAGACCTTATTGTTTCATTGGTTTTCTCAAATTGTCAAAGAACGAGGTGATTATGAGTCATATGACTTTGTTCTAGTTTGATTAGCATCAAAAAGAGCAATCCTATCACTAGTGCCTTCAAAACGATCCTTACATCTCACACAAGTTTTCATTTCGGGAGACCTTTTTATTGTTTCATTAGTTCTCTCAAATTGTCAAAATATTGGTGATTATGAGTCCTATTACTTCGTTCAAGTAGAAATTAGCATCAAAAGGAGTAATCACATCACTATCGTGTCCAAAACGATCCGTAGACCTCGCACAAGTCTTCATTTAGGGAGACCTTCATATTGTTTCATTGGTTGTTTCAAATTTACAAAGAAAGTGGTGAATAAGAGTTATATTACTTCGCTCTAATTTGATTAGCATCAAAAGGAGCAATCACATCACTATCGCGTCAAAAACGAGCCGTAGACCTCACCCAAGTATTCATTTAGGGAGACCTTCATATTGTTTCCTTGGTTGTTTCAAATTTACAAAGCAAGGGTTGATTAAGAGTTGTATTACATAGTTCTAGTTTGATTAGCTTCAAAAGGAGAAACCAATGACTAGCGTTCACAACCATCCGTACATCTCACACAAGTCTTCATGTTAGGAGACCTTCTTATTATTTCATTGGTTCTCTAGAATTGTCAAAGAAAGAGGTGATTAGGTGTCCTATTACTTCGTTCTAATTTGATTAGCATCAAAAGGAGCAATCCCATGACTATCGCGTTAAAAACGAAGCGTACATCTCACACAAGTCTTAATTTAGGTAGACTTTCTTATTGTTTCATTGGTTCTCTCAAATTATCAAAGAAAGATGTGATTATGAATCCTATATATTTCGTTCTAGTTTGAGTAGCATCAAAAGGAACAATCTTATCACTAGTGCCTTCAAAATGATCCGTACATCTCACACAATTCTTTATTTAGGGAGACTTTCTTATTGTTTTATTAGTTATCTCAAATCGTCAAAATATAGGTGATTATGAGTCCTATAACTTCGTTCTAGTATAAATTATCATCAAAAGTAGCAATCCCATCACTATCGCGTCCAAAACGATAGGTAGACCTCACACAAGTCTTCATTTAGGGAGTCCTTCATATTGTTTCATTGGTTGTTTGAAATTTAAAAAGAAATAGGTGATTAAGAGTTGTATTACTTCGTTCTAGTTTGATTAGCGTCAAAAGGAGAAACCCATGACTATCGCGTTCAAAACCATGTGTACATCTCACACAAGTATTCATTTAGGAAGACCTTCTTATTGTTTCATTGGTTCTCTAAAATTGTCAAAGAAAGAGGTGATTAGGAGTCCTATTACTTCGTTCTAATTTGACTAGCATCAAAAGGAGCAATCCCATGACTATTGCGTTAAAAACGATGCAGCAACATTCAGAAACGTTTGACCATCTTTTTTTTAATTGTGAATTCTCTTTAGGCATCTTAAAATCGGTTCTCGACCTTGGGACTTTTTGCAATGTGCCTATTATCTGGGATGATCTTATCACCTACCTTAGCACCTTTAGTGGTTCAATGCTTACTAAAAACATCTTATGTCTCTCTATTGCTACCTGTTTCTACGAAGTGTGGGAAGCCAGGAATTCGAAGCTCCAGAGGAATTCACTTGCTCCTGCCCCAGTTATTGCAGCAGACGTGATCCACTTAATTAAAGCCAGACTCTCCTCGTGCAAAAAGTTCACCAAAGCCACTTCTTTATGTCAATATTACTGTAATTGGATCTAAGTTTGATTTTAATCTTGTTGGGGATTTCAATACTCTTGTAGTCATTTCATCTAATGGAATGCCACTAGATGAAATTACTATATCCTGGGGTATGCCCCATTGCCGTTGTATATGTTTCTTCTTTTTATAACAAACCAAACTTAGCAAAAAAAACGATGCGTACATCTCACACAAGTCTTGATTTAGGTAGACCTTCCTATTGTTTTATTGGTTTTCCTCCAATTGTCAAAGAAAGAGGTGATTATGAGTCCTATGACTTTGTTCTAGTTTGATTAGCATCAAACGAAGCAATCCTATCACTAGTGCCTTCAAAACGATGCGTACATCTCACACAAGTCTTCATTTAAGGAGACTTTCTTATTATTTTATAAGTTCTCTAAAATTGTAAAAGAAAGAGGTGATTAGGAGTTCTATTACTTCGTTCTAATTTAATTAGCATCAAAAGGAGCAATCCCGTGACTATCGCGTTAAAAACGATGCGTACTCACACAAGTCTTGATTTAGGGAGACCTTCTTATTGTTTCAATGGTTTTCTCAAATTGTCAAAGAATGAGGTGATTATGAGTCATATGACTTTGTTCTAGTTTGATTAGCATCAAAAAGAGCAATCACCAGTGCCTTCAAAACGATCCTTACATCTCACACAAGTTTTCATTTAGGGAGACGTTTTTATTGTTTCATTTGTTCTCTCAAATTGCCAAAATATAGTTGATCATGAGTCCTATTACTTCGTTCTAGTAGAAATTAGCATCAAAAGGAGCAATCACATCACTATTGTGTCCAAAACGATGCGTAGACCTCATACAAGTCTTCATTTAGGGAGACCTTCATATTGTTTCATTGGTTGTTTCAAATTTACTAAGAAAGAGGTGATTAGGAGTTATATTACTTCGTTCTAATTTGATTAGCATCAAAAGGAGCAATCCCATCACTATTGCATCAAAAACGATCCGTAGACCTCACACAAGTATTCATTTAGGGAGACCTTCATATTGTTTCATTAGTTGTTTGAAATTTAAAAAGAAAGAGGTGATTAAGAGTTGTATTACTTCGTTCTAGTTTGATTAGAGTCAAAAGGAGAAATCCATGACTATCGCGTTCAAAACCATGCGTACATCTCACACAAGTCTTCATTTAGGAAGAACTTCTTAATGTTTCATTGGTTCTCTAAAATTGTCAAAGAAAGAGGTGATTAGGAGTCCTATTACTTCGTTCTAATTTGACTAGCATCAAAAGGAGCAATCCCATGACTTTCGCATTAAAAACGATGCGTACATCTCACACAAGTCTTGATTTAGGTAGACCTTCCTATTGTTTCATTGGTTTTCTCAAATTTTCAAAGAAAGAGGTGATTATGAGTCCTATGACTTTGTTCTAGTTTGATTAACATCAAAAGAAGCAATCCTATCACTAGTGCCTTCAAAACGATGCGTACATTGCAAGTCTTCATTTAAGGACACATTTTATTATTTCATTAGTTCTCTAAAATTGTCAAAGAAAGAGGTGATTAGGAGTTCTATTACTTCGTTCTAACTTGATTAGCATCAAAAGAAGCAATCCCGTGCCTATCGCGTTCAAAACGATGCGTACATCTCACACAAGTCTTGATTTAGGGAGACTTTCTTATTGTTTCATTGGTTTTCTCAAATTGTCAAAGAAAGAGGTGATTATGAGTCATATGACTTTGTTCTAGTTTGATTAGCATCAAAAAGAGCAATCCTATCACTAGTGCCTTCAAAACGATCCTTACATCTTACACAAGTTTTCATTTAGGGAGACCTTTTTATTGTTTCATTAGTTCTCTCAAATTGTCAAAATATAGGTGATTATGAGTCCTATTACTTCGTTCTTGTAGAAATTAGCATCAAAAGGAGCAATCACATCACTATCGTGTCCAAAACGATGCGTAGATCTCACACAAGTATTCATTTAGGGAGACCTTCATATTGTTTCATTGGTTGTTTCAAATTTACAAAAAAAGAGGTGATTAAGAGTTATACTACTTCGTTCTAATTTGATTAGCATCAAAAGAAGCAATCACATCACTATCGCGTCAAAAATGATCTGTAGACCTCACACAAGTATTCAATTAGGGAGACCTTCATATTGTTTCCTTGCTTGTTTCAAATTTACAAAGAAAGGGTTGATTAAGAGTTGTATTACATCGTTCTAGTTTGATTAGCTTCAAAAGGGGAAACCCATGACTCGCGTTCAAAACCATGCGTACATCTCACACAAGTCTTCATTTAAGGAGACTTTCTTATTATTTCATTGGTTCTCTAGAATTGTCAAAGAAAGAGGTGATTTGGTGTCCGATTACTTCGTTCTAATTTGATTAGCATCAAAAGGAGCAATCCCATGACTATCGCGTTAAAAACGAAGCGTACATCTCACACAAGTCTTGATTTAGGTAGACTTTCTTATTGTTTCATTGGTTTTCTCAAATTGTCAAAGAAAGATGTGATTATGAGTCATATGACTTTGTTCTAGTTTGAGTAGCATCGAAAGGAACAATCTTATCACTAGAGCCTTCAAAACGATCCGTACGTCTCACACAAGTCTTTCAGTTAGGGAGACCTTCTTATTGTTTTATTGGTTCTCTAAAATTGCCAAAGAAAGAGGTGATTAGGTGTCCTATTACTTCGTTCTAATTTGAGCAGTATCAAAAGGAGCAATCCCATGACTATCGTTTTAAAAACGATGCGTACATCTCACACAAGTCTTGATTTAGGTAGACCTTCCTATTGTTTCATTGGTTTTCTCAAATTTTCAAAGAAAGAGGTGATTATGAGTCCTATGACTTGGTTCTAGTTTGATTAGCATCAGAAGAATCAATCCTATCACTAGTGCCTTCAAAACGATGCGTACATCTCACACATGTCTTCATTTAGGGTGACATTTTATTATTTCATTAGTTCTCTAAAATTGTTAAAGAAAGTGGTGATTAGGAGTTCTATTACTTCGTTCTAATTTGATTAGCATCAAAAGGGGCAATCCCGTGACTATCGCGTTCAAAACGATGCGTACATCTCACACAAGTCTTGATTTAGGGAGACCTTCTTATTATTTCATTGGTTTTCTCAAATTGTCAAAGAAAGAGGTGATTATGCATCCTATGACATTGTTCTAGTTTGATTATCATCAAAAAGAACAATCCTATCACTAGTGCTTTCAAAACGATCCTTACATCTCACCCAAGTTTTTATTTAGGGAGACCTTTTTAATATTTCATTAGTTCTCTCAAATTGTCAAAATATAGGTGATCATGCGTACATCTCACACAAGTCTTCATTTAAGGAGACCTTATTATTTCATTTGTTCTCAAGAATTGTCTAAGAAATAGGTGATTAGGTGTCCTATTACTTAGTTCTAATTTGATTAGCATCAAAAGGAGCAATCCAATGACTATCGCATTAAAAACGAAGCGTGCATCTCACACAAGTCTTGATTTAGGTATACTTTCTTATTATTTCGTTGGTTCTCTCAAATTGTCAAAGAAAGATGTGATTATGAGTCCTATGTATTTCGTTATAGTTTGAGTAGCATCAAAAGGAACAATCTTATCACTAGTGCCTTCAAAACGATCCGTACATCTCACACAAGTCTTCATTTAGGGAGATCTTCTTATTGTTTCATTAGTTATCTCAAATTGTCAAAATATAGGTGATTATAAGTCCTATAACTTCGTTCTAGTATAAATTAGCATCAAAAGTAGCAATCCCATCACTATCGCATCCAAAACGATAGGTTGACCTCACACAAGTCTTCATTTAGGGAGACCTTCATTATTTCATTGGTTGTTTCAAATTTAAAAAGACAGAGGTGAATAAGAGTTGTATTACTTCGTTCTAGTTTGATTAGCGTCAAACGGAGAAACCCATGACTATCGCGTTCAAAACCATGCGTACATCTCACACAAGTTTTCATTTACGGAGACCTTCTTATTATTTCATTGGTTCTCTAAAATTGTCAAAGAAACAGGTGATTAGGAGTCCTATTACATCGTTCTAATTTGACTAGCATCAAAAGGAGCAATCTCATGACTATCACGTTAAAAACGATGCGTACATCTCACACAAGTCTTGACTTAGGTAGACATTCCTATTGTTTCATTGGTTTTCACAAATTGTCAAAGAAAGAGGTGATTATGAGTCCTATAACTTTGTTCTAGTTTGATTAGCATCAAAAGAAGCAATCCTATCACTAATGCCTTCAAACCAATGCATACATCTCACACAAGTCTTCATTTAAGGAGACATTCTTATTATTTCATTAGTTCTCTAAAACTGTCAAAGAAAGAGAAGATTAGGAGTTCTATTACTTCGTTCTAATTTGATTAGCAACAAAAGGAGCAATCCCGTGACTATCGCGTTAAAAACGATGCGTACATCTCACACAAGTCTTGATTTAGGGAGACCTTCTTATTGTTTAATTGGTTTTCTCAAATTTTCAAAGAAAAGGTGATTATGAGTCATATGACTTTGTTCTAGTGTGATTAGCATCAAAAAGAGCAATCCTATCACTAGTGCCTTCAAAATGATCCTTACATCTCATACAAGTTTTCATTTAGGGAGACCTTTTTATTGTTTCATTAGTTCTCTCAAATTGTCAAAATATAGGTGATTATGAGTCCTATTACTTTGTTCAAGTAGAAATTAGCATCAAAAGGAGCAATCACATCACTATCGTGTCCAAAACGATGCGTAGACCTCACACAAGTCTTCATTTAGGGAGACATTCATATTGTTTCATTGGTTGTTTCAAATTTACAAAGAAAGAGGTGATTAAGAGTTATATTACTTCGTTCTAATTTGATTAGCATCAAAAGGAACAATCCCATCACTATCGCGTCAAAAACGATCAGTAGACCGTGACAACCATGCTTACATCTCACACAAGTCTTCATTTAAGGAGACCTTCTTATTATTTCTTTGGTTCTCTAGAATTGTCAAAGAAAGAGGTGATTAGGTGTCCTATTACTTCGTTCTAATTTGATTAGCATCAAATGCAGCAATCCCATGACTATCGCGTTAAAAACGAAGCGTACATCTCAAACAATTCTTGATTTAGGTAAACTTTCTTATTGTTTCATTGGTTCTCTCAAATTGTCAAAGAAAGATGTGATTATGAGTCGTATGTATTTCGTTCTAATTTGAGTAGCATCAAAAGGAACAATCTTATCACTATTGCCTTCAAAACGATCCGTACATCTCACACAAGTCCTCATTTAGCGAGACCTTCTTATTGTTTCATTAGTTATCTCAAATTGTCAAAATATAAGTGATTATGAGTCCTATAACTTCGTTCTAGTAGAAATTAGCATCAAAAGCAGCAATCCCAACACTATCGCGTCAAAAATGATAAGTAGACCTCACACAAGTCTTCATTTAGGGATACCTTCATACTGTTTCATTGGTTGTTTCAAATTTAAAAAGAAAGAGGTGATTAAGAGTTGTATTACTTCGTTCTAATTTGATTAACGTCAAAAAGGAGAAACCCATGACTCTCGTGTTAAAAACCATGCGTACATCTGACACAAGACTTTATTTAGGGAGACCTTCTTATTGTTTCATTGGTTCTCTAAAATTGTCAAAGAAAGAGGTGATTAGGAGTCCTATTACTTAGTTCTAATTTGACTAGCATCAAAAGGAGCAATCCCGTGACTATCGCGTTAAAAATGATGCGTACATCTCACACAAGTCTTGATGTAGGGAGACCTTCTTATTATTTCATTTGTTTTCTCAAATAGTCAAAGAAAGAGGCGATTATGAGTCCTATGACTTTGTTTTAGCTTGATTAGCATAAAAAAGAACAATCTTATCACTAGTGCCTTCAAAACGATGCATACATCTCACACAAGTCTTCATTTAAGGAGACATTCTTATTATTTCATTAGTTCTCTAAAATTGTCAAAGAAAGAGGTGATTAGGAGTTCTATTACTTCGTTCTAATTTGATTAGCATCAAAAGGAGCAATCCCGTGACTATCGCGTTAAAAACGATGCGTACATCTCACACAAGTCTTGATTTAGGGAGACCTTCTTATTGTTTAATTGGTTTTCTCAAATTGTCAAAGAAAGAGGTGATTATGAGTCATATGACTTTGTTCTAGTTTGATTAGCATCAAAAAGAGCAATCCTATCACTAGTGCCTTCAAAACGATCCTTATATCTCACACAAGTTTTCATTTAGCGAGATCATTTTATTGTTTCATTAGTTCTCTCAAATTGTCAAAATATAGGTGATTATGAGTCCTATTACTTTGTTATAGTAGAAATTAGCATCAAAAGGTGCAATCACATAACTATCGTGTCCAAAACGATGCGTAGACCTCACACAAGTCTTCATTTAGGGATACCTTCATATTGTTTCATTGGTTGTTTCAAATTTACAAATAAAGAGGTGATTAAGAGTTATATTACTTCGTTCTAATTTGATTAGAATCAAAAGGAGCAATCCCATCACTATCGCGTCAATAACGATCCGTAGACCTCACATATATATTCATTTAGGGAGACTTTCATATTGTTTCCTTGGTTGTTTCAATTTTACAAAGAAAGGGTTGATTAAGAGTTGTATTACATCGTTCTAGTTTGATTAGCTTCAAAAGGAGAAACCCATGACTCGCGTTCAAAACCATGCTTACATCTCACACAAGTCTTCATTTAAGGAGACCTTATTATTATTTCATTGGTTCTCTAGAATTGTTAAAGAAAGAGGTGATTAGGTGTCCTATTACTTCGTTCTAATTTGATTAGCATCAAAAGAAGCAATCCCATGATTATCGCATTAAAAATGAAGCGTACATCTCACACAATTCTTGATTTAGGTAAACTTTCTTAATGTTTCATTGGTTCTCTCAAATTGTCAAAGAAAGATGTGATTATGAGTCCTATGTATTTCGTTCTAGTTTAAGTAGCATCAAAAGGAACAATCTTATCACTAGTGCCCTCAAAATGATCCGTACATCTCACACAAATCTTCATTTAGGGAGACCTTCTTATTGTTTCATTAGTTATCTCAAATTGTCAAAATATAAGTGATTATGAGTCCTATAACTTCGTTCTAGTATAAATTAGCATCAAAAGCAGCAATCCCAGCACTATCGGGTCCAAAACGATAGGTAAACCTCACACAAGTCTTCATTTAGGGAGACCTTCATATTGTTTCACTGGTTGTTTCAAATTTAAAAAGAAAGAGGTGATTAAGAGTTGTATTACTTCGTTCTAATTTGATTAACGTCAAAAGGAGAAACCTATGACTAACGCGTTCAAAACCATGCGTACATCTTACACAAGTCTTTATTTAGGGAGACCTTCTTATTGTTTCATTGGTTCTCTAAAATTGTTAAAGAAAGAGGTGATTAGGAGTCCTATTACTTCGTTCTAATTTGACTTGCATCAAAAGGAGCAATCCCATGACTATCGCGTTAAAAACGATGCGTATATCTCACACATGTCTTGATTTAGGTAGACCTTCCTATTGTTTCATTGGTTTTCTCAAATTGTCAAAGAAAGAGGTGATTATGAGTCCTATGACTTTGTTCTAGTTTGATTGGCATCAAAAGAAGCAATTCTATCACTACTGCCTTCAAAACGATGCGTACATCTCACACATATCTTCATTTAAGGAGACATTCTTATTATTTCATTAGTTCTCCAAAATTGTCAAAGAAAGAGGTGATTAGGAGTTCTATTACTTTGTTCTAATTTGATTAGCATCAAAAGGAGCAATCCCGTGACTATCGCATTCAAAACGATGCGTACATGTCACACAGTTCTTGATTTATGGAGACCTTCTTATTGTTTCATTGGTCTTCTCAAATTGTTAAAGAAAGAGGTGATTATGAGTCCTATGATTTTGTTCTAGTTTGATTATCATCAAAAAGAACAATCCTATCACTAGCGCCTTCAAAACCATCATTACATCTCACACAAGTTTTCATTTAGGGAGACCTTTTTATTGTTTCATTAGTTCTCTCAAATTGTCAAAATATAGGTGATCATAAGTTCTATTACTTCGTTCTATTAGAAATTAGCATCAAAAGAAGCAATCACATCACTATCGTGTCCAAAACGATGCGTAGACCTCACACAAGTCTCCATTTAGGGATACCATCATATTGTTTCATTGGTTGTTTCAAATTTACAAAGAAAGAGGTGATTAAGAGTTATATTACTTCGTTCTAATTTGATTAGCATCAAAAGGACCAATCCCATCACTATTGCGTCAAAAACGATCCGTAGACCTCACACAAGTATTCATTTAAGGAGACCTTCATATTGTTTCCTTGGTTCTTTTAAATTTTCAAAGAAAGGGTTGATTAAGAATTGTATTACATCGTTCTAGTTTGATTAGCTTCAAAAGGAGAAACCCATGACTCGCGTTCAAAACCATGCGTACATCTCACACAAGTCTTCATTTAAAGAGACCTTATTATTTCATTTGTTCTCTAGAATTGTCTAAGAAAGAGGTGATTAGGTGTCCTATTACTTAGTTCTAATTTAATTAGCATCAAAAGGAGCAATCCCATGACTATCGCCTTAAAAAAGAAGCGTACATCTCACACAAGTCTTGATTTAGGTAGACTTTCTTATTGTTTCATTGGTTCTCTCAAATTGTCAAAGAAAGATGTGATTATGAGTCCTATGTATTTCGTTCTAGTTTGAGTAGCATCAAAAGGAACAATCTTATCACTAGTGCCTTCAAAACGATTCGTACATCTCACACAAGTCTTCATTTAGGGAGACCTTCTTATTGTTTCATTAGTTATCTCAAATTGTCAAAATATAGGTGATTATGAGTCCTATAACTTCGTTCTAGTATAAATTAGCATCAAAAGAAACAATCCCATCACTATCGCATCCAAAACGATAGGTAGACCTCACACAAGTCTCCATTTAAGGAGACCTTGATATTATTTCATTGGTTGTTTCAAATTTAAAAATAAAGAGGTGATTAAGAGTTGTATTACTTCGTTCTAGTTTGATTAGCGTCAAAAAGAGAAACCCATGACTATCACGTTTAAAACCATGCGTACATCTCACACAGGTCTTCATTTACGGAGACCTTTTTATTGTTTCATTGGTTCTCTAAAATTGTCAAAAAAAGAGGTGATTAGAAGTTCTATTACTACGTTCTAATTTGAACATCAAAAGGAGCAATCTCGTGACTATCGCGTTAAAAACGATGCGTACATCTCACACAATTCTTGATTTAGGGAGACCTTCTTATTATTTCATTGGTTTTCTCAAATTGTCAAAGAAAGAGGTGATTATGAGTCCTATGACTTTGTTTTAGCTTGATTAGCATAAAAAAGAACAATCCTATCACTAGTGCCTTTAAAACGATGCATACATCTCACACAAGTCTTCATTTAAGGAGACATTCTTATTATTTCATTAGTTCTCTTAAATTGTCAAAGAAAGAGGTGATTAGGGGTTCTATTACTTCGTTCTAATTTGATTAGCATCAAAAGAAGCAATCCTGTGACTATCGCGTTAAAAACGCTGCGTACATCTCACACTAGTCTTGATTTAGGGAGACCTTCTTATTGTTTAATTGGATTTCTCAAATTGTCAAAGAAAGAGGTGATTATGAGTCATATGACTTTGTTCTAGTTTGATTAGCATCAAAAAGAGCAATCCTATCACTAGTGCCTTCAAAACGATCCTTACATATAACACAAGTTTTTATTTAGGGAGACCTTTTTATTGTCTCATTAGTTCTCTCAAATTGTCAACATATAGGTTATTATGAGTCTTATTACTTCGTTCTAGTAGAAATTAGCATCAAAAGGTGCAATCACATCACTATCGTGTCCAAAACGATGCGTAGACCTCACACAAGTCTTCATTTAGGGAGACCTTCATATTGTTTCATTGGTTGTTTCAAATTTACAAAGAAAGAGGTGATTAAGAGTTATATTACTTCGTTCTAATTTGATTAGCATCAAAAGGAGCAATTCCATCACAATCGCGTCAAAAACGATTCGTAAACCTCACACAAATATTCATATAGGGAGACCTTCATATTGTTTCCTTGGTTGTTTCAAATTTACAAAGAAAGGGTTGATTAAGAGTTGTATTACATCGTTCTAGTTTGATTAGCTTCAAAAGGAGAAACCCATGACTCGCGTTCAAAACCATGCTTACATCTCACACAAGTCTTCATTTAAGGAGACCTTATTATTATTTCATTGGTTCTCTAGAATTGTCAAAGAAAGAGGTGATTAGGTGTCCTATTATTTCGTTCTAATTTGATTAGCATCAAAAGGAGCAATCCCATGACTATCGCGTTAAAAATGAAGCGTACATCTCAAACAATTCTTGATTTAGGTAGACTTTCTTATTGTTTCATTAGTTCTCTCAAATTGTCAAAGAAAGATGTGATTATGAGTCCTATGTATTTCGTTCTAGTTTGAGTAGCATCAAAAGGAGCAATCTTATCATTAGTGCCTTCAAAACGATCCGTTCATCTCACACAAGTCTTCATTTAGGGAGACCTTCTTATTGTTTCATTAGTTATCTCAAATTGTCAAAATATAAGTGATTATGAGTCCTATAACTTCGTTCTAGTAGAAAATAGCATCAAAAGCTGCAATCCCATCACTATCGCGTCCAAAACCATAGGTAGACTCACACAAGTCTTCATTTAGGGAGACCTTCATATTGTTTCATTGGTTGTTTCAAATTTAAAAAGAAAGAGGTGATTAAGAGTTGTATTACATCGTTCTAATTTGATTAACGTCTATCCTTGATGGCTAATGTACGAATTCTGTGCTATTGCAACAAGTTTGACCTTATTTCATCTCCTTTGTGGCCATTCCAAGCACATATATTAAACCTTCTTTAGGTCCTGCTTCCAATTTTGTTGACCATGTAGTGTATATATAGGGGATCTCATATTCAATTTTGCAATAACAGTTTAAGTTCTTGGTTTTAGTGTTTCTAACTTCTTTATTTCCTTATTTTCATTTAAGCGATGGTTTATTGACCCTTTTTTGGTTTTTTTTTTCAAATTACTTATCTTCCACGTGGAACAATTCAGATTAGACCCTCAATGGTTAAGGTCGAGGCAGATTCGAGACTTAGAAATGCACCATCATTGAACTCTTTGGAGGTGGTTAAAATAAGGTATCCATCAATTGATACTTTATTTATATGTTTTCTACTGTATTGATGACATTTACCATCTTATGAGCATGAATATTGCCATAGTTATGAGCATGAATATTGCCATAGGGTGTTCATTTCAAATAATTAAGTATTGCTGAGGCATAACATAGAGAGGCTGATCTTTAAGGTTAAATAAGCGTGGGTATATGCACCTATTGAATTTTAATTCTATTTAAGTTAAAGTTAGCAGACATTCTACAGTCAAGAGCTTGTCTACTACATGTAGTGTTAATAGCCTGCTGGATTAAGGTTCTCATCAGTAATTGGACTGGGACTGGATGGAGTCATATTTCTGTTTTAGAGCAGTAGGCAATACTAGGCATAGGAAAACAACCTGCCAATGATCTGTTTCTTAAGGTTTAAAGATACATATCAATAAGACTTTATTTAGGGAGACCTTCCTATTGTTTCATTGGTTCTCTAAAATTGTCAAAGAAAGAGGTGATTAAGAGTCCTATTACTTCGTTCTAATTTGACTAGCATAAAAAGGAGCAATCTCATGACTATCGCGTTAAAAACGATGCGTACATCTCACACAAGTCTTGATTTAGGTAGACCTTCCTATTGTTTCATTGGTTTTCTCAAATTGTCAAAGAAAGAGGTGATTATGAGTCCTATGACTTTGTTCTAGTTTGATTAGCATCAAAAGATGCAATGTTATCACTAGTGCCTTCAAAACGATGCGTACATCTCACACATTTTCTTCATTTAAGGAGACATTCTTATTATTTCATTAGTTCTCTAAAACTGTCAAAGAAAGAGGTGATTAGGAGTTCTATTACTTCATTCTAATTTGATTAGCATCAAAAGGAGCAATCCCGTGACTATCGGGTTAAAAACGATGCGTACATCTCACACAAGTCATGATTTAGGGAGACTTTCTTACTGTTTCATTGGGTTTCTCAAATTGTCAAAGAAAGAGGTGATTATGAGTCCTATGATTTTGTTCTAGTTTGATTATCATCAAAAAGAACAATCACATTACTGTTGACATTACCTCAAAGAAAGAGGTGATTTTGTTCTTATTGTTTCATTAGTTCTCTTAAATTGTCAAAATATAGGTGATTATGAGTCCTATAACTTCGTTCTTGTTGACATTAGCATCAAAAGGAGCAATCACATCACTATCGCATCCAAAACGATGCGTAGACCTCACACAAGTCTTCATTTAGGGAGACCTTCATATTGTTTCATTGGTTGTTTCAAATTTACAAAGAAAGAGGTGATTAAGAGTTATATTACTTCGTTCTAGTTTGATTAGCATCAAAAGGAGCAATCCCATTACTATCGCGTTAAAAACGATCCGTAGACCTCACACAAGTATTCATTTAGGGAGACCTTCATATTGTTTCCTTGGTTGTTTCAATTTTACAAAGAAAGAGTTGATTAAGAGTTGTATTACATCGTTCTAGTTTGATTAGCTTCAAAAGGAGAAACCCATGACTCGCGTTCAAAACCATGCGTACATCTCACACAAGTCTTCATTGAAGCAGACCTTCTTATTATTTCATTGGTTCTCTAGAATTGTCAAAGAAAGAGGTGATTAGGTGTCCTATTACTTCGTTCTAATTTGATTAGCATCAAAAGGAGCAATCGCATGACTATCATGTCAAAAATAATGCGTACATCTCATACAAGTCTTGATTTAGGTAGACTTTCTTATTATTTCATTGGTTCTCTCAAATTGTCAAAAAAAGATGTGATTATGAGTCCTATGATTTCGTTCTAGTTTTATTAGCTTTAAAAGGAACAATCTTATCACTAGAACCTTCAAAACGATCCGTACATCTCACACAAGTCTTTATTTAAGGAGACCTTATTGTTTCATTAGTTCTCTCAAATTGTCAAAATATAGGTGATTATGAGTCCTATAACTTCGATCTAGTTGAAATTAGCATCAAAAGGAGCAATCACATCACTATCGCGCCCAAAATGATGCGTAGACCTCACACAAGTCTTCATTTAGGGAGACCTTCATATTGTTTCATTGGTTGTTTCAAATTTACAAAGAAAGAGGTGATTAAGAGTCGTATGACTTCGTTCTAGTTTGATTAGCGTCAAAAGGAGAAACCCATGACTATCGCGTTCAAAATCATGCGTACATCTCACAGAAGTCTTCATTTAGGGAGACCTTATTGTTTCATTGGTTCTATAAATTGTCAAAGAAAGAGGTGATTAAGAGTCCTATTACTTCGTTCTAATTTGACTAGCATCAAAAGGAGCAATCCCGTGACTATCGCGTTAAAAACGATGCGTACGTCTCATACAACTCTTTATTTATGTAGACCTTCTAATTGTTTCATTGATTTTCTCAAATTTTTAAAGATAAAGGTGATTATGAGTCCTGCAACTTTGTTCTAATTTGATTAGTATTAAAAGAAGCAATACTATCACTAGTGCCTTCAAAACGATGCGTACATCTTAAACAAGTCTTCATTTAAGGAGGCCTTCTTATTATTTCATTAGTTCTCTAAAATTGTCAAAAAAAGAGATAATTAGGAGTTCTATACTTCGTTCTAATTTGATTAGAGTCAAAAGGAGCAATCCCATGACTATCGCGTTAAAAACGATGCGTACATCTCACACAAGTCTTGATTTAGGGAGACCTTCTTATTGTTTCATTGGTTAATTCAAATTGTCAAAGAAAAAGGTGATTATGAGTCCTATGACTTTGTTTTAGCTTGATTAGCATAAAAAAGAACACTCCTATCACTAGTGCATTCAAAACGATCCTTACATCTCACACAAGTTTTCATTTTGGGAGACCTTCTTATTGTTTCTTAGTTATCTCAAATTGTTAAAATAAAGGTGATTATGAGTCCTATTACTTTGTTCTAGTTGAAATAAGCATCAAAAGGAGCACTCCCATCACTATCGCGTTCAAAAAGATGTGTAGACCTACACAAGTCTTCGTTTAGGGAGACCTTCATATTGTTTCTTTGATTGTTTCAAATTTACAAAGAAACAGGTGATTAAGAGTTATAATACTTCCTTCTAGTTTGATTAGCATCAAAAGGAGCAATCCCATCACTATCGCATCAAAAACGATCCGTAAACCTCACACAAGTATTCATTTAGGGAGACCTTCATATTGTTTCATTGGTTGTTTCAAATTTACAATGAAAGAGGTGATTAAGAGTCATATGACTTCGTTCTAGTTTGATTAGCGTCAAAAGGACAAACCCATGACTATCGCGTTCAAAATCACGCGTACATCTCACACAAGTCTTCATTTAGGGAGACCTTCTTATTGTTTCATTGGTTCTCTAAAATTATCAAAGAAAGAGGTGATTAGGAGTCCTATTACTTCGTTCTAATTTGACTAGCATCAAAAGGAGCAATCCCGTGACTATCGTGTTAAAAACGATGCGTGCATCTCACACAAATCTTGATTTAGGTAGACCTTTTATTGTTTCATTGGTTTTCTCAAATTGTTAAAGAAAGAGGTGATTATGGTCCTATGACTTTGTTCTAGTTTGATTAGCATCAAAAGAATCAATACTATCACTAGTGCCTTCAAAACGATGCGTACATTTCACACAAGTTTTCATTTAAAGAGACCTTCTTATTATTTCATTAGTTCCCTAAAACTGTCAAAAAAAGAGGTGATTAGAAGTTCTATTACTACGTTCTAATTTGAACATCAAAAGAAGCAATCCTGTGACTATCGCGTTAAAAATGATGCGTAGATCTCACACAAGTCTTGATTTAGGGAGACCTTATTATTTCATTGGTTTTCTCAAATTGTCAAAAAAAGAGGTGAATATGAGTCCTATAACTTTTTTTTAGCTTGATTAGCATAAAAAAGAACAATCCTATCACTAATGCCTTCAAAACGATCCTTTCATCTCACACAAGTTTTCATTTTGGGAGACCTTCTTGTTGTTTCATTCGTTCTCTCAAATTGTCAAAATAAAGGTGATTATGAGTGCTATTACTTCGTTCTAGTAGAAATTAGCATCAAAAGGAGCAATCCAGTCACTATCTTGTCCAAAACGATGCATAGACCTCACACAAGTCTTTATTTAGGGAGACCTTCATATTATTTCATTGGTTGTTTCAAATTTACAAAGAAAGAGGTGATTAAGAGTTATATTACTTCGTTCTAGTTTGATTAGCATCAAACGGAGCAATCCCATCACTATCGGGACAAAAACGATCCGTAGACCTCACACAAGTATTCATTTAGGGAGACCTTCATATTGTTTCCTTGGGGGTTTCAAATTTACAAAGGTAGATTTGATTAAGAGTTGTATTACATCGTTCTAGTTTGATTAGCTTCTAATGGAGAAACCCATGACTCGAGTTCAAAACCATGCGTACATCTCACACAAGTCTTCATTTAAGCAGACCTTCTTATTATTTCAATGGTTCTCTAGAATTGTCAAATAAAGAGGTGATTAGGTGTCCTATTACTTCGTTCTAATTCCATGACTATCAGTTAAAAATGATGCGTACATCTCACACAAGTCTTGATTTAGGTAGACTTTCTTATTGTTTCATTGGTTCTCTCAAATTGTCAAAGAAAGATGTGATTATGAGTCCTATGACTTCGTTCTAGTTTTATTAGCTTTAAAAGGAACAATCTTATCACTAGAACCTTCAAAACGATCCGTACATCTCACACAAGTCTTTATTTAAGGAGACCTTATTGTTTCATTAGTTCTCTCAAATTGTCAAAATATAGGTGATTATGAGTCCTATAACTTCGATCTAGTTGAAATTAGCATCAAAAGGAGCAATCACATCACTATCGCGCCCAAAACGATGCGTAGACCTCACACAAGTCTTCATTTAGGGAGACCTTCATATTGTTTCATTGGTTGTTTCAAATTTACAAAGAAAGAGGTGATTAAGAGTCGTATGACTTCGTTCTAGTTTGATTAGCGTCAAAAGGAGAAACCCATGACTATCGCGTTCAAAATCATGCGTACATCTCACAGAAGTCTTCATTTAGGGAGACCTTATTGTTTCATTGGTTCTATAAATTGTCAAAGAAAGAGGTGATTAGGAGTCCTATTACTTCGTTCTAATTTGACTAGCATCAAAAGGAGCAATCCCGTGACTATCGCGTTAAAAACGATGCGTACGTCTCATACAACTCTTGATTAATGTAGACCTTCTTATTGTTTCATTGATTTTCTCAAATTTTTAAAGATAAAGGTGATTATGAGTCCTGCAACTTTGTTCTAATTTGATTAGTATTAAAAGAAGCAATACTATCACTAGTGCCTTCAAAACGATGCGTACATCTTAAACAAGTCTTCATTTAAGGAGGCCTTCTTATTATTTCATTAGTTCTCTAAAATTGTCAAAAAAAGAGATAATTAGAAGTTCTATACTTCGTTCTAATTTGATTAGAGTCAAAAGGAGCAATCTCATGACTATCGCGTTAAAAACGATGCGTACATCTCACACAAGTCTTGATTTAGGGAGACCTTATTGTTTCATTGGTTACTTCAAATTGTCAAAGAAAAAGGTGATTATGAGTCCTATGACTTTGTTTTAGCTTGATTAGCATAAAAAAGAACACTCCTATCACTAGTGCATTCAAAACGATCCTTACATCTCACACAAGTTTTCATTTTGGGAGACTTTCTTATTGTTTCTTAGTTATCTCAAATTGTTAAAATAAAGGTGATTATGAGTCCTATTACTTTGTTCTAGTTGAAATAAGCATCAAAAGGAGCACTCCCATCACTATCGCGTTCAAAAAGATGTGTAGACCTACACAAGTCTTCGTTTAGGGAGACCTTCATATTGTTTCTTTGATTGTTTCAAATTTACAAAGAAACAGGTGATTAAGAGTTATAATACTTCCTTCTAGTTTGATTAGCATCAAAAGGAGCAATCCCATCACTATCGCATCAAAAACGATCTGTAAACCTCACACAAGTATTCATTTAGGGAGACCTTCATATTGTTTCATTGGTTGTTTCAAATTTACAATGAAAGAGGTGATTAAGAGTCATATGACTTCGTTCTAGTTTGATTAGCGTCAAAAGGACAAACCCATGACTATCGCGTTCAAAATCATGCGTACATCTCACACAAGTCTTCATTTAGGGAGACCTTCTTATTGTTTCATTGGTTCTCTAAAATTATCAAAGAAAGAGGTGATTAGGAGTCCTATTACTTCGTTCTAATTTGACTAGCATCAAAAGGAGCAATCCCGTGACTATCGTGTTAAAAACGATGCGTGCATCTTACACAAATCTTGATTTAGGTAGACCTTTTATTGTTTCATTGGTTTTCTCAAATTGTTAAAGAAAGAGGTGATTATGGTCCTATGACTTTGTTCTAGTTTGATTAGCATCAAAAGAATCAATACTATCACTAGTGCCTTCAAAACGATGCGTACATTTCACACAAGTTTTCATTTAAAGAGACCTTCTTATTATTTCATTAGTTCTCTAAAACTGTCAAAAAAAGAGGTGATTAGAAGTTTTATTACTACGTTCTAATTTGAACATCAAAAGAAGCAATCCTGTGACTATCGCGTTAAAAATGATGCGTAGATCTCACACAAGTCTTGATTTAGGGAGACCTTATTATTTCATTGGTTTTCTCAAATTGTCAAAAAAAGAGGTGAATATGAGTCCTATAACTTTTTTTAGCTTGATTAGCATAAAAAAGAACAATCCTATCACTAATGCCTTCAAAACGATCCTTTCATCCCACACAAGTTTTCATTTTGGGAGGCCTTCTTGTTGTTTCATTCGTTCTCTCAAATTGTCAAAATAAAGGTGATTATGAGTGCTATTACTTCGTTCTAGTAGAAATTAGCATCAAAAGGAGCAATCCAGTCACTATCGTGTCCAAAACGATGCATAGACCTCACACAAGTCTTTATTTAGGGAGACCTTCATATTATTTCATTGGTTGTTTCAAATTTACAAAGAAAGAGGTGATTAAGAGTTATATTACTTCGTTCTAGTTTGATTAGCATCAAACGGAGCAATCCCATCACTATCGGGACAAAAACGATCCGTAGACCTCACACAAGTATTCATTTAGGGAGACCTTCATATTGTTTCCTTGGGGGTTTCAAATTTACAAAGGTAGATTTGATTAAGAGTTGTATTACATCGTTCTAGTTTGATTAGCTTCTAATGGAGAAACCCATGACTCGCGTTCAAAACCATGCGTACATCTCACACAAGTCTTCATTTAAGCAGACCTTCTTATTATTTCAATGGTTCTCTAGAATTGTCAAATAAAGAGGTGATTAGGTGTCCTATTACTTCGTTCTAATTCCATGACTATCAGTTAAAAATGATGCGTACATCTCACACAAGTCTTGATTTAGGTAGACTTTCTTATTGTTTCATTGGTTCTCTCAAATTGTCAAAGAAAGATGTGATTATGAGTCCTATGACTTCGTTCTAGTTTTATTAGCTTTAAAAGGAACAATCTTATCACTAGAACCTTCAAAACGATCCGTACATCTCACACAAGTCTTTATTTAAGGAGACCTTATTGTTTCATTAGTTCTCTCAAATTGTCAAAATATAGGTGATTATGAGTCCTATAACTTCGATCTAGTTGAAATTAGCATCAAAAGAAGCAATCACATCACTATCGCGCCCAAAACGATGCGTAGACCTCACACAAGTCTTCATTTAGGGAGACCTTCATATTGTTTCATTGGTTGTTTCAAATTTACAAAGAAAGAGGTGATTAAGAGTCGTATGACTTCGTTCTAGTTTGATTAGCGTCAAAAGGAGAAACCCATGACTATCGCGTTCAAAATCATGCGTACATCTCACAGAAGTCTTCATTTAGGGAGACCTTATTGTTTCATTGGTTCTATAAATTGTCAAAGAAAGAGGTGATTAGGAGTCCTATTACTTCGTTCTAATTTGACTAGCATCAAAAGGAGCAATCCCGTGACTATCGCGTTAAAAACGATGCGTACGTCTCATACAACTCTTGATTTATGTAGACCTTCTTATTGTTTCATTGATTTTCTCAAATTTTTAAAGATAAAGGTGATTATGAGTCCTGCAACTTTGTTCTAATTTGATTAGTATTAAAAGAAGCAATACTATCACTAGTGCCTTCAAAACGATGCGTACATCTTAAACAAGTCTTCATTTAAGGAGGCCTTCTTATTATTTCATTAGTTCTCTAAAATTGTCAAAAAAAGAGATAATTAGAAGTTCTATACTTCGTTCTAATTTGATTAGAGTCAAAAGGAGCAATCTCATGACTATCGCGTTAAAAACGATGCGTACATCTCACACAAGTCTTGATTTAGGGAGACCTTATTGTTTCATTGGTTACTTCAAATTGTCAAAGAAAAAGGTGATTATGAGTCCTATGACTTTGTTTTAGCTTGATTAGCATAAAAAAGAACACTCCTATCACTAGTGCATTCAAAACGATCCTTACATCTCACACAAGTTTTCATTTTGGGAGACTTTCTTATTGTTTCTTAGTTATCTCAAATTGTTAAAATAAAGGTGATTATGAGTCCTATTACTTTGTTCTAGTTGAAATAAGCATCAAAAGGAGCACTCCCATCACTATCGCGTTCAAAAAGATGTGTAGACCTACACAAGTCTTCGTTTAGGGAGACCTTCATATTGTTTCTTTGATTGTTTCAAATTTACAAAGAAACAGGTGATTAAGAGTTATAATACTTCCTTCTAGTTTGATTAGCATCAAAAGGAGCAATCCCATCACTATCGCATCAAAAACGATCTGTAAACCTCACACAAGTATTCATTTAGGGAGACCTTCATATTGTTTCATTGGTTGTTTCAAATTTACAATGAAAGAGGTGATTAAGAGTCATATGACTTCGTTCTAGTTTGATTAGCGTCAAAAGGACAAACCCATGACTATCGCGTTCAAAATCATGCGTACATCTCACACAAGTCTTCATTTAGGGAGACCTTCTTATTGTTTCATTGGTTCTCTAAAATTATCAAAGAAAGAGGTGATTAGGAGTCCTATTACTTCGTTCTAATTTGACTAGCATCAAAAGGAGCAATCACGTGACTATCGTGTTAAAAACGATGCGTGCATCTTACACAAATCTTGATTTAGGTAGACCTTTTATTGTTTCATTGGTTTTCTCAAATTGTTAAAGAAAGAGGTGATTATGGTCCTATGACTTTGTTCTAGTTTGATTAGCATCAAAAGAATCAATACTATCACTAGTGCCTTCAAAACGATGCGTACATTTCACACAAGTTTTCATTTAAAGAGACCTTCTTATTATTTCATTAGTTCTCTAAAACTGTCAAAAAAAGAGGTGATTAGAAGTTTTATTACTACGTTCTAATTTGAACATCAAAAGAAGCAATCCTGTGACTATCGCGTTAAAAATGATGCGTAGATCTCACACAAGTCTTGATTTAGGGAGACCTTATTATTTCATTGGTTTTCTCAAATTGTCAAAAAAAGAGGTGAATATGAGTCCTATAACTTTTTTTAGCTTGATTAGCATAAAAAAGAACAATCCTATCACTAATGCCTTCAAAACGATCCTTTCATCCCACACAAGTTTTCATTTTGGGAGGCCTTCTTGTTGTTTCATTCGTTCTCTCAAATTGTCAAAATAAAGGTGATTATGAGTGCTATTACTTCGTTCTAGTAGAAATTAGCATCAAAAGGAGCAATCCAGTCACTATCGTGTCCAAAACGATGCATAGACCTCACACAAGTCTTTATTTAGGGAGACCTTCATATTATTTCATTGGTTGTTTCAAATTTACAAAGAAAGAGGTGATTAAGAGTTATATTACTTCGTTCTAGTTTGATTAGCATCAAACGGAGCAATCCCATCACTATCGGGACAAAAACGATCCGTAGACCTCACACAAGTATTCATTTAGGGAGACCTTCATATTGTTTCCTTGGGGGTTTCAAATTTACAAAGGTAGATTTGATTAAGAGTTGTATTACATCGTTCTAGTTTGATTAGCTTCTAATGGAGAAACCCATGACTCGCGTTCAAAACCATGCGTACATCTCACACAAGTCTTCATTTAAGCAGACCTTCTTATTATTTCAATGGTTCTCTAGAATTGTCAAATAAAGAGGTGATTAGGTGTCCTATTACTTCGTTCTAATTCCATGACTATCAGTTAAAAATGATGCGTACATCTCACACAAGTCTTGATTTAGGTAGACTTTCTTATTGTTTCATTGGTTCTCTCAAATTGTCAAAGAAAGATGTGATTATGAGTCCTATGACTTCGTTCTAGTTTTATTAGCTTTAAAAGGAACAATCTTATCACTAGAACCTTCAAAACGATCCGTACATCTCACACAAGTCTTTATTTAAGGAGACCTTATTGTTTCATTAGTTCTCTCAAATTGTCAAAATATAGGTGATTATGAGTCCTATAACTTCGATCTAGTTGAAATTAGCATCAAAAGAAGCAATCACATCACTATCGCGCCCAAAACGATGCGTAGACCTCACACAAGTCTTCATTTAGGGAGACCTTCATATTGTTTCATTGGTTGTTTCAAATTTACAAAGAAAGAGGTGATTAAGAGTCGTATGACTTCGTTCTAGTTTGATTAGCGTCAAAAGGAGAAACCCATGACTATCGCGTTCAAAATCATGCGTACATCTCACAGAAGTCTTCATTTAGGGAGACCTTATTGTTTCATTGGTTCTATAAATTGTCAAAGAAAGAGGTGATTAGGAGTCCTATTACTTCGTTCTAATTTGACTAGCATCAAAAGGAGCAATCCCGTGACTATCGCGTTAAAAACGATGCGTACGTCTCATACAACTCTTGATTTATGTAGACCTTCTTATTGTTTCATTGATTTTCTCAAATTTTTAAAGATAAAGGTGATTATGAGTCCTGCAACTTTGTTCTAATTTGATTAGTATTAAAAGAAGCAATACTATCACTAGTGCCTTCAAAACGATGCGTACATCTTAAACAAGTCTTCATTTAAGGAGGCCTTCTTATTATTTCATTAGTTCTCTAAAATTGTCAAAAAAAGAGATAATTAGAAGTTCTATACTTCGTTCTAATTTGATTAGAGTCAAAAGGAGCAATCTCATGACTATCGCGTTAAAAATGATGCGTACATCTCACACAAGTCTTGATTTAGGGAGACCTTATTGTTTCATTGGTTACTTCAAATTGTCAAAGAAAAAGGTGATTATGAGTCCTATGACTTTGTTTTAGCTTGATTAGCATAAAAAAGAACACTCCTATCACTAGTGCATTCAAAACGATCCTTACATCTCACACAAGTTTTCATTTTGGGAGACTTTCTTATTGTTTCTTAGTTATCTCAAATTGTTAAAATAAAGGTGATTATGAGTCCTATTACTTTGTTCTAGTTGAAATAAGCATCAAAAGGAGCACTCCCATCACTATCGCGTTCAAAAAGATGTGTAGACCTACACAAGTCTTCGTTTAGGGAGACCTTCATATTGTTTCTTTGATTGTTTCAAATTTACAAAGAAACAGGTGATTAAGAGTTATAATACTTCCTTCTAGTTTGATTAGCATCAAAAGGAGCAATCCCATCACTATCGCATCAAAAACGATCCGTAAACCTCACACAAGTATTCATTTAGGGAGACCTTCATATTGTTTCATTGGTTGTTTCAAATTTACAATGAAAGAGGTGATTAAGAGTCATATGACTTCGTTCTAGTTTGATTAGCGTCAAAAGGACAAACCCATGACTATCGCGTTCAAAATCATGCGTACATCTCACACAAGTCTTCATTTAGGGAGACCTTCTTATTGTTTCATTGGTTCTCTAAAATTATCAAAGAAAGAGGTGATTAGGAGTCCTATTACTTCGTTCTAATTTGACTAGCATCAAAAGGAGCAATCCCGTGACTATCGTGTTAAAAACGATGCGTGCATCTTACACAAATCTTGATTTAGGTAGACCTTTTATTGTTTCATTGGTTTTCTCAAATTGTTAAAGAAAGAGGTGATTATGGTCCTATGACTTTGTTCTAGTTTGATTAGCATCAAAAGAATCAATACTATCACTAGTGCCTTCAAAACGATGCGTACATTTCACACAAGTTTTCATTTAAAGAGACCTTCTTATTATTTCATTAGTTCTCTAAAACTGTCAAAAAAAGAGGTGATTAGAAGTTTTATTACTACGTTCTAATTTGAACATCAAAAGAAGCAATCCTGTGACTATCGCGTTAAAAATGATGCGTAGATCTCACACAAGTCTTGATTTAGGGAGACCTTATTATTTCATTGGTTTTCTCAAATTGTCAAAAAAAGAGGTGAATATGAGTCCTATAACTTTTTTTAGCTTGATTAGCATAAAAAAGAACAATCCTATCACTAATGCCTTCAAAACGATCCTTTCATCCCACACAAGTTTTCATTTTGGGAGGCCTTCTTGTTGTTTCATTCGTTCTCTCAAATTGTCAAAATAAAGGTGATTATGAGTGCTATTACTTCGTTCTAGTAGAAATTAGCATCAAAAGGAGCAATCCAGTCACTATCGTGTCCAAAACGATGCATAGACCTCACACAAGTCTTTATTTAGGGAGACCTTCATATTATTTCATTGGTTGTTTCAAATTTACAAAGAAAGAGGTGATTAAGAGTTATATTACTTCGTTCTAGTTTGATTAGCATCAAACGGAGCAATCCCATCACTATCGGGACAAAAACGATCCGTAGACCTCACACAAGTATTCATTTAGGGAGACCTTCATATTGTTTCCTTGGGGGTTTCAAATTTACAAAGGTAGATTTGATTAAGAGTTGTATTACATCGTTCTAGTTTGATTAGCTTCTAATGGAGAAACCCATGACTCGCGTTCAAAACCATGCGTACATCTCACACAAGTCTTCATTTAAGCAGACCTTCTTATTATTTCAATGGTTCTCTAGAATTGTCAAATAAAGAGGTGATTAGGTGTCCTATTACTTCGTTCTAATTCCATGACTATCAGTTAAAAATGATGCGTACATCTCACACAAGTCTTGATTTAGGTAGACTTTCTTATTGTTTCATTGGTTCTCTCAAATTGTCAAAGAAAGATGTGATTATGAGTCCTATGACTTCGTTCTAGTTTTATTAGCTTTAAAAGGAACAATCTTATCACTAGAACCTTCAAAACGATCCGTACATCTCACACAAGTCTTTATTTAAGGAGACCTTATTGTTTCATTAGTTCTCTCAAATTGTCAAAATATAGGTGATTATGAGTCCTATAACTTCGATCTAGTTGAAATTAGCATCAAAAGAAGCAATCACATCACTATCGCGCCCAAAACGATGCGTAGACCTCACACAAGTCTTCATTTAGGGAGACCTTCATATTGTTTCATTGGTTGTTTCAAATTTACAAAGAAAGAGGTGATTAAGAGTCGTATGACTTCGTTCTAGTTTGATTAGCGTCAAAAGGAGAAACCCATGACTATCGCGTTCAAAATCATGCGTACATCTCACAGAAGTCTTCATTTAGGGAGACCTTATTGTTTCATTGGTTCTATAAATTGTCAAAGAAAGAGGTGATTAGGAGTCCTATTACTTCGTTCTAATTTGACTAGCATCAAAAGGAGCAATCCCGTGACTATCGCGTTAAAAACGATGCGTACGTCTCATACAACTCTTGATTTATGTAGACCTTCTTATTGTTTCATTGATTTTCTCAAATTTTTAAAGATAAAGGTGATTATGAGTCCTGCAACTTTGTTCTAATTTGATTAGTATTAAAAGAAGCAATACTATCACTAGTGCCTTCAAAACGATGCGTACATCTTAAACAAGTCTTCATTTAAGGAGGCCTTCTTATTATTTCATTAGTTCTCTAAAATTGTCAAAAAAAGAGATAATTAGAAGTTCTATACTTCGTTCTAATTTGATTAGAGTCAAAAGGAGCAATCTCATGACTATCGCGTTAAAAACGATGCGTACATCTCACACAAGTCTTGATTTAGGGAGACCTTATTGTTTCATTGGTTACTTCAAATTGTCAAAGAAAAAGGTGATTATGAGTCCTATGACTTTGTTTTAGCTTGATTAGCATAAAAAAGAACACTCCTATCACTAGTGCATTCAAAACGATCCTTACATCTCACACAAGTTTTCATTTTGGGAGACTTTCTTATTGTTTCTTAGTTATCTCAAATTGTTAAAATAAAGGTGATTATGAGTCCTATTACTTTGTTCTAGTTGAAATAAGCATCAAAAGGAGCACTCCCATCACTATCGCGTTCAAAAAGATGTGTAGACCTACACAAGTCTTCGTTTAGGGAGACCTTCATATTGTTTCTTTGATTGTTTCAAATTTACAAAGAAACAGGTGATTAAGAGTTATAATACTTCCTTCTAGTTTGATTAGCATCAAAAGGAGCAATCCCATCACTATCGCATCAAAAACGATCTGTAAACCTCACACAAGTATTCATTTAGGGAGACCTTCATATTGTTTCATTGGTTGTTTCAAATTTACAATGAAAGAGGTGATTAAGAGTCATATGACTTCGTTCTAGTTTGATTAGCGTCAAAAGGACAAACCCATGACTATCGCGTTCAAAATCATGCGTACATCTCACACAAGTCTTCATTTAGGGAGACCTTCTTATTGTTTCATTGGTTCTCTAAAATTATCAAAGAAAGAGGTGATTAGGAGTCCTATTACTTCGTTCTAATTTGACTAGCATCAAAAGGAGCAATCACGTGACTATCGTGTTAAAAACGATGCGTGCATCTTACACAAATCTTGATTTAGGTAGACCTTTTATTGTTTCATTGGTTTTCTCAAATTGTTAAAGAAAGAGGTGATTATGGTCCTATGACTTTGTTCTAGTTTGATTAGCATCAAAAGAATCAATACTATCACTAGTGCCTTCAAAACGATGCGTACATTTCACACAAGTTTTCATTTAAAGAGACCTTCTTATTATTTCATTAGTTCTCTAAAACTGTCAAAAAAAGAGGTGATTAGAAGTTTTATTACTACGTTCTAATTTGAACATCAAAAGAAGCAATCCTGTGACTATCGCGTTAAAAATGATGCGTAGATCTCACACAAGTCTTGATTTAGGGAGACCTTATTATTTCATTGGTTTTCTCAAATTGTCAAAAAAAGAGGTGAATATGAGTCCTATAACTTTTTTTAGCTTGATTAGCATAAAAAAGAACAATCCTATCACTAATGCCTTCAAAACGATCCTTTCATCCCACACAAGTTTTCATTTTGGGAGGCCTTCTTGTTGTTTCATTCGTTCTCTCAAATTGTCAAAATAAAGGTGATTATGAGTGCTATTACTTCGTTCTAGTAGAAATTAGCATCAAAAGGAGCAATCCAGTCACTATCGTGTCCAAAACGATGCATAGACCTCACACAAGTCTTTATTTAGGGAGACCTTCATATTATTTCATTGGTTGTTTCAAATTTACAAAGAAAGAGGTGATTAAGAGTTATATTACTTCGTTCTAGTTTGATTAGCATCAAACGGAGCAATCCCATCACTATCGGGACAAAAACGATCCGTAGACCTCACACAAGTATTCATTTAGGGAGACCTTCATATTGTTTCCTTGGGGGTTTCAAATTTACAAAGGTAGATTTGATTAAGAGTTGTATTACATCGTTCTAGTTTGATTAGCTTCTAATGGAGAAACCCATGACTCGCGTTCAAAACCATGCGTACATCTCACACAAGTCTTCATTTAAGCAGACCTTCTTATTATTTCAATGGTTCTCTAGAATTGTCAAATAAAGAGGTGATTAGGTGTCCTATTACTTCGTTCTAATTCCATGACTATCAGTTAAAAATGATGCGTACATCTCACACAAGTCTTGATTTAGGTAGACTTTCTTATTGTTTCATTGGTTCTCTCAAATTGTCAAAGAAAGATGTGATTATGAGTCCTATGACTTCGTTCTAGTTTTATTAGCTTTAAAAGGAACAATCTTATCACTAGAACCTTCAAAACGATCCGTACATCTCACACAAGTCTTTATTTAAGGAGACCTTATTGTTTCATTAGTTCTCTCAAATTGTCAAAATATAGGTGATTATGAGTCCTATAACTTCGATCTAGTTGAAATTAGCATCAAAAGAAGCAATCACATCACTATCGCGCCCAAAACGATGCGTAGACCTCACACAAGTCTTCATTTAGGGAGACCTTCATATTGTTTCATTGGTTGTTTCAAATTTACAAAGAAAGAGGTGATTAAGAGTCGTATGACTTCGTTCTAGTTTGATTAGCGTCAAAAGGAGAAACCCATGACTATCGCGTTCAAAATCATGCGTACATCTCACAGAAGTCTTCATTTAGGGAGACCTTATTGTTTCATTGGTTCTATAAATTGTCAAAGAAAGAGGTGATTAGGAGTCCTATTACTTCGTTCTAATTTGACTAGCATCAAAAGGAGCAATCCCGTGACTATCGCGTTAAAAACGATGCGTACGTCTCATACAACTCTTGATTTATGTAGACCTTCTTATTGTTTCATTGATTTTCTCAAATTTTTAAAGATAAAGGTGATTATGAGTCCTGCAACTTTGTTCTAATTTGATTAGTATTAAAAGAAGCAATACTATCACTAGTGCCTTCAAAACGATGCGTACATCTTAAACAAGTCTTCATTTAAGGAGGCCTTCTTATTATTTCATTAGTTCTCTAAAATTGTCAAAAAAAGAGATAATTAGAAGTTCTATACTTCGTTCTAATTTGATTAGAGTCAAAAGGAGCAATCTCATGACTATCGCGTTAAAAACGATGCGTACATCTCACACAAGTCTTGATTTAGGGAGACCTTATTGTTTCATTGGTTACTTCAAATTGTCAAAGAAAAAGGTGATTATGAGTCCTATGACTTTGTTTTAGCTTGATTAGCATAAAAAAGAACACTCCTATCACTAGTGCATTCAAAACGATCCTTACATCTCACACAAGTTTTCATTTTGGGAGACTTTCTTATTGTTTCTTAGTTATCTCAAATTGTTAAAATAAAGGTGATTATGAGTCCTATTACTTTGTTCTAGTTGAAATAAGCATCAAAAGGAGCACTCCCATCACTATCGCGTTCAAAAAGATGTGTAGACCTACACAAGTCTTCGTTTAGGGAGACCTTCATATTGTTTCTTTGATTGTTTCAAATTTACAAAGAAACAGGTGATTAAGAGTTATAATACTTCCTTCTAGTTTGATTAGCATCAAAAGGAGCAATCCCATCACTATCGCATCAAAAACGATCTGTAAACCTCACACAAGTATTCATTTAGGGAGACCTTCATATTGTTTCATTGGTTGTTTCAAATTTACAATGAAAGAGGTGATTAAGAGTCATATGACTTCGTTCTAGTTTGATTAGCGTCAAAAGGACAAACCCATGACTATCGCGTTCAAAATCATGCGTACATCTCACACAAGTCTTCATTTAGGGAGACCTTCTTATTGTTTCATTGGTTCTCTAAAATTATCAAAGAAAGAGGTGATTAGGAGTCCTATTACTTCGTTCTAATTTGACTAGCATCAAAAGGAGCAATCACGTGACTATCGTGTTAAAAACGATGCGTGCATCTTACACAAATCTTGATTTAGGTAGACCTTTTATTGTTTCATTGGTTTTCTCAAATTGTTAAAGAAAGAGGTGATTATGGTCCTATGACTTTGTTCTAGTTTGATTAGCATCAAAAGAATCAATACTATCACTAGTGCCTTCAAAACGATGCGTACATTTCACACAAGTTTTCATTTAAAGAGACCTTCTTATTATTTCATTAGTTCTCTAAAACTGTCAAAAAAAGAGGTGATTAGAAGTTTTATTACTACGTTCTAATTTGAACATCAAAAGAAGCAATCCTGTGACTATCGCGTTAAAAATGATGCGTAGATCTCACACAAGTCTTGATTTAGGGAGACCTTATTATTTCATTGGTTTTCTCAAATTGTCAAAAAAAGAGGTGAATATGAGTCCTATAACTTTTTTTAGCTTGATTAGCATAAAAAAGAACAATCCTATCACTAATGCCTTCAAAACGATCCTTTCATCCCACACAAGTTTTCATTTTGGGAGGCCTTCTTGTTGTTTCATTCGTTCTCTCAAATTGTCAAAATAAAGGTGATTATGAGTGCTATTACTTCGTTCTAGTAGAAATTAGCATCAAAAGGAGCAATCCAGTCACTATCGTGTCCAAAACGATGCATAGACCTCACACAAGTCTTTATTTAGGGAGACCTTCATATTATTTCATTGGTTGTTTCAAATTTACAAAGAAAGAGGTGATTAAGAGTTATATTACTTCGTTCTAGTTTGATTAGCATCAAATGGAGCAATCCCATCACTATCGGGACAAAAACGATCCGTAGACCTCACACAAGTATTCATTTAGGGAGACCTTCATATTGTTTCCTTGGGGGTTTCAAATTTACAAAGGTAGATTTGATTAAGAGTTGTATTACATCGTTCTAGTTTGATTAGCTTCTAATGGAGAAACCCATGACTCGCGTTCAAAACCATGCGTACATCTCACACAAGTCTTCATTTAAGCAGACCTTCTTATTATTTCAATGGTTCTCTAGAATTGTCAAATAAAGAGGTGATTAGGTGTCCTATTACTTCGTTCTAATTCCATGACTATCAGTTAAAAATGATGCGTACATCTCACACAAGTCTTGATTTAGGTAGACTTTCTTATTGTTTCATTGGTTCTCTCAAATTGTCAAAGAAAGATGTGATTATGAGTCCTATGACTTCGTTCTAGTTTTATTAGCTTTAAAAGGAACAATCTTATCACTAGAACCTTCAAAACGATCCGTACATCTCACACAAGTCTTTATTTAAGGAGACCTTATTGTTTCATTAGTTCTCTCAAATTGTCAAAATATAGGTGATTATGAGTCCTATAACTTCGATCTAGTTGAAATTAGCATCAAAAGAAGCAATCACATCACTATCGCGCCCAAAACGATGCGTAGACCTCACACAAGTCTTCATTTAGGGAGACCTTCATATTGTTTCATTGGTTGTTTCAAATTTACAAAGAAAGAGGTGATTAAGAGTCGTATGACTTCGTTCTAGTTTGATTAGCGTCAAAAGGAGAAACCCATGACTATCGCGTTCAAAATCATGCGTACATCTCACAGAAGTCTTCATTTAGGGAGACCTTATTGTTTCATTGGTTCTATAAATTGTCAAAGAAAGAGGTGATTAGGAGTCCTATTACTTCGTTCTAATTTGACTAGCATCAAAAGGAGCAATCCCGTGACTATCGCGTTAAAAACGATGCGTACGTCTCATACAACTCTTGATTTATGTAGACCTTCTTATTGTTTCATTGATTTTCTCAAATTTTTAAAGATAAAGGTGATTATGAGTCCTGCAACTTTGTTCTAATTTGATTAGTATTAAAAGAAGCAATACTATCACTAGTGCCTTCAAAACGATGCGTACATCTTAAACAAGTCTTCATTTAAGGAGGCCTTCTTATTATTTCATTAGTTCTCTAAAATTGTCAAAAAAAGAGATAATTAGAAGTTCTATACTTCGTTCTAATTTGATTAGAGTCAAAAGGAGCAATCTCATGACTATCGCGTTAAAAACGATGCGTACATCTCACACAAGTCTTGATTTAGGGAGACCTTATTGTTTCATTGGTTACTTCAAATTGTCAAAGAAAAAGGTGATTATGAGTCCTATGACTTTGTTTTAGCTTGATTAGCATAAAAAAGAACACTCCTATCACTAGTGCATTCAAAACGATCCTTACATCTCACACAAGTTTTCATTTTGGGAGACTTTCTTATTGTTTCTTAGTTATCTCAAATTGTTAAAATAAAGGTGATTATGAGTCCTATTACTTTGTTCTAGTTGAAATAAGCATCAAAAGGAGCACTCCCATCACTATCGCGTTCAAAAAGATGTGTAGACCTACACAAGTCTTCGTTTAGGGAGACCTTCATATTGTTTCTTTGATTGTTTCAAATTTACAAAGAAACAGGTGATTAAGAGTTATAATACTTCCTTCTAGTTTGATTAGCATCAAAAGGAGCAATCCCATCACTATCGCATCAAAAACGATCTGTAAACCTCACACAAGTATTCATTTAGGGAGACCTTCATATTGTTTCATTGGTTGTTTCAAATTTACAATGAAAGAGGTGATTAAGAGTCATATGACTTCGTTCTAGTTTGATTAGCGTCAAAAGGACAAACCCATGACTATCGCGTTCAAAATCATGCGTACATCTCACACAAGTCTTCATTTAGGGAGACCTTCTTATTGTTTCATTGGTTCTCTAAAATTATCAAAGAAAGAGGTGATTAGGAGTCCTATTACTTCGTTCTAATTTGACTAGCATCAAAAGGAGCAATCACGTGACTATCGTGTTAAAAACGATGCGTGCATCTTACACAAATCTTGATTTAGGTAGACCTTTTATTGTTTCATTGGTTTTCTCAAATTGTTAAAGAAAGAGGTGATTATGGTCCTATGACTTTGTTCTAGTTTGATTAGCATCAAAAGAATCAATACTATCACTAGTGCCTTCAAAACGATGCGTACATTTCACACAAGTTTTCATTTAAAGAGACCTTCTTATTATTTCATTAGTTCTCTAAAACTGTCAAAAAAAGAGGTGATTAGAAGTTTTATTACTACGTTCTAATTTGAACATCAAAAGAAGCAATCCTGTGACTATCGCGTTAAAAATGATGCGTAGATCTCACACAAGTCTTGATTTAGGGAGACCTTATTATTTCATTGGTTTTCTCAAATTGTCAAAAAAAGAGGTGAATATGAGTCCTATAACTTTTTTTAGCTTGATTAGCATAAAAAAGAACAATCCTATCACTAATGCCTTCAAAACGATCCTTTCATCCCACACAAGTTTTCATTTTGGGAGGCCTTCTTGTTGTTTCATTCGTTCTCTCAAATTGTCAAAATAAAGGTGATTATGAGTGCTATTACTTCGTTCTAGTAGAAATTAGCATCAAAAGGAGCAATCCAGTCACTATCGTGTCCAAAACGATGCATAGACCTCACACAAGTCTTTATTTAGGGAGACCTTCATATTATTTCATTGGTTGTTTCAAATTTACAAAGAAAGAGGTGATTAAGAGTTATATTACTTCGTTCTAGTTTGATTAGCATCAAATGGAGCAATCCCATCACTATCGGGACAAAAACGATCCGTAGACCTCACACAAGTATTCATTTAGGGAGACCTTCATATTGTTTCCTTGGGGGTTTCAAATTTACAAAGGTAGATTTGATTAAGAGTTGTATTACATCGTTCTAGTTTGATTAGCTTCTAATGGAGAAACCCATGACTCGCGTTCAAAACCATGCGTACATCTCACACAAGTCTTCATTTAAGCAGACCTTCTTATTATTTCAATGGTTCTCTAGAATTGTCAAATAAAGAGGTGATTAGGTGTCCTATTACTTCGTTCTAATTCCATGACTATCAGTTAAAAATGATGCGTACATCTCACACAAGTCTTGATTTAGGTAGACTTTCTTATTGTTTCATTGGTTCTCTCAAATTGTCAAAGAAAGATGTGATTATGAGTCCTATGACTTCGTTCTAGTTTTATTAGCTTTAAAAGGAACAATCTTATCACTAGAACCTTCAAAACGATCCGTACATCTCACACAAGTCTTTATTTAAGGAGACCTTATTGTTTCATTAGTTCTCTCAAATTGTCAAAATATAGGTGATTATGAGTCCTATAACTTCGATCTAGTTGAAATTAGCATCAAAAGAAGCAATCACATCACTATCGCGCCCAAAACGATGCGTAGACCTCACACAAGTCTTCATTTAGGGAGACCTTCATATTGTTTCATTGGTTGTTTCAAATTTACAAAGAAAGAGGTGATTAAGAGTCGTATGACTTCGTTCTAGTTTGATTAGCGTCAAAAGGAGAAACCCATGACTATCGCGTTCAAAATCATGCGTACATCTCACAGAAGTCTTCATTTAGGGAGACCTTATTGTTTCATTGGTTCTATAAATTGTCAAAGAAAGAGGTGATTAGGAGTCCTATTACTTCGTTCTAATTTGACTAGCATCAAAAGGAGCAATCCCGTGACTATCGCGTTAAAAACGATGCGTACGTCTCATACAACTCTTGATTTATGTAGACCTTCTTATTGTTTCATTGATTTTCTCAAATTTTTAAAGATAAAGGTGATTATGAGTCCTGCAACTTTGTTCTAATTTGATTAGTATTAAAAGAAGCAATACTATCACTAGTGCCTTCAAAACGATGCGTACATCTTAAACAAGTCTTCATTTAAGGAGGCCTTCTTATTATTTCATTAGTTCTCTAAAATTGTCAAAAAAAGAGATAATTAGAAGTTCTATACTTCGTTCTAATTTGATTAGAGTCAAAAGGAGCAATCTCATGACTATCGCGTTAAAAATGATGCGTACATCTCACACAAGTCTTGATTTAGGGAGACCTTATTGTTTCATTGGTTACTTCAAATTGTCAAAGAAAAAGGTGATTATGAGTCCTATGACTTTGTTTTAGCTTGATTAGCATAAAAAAGAACACTCCTATCACTAGTGCATTCAAAACGATCCTTACATCTCACACAAGTTTTCATTTTGGGAGACTTTCTTATTGTTTCTTAGTTATCTCAAATTGTTAAAATAAAGGTGATTATGAGTCCTATTACTTTGTTCTAGTTGAAATAAGCATCAAAAGGAGCACTCCCATCACTATCGCGTTCAAAAAGATGTGTAGACCTACACAAGTCTTCGTTTAGGGAGACCTTCATATTGTTTCTTTGATTGTTTCAAATTTACAAAGAAACAGGTGATTAAGAGTTATAATACTTCCTTCTAGTTTGATTAGCATCAAAAGGAGCAATCCCATCACTATCGCATCAAAAACGATCTGTAAACCTCACACAAGTATTCATTTAGGGAGACCTTCATATTGTTTCATTGGTTGTTTCAAATTTACAATGAAAGAGGTGATTAAGAGTCATATGACTTCGTTCTAGTTTGATTAGCGTCAAAAGGACAAACCCATGACTATCGCGTTCAAAATCATGCGTACATCTCACACAAGTCTTCATTTAGGGAGACCTTCTTATTGTTTCATTGGTTCTCTAAAATTATCAAAGAAAGAGGTGATTAGGAGTCCTATTACTTCGTTCTAATTTGACTAGCATCAAAAGGAGCAATCCCGTGACTATCGTGTTAAAAACGATGCGTGCATCTTACACAAATCTTGATTTAGGTAGACCTTTTATTGTTTCATTGGTTTTCTCAAATTGTTAAAGAAAGAGGTGATTATGGTCCTATGACTTTGTTCTAGTTTGATTAGCATCAAAAGAATCAATACTATCACTAGTGCCTTCAAAACGATGCGTACATTTCACACAAGTTTTCATTTAAAGAGACCTTCTTATTATTTCATTAGTTCTCTAAAACTGTCAAAAAAAGAGGTGATTAGAAGTTTTATTACTACGTTCTAATTTGAACATCAAAAGAAGCAATCCTGTGACTATCGCGTTAAAAATGATGCGTAGATCTCACACAAGTCTTGATTTAGGGAGACCTTATTATTTCATTGGTTTTCTCAAATTGTCAAAAAAAGAGGTGAATATGAGTCCTATAACTTTTTTTAGCTTGATTAGCATAAAAAAGAACAATCCTATCACTAATGCCTTCAAAACGATCCTTTCATCCCACACAAGTTTTCATTTTGGGAGGCCTTCTTGTTGTTTCATTCGTTCTCTCAAATTGTCAAAATAAAGGTGATTATGAGTGCTATTACTTCGTTCTAGTAGAAATTAGCATCAAAAGGAGCAATCCAGTCACTATCGTGTCCAAAACGATGCATAGACCTCACACAAGTCTTTATTTAGGGAGACCTTCATATTATTTCATTGGTTGTTTCAAATTTACAAAGAAAGAGGTGATTAAGAGTTATATTACTTCGTTCTAGTTTGATTAGCATCAAACGGAGCAATCCCATCACTATCGGGACAAAAACGATCCGTAGACCTCACACAAGTATTCATTTAGGGAGACCTTCATATTGTTTCCTTGGGGGTTTCAAATTTACAAAGGTAGATTTGATTAAGAGTTGTATTACATCGTTCTAGTTTGATTAGCTTCTAATGGAGAAACCCATGACTCGCGTTCAAAACCATGCGTACATCTCACACAAGTCTTCATTTAAGCAGACCTTCTTATTATTTCAATGGTTCTCTAGAATTGTCAAATAAAGAGGTGATTAGGTGTCCTATTACTTCGTTCTAATTCCATGACTATCAGTTAAAAATGATGCGTACATCTCACACAAGTCTTGATTTAGGTAGACTTTCTTATTGTTTCATTGGTTCTCTCAAATTGTCAAAGAAAGATGTGATTATGAGTCCTATGACTTCGTTCTAGTTTTATTAGCTTTAAAAGGAACAATCTTATCACTAGAACCTTCAAAACGATCCGTACATCTCACACAAGTCTTTATTTAAGGAGACCTTATTGTTTCATTAGTTCTCTCAAATTGTCAAAATATAGGTGATTATGAGTCCTATAACTTCGATCTAGTTGAAATTAGCATCAAAAGAAGCAATCACATCACTATCGCGCCCAAAACGATGCGTAGACCTCACACAAGTCTTCATTTAGGGAGACCTTCATATTGTTTCATTGGTTGTTTCAAATTTACAAAGAAAGAGGTGATTAAGAGTCGTATGACTTCGTTCTAGTTTGATTAGCGTCAAAAGGAGAAACCCATGACTATCGCGTTCAAAATCATGCGTACATCTCACAGAAGTCTTCATTTAGGGAGACCTTATTGTTTCATTGGTTCTATAAATTGTCAAAGAAAGAGGTGATTAGGAGTCCTATTACTTCGTTCTAATTTGACTAGCATCAAAAGGAGCAATCCCGTGACTATCGCGTTAAAAACGATGCGTACGTCTCATACAACTCTTGATTTATGTAGACCTTCTTATTGTTTCATTGATTTTCTCAAATTTTTAAAGATAAAGGTGATTATGAGTCCTGCAACTTTGTTCTAATTTGATTAGTATTAAAAGAAGCAATACTATCACTAGTGCCTTCAAAACGATGCGTACATCTTAAACAAGTCTTCATTTAAGGAGGCCTTCTTATTATTTCATTAGTTCTCTAAAATTGTCAAAAAAAGAGATAATTAGAAGTTCTATACTTCGTTCTAATTTGATTAGAGTCAAAAGGAGCAATCTCATGACTATCGCGTTAAAAACGATGCGTACATCTCACACAAGTCTTGATTTAGGGAGACCTTATTGTTTCATTGGTTACTTCAAATTGTCAAAGAAAAAGGTGATTATGAGTCCTATGACTTTGTTTTAGCTTGATTAGCATAAAAAAGAACACTCCTATCACTAGTGCATTCAAAACGATCCTTACATCTCACACAAGTTTTCATTTTGGGAGACTTTCTTATTGTTTCTTAGTTATCTCAAATTGTTAAAATAAAGGTGATTATGAGTCCTATTACTTTGTTCTAGTTGAAATAAGCATCAAAAGGAGCACTCCCATCACTATCGCGTTCAAAAAGATGTGTAGACCTACACAAGTCTTCGTTTAGGGAGACCTTCATATTGTTTCTTTGATTGTTTCAAATTTACAAAGAAACAGGTGATTAAGAGTTATAATACTTCCTTCTAGTTTGATTAGCATCAAAAGGAGCAATCCCATCACTATCGCATCAAAAACGATCTGTAAACCTCACACAAGTATTCATTTAGGGAGACCTTCATATTGTTTCATTGGTTGTTTCAAATTTACAATGAAAGAGGTGATTAAGAGTCATATGACTTCGTTCTAGTTTGATTAGCGTCAAAAGGACAAACCCATGACTATCGCGTTCAAAATCATGCGTACATCTCACACAAGTCTTCATTTAGGGAGACCTTCTTATTGTTTCATTGGTTCTCTAAAATTATCAAAGAAAGAGGTGATTAGGAGTCCTATTACTTCGTTCTAATTTGACTAGCATCAAAAGGAGCAATCACGTGACTATCGTGTTAAAAACGATGCGTGCATCTTACACAAATCTTGATTTAGGTAGACCTTTTATTGTTTCATTGGTTTTCTCAAATTGTTAAAGAAAGAGGTGATTATGGTCCTATGACTTTGTTCTAGTTTGATTAGCATCAAAAGAATCAATACTATCACTAGTGCCTTCAAAACGATGCGTACATTTCACACAAGTTTTCATTTAAAGAGACCTTCTTATTATTTCATTAGTTCTCTAAAACTGTCAAAAAAAGAGGTGATTAGAAGTTTTATTACTACGTTCTAATTTGAACATCAAAAGAAGCAATCCTGTGACTATCGCGTTAAAAATGATGCGTAGATCTCACACAAGTCTTGATTTAGGGAGACCTTATTATTTCATTGGTTTTCTCAAATTGTCAAAAAAAGAGGTGAATATGAGTCCTATAACTTTTTTTAGCTTGATTAGCATAAAAAAGAACAATCCTATCACTAATGCCTTCAAAACGATCCTTTCATCCCACACAAGTTTTCATTTTGGGAGGCCTTCTTGTTGTTTCATTCGTTCTCTCAAATTGTCAAAATAAAGGTGATTATGAGTGCTATTACTTCGTTCTAGTAGAAATTAGCATCAAAAGGAGCAATCCAGTCACTATCGTGTCCAAAACGATGCATAGACCTCACACAAGTCTTTATTTAGGGAGACCTTCATATTATTTCATTGGTTGTTTCAAATTTACAAAGAAAGAGGTGATTAAGAGTTATATTACTTCGTTCTAGTTTGATTAGCATCAAACGGAGCAATCCCATCACTATCGGGACAAAAACGATCCGTAGACCTCACACAAGTATTCATTTAGGGAGACCTTCATATTGTTTCCTTGGGGGTTTCAAATTTACAAAGGTAGATTTGATTAAGAGTTGTATTACATCGTTCTAGTTTGATTAGCTTCTAATGGAGAAACCCATGACTCGCGTTCAAAACCATGCGTACATCTCACACAAGTCTTCATTTAAGCAGACCTTCTTATTATTTCAATGGTTCTCTAGAATTGTCAAATAAAGAGGTGATTAGGTGTCCTATTACTTCGTTCTAATTCCATGACTATCAGTTAAAAATGATGCGTACATCTCACACAAGTCTTGATTTAGGTAGACTTTCTTATTGTTTCATTGGTTCTCTCAAATTGTCAAAGAAAGATGTGATTATGAGTCCTATGACTTCGTTCTAGTTTTATTAGCTTTAAAAGGAACAATCTTATCACTAGAACCTTCAAAACGATCCGTACATCTCACACAAGTCTTTATTTAAGGAGACCTTATTGTTTCATTAGTTCTCTCAAATTGTCAAAATATAGGTGATTATGAGTCCTATAACTTCGATCTAGTTGAAATTAGCATCAAAAGAAGCAATCACATCACTATCGCGCCCAAAACGATGCGTAGACCTCACACAAGTCTTCATTTAGGGAGACCTTCATATTGTTTCATTGGTTGTTTCAAATTTACAAAGAAAGAGGTGATTAAGAGTCGTATGACTTCGTTCTAGTTTGATTAGCGTCAAAAGGAGAAACCCATGACTATCGCGTTCAAAATCATGCGTACATCTCACAGAAGTCTTCATTTAGGGAGACCTTATTGTTTCATTGGTTCTATAAATTGTCAAAGAAAGAGGTGATTAGGAGTCCTATTACTTCGTTCTAATTTGACTAGCATCAAAAGGAGCAATCCCGTGACTATCGCGTTAAAAACGATGCGTACGTCTCATACAACTCTTGATTTATGTAGACCTTCTTATTGTTTCATTGATTTTCTCAAATTTTTAAAGATAAAGGTGATTATGAGTCCTGCAACTTTGTTCTAATTTGATTAGTATTAAAAGAAGCAATACTATCACTAGTGCCTTCAAAACGATGCGTACATCTTAAACAAGTCTTCATTTAAGGAGGCCTTCTTATTATTTCATTAGTTCTCTAAAATTGTCAAAAAAAGAGATAATTAGGAGTTCTATACTTCGTTCTAATTTGATTAGAGTCAAAAGGAGCAATCTCATGACTATCGCGTTAAAAACGATGCGTACATCTCACACAAGTCTTGATTTAGGGAGACCTTCTTATTGTTTCATTGGTTACTTCAAATTGTCAAAGAAAAAGGTGATTATGAGTCCTATGACTTTGTTTTAGCTTGATTAGCATAAAAAAGAACACTCCTATCACTAGTGCATTCAAAACGATCCTTACATCTCACACAAGTTTTCATTTTGGGAGACCTTCTTATTGTTTCTTAGTTATCTCAAATTGTTAAAATAAAGGTGATTATGAGTCCTATTACTTTGTTCTAGTTGAAATAAGCATCAAAAGGAGCACTCCCATCACTATCGCGTTCAAAAAGATGTGTAGACCTACACAAGTCTTCGTTTAGGGAGACCTTCATATTGTTTCTTTGATTGTTTCAAATTTACAAAGAAACAGGTGATTAAGAGTTATAATACTTCCTTCTAGTTTGATTAGCATCAAAAGGAGCAATCCCATCACTATCGCATCAAAAACGATCTGTAAACCTCACACAAGTATTCATTTAGGGAGACCTTCATATTGTTTCATTGGTTGTTTCAAATTTACAATGAAAGAGGTGATTAAGAGTCATATGACTTCGTTCTAGTTTGATTAGCGTCAAAAGGACAAACCCATGACTATCGCGTTCAAAATCATGCGTACATCTCACACAAGTCTTCATTTAGGGAGACCTTCTTATTGTTTCATTGGTTCTCTAAAATTATCAAAGAAAGAGGTGATTAGGAGTCCTATTACTTCGTTCTAATTTGACTAGCATCAAAAGGAGCAATCCCGTGACTATCGTGTTAAAAACGATGCGTGCATCTTACACAAATCTTGATTTAGGTAGACCTTTTATTGTTTCATTGGTTTTCTCAAATTGTTAAAGAAAGAGGTGATTATGGTCCTATGACTTTGTTCTAGTTTGATTAGCATCAAAAGAATCAATACTATCACTAGTGCCTTCAAAACGATGCGTACATTTCACACAAGTTTTCATTTAAAGAGACCTTCTTATTATTTCATTAGTTCTCTAAAACTGTCAAAAAAAGAGGTGATTAGAAGTTTTATTACTACGTTCTAATTTGAACATCAAAAGAAGCAATCCTGTGACTATCGCGTTAAAAATGATGCGTAGATCTCACACAAGTCTTGATTTAGGGAGACCTTATTATTTCATTGGTTTTCTCAAATTGTCAAAAAAAGAGGTGAATATGAGTCCTATAACTTTTTTTAGCTTGATTAGCATAAAAAAGAACAATCCTATCACTAATGCCTTCAAAACGATCCTTTCATCCCACACAAGTTTTCATTTTGGGAGGCCTTCTTGTTGTTTCATTCGTTCTCTCAAATTGTCAAAATAAAGGTGATTATGAGTGCTATTACTTCGTTCTAGTAGAAATTAGCATCAAAAGGAGCAATCCAGTCACTATCGTGTCCAAAACGATGCATAGACCTCACACAAGTCTTTATTTAGGGAGACCTTCATATTATTTCATTGGTTGTTTCAAATTTACAAAGAAAGAGGTGATTAAGAGTTATATTACTTCGTTCTAGTTTGATTAGCATCAAACGGAGCAATCCCATCACTATCGGGACAAAAACGATCCGTAGACCTCACACAAGTATTCATTTAGGGAGACCTTCATATTGTTTCCTTGGGGGTTTCAAATTTACAAAGGTAGTTGTATTACATCGTTCTAGTTTGATTAGCTTCTAATGGAGAAACCCATGACTCGCGTTCAAAACCATGCGTACATCTCACACAAGTCTTCATTTAAGCAGACCTTCTTATTATTTCAATGGTTCTCTAGAATTGTCAAATAAAGAGGTGATTAGGTGTCCTATTACTTCGTTCTAATTCCATGACTATCAGTTAAAAATGATGCGTACATCTCACACAAGTCTTGATTTAGGTAGACTTTCTTATTGTTTCATTGGTTCTCTCAAATTGTCAAAGAAAGATGTGATTATGAGTCCTATGACTTCGTTCTAGTTTTATTAGCTTTAAAAGGAACAATCTTATCACTAGAACCTTCAAAACGATCCGTACATCTCACACAAGTCTTTATTTAAGGAGACCTTATTGTTTCATTAGTTCTCTCAAATTGTCAAAATATAGGTGATTATGAGTCCTATAACTTCGATCTAGTTGAAATTAGCATCAAAAGGAGCAATCACATCACTATCGCGCCCAAAACGATGCGTAGACCTCACACAAGTCTTCATTTAGGGAGACCTTCATATTGTTTCATTGGTTGTTTCAAATTTACAAAGAAAGAGGTGATTAAGAGTCGTATGACTTCGTTCTAGTTTGATTAGCGTCAAAAGGAGAAACCCATGACTATCGCGTTCAAAATCATGCGTACATCTCACAGAAGTCTTCATTTAGGGAGACCTTATTGTTTCATTGGTTCTATAAATTGTCAAAGAAAGAGGTGATTAGGAGTCCTATTACTTCGTTCTAATTTGACTAGCATCAAAAGGAGCAATCCCGTGACTATCGCGTTAAAAACGATGCGTACGTCTCATACAACTCTTGATTTATGTAGACCTTCTTATTGTTTCATTGATTTTCTCAAATTTTTAAAGATAAAGGTGATTATGAGTCCTGCAACTTTGTTCTAATTTGATTAGTATTAAAAGAAGCAATACTATCACTAGTGCCTTCAAAACGATGCGTACATCTTAAACAAGTCTTCATTTAAGGAGGCCTTCTTATTATTTCATTAGTTCTCTAAAATTGTCAAAAAAAGAGATAATTAGGAGTTCTATACTTCGTTCTAATTAGATTAGAGTCAAAAGGAGCAATCCCATGACTATCGCGTTAAAAACGATGCGTACATCTCACACAAGTCTTGATTTAGGGAGACCTTCTTATTGTTTCATTGGTTACTTCAAATTGTCAAAGAAAAAGGTGATTATGAGTCCTATGACTTTGTTTTAGCTTGATTAGTATAAAAAAGAACAATCCTATCACTAGTGCATTCAAAACGATCCTTACATCTCACACAAGTTTTCATTTTGGGAGACCTTCTTATTGTTTCTTAGTTATCTCAAATTGTTAAAATAAAGGTGATTATGAGTCCTATTACTTTGTTCTAGTTGAAATAAGCATCAAAAGGAGCACTCCCATCACTATCGCGTTCAAAAAGATGTGTAGACCTACACAAGTCTTCGTTTAGGGAGACCTTCATATTGTTTCTTTGATTGTTTCAAATTTACAAAGAAACAGGTGATTAAGAGTTATAATACTTCCTTCTAGTTTGATTAGCATCAAAAGGAGCAATCCCATCACTATCGCATCAAAAACGATCCGTAAACCTCACACAAGTATTCATTTAGGGAGACCTTCATATTGTTTCATTGGTTGTTTCAAATTTACAATGAAAGAGGTGATTAAGAGTCATATGACTTCGTTCTAGTTTGATTAACGTCAAAAGGACAAACCCATGACTATCGCGTTCAAATCATGCGTACATCTCACACAAGTCTTCATTTAGGGAGACCTTCTTATTGTTTCTTTGGTTCTCTAAAATTATCAAAGAAAGAGGTGATTAGGAGTCCTATTACTTCGTTCTAATTTGACTAGCATCAAAAAGAGCAATCCCGTGACTATCGTGTTAAAAACGATGCGTGCATCTCACACAAATCTTGATTTAGGTAGACCTTTTATTGTTTCATTGGTTTTCTCAAATTGTTAAAGAAAGAGGTGATTATGGTCCTATGACTTTGTTCTAGTTTGATTAGCATCAAAAGAATCAATACTATCACTAGTGCCTTCAAAACGATGCGTACATTTCACACAAGTTTTCATTTAAAGAGACCTTCTTATTATTTCATTAGTTCTCTAAAACTGTCAAAAAAAGAGGTGATTAGAAGTTTTATTACTACGTTCTAATTTGAACATCAAAAGAAGCAATCCTGTGACTATCGCGTTAAAAATGATGCGTAGATCTCACACAAGTCTTGATTTAGGGAGACCTTATTATTTCATTGGTTTTCTCAAATTGTCAAAAAAAGAGATGAATATGAGTCCTATAACTTTTTTTAGCTTGATTAGCATAAAAAAGAACAATCCTATCACTAATGCCTTCAAAACGATCCTTTCATCCCACACAAGTTTTCATTTTGGGAGGCCTTCTTGTTGTTTCATTCGTTCTCTCAAATTGTCAAAATAAAGGTGATTATGAGTGCTATTACTTCGTTCTAGTAGAAATTAGCATCAAAAGGAGCAATCCAGTCACTATCTTGTCCAAAACGATGCATAGACCTCACACAAGTCTTTATTTAGGGAGACCTTCATATTATTTCATTGGTTGTTTCAAATTTACAAAGAAAGAGGTGATTAAGAGTTATATTACTTCGTTCTAGTTTGATTAGCATCAAACGGAGCAATCCCATCACTATCGGGACAAAAACGATCCGTAGACCTCACACAAGTATTCATTTAGGGAGACCTTCATATTGTTTCCTTGGGGGTTTCAAATTTACAAAGGTAGATTTGATTAAGAGTTGTATTACATCGTTCTAGTTTGATTAGCTTCTAATGGAGAAACCCATGACTCGCGTTCAAAACCATGCGTACATCTCACACAAGTCTTCATTTAAGCAGACCTTCTTATTATTTCAATGGTTCTCTAGAATTGTCAAATAAAGAGGTGATTAGGTGTCCTATTACTTCGTTCTAATTCCATGACTATCAGTTAAAAATGATGCGTACATCTCACACAAGTCTTGATTTAGGTAGACTTTCTTATTGTTTCATTGGTTCTCTCAAATTGTCAAAGAAAGATGTGATTAGGAGTCCTATGACTTCGTTCTAGTTTTATTAGCTTTAAAAGGAACAATCTTATCACTAGAACCTTCAAAACGATCCGTACATCTCACACAAGTCTTTATTTAAGGAGACCTTATTGTTTCATTAGTTCTCTCAAATTGTCAAAATATAGGTGATTATGAGTCCTATAACTTCGATCTAGTTGAAATTAGCATCAAAAGGAGCAATCACATCACTATCGCGCCCAAAACGATGCGTAGACCTCACACAAGTCTTCATTTAGGGAGACCTTCATATTGTTTCATTGGTTGTTTCAAATTTACAAAGAAAGAGGTGATTAAGAGTCGTATGACTTCGTTCTAGTTTGATTAGCGTCAAAAGGAGAAACCCATGACTATCGCGTTCAAAATCATGCGTACATCTCACAGAAGTCTTCATTTAGGGAGACCTTATTGTTTCATTGGTTCTATAAATTGTCAAAGAAAGAGGTGATTAGGAGTCCTATTACTTCGTTCTAATTTGACTAGCATCAAAAGGAGCAATCCCGTGACTATCGCGTTAAAAACGATGCGTACGTCTCATACAACTCTTGATTTATGTAGACCTTCTTATTGTTTCATTGATTTTCTCAAATTTTTAAAGATAAAGGTGATTATGAGTCCTGCAACTTTGTTCTAATTTGATTAGTATTAAAAGAAGCAATACTATCACTAGTGCCTTCAAAACGATGCGTACATCTTAAACAAGTCTTCATTTAAGGAGGCCTTCTTATTATTTCATTAGTTCTCTAAAATTGTCAAAAAAAGAGATAATTAGGAGTTCTATACTTCGTTCTAATTAGATTAGAGTCAAAAGGAGCAATCCCATGACTATCGCGTTAAAAACGATGCGTACATCTCACACAAGTCTTGATTTAGGGAGACCTTCTTATTGTTTCATTGGTTACTTCAAATTGTCAAAGAAAAAGGTGATTATGAGTCCTATGACTTTGTTTTAGCTTGATTAGTATAAAAAAGAACAATCCTATCACTAGTGCATTCAAAACGATCCTTACATCTCACACAAGTTTTCATTTTGGGAGACCTTCTTATTGTTTCTTAGTTATCTCAAATTGTTAAAATAAAGGTGATTATGAGTCCTATTACTTTGTTCTAGTTGAAATAAGCATCAAAAGGAGCACTCCCATCACTATCGCGTTCAAAAAGATGTGTAGACCTACACAAGTCTTCGTTTAGGGAGACCTTCATATTGTTTCTTTGATTGTTTCAAATTTACAAAGAAACAGGTGATTAAGAGTTATAATACTTCCTTCTAGTTTGATTAGCATCAAAAGGAGCAATCCCATCACTATCGCATCAAAAACGATCCGTAAACCTCACACAAGTATTCATTTAGGGAGACCTTCATATTGTTTCATTGGTTGTTTCAAATTTACAATGAAAGAGGTGATTAAGAGTCATATGACTTCGTTCTAGTTTGATTAGCGTCAAAAGGACAAACCCATGACTATCGCGTTCAAATCATGCGTACATCTCACACAAGTCTTCATTTAGGGAGACCTTCTTATTGTTTCTTTGGTTCTCTAAAATTATCAAAGAAAGAGGTGATTAGGAGTCCTATTACTTCGTTCTAATTTGACTAGCATCAAAAAGAGCAATCCCGTGACTATCGTGTTAAAAACGATGCGTGCATCTCACACAAATCTTGATTTAGGTAGACCTTTTATTGTTTCATTGGTTTTCTCAAATTGTTAAAGAAAGAGGTGATTATGGTCCTATGACTTTGTTCTAGTTTGATTAGCATCAAAAGAATCAATACTATCACTAGTGCCTTCAAAACGATGCGTACATTTCACACAAGTTTTCATTTAAAGAGACCTTCTTATTATTTCATTAGTTCTCTAAAACTGTCAAAAAAAGAGGTGATTAGAAGTTTTATTACTACGTTCTAATTTGAACATCAAAAGAAGCAATCCTGTGACTATCGCGTTAAAAATGATGCGTAGATCTCACACAAGTCTTGATTTAGGGAGACCTTATTATTTCATTGGTTTTCTCAAATTGTCAAAAAAAGAGATGAATATGAGTCCTATAACTTTTTTTAGCTTGATTAGCATAAAAAAGAACAATCCTATCACTAATGCCTTCAAAACGATCCTTTCATCCCACACAAGTTTTCATTTTGGGAGGCCTTCTTGTTGTTTCATTCGTTCTCTCAAATTGTCAAAATAAAGGTGATTATGAGTGCTATTACTTCGTTCTAGTAGAAATTAGCATCAAAAGGAGCAATCCAGTCACTATCTTGTCCAAAACGATGCATAGACCTCACACAAGTCTTTATTTAGGGAGACCTTCATATTATTTCATTGGTTGTTTCAAATTTACAAAGAAAGAGGTGATTAAGAGTTATATTACTTCGTTCTAGTTTGATTAGCATCAAACGGAGCAATCCCATCACTATCGGGACAAAAACGATCCGTAGACCTCACACAAGTATTCATTTAGGGAGACCTTCATATTGTTTCCTTGGGGGTTTCAAATTTACAAAGGTAGATTTGATTAAGAGTTGTATTACATCGTTCTAGTTTGATTAGCTTCTAATGGAGAAACCCATGACTCACGTTCAAAACCATGCGTACATCTCACACAAGTCTTCATTTAAGCAGACCTTCTTATTATTTCAATGGTTCTCTAGAATTGTCAAATAAAGAGGTGATTAGGTGTCCTATTACTTCGTTCTAATTCCATGACTATCAGTTAAAAATGATGCGTACATCTCACACAAGTCTTGATTTAGGTAGACTTTCTTATTGTTTCATTGGTTCTCTCAAATTGTCAAAGAAAGATGTGATTAGGAGTCCTATGACTTCGTTCTAGTTTGATTAGCTTTAAAAGGAACAATCTTATCACTAGAACCTTCAAAACGATCCGTATATCTCACACAAGTCTTTATTTAAGGAGACCTTATTGTTTCATTAGTTCTCTCAAATTGTCAAAATATAGGTGATTATGAGTCCTATAACTTCGATCTAGTTGAAATTAGCATCAAAAGGAGCAATCACATCACTATCGCGCCCAAAACGATGCGTAGACCTCACACAAGTCTTCATTTAGGGAGACCTTCATATTGTTTCATTGGTTGTTTCAAATTTACAAAGAAAGAGGTGATTAAGAGTCGTATGACTTCGTTCTAGTTTGATTAGCGTCAAAAGGACAAACCCATGACTATCGCGTTCAAATCATGCGTACATCTTACACAAGTCTTCATTTAGGGAGACCTTCTTATTGTTTCTTTGGTTCTCTAAAATTATCAAAGAAAGAGGTGATTAGGAGTCCTATTACTTCGTTCTAATTTGACTAGCATCAAAAAGAGCAATCCCGTGACTATCGTGTTAAAAACGATGCGTGCATCTCACACAAATCTTGATTTAGGTAGACCTTTTATTGTTTCATTGGTTTTCTCAAATTGTTAAAGAAAGAGGTGATTATGGTCCTATGACTTTGTTCTAGTTTGATTAGCATCAAAAGAATCAATACTATCACTAGTGCCTTCAAAACGATGCGTACATTTCACACAAGTTTTCATTTAAAGAGACCTTCTTATTATTTCATTAGTTCTCTAAAACTGTCAAAAAAAGAGGTGATTAGAAGTTTTATTACTACGTTCTAATTTGAACATCAAAAGAAGCAATCCTGTGACTATCGCGTTAAAAATGATGCGTAGATCTCACACAAGTCTTGATTTAGGGAGACCTTATTATTTCATTGGTTTTCTCAAATTGTCAAAAAAAGAGATGAATATGAGTCCTATAACTTTTTTTAGCTTGATTAGCATAAAAAAGAACAATCCTATCACTAATGCCTTCAAAACGATCCTTTCATCCCACACAAGTTTTCATTTTGGGAGGCCTTCTTGTTGTTTCATTCGTTCTCTCAAATTGTCAAAATAAAGGTGATTATGAGTGCTATTACTTCGTTCTAGTAGAAATTAGCATCAAAAGGAGCAATCCAGTCACTATCTTGTCCAAAACGATGCATAGACCTCACACAAGTCTTTATTTAGGGAGACCTTCATATTATTTCATTGGTTGTTTCAAATTTACAAAGAAAGAGGTGATTAAGAGTTATATTACTTCGTTCTAGTTTGATTAGCATCAAACGGAGCAATCCCATCACTATCGGGACAAAAACGATCCGTAGACCTCACACAAGTATTCATTTAGGGAGACCTTCATATTGTTTCCTTGGGGGTTTCAAATTTACAAAGGTAGATTTGATTAAGAGTTGTATTACATCGTTCTAGTTTGATTAGCTTCTAATGGAGAAACCCATGACTCGCGTTCAAAACCATGCGTACATCTCACACAAGTCTTCATTTAAGCAGACCTTCTTATTATTTCAATGGTTCTCTAGAATTGTCAAATAAAGAGGTGATTAGGTGTCCTATTACTTCGTTCTAATTCCATGACTATCAGTTAAAAATGATGCGTACATCTCACACAAGTCTTGATTTAGGTAGACTTTCTTATTGTTTCATTGGTTCTCTCAAATTGTCAAAGAAAGATGTGATTAGGAGTCCTATGACTTCGTTCTAGTTTGATTAGCTTTAAAAGGAACAATCTTATCACTAGAACCTTCAAAACGATCCGTATATCTCACACAAGTCTTTATTTAAGGAGACCTTATTGTTTCATTAGTTCTCTCAAATTGTCAAAATATAGGTGATTATGAGTCCTATAACTTCGATCTAGTTGAAATTAGCATCAAAAGGAGCAATCACATCACTATCGCGCCCAAAACGATGCGTAGACCTCACACAAGTCTTCATTTAGGGAGACCTTCATATTGTTTCATTGGTTGTTTCAAATTTACAAAGAAAGAGGTGATTAAGAGTCGTATGACTTCGTTCTAGTTTGATTAGCGTCAAAAGGACAAACCCATGACTATCGCGTTCAAATCATGCGTACATCTCACACAAGTCTTCATTTAGGGAGACCTTTTTATTGTTTCTTTGGTTCTCTAAAATTGTCAAAGAAAGAGGTGATTAGGAGTCCTATTACTTCGTTCTAATTTGACTAGCATCAAAAAGAGCAATCCCGTGACTATCGTGTTAAAAACGATGCGTGCATCTCACACAAATCTTGATTTAGGTAGACCTTTTATTGTTTCATTGGTTTTCTCAAATTGTTAAAGAAAGAGGTGATTATGGTCCTATGACTTTGTTCTAGTTTGATTAGCATCAAAAGAATCAATACTATCACTAGTGCCTTCAAAACGATGCGTACATTTCACACAAGTTTTCATTTAAAGAGACCTTCTTATTATTTCATTAGTTCTCTAAAACTGTCAAAAAAAGAGGTGATTAGAAGTTTTATTACTACGTTCTAATTTGAACATCAAAAGAAGCAATCCTGTGACTATCGCGTTAAAAATGATGCGTAGATCTCACACAAGTCTTGATTTAGGGAGACCTTATTATTTCATTGGTTTTCTCAAATTGTCAAAAAAAGAGATGAATATGAGTCCTATAACTTTTTTTAGCTTGATTAGCATAAAAAAGAACAATCCTATCACTAATGCCTTCAAAACGATCCTTTCATCCCACACAAGTTTTCATTTTGGGAGGCCTTCTTGTTGTTTCATTCGTTCTCTCAAATTGTCAAAATAAAGGTGATTATGAGTGCTATTACTTCGTTCTAGTAGAAATTAGCATCAAAAGGAGCAATCCAGTCACTATCTTGTCCAAAACGATGCATAGACCTCACACAAGTCTTTATTTAGGGAGACCTTCATATTATTTCATTGGTTGTTTCAAATTTACAAAGAAAGAGGTGATTAAGAGTTATATTACTTCGTTCTAGTTTGATTAGCATCAAACGGAGCAATCCCATCACTATCGGGACAAAAACGATCCGTAGACCTCACACAAGTATTCATTTAGGGAGACCTTCATATTGTTTCCTTGGGGGTTTCAAATTTACAAAGGTAGATTTGATTAAGAGTTGTATTACATCGTTCTAGTTTGATTAGCTTCTAATGGAGAAACCCATGACTCACGTTCAAAACCATGCGTACATCTCACACAAGTCTTCATTTAAGCAGACCTTCTTATTATTTCAATGGTTCTCTAGAATTGTCAAATAAAGAGGTGATTAGGTGTCCTATTACTTCGTTCTAATTCCATGACTATCAGTTAAAAATGATGCGTACATCTCACACAAGTCTTGATTTAGGTAGACTTTCTTATTGTTTCATTGGTTCTCTCAAATTGTCAAAGAAAGATGTGATTAGGAGTCCTATGACTTCGTTCTAGTTTGATTAGCTTTAAAAGGAACAATCTTATCACTAGAACCTTCAAAACGATCCGTATATCTCACACAAGTCTTTATTTAAGGAGACCTTATTGTTTCATTAGTTCTCTCAAATTGTCAAAATATAGGTGATTATGAGTCCTATAACTTCGATCTAGTTGAAATTAGCATCAAAAGGAGCAATCACATCACTATCGCGCCCAAAACGATGCGTAGACCTCACACAAGTCTTCATTTAGGGAGACCTTCATATTGTTTCATTGGTTGTTTCAAATTTACAAAGAAAGAGGTGATTAAGAGTCGTATGACTTCGTTCTAGTTTGATTAGCGTCAAAAGGACAAACCCATGACTATCGCGTTCAAATCATGCGTACATCTTACACAAGTCTTCATTTAGGGAGACCTTCTTATTGTTTCTTTGGTTCTCTAAAATTATCAAAGAAAGAGGTGATTAGGAGTCCTATTACTTCGTTCTAATTTGACTAGCATCAAAAAGAGCAATCCCGTGACTATCGTGTTAAAAACGATGCGTGCATCTCACACAAATCTTGATTTAGGTAGACCTTTTATTGTTTCATTGGTTTTCTCAAATTGTTAAAGAAAGAGGTGATTATGGTCCTATGACTTTGTTCTAGTTTGATTAGCATCAAAAGAATCAATACTATCACTAGTGCCTTCAAAACGATGCGTACATTTCACACAAGTTTTCATTTAAAGAGACCTTCTTATTATTTCATTAGTTCTCTAAAACTGTCAAAAAAAGAGGTGATTAGAAGTTTTATTACTACGTTCTAATTTGAACATCAAAAGAAGCAATCCTGTGACTATCGCGTTAAAAATGATGCGTAGATCTCACACAAGTCTTGATTTAGGGAGACCTTATTATTTCATTGGTTTTCTCAAATTGTCAAAAAAAGAGATGAATATGAGTCCTATAACTTTTTTTAGCTTGATTAGCATAAAAAAGAACAATCCTATCACTAATGCCTTCAAAACGATCCTTTCATCCCACACAAGTTTTCATTTTGGGAGGCCTTCTTGTTGTTTCATTCGTTCTCTCAAATTGTCAAAATAAAGGTGATTATGAGTGCTATTACTTCGTTCTAGTAGAAATTAGCATCAAAAGGAGCAATCCAGTCACTATCTTGTCCAAAACGATGCATAGACCTCACACAAGTCTTTATTTAGGGAGACCTTCATATTATTTCATTGGTTGTTTCAAATTTACAAAGAAAGAGGTGATTAAGAGTTATATTACTTCGTTCTAGTTTGATTAGCATCAAACGGAGCAATCCCATCACTATCGGGACAAAAACGATCCGTAGACCTCACACAAGTATTCATTTAGGGAGACCTTCATATTGTTTCCTTGGGGGTTTCAAATTTACAAAGGTAGATTTGATTAAGAGTTGTATTACATCGTTCTAGTTTGATTAGCTTCTAATGGAGAAACCCATGACTCGCGTTCAAAACCATGCGTACATCTCACACAAGTCTTCATTTAAGCAGACCTTCTTATTATTTCAATGGTTCTCTAGAATTGTCAAATAAAGAGGTGATTAGGTGTCCTATTACTTCGTTCTAATTCCATGACTATCAGTTAAAAATGATGCGTACATCTCACACAAGTCTTGATTTAGGTAGACTTTCTTATTGTTTCATTGGTTCTCTCAAATTGTCAAAGAAAGATGTGATTAGGAGTCCTATGACTTCGTTCTAGTTTGATTAGCTTTAAAAGGAACAATCTTATCACTAGAACCTTCAAAACGATCCGTATATCTCACACAAGTCTTTATTTAAGGAGACCTTATTGTTTCATTAGTTCTCTCAAATTGTCAAAATATAGGTGATTATGAGTCCTATAACTTCGATCTAGTTGAAATTAGCATCAAAAGGAGCAATCACATCACTATCGCGCCCAAAACGATGCGTAGACCTCACACAAGTCTTCATTTAGGGAGACCTTCATATTGTTTCATTGGTTGTTTCAAATTTACAAAGAAAGAGGTGATTAAGAGTCGTATGACTTCGTTCTAGTTTGATTAGCGTCAAAAGGACAAACCCATGACTATCGCGTTCAAATCATGCGTACATCTCACACAAGTCTTCATTTAGGGAGACCTTCTTATTGTTTCTTTGGTTCTCTAAAATTGTCAAAGAAAGAGGTGATTAGGAGTCCTATTACTTCGTTCTAATTTGACTAGCATCAAAAAGAGCAATCCCGTGACTATCGTGTTAAAAACGATGCGTGCATCTCACACAAATCTTGATTTAGGTAGACCTTTTATTGTTTCATTGGTTTTCTCAAATTGTTAAAGAAAGAGGTGATTATGGTCCTATGACTTTGTTCTAGTTTGATTAGCATCAAAAGAATCAATACTATCACTAGTGCCTTCAAAACGATGCGTACATTTCACACAAGTTTTCATTTAAAGAGACCTTCTTATTATTTCATTAGTTCTCTAAAACTGTCAAAAAAAGAGGTGATTAGAAGTTTTATTACTACGTTCTAATTTGAACATCAAAAGAAGCAATCCTGTGACTATCGCGTTAAAAATGATGCGTAGATCTCACACAAGTCTTGATTTAGGGAGACCTTATTATTTCATTGGTTTTCTCAAATTGTCAAAAAAAGAGATGAATATGAGTCCTATAACTTTTTTTAGCTTGATTAGCATAAAAAAGAACAATCCTATCACTAATGCCTTCAAAACGATCCTTTCATCCCACACAAGTTTTCATTTTGGGAGGCCTTCTTGTTGTTTCATTCGTTCTCTCAAATTGTCAAAATAAAGGTGATTATGAGTGCTATTACTTCGTTCTAGTAGAAATTAGCATCAAAAGGAGCAATCCAATCACTATCTTGTCCAAAACGATGCATAGACCTCACACAAGTCTTTATTTAGGGAGACCTTCATATTATTTCATTGGTTGTTTCAAATTTACAAAGAAAGAGGTGATTAAGAGTTATATTACTTCGTTCTAGTTTGATTAGCATCAAACGGAGCAATCCCATCACTATCGGGACAAAAACGATCCGTAGACCTCACACAAGTATTCATTTAGGGAGACCTTCATATTGTTTCCTTGGGGGTTTCAAATTTACAAAGGTAGATTTGATTAAGAGTTGTATTACATCGTTCTAGTTTGATTAGCTTCTAATGGAGAAACCCATGACTCGCGTTCAAAACCATGCGTACATCTCACACAAGTCTTCATTTAAGCAGACCTTCTTATTATTTCAATGGTTCTCTAGAATTGTCAAATAAAGAGGTGATTAGGTGTCCTATTACTTCGTTCTAATTCCATGACTATCAGTTAAAAATGATGCGTACATCTCACACAAGTCTTGATTTAGGTAGACTTTCTTATTGTTTCATTGGTTCTCTCAAATTGTCAAAGAAAGATGTGATTAGGAGTCCTATGACTTCGTTCTAGTTTTATTAGCTTTAAAAGGAACAATCTTATCACTAGAACCTTCAAAACGATCCGTATATCTCACACAAGTCTTTATTTAAGGAGACCTTATTGTTTCATTAGTTCTCTCAAATTGTCAAAATATAGGTGATTATGAGTCCTATAACTTCGATCTAGTTGAAATTAGCATCAAAAGGAGCAATCACATCACTATCGCGCCCAAAACGATGCGTAGACCTCACACAAGTCTTCATTTAGGGAGACCTTCATATTGTTTCATTGGTTGTTTCAAATTTACAAAGAAAGAGGTGATTAAGAGTCGTATGACTTCGTTCTAGTTTGATTAGCGTCAAAAGGAGAAACCCATGACTATCGCGTTCAAAATCATGCGTACATCTCACAGAAGTCTTCATTTAGGGAGACCTTATTGTTTCATTGGTTCTATAAATTGTCAAAGAAAGAGGTGATTAGGAGTCCTATTACTTCGTTCTAATTTGACTAGCATCAAAAAGAGCAATCCCGTGACTATCGTGTTAAAAACGATGCGTGCATCTCACACAAATCTTGATTTAGGTAGACCTTTTATTGTTTCATTGGTTTTCTCAAATTGTTAAAGAAAGAGGTGATTATGGTCCTATGACTTTGTTCTAGTTTGATTAGCATCAAAAGAATCAATACTATCACTAGTGCCTTCAAAACGATGCGTACATCTTAAACAAGTCTTCATTTAAGGAGGCCTTCTTATTATTTCATTAGTTCTCTAAAATTGTCAAAAAAAGAGATAATTAGGAGTTCTATACTTCGGTCTAATTTGATTAGAGTCAAAAGGAGCAATCCCATGACTATCTCGTTAAAAACGATGCGTACATCTCACACAAGTCTTGATTTAGGGAGACCTTCTTATTGTTTCATTGGTTACTTCAAATTGTCAAAGAAAAAGGTGATTATGAGTCCTATGACTTTGTTTTAGCTTGATTAGCATAAAAAAGAACAATCCTATCACTAGTGCATTCAAAACGATCCTTACATCTCACACAAGTTTTCATTTTGGGAGACCTTCTTATTGTTTCTTAGTTATCTCAAATTGTTAAAATAAAGGTGATTATGAGTCCTATTACTTTGTTCTAGTTGAAATAAGCATCAAAAGGAGCACTCCCATCACTATCGCGTTCAAAAAGATGTGTAGACCTACACAAGTCTTCGTTTAGGGAGACCTTCATATTGTTTCTTTGATTGTTTCAAATTTACAAAGAAACAGGTGATTAAGAGTTATAATACTTCCTTCTAGTTTGATTAGCATCAAAAGGAGCAATCCCATCACTATCGCATCAAAAACGATCCGTAAACCTCACACAAGTATTCATTTAGGGAGACCTTCATATTGTTTCATTGGTTGTTTCAAATTTACAATGAAAGAGGTGATTAAGAGTCATATGACTTCGTTCTAGTTTGATTAGCGTCAAAAGGACAAACCCATGACTATCGCGTTCAAAATCATGCGTACATCTCACACAAGTCTTCATTTAGGGAGACCTTCTTATTGTTTCATTGGTTCTCTAAAATTATCAAAGAAAGAGGTGATTAGGAGTCCTATTACTTCGTTCTAATTTGACTAGCATCAAAAGGAGCAATCCCGTGACTATCGTGTTAAAAACGATGCGTGCATCTCACACAAATCTTGATTTAGGTAGACCTTTTATTGTTTCATTGGTTTTCTCAAATTGTTAAAGAAAGAGGTGATTATGGTCCTATGACTTTGTTCTAGTTTGATTAGCATCAAAAGAATCAATACTATCACTAGTGCCTTCAAAACGATGCGTACATTTCACACAAGTCTTCATTTAAAGAGACCTTCTTATTATTTCATTAGTTCTCTAAAACTGTCAAAAAAAGAGGTGATTAGAAGTTCTATTACTACGTTCTAATTTGAACATCAAAAGAAGCAATCCTGTGACTATCGCGTTAAAAATGATGCGTAGATCTCACACAAGTCTTGATTTAGGGAGACCTTATTATTTCATTGGTTTTCTCAAATTGTCAAAAAAAGAGGTGAATATGAGTCCTATAACTTTTTTTTAGCTTGATTAGCATAAAAAAGAACAATCATATCACTAATGCCTTCAAAACGATCCTTTCATCTCACACAAGTTTTCATTTTGGGAGACCTTCTTGTTGTTTCATTCGTTCTCTCAAATTGTCAAAATAAAGGTGATTATGAGTGCTATTACTTCGTTCTAGTAGAAATTAGCATCAAAAGGAGCAATCCAGTCACTATCGTGTCCAAAACGATGCATAGACCTCATACAAGTCTTTATTTAGGGAGACCTTCATATTATTTCATTGGTTGTTTCAAATTTACAAAGAAAGAGGTGATTAAGAGTTATATTACTTCGTTCTAGTTTGATTAACATCAAACGGAGCAATCCCATCACTATCGGGACAAAAACGATCCGTAGACCTCACACAAATATTCATTTAGGGAGACCTTCATATTGTTTCGTTGGGGGTTTCAAATTTACAAAGGTAGATTTGATTAAGAGTTGTATTACATCGTTCTAGTTTGATTAGCTTCTAATGGAGAAACCCATGACTCGCGTTCAAAACCATGCGTACATCTCACACAAGTCTTCATTTAAGCAGACCTTCTTATTATTTCAATGGTTCTCTAGAATTGTCAAATAAAGAGGTGATTAGGTGTCCTATTACTTCGTTCTAATTCCATGACTATCAGTTAAAAATGATGCGTACATCTCACACAAGTCTTGATTTAGGTAGACTTTCTTATTGTTTCATTGGTTCTCTCAAATTGTCAAAGAAAGATGTGATTAGGAGTCCTATGACTTCGTTCTAGTTTTATTAGCTTTAAAAGGAACAATCTTATCACTAGAACCTTCAAAACGATCCGTATATCTCACACAAGTCTTTATTTAAGGAGACCTTATTGTTTCATTAGTTCTCTCAAATTGTCAAAATATAGGTGATTATGAGTCCTATAACTTCGATCTAGTTAAAATTAGCATCAAAAGGAGCAATCACATCACTATCGCGCCCAAAACGATGCGTAGACCTCACACAAGTCTTCATTTAGGGAGACCTTCATATTGTTTCATTGGTTGTTTCAAATTTACAAAGAAAGAGGTGATTAAGAGTCGTATGACTTCGTTCTAGTTTGATTAGCGTCAAAAGGAGAAACCCATGACTATCGCGTTCAAAATCATGCGTACATCTCACAGAAGTCTTCATTTAGGGAGACCTTATTGTTTCATTGGTTCTATAAATTGTCAAAGAAAGAGGTGATTAGGAGTCCTATTACTTCGTTCTAATTTGACTAGCATCAAAAGGAGCAATCCCGTGACTATCGCGTTAAAAACGATGCGTACGTCTCATACAACTCTTGATTTATATAGACCTTCTTATTGTTTCATTGATTTTCTCAAATTTTTAAAGATAAAGGTGATTATGAGTCCTGCAACTTTGTTCTAATTTGATTAGTATTAAAAGAAGCAATACTATCACTAGTGCCTTCAAAACGATGCGTACATCTTAAACAAGTCTTCATTTAAGGAGGCCTTCTTATTATTTCATTAGTTCTCTAAAATTGTCAAAAAAAGAGATAATTAGGAGTTCTATACTTCGTTCTAATTAGATTAGAGTCAAAAGGAGCAATCCCATGACTATCGCGTTAAAAACGATGCGTACATCTCACACAAGTCTTGATTTAGGGAGACCTTCTTATTGTTTCATTGGTTACTTCAAATTGTCAAAGAAAAAGGTGATTATGAGTCCTATGACTTTGTTTTAGCTTGATTAGTATAAAAAAGAACAATCCTATCACTAGTGCATTCAAAACGATCCTTACATCTCACACAAGTTTTCATTTTGGGAGACCTTCTTATTGTTTCTTAGTTATCTCAAATTGTTAAAATAAAGGTGATTATGAGTCCTATTACTTTGTTCTAGTTGAAATAAGCATCAAAAGGAGCACTCCCATCACTATCGCGTTCAAAAAGATGTGTAGACCTACACAAGTCTTCGTTTAGGGAGACCTTCATATTGTTTCTTTGATTGTTTCAAATTTACAAAGAAACAGGTGATTAAGAGTTATAATACTTCCTTCTAGTTTGATTAGCATCAAAAGGAGCAATCCCATCACTATCGCATCAAAAACGATCCGTAAACCTCACACAAGTATTCATTTAGGGAGACCTTCATATTGTTTCATTGGTTGTTTCAAATTTACAATGAAAGAGGTGATTAAGAGTCATATGACTTCGTTCTAGTTTGATTAGCGTCAAAAGGACAAACCCATGACTATCGCGTTCAAATCATGCGTACATCTCACACAAGTCTTCATTTAGGGAGACCTTCTTATTGTTTCTTTGGTTCTCTAAAATTATCAAAGAAAGAGGTGATTAGGAGTCCTATTACTTCGTTCTAATTTGACTAGCATCAAAAAGAGCAATCCCGTGACTATCGTGTTAAAAACGATGCGTGCATCTCACACAAATCTTGATTTAGGTAGACCTTTTATTGTTTCATTGGTTTTCTCAAATTGTTAAAGAAAGAGGTGATTATGGTCCTATGACTTTGTTCTAGTTTGATTAGCATCAAAAGAATCAATACTATCACTAGTGCCTTCAAAACGATGCGTACATTTCACACAAGTTTTCATTTAAAGAGACCTTCTTATTATTTCATTAGTTCTCTAAAACTGTCAAAAAAAAGAGGTGATTAGAAGTTCTATTACTACGTTCTAATTTGAACATCAAAAGAAGCAATCCTGTGACTATCGCGTTAAAAATGATGCGTAGATCTCACACAAGTCTTGATTTAGGGAGACCTTATTATTTCATTGGTTTTCTCAAATTGTCAAAAAAAGAGGTGAATATGAGTCCTATAACTTTTTTTTAGCTTGATTAGCATAAAAAAGAACAATCCTATCACTAATGCCTTCAAAACGATCCTTTCATCTCACACAAGTTTTTATTTTGGGAGACCTTCTTGTTGTTTCATTCGTTCTCTCAAATTGTCAAAATAAAGGTGATTATGAGTGCTATTTCTTCGTTCTAGTAGAAATTAGCATCAAAAGGAGCAATCCAGTCACTATCGTGTCCAAAACGATGCATAGACCTCACACAAGTCTTTATTTAGGGAGACCTTCATATTATTTCATTGGTTGTTTCAAATTTACAAAGAAAGAGGTGATTAAGAGTTATATTACTTCGTTCTAGTTTGATTAGCATCAAACGGAGCAATCCCATCACTATCGGGACAAAAACGATCCGTAGACCTCACACAAGTATTCATTTAGGGAGACCTTCATATTGTTTCCTTGGGGGTTTCAAATTTACAAAGGTAGATTTGATTAAGAGTTGTATTACATCGTTCTAGTTTGATTAGCTTCTAATGGAGAAACCCATGACTCGCGTTCAAAACCATGCGTACATCTCACACAAGTCTTCATTTAAGCAGACCTTCTTATTATTTCAATGGTTCTCTAGAATTGTCAAATAAAGAGGTGATTAGGTGTCCTATTACTTCGTTCTAATTCCATGACTATCACGTTAAAAATGATGCGTACATCTCACACAAGTCTTGATTTAGGTAGACTTTCTTATTGTTTCATTGGTTCTCTCAAATTGTCAAAGAAAGATGTGATTATGAGTCCTATGACTTCGTTCTAGTTTGATTAGCATCAAAAGGAACAATCTTATCACTAGAACCTTCAAAACGATCTGTACATCTCACACAAGTCTTTATCTAGGAAGACCTTCTTATTGTTTCATTAGTTCTCTTAAATTGTCAAAATATAGGTGATTATGAGTCCTATAACTTCGTTCTTGTTGACATTAGCATCAAAAGGAGCAATCACATCACTATCGCATCCAAAACGATGCGTAGACCTCACACAAGTGTTCATTTGGGGAGACCCTCATATTGTTTCATTGGTTGTTTCAAATTTACAAAGAAATAGGTGATTAAGAGTCGTATGACTTCGTTCTAGTTTGATTAGCGTCAAAAGGAGAAACCCGTGACTATCGCGTTCAAAATTATGCGTACATCTCACACAAGTTTTAATTTAGGGAGACCTTCTTATTGTTTCATTGGTTCTCTAAAATTGTCAAAAAAAGAGGTGATTAGGAGTCCTATTACTTCGTTCTAATTTGACTAGCATCAAAATGAGCAATCCCGTGACTATCGTGATAAAAACGATGCGTGCATCTCACACAAGTCTTGATTTTGGTAGACCTTCTTATTGTTTCATTGGTTTTCTCAAATTGTTAAAATAAGAGATGATTATGAGTCCTATGACTTTGTTCTTGTTTGAATAGCATCAAAAGAAGTTATACTATCATTAGTGCCTTCAAAATGATGCGTACATCTCACACAAGTCTTCATTTAAAGGGGCCTTCTTATTATTTCATTAGTTCTCTAAAATTGTCAAAAAAAATAGGTGATTAGGAGTTCAATTACTTCGTTCTAATTTGATTAGTATCAAAAGGAGCAATCCCATGACTATCGCGTTAAAAAAGATGCGTACATCTCACACAAGTCTTGATTTAGGGAGACCTTCTTATTGTTTCATTGGTTTTTTCAAACTATCAAAGAAAAAGGTGATTATGAGTCCTATAACTTTGTTTTAGCTTGATTAGCATAAAAAGGAACAATCCTATCACTAGTGCATTCAAAATGATCTTTACATCTCACACAAGTTTTTATTTTGGGAGACCTTCTTATTGTTTCTTAGTTCTCTCAAATTGTCAAAATAAAGGTGATTATGAGTCCTATTACTTCGTTCTAGTTGAAATTAGCATCAAAAAGAGCAATCCCATCACTATCGCGTCCAAAACGATGTGTAGACCTCACACAAGTCTTCGTTTTGGGAGACCTTCATATTGTTTCATTGGTTGTTTCAAATTTACAAAGAAGGAGGTGATTAAGAGTTATATTACTTCGTTCTAGTTTTATTAGCATCAAAAGGAGCAATCCCATCACTATCACGTCAAAAACGATCCGTAAACCTCGCACAAGTATTCATTTTGGGAGACCTTCATATTGTTTTCTTGGTTGTTTCAAATTTACAAAGAAAGAGTTGATTAAGAATTGTATTACATCATTCTAGTTTATTAGCTTCAAAAGTAGAAACCCATGACTCGCCTTCAAAACCATGCGTACATCCTACACAAGTCTTCATTTAAGAAAACCTTCTTATTATTTCATTGGTTCTCTAGAATTGTCAAAGAAAAAGGTGAGATTAGGTGTCCTATTACTTCGCTTTAATCAAAAGGGCAATCCCATGACTATCACGTTAAAAACGATGCGTACATCTCACACAAGTCTTGATTTAGGGAGACCTTCTTATTGTTTCATTGGTTTTCTTAAATCGTCAAAGAAAGAGGTGATTATGAGTCCTATGACATTGTTCTAGTTTGATTAACATCAAAAAGAACATTCCTATCACTAGTGTCTTCAAACATATCACACAAGTTTTCATTTAGGGAGGCTTTTTTATTGTTTCATTAGTTTTCTCAAATTGTCAAAATATAAGTGATTATGAGTTCTATTACTTTGTTCTAGTAGAAATTAGCAATAAAAGAAGCAATCACATCACTATCGTCTCCAAAATGAAGCGTAGACGTCACACAAGTCTTCATTTAGGGAGACCTTCATATTGTTTCATTGGTTGTTTCAAATTTACAAAGAAAGAGGTGATTAAGAGTTATATTACTTCGTTCAAATTTGATTAGAATCAAAAGGAGCAACCCCATCACTATCGCGTCAAAAACGATCCGTAGACCTCACACAAGTATTCATTTAGGGAGACCTTCGTATTGTCTCCTTGGTTGTTTCAAATTTACTTAGAAAGAGTTTATTAAGAGTTGTATTACATCGCTCTAGTTTGATTAGCTTCAAAAGAAGAAACCCATGACTCGCGTTCAAAACTATGCGTACATCTCACACAAGTCTTTATTTAAGGAGACCTTCTTATTATTTAATTGGTTCTCTAGAATTGTCAAAGAAAGAGGTGATTAGGTGTCCTATTACTTCGTTATAATTTGATTAGCATCAAAAGGAGCAATCCCATGACTATCACGTTAAAAAAGATTCATACATCTCACACAAGTCTTGATATGGGTAGACTTTCTTATTGTGTCATTGGTTTTCTCAAATTGTCAAAGAAAGATGTGATTATGAGTCCTATTACTTCGTTCTAGTTTGATTAGCATCAAAAGGAACAATCTTATCACTAGAACCTTCAAAACGATTCGTACATCACAAGTCTTTATTTAGAGAGACCTTTTTATTGTTTCATTATTTCTCTCAAATTGTCAAAATATTGGTGATTATGAGTCCTATAATTTCGTTCTAGTTGAAATTAGCATCAAAAGGGGCAATCCCATCACTATCACGTCCAAAACGATGCGTAGACCTCACACAAGTCTTCATTTAGGGAGACCTTCATATTGTTTCATTGGTTGTTTCAAATTTACAAAGAAAGAGGTGATTAAGAGTTATATTACTTCGTTCTAATTTGATTTGCATCAAAAGGAGCAATCCCATCACTGTCGCGTCAAAAATGATCTGTAGATCTAACACAAGTATTCATTTAGGGAGACCTTCATATTGTTTCCTTGGTTGTTTCAAATTTACAAAGAAAGAGTTGATTAAGAGTGGTATTACATCGTTCTAGTTTGATTAGCTTCAAAGGAGAAACCCATGACTCGCGTTCAAAACCATGCGTACATCTCACACAAATCTTCATTTAAGGAGACCTTCTTATTATTTCATTGGTTCTCTAGAATTGTCAAAGAAAGAGGTGATTAGGTGTCCTATTACTTCGTTCTAATTTGATTACCATCAAAAGGAGCAATCCCGTGACTATCACCTTAAAAACGATGCGTACATCTCACACAAGTCTTGATTTAGGTATACCTTTTTATTGTTTCATTGGTTTTGTCAAATTGTCAAAGAAAGAGATGATTATGAGTCCTAATGACTTTGTTCTAGTTTGATTAGCATCAAAAGAATCAATACTATCACTAGTGCCTTCAAAACGATGCGTACCTCTCACACAAGTCTTCATTTAAGGAGACCTTCTTATTATTTCATTAGTTCTCTAAAATTATCAAAAAAAAAGAGGTGATTAGGAGTTATATTACTTCGTTCTAATTTGATTAGCATCAAAAGGAGCAATCCCGTGGCTATCGCGTTAAAGAGATGCGTACATCTCACACAAGTCTTGATTTAGGGAGACCTTCTTATTGTTTCATTGGTTTTCTCAAATTGTCAAAGAAAAAGGTGATTATGAGTCCTATAACTTTGTTTTAGCTTGATTAGCATAAAAAAGAACGATCCTATCACTAGTGCCTTCAAAACGATCCTTATATCTCACAAAAGTTTTCATTTTGGGAGACCTTTTTATTGTTTCTTAGTTTTCTCAAATTGTCAAAATAAAGGTGATTATGAGTCCTATTACTTCTTTCTAGAAGAAATTCGCATCAAAAGAAGCAATCCCATCACTATCGTGTCCAAAACGATGCGTAGACCACACACAAGTCTTCATTTAGGGAGACCTTTATATTGTTTCATTGGTTGTTTCAAATGTACAAAGAAAGAGATGATTAAGAGTTATATTACTTCGTTCTAGTTTGATTAGCATCAAAAGGGGCAATCCCATCACTATCGCGTCAAAAACGATCTGTAGACTTCACACAAGTATAAAAATTAGGGAGACATTCATATTGTTTCCATAGTTGTTTCAAATTTACAAAGAAAGGGATGATTAAAAGTTGTATTACTTCGTTCTAATTTGATTATCTTCAAAAGGAGAAACCCATGACTCGCGTTCAAAACCATGCGTACATCTCACACAAGTATTCATTTAAGGAGACCTTCTTATTATTTCATTGGTTCTCTACAATTGTCAAAGAAAGAGGTGATTAGGTGTCCTATTACTTCATTTTAATTTGATTAGCATCAAAAGAAGCAATCCCATGACTATCACGTTAAAAACAATGCGTACATCTCACACATGTCTTGATTTTGGTAGACTTTCTTATTGTTTCATTTCTTTTCACAAATTGTCAAAGAAAGATGTGATTATGAGTCCTATGACTTCGTTCTAGTTTGATTAGCATCAAAAGGAACAATCTTATCAGTAGAACCATCAAAACGATTCGTACATCACAAGTCTTTATTTAGGGAGACCTTCTTATTGTTTCATTAGTTCTCTCAAATTGTCAAAATATAGGAGATTTTGAGTTTTATAACTTCGTTCTAGTTGAAATTAGCATCAAAAGGAGCAATCCCATCACTATCGCGTCCAAAACGATGCGTAGACTTCACACAAGTCTTCATTTAGGGAGACCTTCATATTGTTTCATTGGTTGTTTCAAATTTACAAAGAAAGAGGTGATTAAGAGTTATATTACTTCGTTCTAATTTTATTAGCATCAAAAGGAGTAATCCAATCACTATTGCGTCAAAAACGATCCGTAGACCTCACACAAGAATTCATTAAGGGAGACCTTCATATTGTTTCCTTGATTGTTTCAAATTTACAAAGAAAGAGTTGATTAAGAGTTGTATTACATCGTTTTAGTTTGATTAGTTTCAAAAGGAGAAACCCATGACTCGCGTTCAAAACCATGCGTACATCTCACACAAATCTTCATTTAAGAAAACCTTCTTATTATTTCATTGGTTCTCTAGAATTGTCTAAGAAAGAGGTGATTAGGTGTCCTACTACTTCGTTCTAATTTGATTAGCATCAAAAGGAGCAATCCCATGACTATCACGTTAAAAATGAAGTGTACATCTCACACAAGTCTTGATTTAGGTAGACCTTATTATTGTTTCATTGGTTTTGTCAAATTATCAAAGAAAGAGATGATTATGAGTCCTATGACTTTGTTCTAGTTTGATTAGAATCAAAAGAAGCAATTCTATCACTAGTGCCTTCAAAACGATGCGTACATCTCACATATGTCTTCATTTAAGGAGACATTCTTATTATTTCATTAGTTCTCCAAAATTGTCAAAGAAAGAGGTGATTAGGAGTTCTATTACTTCGTTCTAATTTGATTAGCATCAAAAGGAGCAATCCCGTGACTATCGCGTTAAAAACGAAGCATACATCTCACACAAGTCTTGATTTAGGGAGACCTTATTGTTTCATTGGTTTTCTTAAATCGTCAAAGAAAGAGGTGATTATGAGTCCTATGACATTGTTCTAGTTTGATTAGCATCAAAAAGAACAATCCTATCACTAGTGCCTTCAAAACGATCCTTACATCTCACACAAGTTTTCATTTAGGGAGGTTTTTTTATTATTTCATTAGTTCTCTCAAATTGTCAAAATATAGGTGATTATGAGTTCTATTACTTTGTCCTAGTAGAAATTAGCATCAAAAGGAGCAATCACATCACTATCGTCTCCAAAACGATGCGTAGACGTCACACAAGTCTTGATTTAGGGAGACCTTCATATTATTTCATTGTTTGTTTCACATTTACAAAGAAAGAGGTGATTAAGAGTTATATTACTTCGTTCTAATTTGATTAGCATCAAAAGGGGCAACCCCATCACTATCGCGTCAAAAGCGATCCGTAGACCTCACACAAGTATTCATTTAGGGAGACCGTCGTATTGTCTCCTTGGTTGTTTCAAATTTACTTAGAAAGAGTTGATTAAGAGTTGTATTACATCACTCTAGTTTGATTAGCTTCAAAAGAAGAAACCCATGACTCGCGTTCAAAACTATGCGTACATCTCACACAAGTCTTCATTTAAGGAGACCTTCTTATTATTTAATTGGTTCTCTAGAATTGTCAAAGAAAGAGGTGATTAGGTGTCCTATTACTTCGTTATAATTTGATTAGCATCAACAGGAGCAATCCCATTACTATCACGTTAAAAACGATTCGTACATCTCACACAAGTCTTGATATAGGTAGACTTTCTTATTGTTTCATTGGTTTTCTCAAATTGTCAAAGAAAGATGTGATTATGAGTCCTATGACTTCGTTCTAGTTTGATTAGCATCAAAAGGAACAATCTTATCAGTAGAACCTTCAAAACGATCCGTACATCACAAGTCTTTATTTAGGGAGACCTTCTTATTGTTTCATTAGTTCTCTCAAATTGTTAAAATATAGGTGATTTTGAGTTTTATAACATCGTTCTAGTTGAAATTAGCATTAAAAGGAGCAATCCCATCACTATCGCGTCCAAAACGATGCGTAGACTTCACACAAGTCTTCATTTAGGGAGACCTTCGTATTGTTTCATTGGTTGTTTCAAATTTACAAAGAAAGAGGTGATTAAGAGTTATATTACTTCGTTCTAATTTTATTAGCATCAAAAGGAGTAATCCAATCGCTATTGCGTCAAAAACGATCCGTAGACCTCACACAAGAATTCATTAAGGGAGACCTTCATATTGTTTCCTTGGTTGTTTCAAATTTACAAAGAAAGAGTTGATTAAGAGTTGTATTACATCGTTTTAGTTTGATTAGCTTTAAAAGGAGAAACCCATGACTCGCGTTCAAAACCATGCGTACATCTCACACAAATCTTCATTTAAGGAGACCTTCTTATTATTTCATTGGTTCTCTAGAATTGTCAAAGAAAGAGGTGATTAGGTGTCCTACTACTTCATTCTAATTTGATTAGCATCAAAAGGAGCAATCCCATGACTATCACGATAAAAATGAAGTGTACATCTCACACAAGTCTTGATTTAGGTAGACCTTATTATTGTTTCATTGGTTTTGTCAAATTGTCAAAGAAAGAGATGATTATGAGTCCTATGACTTTGTTCTTGTTTGATTAGCATCAAAAGAAGCAATCCTATCGCTAGTGCCTTCAAAACGATGCGTACATCTCACACATGTCTTCATTTAAGGAGACATTCTTAATATTTCATTAGTTCTCCAAAATTGTCAAAGAAAGAGGTGATTAGGAGTTCTATTACTTCGTTCTAATTTGATTAGCATCAAAAGGAGCAATCTCGTGACTATCGCGTTAAAAACGAAGCATACATCTCACACAAGTCTTGATTTAGGGAGACCTTATTGTTTCATTTGTTTTCTTAAATCGTCAAAGAAAGTGGAGATTATGAGTCCTATAACATTGTTCTAGTTTGATTAGGATCAAAAAGAATAATTCTATCACTAGTGCCTTCAAAACGATCCTTACATCTCACACAAGTTTTCATTTAGGGTGGTTTTTTTATTATTTCATTAGTTCTCTCAAATTGTCAAAATATAGGTGATTATGAGTTCTATTACTTTGTTCTAGTAGAAATTAGCATCAAAAGGAGCACTCACATCACTATCGTCTCCAAAACGATACGTAGACGTCACACAAGTCTTCATTTAGGGAGACCTTCATATTATTTCATTGGTTGTTTCACATTTACAAAGAAAGAGGTGATTAAGAGTTATATTACTTCGTTCTAATTTGATTAGCATCAAAAGGGGCAACCCCATCACTATCGCGTCAAAAGCGATCCGTAGACCTCACCCAAGTATTCATTTAGGGAGACCGTCGTATTGTCTCCTTGGTTGTTTCAAATTTACTTAGAAAGAGTTCATTAAGAGTTGTATTACATCACTCTAGTTTGATTAGCTTCAAAAGAAGAAACCCATGACTCGCGTTCAAAACTATGCGTACATCTCACACAAGTCTTCATTTAAGGAGACCTTCTTATTATTTAATTGGTTCTCTAGAATTGTCAAAGAAAGAGGTGATTAGGTGTCCTATTACTTCGTTATAATTTGATTAGCATCAACAGGAGCAATCCCATGACTATCACGTTAAAAACGATTCGTACATCTCACACAAGTCTTGATATAAGTAGACTTTCTTATTGTTTCATTGGTTTTCTCAAATTGTCAAAGAAAGATGTGATTATGAGTCCTATTACTTCGTTCTAGTTTGATTAGCATCAAAAGGAACAGTCTTATCACTAGAACCTTCAAAACGATCCGTACATCACAAGTCTTTATTTAGAGAGACCTTTTTATTGTTTCATTATTTCTCTCAAATTGTCAAAATATAGGTGATTATGAGTCCTACAACTTCGTTCTAGTTGAAATTAGCATCAAAAGGAGCAATCCCATCACTATCGCGTCCAAAACGATGCGTAGACCTCACACAAGTCTTCATTTAGGGAGACCTTCATATTGTTTCATTGGTTGTTTCAAATTTACAAAGAAAGAGGTGATTAAGAGTTATATTACTTCGTTCTAATTTAATTTGCATCAAAAGGAGCAATCCCATCACTGTCGCGTCAAAAACGATCTGTAGATCTCACACAAGTATTCATTTAGGGAGACCTTCATATTGTTTCCATGGTTGTTTCAAATTTACAAAGAAAGAGTTGATTAAGAGTTGTATTACATCGTTCTAGTTTGATTAGCTTCAAAAGGAGAAACCCATGACTCGCGTTCAAAACCACGCGTACATCTCACACAAATCTTCATTTAAGGAGACCTTCTTATTATTTCATTGGTTCTCTAGAATTGTCAAAGAAAGAGGTGATTAGGTGTCCTATTACTTCGTTCTAATTTGATTAGCATCAAAAGGAGCAATCCCGTGACTATCACCTTAAAAACGATGCGTACATCTCGCACAAGTCTTGATTTAGGTAGCCCTTTTTATTGTTTCATTTGTTTTGTCAAATTGTCAAAGAAAGAGATGATTATGAGTCCTAATGACTTTGTTCTAGCTTGATTAGCATCAAAAGAAGCAATACTATCACTAGTGCCTTCAAAACTATGCGTACCTCTCACACAGGTCTTCATTTAAAGAGACCTTCTTATTATTTCATTAGTTCTCTAAAATTGTCAAAAAAGAAGAAGAGGTGATTAGGAGTTATATTACTTCCTTCTAATTTGATTAGCATCAAAAGGAGCAATCCCGTGGCTATCGCGTTAAAAACGATGCGTACATCTCACACAAGTCTTGATTTAGGGAGAACTTATTGTTTCATTGGTTTTCTCAAATTGTTAAAGAAAAAGGTGATTTATGAGTCCTATGACTTTGTTTTAGCTTGATTAGCATAAAAAAGAACGATCCTAGCACTAGTGCCTTCAAAACGATCCTTACATCTCACACAAGTTTTCATTTAGGGAGGTTTTTTTTATTGTTTCATTAGTTCTCTCAAATTGTCAAAATATAGGTGATTATGAGTTCTATTACTTTGTTCTAGTAGAAATTAGCATCAAAAGGAGCAATCACATCACTATCGTCTCCAAAACGATGCGTAGACGTCGCACAAGTCTTCATTTAGGGAGACCTTCATATTATTTCATTGGTTGTTTCACATTTACAAAGAAAGAGGTGATTAAGAGTTATATTACTTCGTTCTAATTTGATTAGCATCAAAAGGGGCAACCCCATCACTATCGCGTCAAAAGCGATCCGTAGACCTCACACAAATATTCATTTAGGGAGACCGTCGTATTGTCTCCTTGGTTGTTTCAAATTTACTTAGAAAGAGTTGATTAAGAGTTGTATTACATCACTCTAGTTTGATTAGCTTCAAAAGAAGAAACCCATGACTCGCGTTCAGAACTATGCGTACATCTCACACAAGTCTTCATTTAAGGAGACCTTCTTATTATTTAATTGGTTCTCTAGAATTGTCAAAGAAAGAGGTGATTAGGTGTCCTATTACTTCGTTATAATTTGATTAGCATCAACAGGAGCAATCCCATGAGTATCACGTTAAAAACGATTCGTACATCTCACACAAGTCTTGATATAGGTAGACTTTCTTATTATTTCATTGGTTTTCTCAAATTGTCAAAGAAAGATGTGATTATGAGTCCTATTATTTCGGTCTAGTTTGATTAGCATCAAAAGGAACAGTCTTATCACTAGAACCTTCAAAACGATCCGTACATCACAAGTCTTTATTTAGAGAGACCTTTTTATTGTTTCATTATTTCTCTCAAATTGTCAAAATATAGGTGATTATGAGTCCTACAACTTCGTTCTAGTTGAAATTAGCATCAAAAGGAGCAATCCCATCACTATCGCGTCCAAAACGATGCGTAGACCTCACACAAGTCTTCATTTAGGGAGACCTTCATATTGTTTCATTAGTTGTTTCAAATTTACAGAGAAAGAGGTGATTAAGAGTTATATTACTTCGTTCTAATTTGATTTGCATCAAAAGGAGCAATCCCATCACTGTCGCGTCAAAAACGATCTGTAGATCTCACACAAGTATTCATTTAGGGAGACCTTCATATTGTTTCCATGGTTGTTTCAAATTTACAAAGAAAGAGTTGATTAAGAGTTGTATTACATCGTTTTAGTTTGATTAGTTTCAAAAGGAGAAACCCGTGACTCGCGTTCAAAACCATGCGTACATCTCACACAAATCTTCATTTAAGGAGACCTTCTTATTATTTAATTGGTTCTCTAGAATTGTCTAAGAAAGAGGTGATTAGGTGTCCTACTACTTCGTTCTAATTTGATTAGCATCAAAAGGAGCAATCCCTTGACTATCACTTTAAAAATGAAGTGTACATCTCACACAAGTCTTGATTTAGGTAGACCTTATTATTGTTTCATTGGTTTTGTCAAATTATCAAAGAAAGATGTGATTATGAGTCCTATGACTTTGGTCTAGTTTGAGTAGAATCAAAAGAAGCAATTCTATCACTAGTGTCTTCAAAACGATGCGTACATCTCACACATGTCTTCATTTAAGGTGACAATCTTATTATTTCATTAGTTCTCCAAAATTGTCAAAAAGAAAGAGGTGATTAGGAGTTCTATTACTTCGTTCTAATTTGATTAGCATCAAAAGGAGCAATCCCATGACTATCGTGTTAAAAAAGATGCGTACATCTCACACAAGTCTTGATTTAGGGAGACCTTCTTATTGTTTCATTGGTTTTTTCAAACTGTCAAAGAAAAAGGTGATTATGAGAACTATGACTTTGTTTTAGCTTGATTAGCATAAAAAGGAACAATCCTATCACTAGTGCATTCAAAACGATCTTTACATCTCACACAAGTTTTTATTTTGGGAGACCTTCTTATTGTTTCTTAGTTCTCTCAAATTGTCAAAATAAAGGTGATTATGAGTCCTATTACTTCGTTCTAGTTGAAATTAGCATCAAAAAGAGCAATCCCATCACTATCGCGTCCAAAACGATGTGTAGACCTCACACAAGTCTTTGTTTAGGGAGACCTTCATATTGTTTCATTGGTTGTTTTAAATTTACAAAGAAAGAGGTGATTAAGAGTTATATTACTTCGTTCTAGTTTGATTAGCATCAAAAGGAGCAATCCCATCACTATCACGTCAAAAACGATCCGTAAACCTCGCACAAGTATTCATTTAGGGAGACCTTCATATTATTTTCTTGGTTGTTTCAAATTTACAAAGAAAGAGTTGATTAAGAATTGTATTACATCATTCTAGTTTATTAGCTTCAAAAGTAGAAACCCATGACTCGCGTTCAAAACCATGCGTACATCCTACACAAGTCTTCATTTAAGAAAACCTTCTTATTATTTCATTGGTTCTCTAGAATTGTCAAAGAAAAAGGTGAGATTAGGTGTCCTATTACTTCGCTTTAATCAAAAGGGCAATCCCATGACTATCACGTTAAAAACGATGCGTACATCTCACACAAGTCTTGATTTAGGGAGACCTTCTTATTGTTTCATTGGTTTTCTTAAATCGTCAAAGAAAGAGGTGATTATGAGTCCTATGACATTGTTCTAGTTTGATTAACATCAAAAAGAACAATCCTATCACTAGTGTCTTCAAACATATCACACAAGTTTTCATTTAGGGAGGCTTTTTTATTGTTTCATTAGTTCTCTCAAATTGTCAAAATATAGGTGATTATGAGTTCTATTACTTTGTTCTAGTAGAAATTAGCATTAAAGGAAGCAATCACATCACTATCGTCTCCAAAATGAAGCGTAGACGTCACACAAGTCTTCATTTAGGGAGACCTTCATATTGTTTCATTGGTTGTTTCAAATTTACAAAGAAAGAGGTGATTAAGAGTTATATTACTTCGTTCTAATTTGATTAGAATCAAAAGGAGGAACCCCATCACTATCGCGTCAAAAACGATCCGTAGACCTCACACAAGTATTCATTTAGGGAGACCTTCGTATTGTCTCCTTGGTTGTTTCAAATTTACTTAGAAAGAGTTTATTAAGAGTTGTATTACATGGCTCTAGTTTGATTAGCTTCAAAAGAAGAAACCCATGACTCGCGTTCAAAACTATGCGTACATCTCACACAAGTCTTCATTTAAGGAGACCTTCTTATTATTTAATTGGTTCTCTAGAATTGTCAAAGAAAGAGGTGATTAGGTGTCCTATTACTTCGTTATAATTTGATTAGCATCAATAGGAGTAATTCCATGACTATCACGTTAAAAAAGATTCGTACATCTCACACAAGTCTTGATATGGGTAGACTTTCTTATTGTTTCATTGGTTTTCTCAAATTGTCAAAGAAAGATGTGATTATGAGTCCTATTACTTCGTTCTAGTTTGATTAGCATCAAAAGGAACAATCTTATCACTAGAACCTTCAAAATGATTCGTACATCACAAGTCTTTATTTAGAGAGACCTTTTTATTGTTTCATTATTTCTCTCAAATTGTCAAAATATAGGTGATTATGAGTCCTATAATTTCGTTCTAGTTGAAATTAGCATCAAAAGGGCAATCCCATCACTATCACGTCCAAAACGATGCGTAGACCTCACACAAGTATTCATTTAGGGAGAACTTCATATTGTTTCATTGGTTGTTTCAAATTTACAAAGAAAGAGGTAATTAAGAGTTATATTACTTCGTTCTAATTTGATTTGCATCAAAAGGAGCAATCCCATCACTGTCGCGTCAAAAATGATCTGTAGATCTAGCACAAGTATTCATTTAGGGAGACCTTCATATTGTTTCCTTGGTTGTTTCAAATTTACAAAGAAAGAGTTGATTAAGAGTGGTATTACATCGTTCTAGTTTGATTAGCTTCAAAGGAGAAACCCATGACTCGCGTTCAAAACCATGCGTACATCTCACAAAAATCTTCATTTAAGGAGACCTTCTTATTATTTCATTGGTTCTCTAGAATTGTCAAAGAAAGAGGTGATTAGGCGTCCTATTACTTCGTTCTAATTTGATTAGCATCAAAAGGAGCAATCCCGTGACTATCACCTTAAAAACGATGCGTACATCTCACACAAGTCTTGATATAGGTATACCTTTTTATTGTTTCATTGGTTTTGTCAAATTGTCAAAGAAAGAGATGATTATGAGTCCTAATGACTTTGTTCTAGTTTGATTTGCATCAAAAGAATCAATACTATCACTAGTGCCTTCAAAACGATGCGTACCTCTCACACAAGTCTTCATTTAAGGAGGCCTTCTTATTATTTCATTAGTTCTCTAAAATTGTCAAAAAAAAAGAGGTGATTAGGAGTTATATTACTTCGTTCTAATTTGATTAGCATCAAAAGGAGCAATCCCGTGCCTATCGCGTTAAAGAGATGCGTACATCTCACACAAGTCTTGATTTAGGGAGACCTTCTTATTGTTTCATTGGTTTTCTCAAATTGTCAAAGAAAAAGGTGATTATGAGTCCTATGACTTTGTTTTAGCATGATTAGCAGAAAAAAGAACTATCCTATAACTAGTGCCTTCAAAACGATCCTTACATCTCACACAAGTTTTCATTTAGGGTGGTTTTTTTATTATTTCATTAGTTCTCTCAAATTGTCAAAATATAGGTGATTATGAGTTCTATTACTTTGTTCTAGTAGAAATTAGCATCAAAAGGAGCAATCACATCACTATCGTCTCCAAAACGATACGTAGACGTCACACAAGTCTTCATTTAGGGAGACCTTCATATTATTTCATTGGTTGTTTCACATTTACAAAGAAAGAGGTGATTAAGAGTTATATTACTTCGTTCTAATTTGATTAGCATCAAAAGGGGCAACCCCATCACTATCGCGTCAAAAGCGATCCGTAAACCTCACACAAGTATTCATTTAGGGAGACCGTCGTATTGTCTCCTTGGTTGTTTCAAATTTACTTAGAAAGAGTTGATTAAGAGTTGTATTACATCACTCTAGTTTGATTAGCTTCAAAAGAAGAAACCCATGACTCGCGTTCAAAACTATGCGTACATCTCACACAAGTCTTCATTTAAGGAGACCTTCTTATTATTTAATTGGTTCTCTAGAATTGTCAAAGAAAGAGGTGATTAGGTGTCCTATTACTTCGTTATAATTTGATTAGCATCAACAGGAGCAATCCCATGACTATCACGTTAAAAACGATTCGTACATCTCACACAAGTCTTGATATAAGTAGACTTTCTTATTGTTTCATTGGTTTTCTCAAATTGTCAAAGAAAGATGTGATTATGAGTCCTATTACTTCGTTCTAGTTTGATTAGCATCAAAAGGAACAGTCTTATCACTAGAACCTTCAAAACGATCCGTACATCACAAGTCTTTATTTAGAGAGACCTTTTTATTGTTTCATTATTTCTCTCAAATTGTCAAAATATAGGTGATTATGAGTCCTACAACTTCGTTCTAGTTGAAATTAGCATCAAAAGGAGCAATCCCATCACTATCGCGTCCAAAACGATGCGTAGACCTCACACAAGTCTTCATTTAGGGAGACCTTCATATTGTTTCATTGGTTGTTTCAAATTTACAAAGAAAGAGGTGATTAAGAGTTATATTACTTCGTTCTAATTTAATTTGCATCAAAAGGAGCAATCCCATCACTGTCGCGTCAAAAACGATCTGTAGATCTCACACAAGTATTCATTTAGGGAGACCTTCATATTGTTTCCATGGTTGTTTCAAATTTACAAAGAAAGAGTTGATTAAGAGTTGTATTACATCGTTCTAGTTTGATTAGCTTCAAAAGGAGAAACCCATGACTCGCGTTCAAAACCACGCGTACATCTCACACAAATCTTCATTTAAGGAGACCTTCTTATTATTTCATTGGTTCTCTAGAATTGTCAAAGAAAGAGGTGATTAGGTGTCCTATTACTTCGTTCTAATTTGATTAGCATCAAAAGGAGCAATCCCGTGACTATCACCTTAAAAACGATGCGTACATCGCACACAAGTCTTGATTTAGGTAGCCCTTTTTATTGTTTCATTTGTTTTGTCAAATTGTCAAAGAAAGAGATGATTATGAGTTCTAATGACTTTGTTCTAGCTTGATTAGCATCAAAAGAAGCAATACTATCACTAGTGCCTTCAAAACTATGCGTACCTCTCACACAGGTCTTCATTTAAGGAGACCTTCTTGTTATTTCATTAGTTCTCTAAAATTGTCAAAAAAAAGAAGAGGTGATTAGGAGTTATATTACTTCCTTCTAATTTGATTAGCATCAAAAGGAGCAATCCCGTGGCTATCGCGTTAAAAACGATGCGTACATCTCACACAAGTCTTGATTTAGGGAGAACTTCTTATTGTTTCATTGGTTTTCTCAAATTGTTAAAGAAAAAGGTGATTATGAGTCCTATGACTTTGTTTTAGCTTGATTAGCATAAAAAAGAACGATCCTGTCACTAGTGCCTTCAAAACGATCCTTACATCTCACACAAGTTTTCATTTTGGGAGACCTTTTTATTGTTTCTTAGTTCTCTCAAATTGTCAAAATAAAGGTGATTATGAGTCCTATTACTTCTTTCTAGAAGAAATTCGCATCAAAAGGAGCAATCCCATCACTATCATGTCCAAAACGATGTGTAGACCTCACACAAGTCTTCATTTAGGGAGACCTTCATATTGTTTCATTGGTTGTTTCAAATTTATCAAGAAAGAGATGATTAAGAGTTATATTACTTCGTTCTAGTTTGATTAGCATCAAAAGGAGCAATCCCATCACTATCGCGTCAAAAACGATCCGTAGACTTCACACAAGTATTCAATTAGGGAGACCTTCATATTGTTTCCTTGGTTGTTTCAAATTTACAAAGAAAGAGATGATTAAAAGTTGTATTACTTCGTTCTAATTTGATTATCTTCAAAAGGAGAAACCCATGACTCGCGTTCAAAACCATGCGTCCATCTCACACAAGTATTCATTTAAGGAGACCTTCTTATTATTTCATTGGTTCTCTAGAATTGTCAAAGAAAGAGGTGATTAGGTGTCCTATTACTTCATTCTAATTTGATTAGCATCAAAAGAAGCAATCCCATGACTATCACGTTAAAAACGATGCGTACATCTCTCACAAGTCTTGATTTAGGTAAACTTTCTTATTGTTTCATTAGTTCTCTCAAATTGTCAAAGAAAGATGTGATTATGAGTCCTATGACTTCGTTCTAGTTTTATTATCATCAAAAGGAACAATCTTATCACTAGAATCTTCAAGTCTTTATTTAGGGATACCTTCTTATTGTTTTATTAGTTCTCTGAAATTTTCAAAATATAGGCGATTATGATTCCTATAACTTCGTTCTAGTTTGATTAGCATCAAAAGGAGCAATCCTATCAATATCGCATCAAAAACGATGCGTAGACCTCACATTAGTATTCATTTAGGGAGACCTTCATATTGTTTCGTTGGTTTTTTCAGATTTACAAAGAAAGAGGAGATTAAGTGTTGTATTACTTCGTTCTAGTTTGATTAGCTTAAAATGGAGAAACCCATGACTCGCGCTCAAAACATGCGTACATCTCACACAAGTCTTCATTTATGGAGACCTTCTTATTATTTCATTAGTTCTCTAAAATTGTCAAAGAAAGAGGTGATTAAGTGTCCTATTACTTCGTTCTAATTTGATTAGCATCAAAAAGAGCAATCCCATGACTATCGCGTTAAAAATGATGCGTACATCTCACACAAGTCTTGATTTAGGTAGACTTTCTTATTGTTTCATTGGTTCTCTCAAATTGTCAAAGCAAGATGTGATTATGAGTCCTATGACTTCGTTCTAGTTTGATTAGCATCAAAAGGAACAATCTTATAACTAGAACCATCAAAACGATCCGTACATCTCACACAAGTCTTTATTTAGGGAGACCTTCTTATTGTTTCATTAGTTCTCTTAAATTATCAAAATATAAGTGATTATGAGTCCTATTACTTCGTTCTAGCTGAAATTAGCATCAAATGGAGCAATCCCATCACTATCGCTTTCAAAACGATGCGTAGACCTCACACAAGTCTTCATTTAGGGAGACATTCATATTGTTTCACTGGTTGTTTCAAATTTACAAAGAAAATGTGATTAAGAGTCGTATTACTTCATTCTAGTTTGATTATAAAAAGGAGCAATCCCATGACTATCACGTTCAAAACGATGCGTACATCTCCCACACGTCTTCATTTAAGGAGACCTTCTTATTAGGAATCATTGGTTCTCTAGAATTGTCAAAGAAAGAGGTGATTAGGAGTTTTATTACTTCGTTCTATTTTGATTAGCATCAAAAGGAGCAATCCCATGACTATCGCGTTCAAAACGATGAGTACATCTCACACAAGTCTTCAATTAATTAGCATCAAAAGGAAGAGGTGATTAGTTCTCTAAAATTGTCAAAGAAAGAGGTGATTAGTTGTCTTATTACTTCGTTCTAAATTAATTAGCATCAAAAGGAGCAATTCCATGACTATCGCGTTAAAAACGATGCGTACATCTCACATAAGTCTTGATTTAGGTTGACTTTCTTTTTCTTTTTTTCTTTTTTTTTGTTAATGTAGACTTTCTTATTATTTAATTGGTTCTCTCAAATTGTCAAAGAAAGATGTGATTATGAGTTATATGACTTCGTTCTAGTTTGAGTAACATCAAAAGGAACAATCTTATCGCTAGTGCCTTCACAACGATACGTACATCTCACACAAGTCTTCATTTAGGGAGAACTTCTTATTGTTTCATTAGTTCTCTCAAATTATCAAAATATAGGTGATTATGAGTCCTATAACTTCGTTCTAGTGGAAATTAGCATCAAAAGGAGCAATCTCATCACTATCGCGTCCAAAACGATAGGTAGACCTCACACAAGTCTTCATTTAGGGAAACCTTCATATTGTTTCATTGAATGTTTCGAATTTACAAAGAAAGAGGTGATTAAGAGTTGTATTACTTCGTTCTAGTTTGATTAATATCAAAAGGAGAAACCCATGACTATCGCGTTCAAAACCATGCGTACATCTCACACAAGTCTTCATTTAGAGAGACCTTCTTATTGTTTCATTGGTTCTTTAAAATTGTCAAAGCAAGAGGTGATTAGGGAAGTCTTATTACTTCGTTCTAATTTGTCTAGCATCAAAATGAGCAATTCCATGACTATCGCATTAAAATAGATGCGTACATCTCACACAAGTCTTGATTTAGACCTTTTATTGTTTCATTAGTTTTCTCAAATTGTCAAAGAAAGAGGTGATTATGAGTCCTATGACTTTGTTCTAGTTTGATTAGCATCAAAAGAAGCAATCCTATCACTAGTGCCATCAAAACGATGTGTACATCTCACACAAGTCTTCATTTAAGGAGACATTCTTATTATTTCATTAGTTCTCTAAAATTGTCAAAGAAAGAGGTGATTAGGAGTTCTATTACATCGTTCTAATTTGATTAGCATCAAAAGGAGCAATCCCGTGACTATGGCGTTAAAAACGATGCGTACATCACACACAAGTCTTGATTTTGGGAGACCTTCTTATTGTTTCATTGGTTTTCTCAAATTGTCAAAGAAAGATGTGATTATGAGTCCGATGACTTTGTTCTAGTTTGATTAGCATCAAAATGAGCAATCCTATCTAGTGCCTTCAAAACAATCCTTATATCGCACACAAGTTTTAATTTTGGGAAACCTTTTTATTGTTTTATTAGTTCTCTCAAATTGTCAAAATATAGGTGATTATGAGTCCTATTACTTCGTTCTAGTTGACATTAGCATCAAAAGGAGCAATCACATCACTATCGTGTCCAAAACCATGCGTAGACCTCACACAAGTCTTCATTTAGGGAAACCTTCATATTGTTTTATTGGTTGTTTCAAATTTACAAAGAAAGAGGTGATTAAGAGTTATATTGCTTCGTTCTAATTTGATTAGCATCAAAAGGAGCAATCCCATCACTATCGCGTCAAAAATGATCCGAAGACCTCACACAAGTATTCATTTAGGGAGACCTTCATATTGTTTCCTTGGTTGTTTCAAATTTACAAAGAAAGAGGTGATGAAGAGTTGTATTACTTCGTTCTAGTTTGATTAGCTTCAAAAGGAGAAACCCATGACTCGCGTTCAAAACCATGCGTACATATCACACAAGTCTTCATTTAAGGAGACCTTCTTATTATTTTATTGGTTCTCTAGAATTGTCAAAGAAAGAGGTGATTAGGTGTCCTATTACTTCGTTCTAATTTGATTAGCATCAAAAGGAGCAATCCCATGACTATCGCGTTAAAAACGATGCGTACATCTCACACAAGTCTTCATTTAGGTAAACTTTCTTATTGTTTCATTGGTTCTGTCAAATTGTCAAAGAAAGATGTGATTATGAGTCTTATGACTTCGTTCTAGTTTGATTATCATCAAAAGGAACAATCTTATGACTAGAACCTTCAAAACGATCCGTACATCTCACACAAGTCTTTATTTAGAGATACCTTCTTATTGTTTCATTAGTTCTCCGAAAATTGTCAAAATATAGGTGATTATGAGTCCTATAACTTCGTTCTAGTTGAAATTAGCATCAAAAGGAGCAATTCCATCACTATCGCGTCCAAAATGATGCGTAGACTGATAAGTCTTCATTTAGGGAGACCTTCTTATTTTTAATTTTTTATTTTTTTGCTAAATTTTTTTGTTGTATAGAAGAACCCAAAAAACAATGGCACAGGGGCATACCCCAGAGTTTAGCTACATCATCTAGGGATAAATACCAAAGATGAGGAAGCTATACAAGGTCAAGAACCTAACCGGAAGCTAAGTAGTGAACAACCAATTACAAAAATAGATATTCTTAGTTGCCTTGATAAAGGAGTTATAGGTGGAGAGCCTAGACTTGATGAGATGAATGATATCCTTTGATAGGTTCCCTGAAGGAATAAGGCTATCCCTATGCAGCTTTGTATTCCTAGCCTCCCAAATCTTATAGAAACATGTAGCTACCGTGAGGTATAAGATATTTCTAGATAGTTTGGTGCCTTGATAATTCTGAAGATAAGCAAGTATAGCATCCCACAATGAGGGAACGTGTCTCCAGTTCCCAATTTGAACGGCATTTTGAAGAATGGTATAGGAATAAGCACACTCAAAAAATATATGGTCAAAAGATTCTAGTTGAAGGTTACATAAAAGGCATGACCAAGTTCTGCCGGAGTAATGCTTGGTTAGATCATTAGTAGGAAGCTTCCTCAACATACCAAGCCAAAGAATGAAGGAGTACCGAGGCACATGAAGTTTATGCCAAAGAATAGAACTCCAAGGAACCATGGCTTGCCTCGTACGGATTGACTCCCAAATAGTTGAAGTTTTGAAAGATTTGATGTCCTATGTATCCCAAGTAATTTTGTCCACCTTCATATTGTTTCATTGGTTGTTTCAAATTTAAAAAGAAAGAAGTGATTAAGAGTTGTATTACTTCGTTCTAGTTTGATTAGCGTTAAAAGGAGAAACCCATGACTATCGCGTTCAAAACCATGCGTACATCTCACACAAGTCTATATTTAGGGAGACCTTCTTATTGTTTCATTGGTTCTCTAAAATTGTCAAAGAAAGAAGTGATTAGGAGTCCTATTACTTCGTTCTAATTTGACTACCATCAAAAGGAGCAATCCCGTGACTATCGCATTAAAAACGATGCGTACATCTCACACAAGTCTTGATTTAGGTAGACCTTCCTATTGTTTCATTGGTTTTCTCAAATTGTCAAAGAAAGAGGTAATCATGAGTCCTATGACTTTGTTCTAGTTTAATTAGCATCAAAAGAAGCAATTCTATCACTAGTGCCTTCAAAGCGATGCGTATATCTCACACAAGTCTTCATTTAAGGAGACATTCTTATTATTTCATTAGTTCTCTAAAATTGTCAAAGAAAGAGGTGATTGGGAGTTCTATTACTTCCTTCTAATTTGATTAGCATCAAAAGGAGCAATCCCGTGACTATCGCGTTAAAAACGAAGCGTACATCTCACACAAGTCTTGATTTAGGGAGACCTTCTTATTATTTCATTGGTGAATCAAATTGTCAAAGAAAGAGGAGATTATGAGTCCTATGACTTTGTTCTACTTTAATTAGCATCAAAAAGAACAATCTTATCACTAGTGCCTTCAAAACGTCCTTACATCTCACACAAGTTTTCATTTAGGGAAAACTTTTTTTGTTTCATTAATTCTCTCAAATTATCAAAATATAGGTGATTATGAGTCCTATTACTTAGTTATAGTAGAAATTAGCATCAAAAGGAGCAATTCCATCACTATCGTGTCCAAAAATATGCGTAGACCTCACACAAGTCTTCATTTAGGGAGACCTTCATATTGTTTTATTAGTTGTTTCAAATTTACAAAGAAAGAGGTCATTAAGAGTTATATTACTTCGTTCTAGTTTGATTAGCATCAAAAGGAGCAATCCCATCACTATCGCGTCAAAAACGATCCGTAGACCTCACACAAGTATTCATTTAGGGAGACCTTCATATTGTTTCCTTGGTTGTTTCAAATTTACAAAGAAAGAGGTGATTAAGAGTTGTATTACTTCGTTCTAGTTTGATTAGCTTCAAAAGGAGAAACCCATGACTCGCGTTCAAAACCATGCGTACATATCACTTAAGTCTTCATTTAAGGAGACCTTATTATTATTTCATTAGTTCTCTAGAATTGTTAAAGAAAGAGGTGATTAGGTGTCCTATTACTTCGTTCTAAATTGATTAGCATCAAAAGGAGCAATCCCATGACTATCGCATTAAAAACGATGCGTACATCTCACACAAGTCTTCATTTAGGTAAACTTTCTTATTGTTTCATTGGTTCTGTCAAATTGTCAAAGAAAGATGTGATTATGAGTCCTATGACTTCGTTCTAGTTTGATTATCATCAAAAGGAACAATCTTATGACTAGAACCTTCAAAACGATCCGTACATCTCACACAAGTCTTTATTTAGAGATAACTTCTTATTGTTTCATTAGTTCTCCGAAATTGTCAAAATATAGGCGATTATAAGTCCTATAACTTCGTTCTAGTTGAAATTAGCATCAAAAGGAGCAATTCCATCACTATCGCGTCCAAAATGATGCGTAGACCTCACAGAAGTCTTCATTTAGGGAGACCTTCATTTTTTTATTTTTTTATTTTTTTGCTAAATTTTTTTGTTGTATATACTCAAAAAATAATTGCACAGGGGCATACCCCGGAGTTTAGCTACATCATCTAGGGATAAATACCAAAGATGAGGAAGCTATACAAGGTCAAGAACCTAACCGGAAGCTAATTAGTGAACAACCAATTACAAAAATAGATATTCTTAGTTGCCTTGATAAAGGAGTTATAGGTGGAGAGCCTAGACTTGATGAGATGAATGATATCCTTTGATAGGTTCCCTGAAGGAATAAGGCTATCCCTATGCAGCTTTGTATTCCTAGCCTCCCTAATCTTATAGAAACATGTAGCTACCGTGAGGTATAAGATATTTCTAGATAGTTTGGTGCCTTGATAATTCTGAAGATAAGCAAGTATAGCATCCCACAATGAGGGAACGTGTCTCCAGTTCCCAATTTGAACGGCATTTTGAAGAATGGTATAGGAATAAGCACACTCAAAAAATATATGGTCAAAAGATTCTAGTTGAAGGTTACATAAAAGGCATGACCAAGTTCTGCCGGAGTAATGCTTGGTTAGATCATTAGTAGGAAGCTTCCTCAACATACCAAGCCAAAGAATGAAGGAGTACCGAGGCACATGAAGTTTATGCCAAAGAATAGAACTCCAAGGAACCATGGCTTGCCTCGTACGGATTGACTCCCAAATAGTTGAAGTTTTGAAAGATTTGATGTCCTATGTATCCCAAGTAATTTTGTCCACCTTCATATTGTTTCATTGGTTGTTTCAAATTTAAAAAGAAAGAAGTGATTAAGAGTTGTATTACTTCGTTCTAGTTTGATTAGCGTTAAAAGGAGAAACCCATGACTATCGCGTTCAAAACCATGCGTACATCTCACACAAGTCTATATTTAGGGAGACCTTCTTATTGTTTCATTGGTTCTCTAAAATTGTCAAAGAAAGAAGTGATTAGGAGTCCTATTACTTCGTTCTAATTTGACTACCATCAAAAGGAGCAATCCCGTGACTATCGCATTAAAAACGATGCGTACATCTCACACAAGTCTTGATTTAGGTAGACCTTCCTATTGTTTCATTGGTTTTCTCAAATTGTCAAAGAAAGAGGTAATCATGAGTCCTATGACTTTGTTCTAGTTTAATTAGCATCAAAAGAAGCAATTCTATCACTAGTGCCTTCAAAGCGATGCGTACATCTCACACAAGTCTTCATTTAAGGAGACATTCTTATTATTTCATTAGTTCTCTAAAATTGTCAAAGAAAGAGGTGATTGGGAGTTCTATTACTTCCTTCTAATTTGATTAGCATCAAAAGGAGCAATCCCGTGACTATCGCGTTAAAAACGAAGCGTACATCTCACACAAGTCTTGATTTAGGGAGACCTTCTTATTATTTCATTGGTGAATCAAATTGTCAAAGAAAGAGGAGATTATGAGTCCTATGACTTTGTTCTACTTTAATTAGCATCAAAAAGAACAATCTTATCACTAGTGCCTTCAAAACGTCCTTACATCTCACACAAGTTTTCATTTAGGGAAAACTTTTTTTGTTTCATTAATTCTCTCAAATTATCAAAATATAGGTGATTATGAGTCCTATTACTTAGTTATAGTAGAAATTAGCATCAAAAGGAGCAATTCCATCACTATCGTGTCCAAAAATATGCGTAGACCTCACACAAGTCTTCATTTAGGGAGACCTTCATATTGTTTTATTAGTTGTTTCAAATTTACAAAGAAAGAGGTCATTAAGAGTTATATTACTTCGTTCTAGTTTGATTAGCATCAAAAGGAGCAATCCCATCACTATCGCGTCAAAAACGATCCGTAGACCTCACACAAGTATTCATTTAGGGAGACCTTCATATTGTTTCCTTGGTTGTTTCAAATTTACAAAGAAAGAGGTGATTAAGAGTTGTATTACTTCGTTCTAGTTTGATTAGCTTCAAAAGGAGAAACCCATGACTCGCGTTCAAAACCATGCGTACATATCACTTAAGTCTTCATTTAAGGAGACCTTATTATTATTTCATTAGTTCTCTAGAATTGTTAAAGAAAGAGGTGATTAGGTGTCCTATTACTTCGTTCTAAATTGATTAGCATCAAAAGGAGCAATCCCATGACTATCGCATTAAAAACGATGCGTACATCTCACACAAGTCTTCATTTAGGTAAACTTTCTTATTGTTTCATTGGTTCTGTCAAATTGTCAAAGAAAGATGTGATTATGAGTCCTATGACTTCGTTCTAGTTTGATTATCATCAAAAGGAACAATCTTATGACTAGAACCTTCAAAACGATCCGTACATCTCACACAAGTCTTTATTTAGAGATAACTTCTTATTGTTTCATTAGTTCTCCGAAATTGTCAAAATATAGGCGATTATAAGTCCTATAACTTCGTTCTAGTTGAAATTAGCATCAAAAGGAGCAATTCCATCACTATCGCGTCCAAAATGATGCGTAGACCTCACAGAAGTCTTCATTTAGGGAGACCTTCATTTTTTTATTTTTTTATTTTTTTGCTAAATTTTTTTGTTGTATATACTCAAAAAATAATTGCACAGGGGCATACCCCGGAGTTTAGCTACATCATCTAGGGATAAATACCAAAGATGAGGAAGCTATACAAGGTCAAGAACCTAACCGGAAGCTAATTAGTGAACAACCAATTACAAAAATAGATATTCTTAGTTGCCTTGATAAAGGAGTTATAGGTGGAGAGCCTAGACTTGATGAGATGAATGATATCCTTTGATAGGTTCCCTGAAGGAATAAGGCTATCCCTATGCAGCTTTGTATTCCTAGCCTCCCTAATCTTATAGAAACATGTAGCTACCGTGAGGTATAAGATATTTCTAGATAGTTTGGTGCCTTGATAATTCTGAAGATAAGCAAGTATAGCATCCCACGATGAGGGAATGTGTCTTCAGTTCCCAATTTGAACGGCATTTTGAAGAATGGTATAGGAATAAGCACACTCAAAAAATATATGGTCAAAAGATTCTAGTTGAAGGTTACATAAAAGGCATGGCCAAGTTCTGCCGGAGTAATGCTTGGTTAGATCATTAGTAGGAAGCTTCCTCAACATACCAAACCAAAGAATGAAGGAGTACCGAGGCACATGAAATTTATGCCAAAGAATAGAACTCCAAGGAACCATGGCTTGCCTCGTACGGATTGACTCCCAAATAGTTGAAGTTTTGAAAGATTTGATGTCCTATGTATCCCAAGTAATTTTGTCCACCTTCGTATTATTTTATTTTTTGTTTCAAATTTACAAAGAAAGAGGTGATTAAGAGTTGTATGACTTCGTTCTAGTTTGATTAGCGTCAAAAGGAGAAACCCATGACTATCGCATTCAAAACCATGCGTACATCTCACACAAGTCTTCATTTAAGGAGACCCTTCTATTATTTCATTAGTTCTCTAGAATTATCAAAGAAAGAGGTGATTAGGTGTCCTATTACTTCGTTCTAATTTGATTAGCATCAAAAGGAGCAATCCAATAACTATCGCGTTAAAAAAGATCCATACATCTCACACAAGTCTTTATTTAGGGAGACCTTCTTATTATTTCATTAGTTCTCTCAAATTGTCAAAATATAAGTGATTATGAGTCCTATTACTTCGTTTTAGTTGAAATTAGCATCAAAAGGTGCAATCCCATCACTATCGCGTCCAAAATGAAGCGTAGACCTCACACAAATCTTTGTTTAGGGAGACCTTCATATTGTTTCACTGGTAGTTTCAAATTTACAAAGAAAAGGTGGTTAAGAGTCATATTACTTCGTTCTAGTTTGATTAGTATAAAAAGGAGCAATCCCATGACTATCGCGTTCAAAACGATGCGTACATCTCCCACAAGTCTTCATTTAAAAAGACCTTCTTATTATTTCATTGGTTCTCTAGAATTATCAAAGAAAGAGGTGATTAGGAGTCCTATTACTTCGTTCTATTTAGATTAGCATCAAAAGGAGCAATCCCATGACTATCGCGTTCAAAATGATGAGTACATCTCACACAAGTCTTCAATTAAGGAGACCATTTTATTATTTCATTGGTTCTCTAAAATTGTCAAAGAAAGAGGTTATTAGTTGTCCTATTACTTCGTTCTAAATAAATTAGCATCAAAGGAGCAATCCCATGACTATCGCGTTAAAAACGATGCGTATATCTCACACAAGTCTTGATTTTGGTAGACTTTCTTTTTCTTTTTTCTTTTTTTTTGGTTAATGTAGACTTTCTTATTGTTTAATTAGTTTTCTCAAATTATCAAAGAAAGATGTGATTATGAGTCCTATGACTTTCTTCTAGTTTGAGTAGCATCAAAAGGAGCAATCTTATCACTAGTGCATTCAAAACGATCCGTACATCTCACTCAAGTTTTCATTTAGGGAGAACGTCTTTTTGTTTCATTAGTTCTCTCAAATTATCAAAATATAGGTGATTATGAGTCCTATAACTTTGTTCTACTAGAAATTAGCATCAAAAGGAGCAATCCCATAATTATCGCGTCCAAAACGATAGGTAGACCTCACACAAGTCTTTATTTAGGGAAACCTTCATGTTGTTTCATTGAATGTTTCAAATTTACAAAGAAAGAGGTGATTAAGAGTTGTATTACTTCGTTCTAGTTTGATTAGTGTCAAAAGGAGAAACCCATGACTATCGCATTAAAAATCATGCGTACATCTCACACAAGTCTTCATTTAGGGAGACCTTCTTATTGTTTCATTAGTTTTCTAAAATTGTCAAAGCAAGAGGTGATTAGGAGTCCTTGTACTTCGTTCTAATTTGTCTAGCATCAAAAGGAGCAATCCCATGACTATCGCGTTAAAAACGATGCGTACATCTCACACAAGTCTTGATTTAGGTAGACCTTTTTATTGTTTCATTGGTTTTCTCAAATTATCAAAGAAAGAGGTGATTATGAGTCCTATGACTTTGTTCTAGTTTGATTAGCATCAAAAAGAGCAATCCTATCACTAGTGCCTTCAAAACGATCCTTACATCTCACACAAGTTTTCATTTGGGGAGACCTTTTTATTGTTTCATTAGTTCTCTCAAATTGTTAAAATATAGGTGATTATGAGTCCTATTACTTCGTTCTAGTAGAAATTAGCATCAAAAGGCGCAATCACATCACTATTATGTCCAAAACGATGCGTAGACCTCACACAAGTCTTCATTTAGGGAGACCTTCATATTGTTTCATTTGTTGTTTCAAATTTACAAAGAATGAGATGATTAAGAGTTATATTACTTCGTTCTATTTTGATTAACATCAAAAGGAGCGATCCCATCACTATCGCGTCAAAAACGATCCGTAGACCTCACACAAGTATTCATTTAGGGAGACCTTCATATTGTTTCCTTGGTTGTTTCAAATTTACAAAGAAAGAGTTAATTAAGAGTTGTATTACATCGTTCTAGTTTGATTAGCTTCAAAAGGAGAAACCCATGACTCGCGTTCAAAACCATGCGTACATCTCACACAAGTCTTCATTTAAGGAGACCTTCTTATTATTTCATTGGTTCTCTAGAATTGTCAAAGAAAGAGGTGATTAGGTGTCCTATTCCTTCAAATTGTTTCATTGGTTTTCATTGGTTTTCATTAGGTGTCCTATTCCTTCAAATTCAGGTAAACCTTCAAATTGTTTCATTGGTTTTCTCAAATTGTCAAAGAAAAAGTGATTATGAGTCCTATGACTTTGTTCTAGTTTGATTAGCATCAAAAGCAGCAATACTATCACTAGTGCCTTCAAAACAATGCGAACATCTCACACAAGTCTTCATTTAAGGAGTCATTCTTATTATTTCATTTGTTCTCTAAAATTGTCAAAAAAAAGAGAGGTGATTAGGAGTTCTATTACTTCGTTCTAACTTGATTAGCATCAAAAGGAGCAATCCCGTAACTATCGCGTTAAAAACGAAGCGTACATCTCACACAAGTCTTATTTAGGGAGACCTACTTATTGTTTCGTTGGTTTTCTCAAGTTGTCATAGAAAGATGTGATTATGAGTCCTATGACTTCGTTCTAGTTTGATTAGCATCAAAAGGAACAAATATATCACTAGAACCTTCAAAACGATCCGTACATCTCACACAAGTCTTTATTTAGGAGACCTTCTTATTGTTTCATTAGTTCTCTCAAATTGTCAAAATATATGTGATTATGAGTCCTATTACTTTGTTCTAGTTCAAATTAGCATCAAAAGGAGCAATCCCATCACTATCGCGTCCAAAACGATGCGTAGACCTCACACAAGTCTTCATTTAGGGAGACCTTTATATTGTTTCACTGGTTGTTTCAAATTTACAAAGAAAAGGTGATTAAGAGTCGTATTACTTCGTTCTAGTTTGATTAGCATAAAAAGGAGAAATCCCATGACTATCGAGTTCAAAACGATGCGTACATCTCCCACAAGTCTTCATTTAAGTAGACTTTCTTATTATTTCATTGGTTCTCTAGAATTGTCAAAGAAAGAGGTGATTAGGAGTCCTATTACTTCATTGTATTTTGATTAGCATCAAAAGGAGCAATCCCATGACTATCGTGTTCAAAACGATGCGTACATCTCACACATGTCTTCAATTAAGGAGACCTTATTATTTCATTGGTTCTCTAAAATTGTCAAAGAAAGAGGTGATTAGGTGTCCTATTACTTTGTTCTAAATTGATTAGCATCAAAAGGAGTAATCCCATGACTATCGCGTTAAAAATGATGCGTACATCTCACACAAGTCTTGATTTGGGTAGACTTTCTTATTGTTTAATTGGTTCTCTCAAATTGTCAAAGAAAGATGTGATTATGAGTCCTATGACTTCGTTCTAGTTTGAGTAGCATCAAAAGGAACAATCTTATCACTAGTGCCTTCAAAACAATTCGTACATATCACACAATTCTTCATTTAGGGAGACTTTCTTATTGTTTCATTAATTCTCTCAAATTGTCAAAATATAGATTATGAGTCCTATAACTTCGTTCTAGTAGAAATTAGCATCAACATGAGCAATCCCATCACTATCGCGTCCAAAACGATAGGTAGACTTCACACAAGTCTTCATTTACGGAGACCTTTATATTGTTTAATTGGTTGTTTCAAATTTACAAAGAAAGAGGTGATTAAGAGTTGTAATACTTTGTTCTAGTTTGTTTAGCATCAAAAGGAGAAACCAATGACTATCGCATTCAAAACGATGCGTAGACTTCACACAAGTCTTCATTTAGGGAGACCTTCATATTGTTTAATTGGTTGTTTCAAATTTATAAAGAAAGAGGTGATTAAGAGTTGTATTACTTCGTTCTAGTTTGATTAGCGTCAAAAGGAGAAACCCATGACTATCGCATTCAAAACAATGCGTACATCTCACACATGTATTCATTTAGGCAGACCTTATTGTTTTATTGGTTCTCTAAAATTCTCAAAGAAAGAGGTGATTAGGTGTCCTAATACTTCGTTCTACTTTGACTAGCATCAAAAGGAGCAATCCCGTGACTATCGCGTTAAAAACGATGCGTACATCTCACACAAGTCTTGATTTCGGTAGACCTTCTAATTGTTTCATTGGTTTTCTCAAATTGTCAAAGAAAGAGGTGATTATGGGTCCTATGACTTTGTTCTAGTTTGATAGCATCAAAAGAAGCAATTCTATCATAGTGCCTTCAAAACGATGCGTACATCTCACACAAGTCTTCATTTAAGGGGACCTTATTATTTCAGTAGTTCTCTAAAATTGTCAAAGAAAGAGGTGATTAGGAGTTCTATTACTTCGTTCTAATTTGATTAGCATCAAAAGGAGCAATCCCGTGACTATCGCTTTAAAAACGATGCGTACATCTCACACAAGTCTTTATTTAGGGAGACCATCTTATTGTTTCATTGGTTTTCTCGAATTGTCAAAGAAAGGGGTGATTATGAGTCCTATGACTTTGTTATAGTTTGATTATCATCAAAAAGAACAATCGTATCACTAGTGCCTTCAAAACGATCCATACATCTCACACAAGTTTTTATTTAGGGAGACCTTCTTATTGTTTCATTATTTCTCTTAAATTGTCAAAATATAGGTGATTATGAGTCCTATTACTTCGTTCTAGTAGAAATTAGCATCAAAAGGAGCAATCCCATCACTATCGTGTCCAAAACGATGCGTAGACCTCTCAAAAGTCTTCATTTAGGGAGACCTTCATATTGTTTCTTTGGTTGTTTCAAATTTACAAAGAAAGAGGTGATTAAAAGTTATATTACTTCATTCTAATTTGATTAGCATCAAAAAAAGAAATCCCAACACTATCGCGTCAAAAAAGATCCGTAGAGATCACACAAGTATTCATTTAGGGAGACCTTCATATTGTTTCCTTGGTTGTTTCAAATTTACAAAGAAAGGGGTGATTAAGAGTTGTATTACTTCGTTCTAGTTGGATTAGCTTCAAAAGGAGAAACCCATGACTCGCGTTCAAAACCATGCGTACATCTTACACAAGCTTTGATTTAGGGAAATCTTCTTATTGTTTCATTGGTTTTCTCAAATTATCAAAGAAAGATGTGATTATGAGTCCTATGACTTTATTCTATTTTTGTTAGCATCAAAAGGAGCAATCCTTTCACTAGTGCCATAAAAACGATCCTTACATCTCACACAAGTCTTCATTTAGGGAGACTTTCTTATTGTTTCATTAGTTCTCTTAAATTGTCAAAATATAGGTGATTATAAGTTCTATAACTTCGTTCTAGTAGAAATTAGCATCAAAAGGAGCAATCCCATCACTGTCGCGTCCAAAACGATGGATAAACCCCACACAAGTCTTCATTTAGGGAGACCTTCATATTGTTTCATTGGTTGTTTCAAATTTACAAAGAAATGGTGATTCAGAGTTGTATTACTTTGTTCTAGTTTGATTATCGTCAAAAGGAGAAACCCATGACTATCGCGTTCAAAACCATGCGTACATCTCACACAAGTCTTCATTTAGGGAGACCTTCTTATTGTTTCATTGGTTCTCTAAAATTGTCAAAGAAAGAGGTGATTAGGAGTCCTATTACTTCGTTCTAATTTGACTAGCATCGAAAGGAGCAATCTCGTGACTATCGCATTCAAAACGATGCGTTCTCACATAAGTCTTGATTTAGGTAGACCTTCTTATTGTCTCATTAGTTTTCTCAAATTGTAAAAGAAAGAGGTGATTATGAGTCCTATGACTTTGTTCTAGTTTGATTAGCATCAAAAGAAGCAATCCTATCACTAGTGCCTTCAAAACAATGCGTACATCTCACACAAGTCTTCATTTAAGGAGACCTTATTATTATTATTATTATTTTTGCTAAGTTTGGTTTGTTATAAAAAGAAGAAACATATACAACGGCAAAGGGGCATACCCCAGAATATAGAAAATTCATCTAGTGGCATTCCATTAGATGAAATGACTACAAGAGGAATGAAATCCCCAACAAGATTGAAATCAAATTAAGAGCCAATTACAGTAATATTGACATAAAGAAGTGGCTTTGATAAACTTTTTGCACGAGGAGAGTCTGGCTTTAATTAAGTGGATCACGTCTGCTGTAATAACTTGGGCAGGAGCAAGTGAATTCCTATGGAGCTTCGAATTCCTGGCTTCCCACACTTTGTAGAAACAGGTAGCAATAGAGAGACATAAGATGTTTTTGGTAAGCATTGAGCCACTAAAGGTGCTAAGGTAGGTAATAAGATCATCCCAGATAATAGGCACATTGCAAAAAGTCCCTAGGTCGAGAATCGATTTTAAAATGCCTAAAGAGAATTCACAATTAAAAAAAAAAGATGGTCAAAAGTTTCTGCATGTTGCTGACATAAAGGGCAGTCCCAAGTGCTTACTGAATAGTGTTTAGTTCGATCATTAGTAGGAAGACGTTTAAGGATGCCAAGCCATAAGAGGAAAGAGCATCTAGGAACATGAAGGCCATTCCAAGGGATTGTGTGCCAAAGAACAGTCGGAGCCCTAGATCTGATGCTTGCCTTGATGTGTGTTGCTTTGATAGTAGTGAAGTCCTGTTATCCCCACAAAATGGAGTCGGTGCTAGTAGCAGGAGGGGCCAAAGAGGAGATAAGCTGTCTGAACTAGATAACTTCATGATGATTGCTTTGGGGAGGGATCTAGATAGAGTCAGAAAGAATTGAGCAGACCTTTGCCGAGAGAGGGAGCCCGGAGTTAGAAACGAGACTATGACTAGGGTTGACAGCCGAACCATGAAGCCACGGGTCAAACCATAAATCAAAGTGTTGCCCAGATCCAACAATATACTACATATGTTGCAACGCAAGAGGACGGAGCTTTAGAACTTGCTTCCAAATCCAGGAGCAGTCGGAAGGAGAAGCAATTTGCCAGACAGATTTGCCTTTCAAAATAGTAGACCTAATCCATCCAACCCAAAGTGAGGTGGGAGCAGGCCTGATCAAGTGCAGCAGGTGAAGGAGCATGAGAGATGTATTCCATTCAAGGAGATTTCTTCAGCCTAACCCTACTTCATTAGGAGTTCTATTACTTCGTTCTAACTTGATTAGCATCAAAAAGAGCAATCCTGTGACTATCGCGTTAAAAACGATGCATACATCTCACACAAGTCTTGATTTAGGGAGACCTTCTTATTGTTTCATTGGTTTTCTCGAATTATCAAAGAAAGAGGTGATTATGAGTCCTATGACTTTGTTCTAGTTTGATTAGCATCAAAAAGAGCAATCCTAGCACCAGTGCCTTCAAAACGATCCATACATCTCACACAAGTTTTCATTTAGGGAGACCTTCTTATTATTTCATTAGTTCTATCAAATTGTCAAAATATAGGTGATTATGAGTCCTATTACTTCGTTCTAGTAGAAATTTGCATCAAAAGGAGCAATCTCATCACTATCGTGTCCAAAACAATGCGTAGACCTCTCACAAGTCTTCATTTATGAACACCTTCATATTGTTTCATTGGTTGTTTCAAATTTACAAAGAAAGAGGTGATTAAGAGTTATATTACTTCGTTCTAATTTGATTAGCATCAAAAGGAGAAATCCCATCACTATCGCGTCAAAAACGATCAGTAGAGATCACACAAGTATTCATTTAGGGATACCTTCATATTGTTTTCTTGGTTGTTTCAAATTTACAAAGAAAGGGGTGATTAAGAGTTGTATTACTTCGTTCTAGTTTGATTAGCTTCAAAAGGAAAAACCCATGACTCGCGTTCAAAACCATGCGTACATCTCATACAAGCTTTGATTTAGGGAAACCTTCTTATTATTTCATTGGTTTTCTCAAATTATCAAAGAAAGAGGTGATTATGAGTCCTATGACTTTATTCTATTTTGGTTAGCATCAAAAAGAGCAATCCTTTCACTAGTGCCTTAAAAACGATCCTTACGTCTCACATAAGTCTTCATCTAGGGAGACCTTCTTATTGTTTCATTAGTTCTCTCAAATTGTTAAAATATAGGTGATTATGAGTCCTATTCGTTCGTTCTAGTAAAAATTAGCATCAAAATGAGCAATCCCATCACTATCACGTCCAAAACGATAGGTAAAAATCTCACACAAGTCTTCATTCAGGGAGACCTTCATATTGTGTCATTGGTTGTTTCAAATTTACAAAGAAAGAGGTGATTAAGAGTTGTATTACTTCGTTCTAATTTGATTTGCATCAAAAGGAGAAACCCATGACTATCGCGTTCAAAACCATGCGTACTTCTCATACAAGTCTTCATTTAGGCAGACCTTCTTATTGTTTCATTGGTTCTCTAAAATTGTCAAAGAAAGAGGTGATTAGGAGTCCTATTACTTCGTTCTAATTTGACTAGCATCAAAAGGAGTAATCCCGTGACTATCGCGTTCAAAACGATGCGTACATCTCACATAAGTCTTGATTTAGGTAAACCTTCTTATTGTCTCATTGGTTTTCTCAAATTGTATAAGAAAGAGGTGATTATGAGTCCTATGACTTTGTTCTAGTTTGATTAGCATCAAAAGAAACAATCCTATCACTAGTGGCTTCAAAACGATGCGTACATCTCACACAAGTCTTTATTTAAGGAGACCTTCTTATTATTTCATTAGTTCTCTAAAATTATCAAAGAAAGAGATGATTAGGAGGTCTATTACTTCGTTCTAATTTGATTAGCATCAAAAGGAGCAATCCCGTTACTATCGCATTAAAAACGATGCGTACATCTCACACAAGTATTTATTTAGAGAGACCTTCTTATTGTTTCATTGGTTTTCTCAAATTATCAAAGAAAAAGGTGATTATGAGTCCTATGATTTTGTTCTAGTTTGATTAGCATCAAAAAGAGCAATCCTATCACTAGTGCCTTCAAAACGATCCTTACATCTCACACACAAGTATTCATTTAGGGAGACCTTCATATTGTTTCCTTGGTTGTTTCAAATTTACAAAGAAAGAGTTGATTAAGAGTTGTATTACATCGTTCTAGTTTGATTAGCTTCAAAAGAAGAAACCCATGACCTACGTTCAAAACCATACGTGCATCTCACACAAGTCTTTATTTAAGGAGACCTTATTATTTCATTGGTTCTCTAGAATTATCAAAGAAATAGGTGATTAGGTGTTCTATTACTTTGTTCTAATTTGATTAGCATCAAAAGGTGCAATCCCATGACTATCACGTTAAAAAAGATGCGTACATCTCACACAAGTCTTGATTTAGTTAGACTTTCTTATTGTTTCATTGGTTTTCTCAAATTGTCAAAGAAAGATGTGGTTATGAGTCCTATGACTTCGTTCTAGTTTGATTAGCATCGAAAAGAACAATCTTATCATTAGAAACTTCAAAACGATCCGTACATCACAAGTCTTTATTTAGGGAGACCTTCTTATTGTTTCATTAGTTCTCACAAATTGTCAAAATATAAGTGATTATGAGTCCTATAACTTTGTTCTAGTTGAAATTAGCTTCAAAAGGAGCAATCCCATCACTATCGCGTCCAAAACGATGCGTAGACCTCACACAAGTCTTCATTTAGGGAGACCTTCATATTGTTTCATTTGTTGTTTCAAATTTACAAAGAAAGAGATGATTAAGAGTTATATTACTTCGTTCTAATTTAATTAGCATCAAAAAGAGCAATCCCATCGCTATCGCGTCAAAAATGATCCGTAGACCTCACACAAGTATTCATTTAGGGAGACTTTCATATTGTTTCCTTGGTTGTTTCAAATTTACAAAGAAAGAGTTGATTAAGAGTTGTATTACATCGTTCTAGTTTGATTAGCTTCAAAAGGAGAAACCCATGGCTCGCGTTCAAAACCATGCGTACATCTCACACAAGTCTTCATTTAAGGAGACCTTCTTATTATTTCATTGGTTCTCTAGAATTGTCAAAGAAAGAGGTGATTAGGTGTCCTATTCCTTCGTTCTAATTTGATTAGCATCAAAAGGAGCAATACCATGACTATCATGTTAAAAACGATGCGTACATCTCACACAAGTCTTGATTTAGGTAGACTTTCTTATTGTTTCATTGGTTCTCTCAAATTGTCAAAGAAAGATGTGATTATGAGTCCTATGACTTCGTTCTAGTTTGATTAGTATCAAAAGGAACAATCTTATCACTAGAACCTTCAAAACGATCTGTACATCTCAGACAAGTCTTTATTTAGGGAGACCATCTTATTGTTTCATTAGTTCTCTTAAATTGTCAAAATATAGGTGATTATGAGTCCTATAACTTTGTTCTAGTTGAAATTAGCATCAAAGGAACAATCCCATCACTATCGCGCCCAAAACGATGCGTAGACATCACACAAGTCTTCATTTAGGGAGACCTTCATATTGTTTCATTGGTTGTTATAAATTTACAAAGAAAGAGGTGATTAAGAGTCGTATGACTTCGTTCTAGTTTGATTAGCGTCGAAAGGAGAAACCCATGATTATCGCATTCAAAATCATGCGTACCTCACACAAGTCTTCATTTAGGGAGACCTTCTTATTGTTTCATTGGTTCTCTAAAATTGTCAAAAAAAAGAGGTGATTAGGAGTCCTATTATTTCGTTCTAATTTGACTAGCATCAAAATGATCAATCCCGTGACTATCGCGTTAAAAATGATGTGTATATCTCACACAAGTCTTGATTTAGGTAGTCCTTATTGTTTCATTGGTTTTCTCAAATTTTCAAAGAAAGAGGTGATTATGAGTCCTATGACTTTGTTCTATTTTGATTAGCATCAAAAGCAGCAATACTATCACTAGTACCTTTAAAACGATGCGTACATCTCACACAAGTCTTCATTTAAAGGGACATTCTCATTATTTCATTAGTTCTCTAAAATTATCAAAAAAAAGAGATGATTAGGAGTTCTATTACTTCGTTCTAATTTGATTAGCATCAAAAGTAGCAATCCCGTGACTATTGCGTTAAAAACGAAGCGTACATCTCACACAAGTCTTATTTAGGGAGTCCTTCTTATTGTTTCATTGGTTTTCTCAAGTTGTCAAAGAAAGATGTGATTATGAGTCCTATGATTAGCATCAAAAGGAACAAACATATCACTAGAACCTTCAAAACGGTCCGTACATCTCACACAAGTCTTTATTTAGGAGACCTTCCTATTTATTTATTTTTTGCTAAATTTAGACTGTATTAAAATAAAATGAAGATACAAACTTCATGGGGAACCCCAATCAGAATATAGCACAGACATCATAGGACATTTTCTATGATGACATAACTATAACGGATTACAAGGCAAAAGCCCAACAGACAAGAAAGGATGAAAAAAAAGACCAAAACGGTCAACATCAATCAAAAAAGACAAAAACATTAAGGCTGCAAACAACAACTATAATGGCAGTAGCAGCATAAAACATTTGTAGCTACAAAACAGCATTGCAGCAAGAGGCAAAACCAGCCAACCAAAACCTGCAGCAAACAAAGAGGCCAAGAAGCCAGCAGCAAAAGCAGCAAACTGCAACGGACAGCAGCAATCAGCCGAGGCTCATAGGAATGCAGAAATGCAGCAAAAGCAAAACCAAACCAGACAAAGAAGAATAGGCTCAGCAGCAGCATAGAAAACATAGCTACCCCAGCAGCAATTCAGAGGCACAGCCCAAGATGGCATAAAAGGAGAAACTAGGCCAAACTAGAAGTAGCAAAACTGACAACTGGCAAAACCCAGCAGCAAGCCAAGGACAAACTGGCTGAAGTCTACAGCAGTAATTCAGAGGCACAACCCAACCTGCAGACCCCAAACCCAACGTCACTGCACACAAACTGCAGCAAGAGCTGCAACCAGCACCAGAATTTGAAAGGAAGAAACCATGTTGACAACAACCAACCAAAACCTATAACAGCAGCCAACAGCAACATGAAACCAAAACTGTGACACCCCCAAATTCGGGTACTTCAATTCCACATGATTTGGTGTTCACTGTACAAATATCATCTATCTATCTACCCATAATAAATGCAAACCATGCAGTAGATAGGAATAAATCCTCCCCTTATGGGGTTACAACATCTGAAAATAAATACATCAATCCCAGGTCATACTAACCTTAAATCTCAAATGCGGAAACATAAACAATTAAATAAGTCTTACACAACTTTAACATAAGTCTGAAACATAAACATATAAAAATAAACAACAAGTCTTCATCACTTGTTGACCTTGCCCTTGCCTTTGCTAGTAGAAGGCTCGTCGGACCTTTCGTTCTTAACTGCAATGTTATTATTACGCAAGAGTGAGCACGATTGCCCACAAGTATAATAATATGACAACAATATAATAACATGCGAGTGAATCAAAAATATCTGAATAAAGAAACTCAACTTTTCACTCGAGGATAAATAACAGGAATCAAAAGAATATCTGAGGGTCATAAGACCTTCAACTATGTCCTAGGTTGTAAAGTGTTTATACTTTAAACCTTTAACAGTCATAAGACTATGGACTCTACTTCTCGTACTTAGGGGGGATCAGCCCTTAGTACCATACTGTGCACAATATCTCAACGCTAAAGCGTAAATAATCCCCTTTTATAGGGTTGTTAATCTCAGTTTTGACATCAGAGTCCGTACCAAAGGAAGTTTGGTTTGGATAAGCTCAATAAGTATTCTAGAATTTAGAACGTACATCAACTATGGACTAGTCGAATAAATAAGGGTTCACTAGTCCTATAAATTCAACAATAACATCGATATTCAACTTGAATGGTAAATCTCAAGAGTATATAATCGAATAAGTATTGTATAGCTGAATTATGCTTAAAAGAGTTATAGCATCAGATATGAAACCTTTGAACTTGAACAATTAAAAACAAGAGCTCGCTTGATATAGAACACAAGTCTAAGACTTGAATAATGAATAACTTAGAATTTTAAGAAACTTGCTTAATAACAATAAGTTAGAGATAGGATACTTGCTCAATAAAGTAACGTTTAGAAACTTGTTTGACAATAACAATTTAGGGATAGAATGCTTGCTTAATCATAATAGAGTTAGGGGTAAAGAAACTTGCCTCTTGCACAAGCTACAAGTTATAATTCATGCCCTTTACTTAGTCCTACATAACCATTCATTCACAGAATCAATTAATTATAAGTTTGATTTGTTTATCGAATCACATGTCGATCTTTAGAACACGTTTTTAGACTTTACACATAACGGTTTACGTCATTAGATTAACTTATTAATTACTCATGTAATATAGGTTATTAACATCTTATTATATGCTTAACATGCCTTTACGTTCATCACATTAGGTTTTTAAAACATATCTTTGAAATCTTGAACACTTAGAAAAATTTTCAAAAATCTACATGCGGTGCGGCCGCGCCCCAGTTACCCTTTGGATCGGCGCAGCCGCGAGGCACGGTGCGGGTGTGCTCCAAGTATGCCTTGAAGCGGCGCGGCCGCGCGGCGACGCAGACTCAGTTTTCCCAGTTCGCGAAGAACACACAGAGCAACCCAAATAAATCCAAATTAAACTAACGTAATGAATTTTAAGGCTACCCATAATGTAAAAACTTCACAGAAACATTTTACAACGTTCCTAGCATGATTCTAAGGTTTTAAATCACGTAATCACACAATCCAAGGCATCTAATTTTACTGTTTTCATACTTTATCATGTTTTGAAGGAAAATCAAGAAATTCAACATTACGGATTCGTTATAACACCGAATTCGTTCGTTTAACTTCCGTTTTGTTCGTATACACGTGTACTATCATATATAAGTGTTAATTCAAAGTTAAACCATCGATTCATGGTATAAAAATTATACGTAAGGGCCATATGGCCATATATACGACTCTGTAATTTTGAAAACCCAAATATAAACAAAAATTCGATGGTTTGATCACTGAAGTTATGCATATATGGCATATAATATGTTATAGACACATGAAAACACATATAGCCATATAATGAACAAATATCAATTTTCCCATTCACAGAGAATTTTTAAAGCACATAAATAGAAAAACTCTGTAAATTTTTGAAAACCCAATTAAGGCCTAATTACATGAATTCAATTATTTTAATTCATTCATACCAAATACAAAACATGTTATAATGATATAATAACACATATATAAGCATATAATCAAAAATTGCTAATTTTTCCCATACACAGAGAACTCAGAATATATGTTCATGAAGGAAACATAGTACGTGAAATAAAACTGGGACAAAGGAATTATCCCTTGTAAACTCTGTGAAGATGATGATATGGGCTTTTAGAATCTACCACAGTTCCTCTTCAACTCTCAATTTACTCTCAACTTTCTTTTTTTTAAATCTCTCTGAGTTTTCTCTCTGAAGTACACGATATATGATATAATATGAACTGATGCAGAAATATAAGTTATACGTATAGTTAATAGTCGTGGGTTGTGGGTCGTCAGTTAATCCCATTATGGGTTAACTGGCTCCAACCCCCACTAAGGCCTTGTTTGCTTGTCCCTTATAATCTCCTTTTCCTCTTATTTTAGTAAAACTCTTACTATATAGTTAATCGTCACACTTCTAATTAATCAATTAATGTTATTTAAATCAATTAAATTAAATAGCATAAATTCACATTAAATCACATAGTCACATAATTAAAATTCTTATTTATTAATTATGTCAAATCATAAATCTCTAATTAATTATTAAATTAATTAGAACAGATTATGCTTATTAATTAATATATTAAATCAAATAAGCTCAGTTAAGTGCATCATTGAATATAAAAATTTCTCCATATTAATTTAATCAATGTAACACATATAATTAAATTAATCTACCACAAATTCATCAATTAATTATTTAACTCAATAATTAAATCATTAAAAAATATTCATTTAATTCAATAAATATTCAAATTACATTACAAAAATCTCGTTCATCACAAAAACAGCAGCAGGCATAGCAAAACCCGCAGCAACAAACAGTGCTTCCCATATCACATAGACCATCAGCAATAAAAAAAAAAAAAGAGGCAACACCACAAATAGAACCAGAAATCAACAACAGGCAACATCAGACTACAGCAGCCCAAACAAAAGCCAGAACCTGAACCCAACAGACCTAAAACAGCGCAGACTATAGAAAACCCTGCAACCACATTGCAGCAGCAATAAAATGGAACATCTGCCATAATCAACAGCAACCTGACTGCAACAGATTTCAGCAACATCAAAAAGGATCAAGCATTTTTTAAACCAAGCTGTCTAAATCTAGTTTGTAATTTCTGAAATTTAACATTAGAGTTGTAACACCCCCTTTCCGAAATAGAAAGGGAGGTTACTCAAAACACAACAGAACTGAATAAATAATACTAAAGCTCTAAACCACAAAGGAATAGTATTTATAACCAATAAATACCCAAAGGCCAAACCAGAATAAATGCCAAGCTGGCCTAAACCAAAATCTGAAATAGTTAGTACAACTCCAAACAAACCATTCGACAACCTAAACAAAACATCTAAATCATTGGAATGAATGGAGCCCTCATCACACTTGCCCTTGATCCCCCTGATTACATAGAACATATACCGAATTATTACACAAAGTTAATAAAAGTTATTCACTGTTAATTGTTAAAACTTACCTGATAAAGAACAAAATTTTGATTCTGTTTCTCCTTTCCGCAGCGTCGTCCTCTTGCTTTGCCTCTCGGTTTGTATAATAAAATAAAATTAGATTTAGTTATTTATTAAGAGATCTCTTTAATTCTTCTAATTATAAAAGGATTTTAATATTAAACAAATATAAATTAGACCCAATAAGTTTAAGGCCCAATTAATGAAATTCTTTACTTATTATAGTCTACATAAATTAAATACAATGTTTGACCGAAATATAAGAAAAGCCCAATTAAAATATTTTAAAACAAAATTTTAAAATGTCATTTATTTTTTTTTTCTGGGTATTACATCACCTACCCCTTAAAAAGGATTCCGTCCCCGGAATCAAAAGAAAAGAACCAACCTAATTATCAAAAAGATGCGAATTTTCCGCTCGGATAGACTCCTCTATCTCTTATGTAGCTTCCCGCTCCGAATGGTTCCTCTACAAAATCTTAACAAACGGAATAGTCTTCCTTCTCATAATCCGCTCTTGACGATCCAAAATCGCCTCGGACAAGTAAGATCCTCCCGAATCTTATCGAATGGATATTGCACCACGTGCAACAGATGATAATGATAACTTCTCAACACCGACATATGAAACATATTGTGCACATGCTCACGAGGTTTAAACTTTAAAGTCCTCCTATGTTTATCAGCATAACTCTTATGTCGTGATCGAACCAACTTCAATTTCTCCTTAGCCACCACTACCTTCTCCGGAGTGATTTGAACTAACTCAGGCCCTTCTATGGCCTTCTCGCCAACCTCATCCCAACAAGTTGGTGCTTGACACTTTCTACCATACAATGCCTTAAACGGAGTCATTCCAATACTTGCATGCCAGCTGTTGTTATAAGCAAACTCAATCAGGCACAAATACACATCCCAATTACTTGACCACTCAAGCGTACAAGACCTCAACATGTCCTCCAACGTCTGAATAGTCCGCTCGGATCGCTTATCAGTTTATGGATGAAAAGAAGTACAAAAGTTGAGTCGAGTGGCCCAAGTTCGTTGATGTTCTATCTTCACTTGTTGACAAGTGAGACACTTCCCAACATATTCAGCCACATCTCGCTTCATTCCATTCCACCAAAAAAATTCCTTCAAATCCCTATACATCTTTGTAGAACCTGGATGAATAGAAAATGACGAACTATAAGCTTCCGCCAACACAGCCTCCCGAATGATTGGATCCGACGGTACACACAACCGCTCACCCAACCAAATCACACCATGGTAATCAATACGAAGGTCGGGCTGCTTGCCCTCCTCCAGATTCTGCGTCGTACTCCACAATTCTTCATCTTCCTTTTAAGATTCTTTAACCCTCGAAATAAGAGAGGGCTCCACTCTCATAACCGCCAAATGCACACCCGAACCTTGCACATACAACTTTAACTCTAGCCGCTCCATAACTGAAATAAGTTGAGGTTGTGTAATAAGAGCTGCTACACTTCCTGAACTCTTTCGGCTAAGAGCATCTGCAACCACATTTGCCTTACCCGGGTGATACTGAATCCTCGAATCATAGTCTTTTAGAAGCTCCAACCAACGCCTCTGCCTCATGTTAAGCTTCTTTTGAGTGAAAATGTACTTAAGACTTTTGTGATTTGGTGAAGATATCACGAGTCTCTCCATACAAAAAGTGCCTCCAAATCTTTAGAGCAAAGATCACCACTGCCAACTCCAAATCATATGTGGGGTAGTTTACATCGTAAGGTTTAAGCTGCCTAGAAGCATAAGCAATCACCTTATCGTGTTGCATCAAAACACACCCCAAGCCCTTCTTAGAAGCAACACTATAAATCTGATAACCTCCTATCCCTGACGGTAATGTAAGTATAGGAGTTGTCACCAGCCGTTTCTTCAACTCCTCAAAACTCTTCTCACGCTCCTCATTCCACACAAACTTCGTGCCCTTTTTCATCAACTGAGTTAATGGCAAGGCAAGTAATGAGAATCCTTCCACAAATCTCCTATAATACCCTGCTAAACCCAAGAAACTCCTAATCTCTGTCACAGTGGTAGGTCTCGGCCATTTAGTGATAAACTCAACCTTCGCAGGATCCACCTTAATGCCTTCAGTAGAAATAACGTGGCCCAAAATTGCAATTTGCTGTAACCAAAACTCTCACTTAGAGAATTTAGCATACAATTTCTCTTTCTGCAAAATTCTCAACACTGTCCGAAGATGATCCTCATGCTCCTCCCTAGCCTTGGAGTAAACCAAAATGTCATCAATAAAGACAATAACATATTGGTCCATGTACTCCTTGAACACCCGATTCATCAAATCCATAAACACCGCCGGAGTGTGAGTCAACCCAAATGGCATCACCAGAAACTCGTAATGCCCATATCGAATACAAAAAGTTATCTTAGAGACATTCTTATCTCTCACCCTTAACTGATGGTAACCCGACCTCAAGTCTATCTTCGAAAAAATACTTCGCCCTTTGAAGTTGGTCAAACAAGTCTTCAATCATCGGCAATGGATACCGATTCCTGATAGTAATCTTGTTCAACTCCCTGTAGTCCATGCACAACCTCATAGACCCATCTTTCTTCTTCACAAACAAAATTGGAGCACCTTATGACGAAACACTCGGCCGAATCACACCACGATCTAACAGTTCCTGCAACTGCTCCTTTTACTCCTGCAACTCCAATGGTGCCATCCGATACTGCGCGCCTTAGAGATAGGCCCCACACCAAGAATAAGCTCAATAGTAAACTCAACTTCCCGTTACGGTGGCAACCCTGACAACTCCTCTAGAAATATATCGAGAAGGTCACAAACAACCAAAATATCCTCAATACGAGACTCACCCTTGGAGGTATCCTTCACAAACGCCAAATACCCCTCACAACCCTTTGTCACTAACTTCCCAGCCTTCAAAGCTGAAATTAACTTCACCACTCTACTCGGCTGTGAACCCTGAAACACGAACTCTGGAGACTTCACATCTCCAAATATAATATTATTCGCCTGACAGTCGATAGTGGCCTGGTGCTTATCCAACCAGTCCATCACAAGAATAACATCGAAATCATATATACACATCGAAAGAAGATTAGCTCTACAAATCTTATCCCCAAAACTGAACGGACACCCCCGATATAAATCAAAATAATAACAGAAGTCCCCATCGGGGTAGCAATATACATAACAGAATCTAAGTACTAAGATGACACACTCAGGTGCCGAACAAAAGACTGAGCAACAACTGAATGAGTAGAACCAATATCGAACAAAATAACACCCTCACGACTGCCAACTAAAGGAATATCAGAAATAGTACATAACACACCTGCCGCCTGGTTATGTATCAAGGTAAACACCGGACTACATTGACGATGACCTCCATTGCCACCATTATCACCGCCTTCACTGTTACCACATGGACTGGTATAATCTCTAGCAATATAGCCCATCTGTCCACACAAAAAGTATGCACCGATAACTCTATGACACTGCCTCCCTGGATGATGACCCCAACAAGTAGCACAAGGAGCTATCAAAAAAAAATATTAGGGTTACCCCCACCAACTTGTCTCAGATAACGACCTTAATTATGCCATAGTTGATGATTCTGCCACTGTTAGCGATTCTGATCTTGATGAGGTAGCTGAAGCTGACGATCATGCCCTTACTAAGGCATCTATTGATAACCTCTGTTCTGATTCTAGCTATGTCATTCCCACCATTATCACTTCCTCTTGCTTATAAGTAGCCAACAACACCTTTTGGTTGTTCAAGCGCCCCAACAATTCAAAGATATTATCTAAATGAGCAATCCAATTCTCTAAATCAATTGGAAAAAAAGCTAAACTGAATGAATTGGGTGTTTGATTTCAAAACCTTCTAACCACACGTACGTCAAAACCACATGCTGATTAACACCATATGCATTCCATTCCTCTCTGTTTGCGTGTGGAACATTACTTCTCTTGTTTCACTGATCAAGAATCTATGGCAGTTGTTGTATCGCCTGTACGATTTATTCCACCAATTATGTCAACTCTGATACCAACTCTGTAACACCCCCTTTCCGAGATAGAAAGGGATGTTACTCAAAACACAACAGAACTGAATAAATAATACTAACGCTCTAAACCACAAAGGAATAGTATTTATAACCAATAAATACCCAAAGGTCAAACCAGAATAAATGCCAAGCTGGCCCAAATCAAAATCTGAAATAGTTAGTACAACTCTAAACAAACCATTCGACAACCTAAACAAAACATCTAAATCATTGGAATGAATTGAGCCCTCATCACACTTGCCCTTGATCCCCCTGATTACATAGCACATATACCGAATTATTACACAAAGTTAATAAAAGTTATTCACTGTTAATTGTTAAAACTTACCTGATAAAGAACAAAATTTTGATTCCGTTTCTCCTTTCCGCAGCATCGTCCTCTTGCTTTGCCTCTCGGTTTGTATAATAAAATAAAAGTAGATTTAGTTATTTATTAAGAGATCTCTTTAATTCTTCTAATTATAAAAGGATTTTAATATTAAACAAATATAAATTAGACCTAATAAGTTTAAGGCCCAATTAATGAAATTCTTTACTTATTATAATCTACATAAATTAAATACAATGTTTGACCCAAATATAAGAAAAGCCAAATTAAAATATTTTAAAACAAAATTTTAAAATGTCATTTTTTTTTAATTTTTTTTTTCTGGGTATTACAAGAGTGGAGCTGACACTTTAGCAAATGTAAGATGTCCAAAATAAGGAGATGAGCCGGACAAGGTTTATGACTAAAGATCCGCGCATTCCGTTCATTCCAAACACGATAGACAACCGCAGCAAAACCAAGATGAAGCAAGCTGTGATGGAAATTAGAACTAGAGAAATGAATGAGGTAGTCAGTAATAGAACTCCAACTCCTACTAAACCCCCGCCACCCACAATGTCTAAGAACAGAAAGAAGGACCCTAAAAGAGTAATCACATTGAAAGAACAGATGGTCAAATGTTTTCGACTGAGAAGAACAGAGCACACAAATAGAGTTAACTTGCAACCCAAAACTAATCAACCTGTCCATAGTACGCAGTCCTCGGTGATAAGCCAGCCAAAGAGTAAAAGAATACCTTGGGATCAAAATCTTATGTCATACTAACTTGTCCTAAAGAACAGCAACCCCCATCTGTCTAATCGAGCGCTAGAAGGCAGAGGCTTTAACTTCAGAGGACTTAGCAATTTCCCAAAAAATCTCATCAGGCCGGGAGGAATCACAATGCCTATTAACCTTCTTATTGTTTCATTGGTTTTCTCAAATTGTCAAACAAAGAGATGATTATGAGTCTTATGACTTCGTTCTAGTTTGATTAGCATCAAAAGGAACAATCTTATCACTAGTACCTTAAAAATGATTCGTACATCTCACACAAGTCTTCATTTAGAGAGAACTTGTTGTTTCATTAGTTCTCTCAAATTATCAAAATATAGGTCATTATAAGTCTTATTACTTCGTTCTAGTCTAAATTAGCATCAAACGGAGCAATCCCATCACTATCGCGTCCAAAACGATGCGTAGACCTCACACAAGCCTTAATTTAGGGAGACCTTCATATTGTTTCATTGGTTGTTTCAAATTTACAAAGAAAGAGATGATTAAGAGTTGTATTACTTCGTTCTAGTTTGATTAGCGTCAAAAGGAGAAACCCATGACTATCGCGTTCAAAACTATGCCCACATCACACACAAATCTTCATTTAGGGAGACATTCTTATTATTTCATTGGTTCTCTAGAATTGGAAAAGAAAGAGGCGATTAGGTGACTATAACTTTGTTCTAGTTTGATTAGCATCAAAAGGAGCAATCCCATAACTATCGCGTTCAAAACGATGCGTAAATCTCCCACAAGTCTTCATTTGAGGAGACCTTCTTACTGTTTCATTGGTTCTCTAAAATTGTCAAAGAAAGAGGTTATTAGGAGTCCTATAACTTCGTTCTAGTTTGATTAGCATCAAAAGGAGCAATCCCATGACTATCGCGTTCAAAACGATGGGTATATCTCACACAAGTCTTCATTTAAGGAGACCTTCTTATTATTCCATTGGTTCTCTATAATTGTCAAAGAAAGAGGTGATTACGAGTCATATTACTCCGTTCTAATTTGATTAGCATGACAAGGAGCAATCCCATGACTGTCGCGTTCAAAACGATGCGTACATCTAACAAAAATCTTCATTCAAGGAAACCTACTTATTATTCCATTGGCCAAGAAAGAGGTGATTTGCAGTCTTATTACTTTGTTCTAATTTGATTAGCATCAAGAAGAGCAATCCCATGACTATCGCATTAAAAACGATGCGTAAATCTCACACAAGTCTTAATTTAGGGAGACCTTCTTATTGTTTCATTGGTTTTTATCAACTTGTCAAAGAAAGAGGTCATTATGAGTCCTATGAATTCGTTCTAGTTTGATTAGCATTGAAAGGAACAATCTTATCACTTGTACATTCAAAACGATCCATACATCTCACACAAGTCTTCATTTAGAGAGACCTTCTTATTGTTTCATTAGTTCTCTCAAATTGTCAAAATATAGGTCATTATGAGTCCTATTACGTCGTTCTAGTTAAAATTAGCATCAAAAGGAGCAATTCTGTCATTATCGCATATATCCAAAATGATCCGTAGACCTCACACAAGTCTTTATTTAGGGAGACCTTCATATTGTTTCATTGGTTGTTTCAAATTCATAAAGAGGTGATTAAGAGTTGTATTACTTTGTTCTAGCTTGATTAGCGTCAAAAGGAGAAACCCATGATACAATAAGAAGGTCTCTCTAACGATGTGATTAGGTGTCCTATTACTTCGTCCTATTACTTTGTTTCATTGGTTCCCTAGAATTGTCAAAGAAAGAAGTGATAAGGTGTCCTATTACTTCGTTCTAATTTGATTAGCATCAAAAAGAGCAATCCCAAGACTATCGCCTTAAAAATGATGCGTACATCTCACACAAGTCTTGATTTAGAGAGACCTTCTTATTATTTCATTGGTTTTCTCAAATTGTCAAAGAAAGAGATGATTATGAATCCTATGACTTCGTTCTAGTTTGATTAGCATTAAAAAGAACAATCTTATCACTAGTACCTTCAAAACGATCTGTACATCTCACACAAGTCTTCATTTAGAGAGACCTTCTTATTGTTTCATTAGTTCTATCTAATTATCAAAATATAGGTCATTATAAGTCCTATTACTTCGTTCTAGTCTATATTAGCATCAAAAGAAGCAATCCCATCACTATCGAGTTCAAAACGATGTGTAGACCTCACACAAGTCTTCATTTAGGGAGGCCTTCATATTGTTTCATTGGTTGTTTCAAATTTATAAAGAAAGAGGTGATTAAAAGTTGTATTACTTCGTTCGAGTTTGATTAGTGTCAAAAGGAGAAACTCATGACTATCGCGTTAAAAACCATGCGTACATCACATACAAATCTTCATTTAGAGAGACCTTCTTATTGTTACATTGGTTCTCTAAAATTGGCAAAGAAAGAGGCAATTAGGAGTCCTATAACTTCGTTCTAGTTTGATTAGCATCAAAATGAGCAATCCCATGACTATCGCGTTCGAAACGATGCGAACATCTCCTACAAGTCTTCATTTATAGAGACCTTTTTAATTGTTTCATTGGTTCTCTAAAATTGTCAAAGAAAGAGATGATTAGAAATCCTATAACTTCGTTCTATTTTGATTAGCATCAAAAGGAGCAATTTGGGACTATCGCGTTCAAAACGATGTTATCAAAGAAAGAGGTGATTAGGAGCCCTATAACTTCGTTCTAGTTTGATTAGCATCAAAAGGAGTAATCCCATGACTATCGCGTTCAAAATGATGGGTATATCTCACACAAGTCTTCATTTAAGGAGACCTTCTTATTATTTCATTGGTTCTCTAGAATTGTCAAAGAAAGAGGTGATTACGAGTCATATTACACCGTTCTAATTTGATTAGCATGAAAAGGACAAATCCCATGACTATCGCGTTCAAAACGATGCGTATATCTCACAAAAATCTTCATTCAAGGAAACCTACTTATTATTCCATTGGTTCTCTAGAATTGTCAAAAAAAGAGGTGATTAGCAGTCCTATTACTTCGTTCTAATTTGATTAGCATCAAAAAGAGCAATTCCATGACTATAGCGTTAAAAACGATGCGTAAATCTCACACAAGTCTTAATTTAGGGAGACCTTCTTATTGTTTCATTGGTTTTTCTCAAATTGTCAAAGAAAGAGGTCATTATGAGTCCTATAACTTTGTTCTAGTTTGATTAGCATCGAAAGGAACAATTTTATCACTTGTACCTTCAAAACGATCCATATATCTCACACAAGTCATCATTTAGAGAGACCTTCTTATTGTTTCATTAGTTCTCTCAAATTGTCAAAATATAGGTTATTATGAGTCCTATTACTTCGTTCTAGTTAAAATTAGCATCAAAAGGAGCAATTCCATCACTATCGCATATATCCAAAATGATCCGTAGACCTCACACAAGTCTTTATTTAGGGAGACCTTCATATTGTTTCATTGGTTGTTTCAAATTTACTATGAAAGAGGTGATTAAGAGGTGTATTACTTCGTTCTAGTTTGATCAAAGTCAAAAGGAGAAACCAATGATATAATAAGGTCTCTCAAACGATGTGATTAGGTGTCCTATTACTTTGTTTCATTGGTTCTCTACAATTGTCAAAGAAAGAGGTCATAAGGTGTCCTATTACTTCGTTCTAATTTGATTAGCATCAAAAGGAGCAATCCCATGACTATCACGTTAAAAACGATGCGTACATCTCACACAAGTCTTGATTTAGAGAGACCTTCTTATTGTTTCATTGGCTTTCTCAAATTGTCAAAGAAAGAGATGATTATGAGTCCTATGACTTCGTTCTAGTTTGATTAGCATCAAAAGGAACAATCTTATCTAGTGTACCATCAAAACGATCCGTACAACTCACATAAGTCTTCATTTAGAAAGACCTTCTTATTGTTTCATTAGTTCTCTCAAATTGTCAAAATATAGGTCATTATAAGTCATATTGCTTCGTTCTAGTCTAAATTAGCTTCAAAAGGAGCAATCCCATCACTATCGCGTCCAAAAAGATGCGTAGACATCACACAAGTCTTCATTTAGGGGAGATCTTCTTATTGTTTCATTGGTTGTTGAATTTTACAAAGAAAAAGGTGATTAAGAGTTGTATTACTTCGTTCTAGTTTGATCAGTGTCAAAAGGAGAAACACATGACTAACGCGTTTAAAACCATGCGTACATCACTCACAAATCTTCATTTAGGAAGACCTTCTTATTGTTTCATTGGTTCTCTAAAATTGGCAAAGAAAGAGGCAATTAGGAGTCCTATAACTTCGTTCTAGTATGATTAGCATCAAAAGGAGCAATCCCATGACTATCGCGTTCAAAACGATGCGTACATCTCCCAGAAGTCTTAATTTAAGGAGACCTTCTTATTGTTTCATTGGTTATCTAAAATTGTAAAAGAAAGAGGTGATTAGGAGTCATATTACTCCGTTCTAATTTGATTAGCATCAAAACGAGCAATCCCATGACTATCGTGTTCAAAAAATGCGTACATCTCACATAAATCTTCATTCAAGGAAACTTACTTATTATTTCATTGGTTCTCTAGAATTTTTAAAGAAAGAGGTGATTAGCAGTCCTATTACTTTGTTATAATTTGATTAGGATCAAATGGAAAAATCCTATGACTATCGCGTTACAAACGATGCGTTCATCTCACACAAGTCTTGACTTAGGGAGACCTTATTGTTTCATTGGTTTTCTCATATTGTCAAAGAAAGAGGTGATTATGAGTCCTATGACTTCGTTCTAGTTTGATTTGCATCAAAAGGAATAATCTTATCACTTCTACCTTCAAAACGATCCGTATATCTCACACAAGTCTTCATTTAGAGAGACCTTATTATTGTTTCATTAGTTCTCTCAAATTGTCAAAATTTAGGCCATTATGAGTCCAATTGCTTTGTTCTAGTTGAAATTAGCATCAAAAGGAGCAATCCCATCACTATCGCATCCAAAACGATCCGTAGACCTCACACAAGTCTTCATTAAGGGAGACCTTCATATTGTTTCATTGGTTATCTCAAATTTACAAAGAAAAGGGTGATTAAAAGTTGTATTACTTCGTTCTAGTTTGATTAGCGTCAAAAGAAGAAATCCATGACTATCGCGTTCAAAACCATGCGTACATCACACACAAATCTTCATTTAAAAAGACCTTCTTATTGTTTCACTAGTTCTCTAAAATTGGCAAAGAAAGAGGCAATTAGGAGTCCTATAACTTCGTTCTAGTTTAATTAGCATCAAAAGGAGGAATCCCATGACAATCGCGTTCAAAATGATGCGTACATCTCCTACAAGTCTTCATTTATAGAGACCTTCTAATTGTTTCATTGGTTCTCTAAAATTGCCAAAGAAAGAGGTGATTATAAATCCTATAACTTCATTCTTTTCTTTTTTTCTTTTTTTTTGATAATGTGGAGATTCTGACCCGCGGGTCTACTAATCTCCCCAGCCCAATATCAGAGCGATTTGCTACCTGACTTGCGTCGGGGGTACCGTGCCCACCATGGGGCTTAATTTAGCCTTAACAATGTTTCAAGCGGGACTCAAACCAAGGATGTCCGGGTTTACGGCTCACCCCAGGACGAGCTTGAATCTCTGCGCCAATGCTGGTGGTTAATCCTATAACTTCATTCTATTTTGATTAGCATCAAAAGTAGCAATCTGAGACTATCGCGTTCAAAACGATGCGTACATCTCGCACAAGTTTTCATTTAAACCAAGTCTCTCTTGGCTCAATGGTAAAACAACTACTCATAAGGCTTCGAGTCCAAGAGGTCTTGGGATACATTCCTGCCCAAGGCAAGAATGTTAAGATTTCAGCTTAAATTAACAAAAAAAAAGAAAAAGAAAAAAAGAAGTCTTCATTTAAGAAGACCTTCTTATTATTTGATTGGTTCTCAAGAATTGTCAAAGAAAGAGGTGATTAGGAGTCATATTACCCCGTTATAATTTGATTAGCATCAAAAGGAGCAATCTCATGACTATCGCATTCAAAACGATGCGTACATCTCACACAATTCTTCATTCAAGGAAACCTACTTATTATTTCATTGGTTCTCTAGAATTGTCAAAGAAAGAGGTGATTAGCAGTCCTATTACTTCGTTCTAATTTGATTTGCATCAAAAGGAGCAATTCTATGACTATCGCGTTACAAATGATGCGTACATCTCACACAAGTCTTGACTTAGGGAGACCTTATTGTTTCATTGGTTTTCTCATATTATCAAAGAAAGAGGTGATTATGAGTCCTATGACTTCGTTCTAGTTTGATTAGCATCAAAAGAAACAATCTTATCACTTCTACCTTCAAAACGATCCGTATATCTCACACAAGTCTTCATTTAGAGAGACCTTCTTATTGTTTCATTAGTTCCCTCAAATTGTCAAAATATAGGCCATTATGAGTCCAATTACTTAGTTCTAGTTGAAATTAGCATCAAAAGGAGAAATCCCACCACTATCGCATCCAAAACAATTCGTAGACCTCACACAAGTCTTCATTAAGGGAGACCTTCATATTGTTTCATTGGTTATTTCAAATTTACAAAGAAAGAGGTGATTAAAAGTTGTATTACTTCGTTCTAGTTTGATTAGAGTCAAAAGAAGAAACCCATGACTATCGCGTTCAAAACCATGCGTACATCACACACAAATCTTCATTTAGAAAGACCTTCTTATTGTTTCATTGGTTCTCTAAAATTGGCAAAGAAAGAGGCGATTAGGAGTCCTATAACTCCGTTCTAGTTTGACTAGCATCACAAGGAGCAATCTCATGACTATCGCGTTCAAAACGATGCGTACATCTCCTACAAGTCTTCATTTATAGAGACCTTCTAATTGTTTCATTGGTTCTCTAAAATTGTCAAAGAAAGAGGTGATTAGAAATCCTATAACTTCGTTCTATTTTGATTAGCATCAAAAAGAGCAATCTGGGACTATCGCTTTCAAAACTATGCGTACATCTCACACAAGTCTTCATTTAAGAAGACCTTCTTATTATTTCACTGATTCTCTAGAATTGTCAAAGAAAGAGGTGATTAGGAGTTATATTACTCCATTCTAATTTGATTAGCATCAAAAAGAGCAATCTCATGACTATCGCATTCAAAACGATGCGTATATCTCACACAAATCTTCATTCAAGGAAACATACTTATTATTTCATTGGTTCTCTAGAATTGTCAAAGAAATAGTTGATTAGCAGTCCTGTTACTTCGTTCTAATTTGATTAGCATCAAAAGGAGCAATCCTATGACTATGGCGTTGCGAACGATGCGTACATCTCACACAAGTCTTGACTTAGGGAGACCTTATTGTTTCATTGGTTTTCTCATATTGTCAAAAAAGAGGTGATTATGAGTCCTATGACTTCGTTCTAGTTTGATTAACATCAAAAGGAACAATCTTATCACTTCTACCTTCAAAACGATCCGTATATCTCACACAAATCTTTATTTAGAGAGACCTTCTTATTGTTTCATTAGTTCTCTCAAATTGTCAAAATATAGGCCATTATGAGTCCAATTACTTAGTTCTAGTTGAAATTAACATCAAAAGGAGAAATCCCACCACTATTGTATCCAAAACGATCCGTAGACCTCACACAAGTCTTTATTAAGGGAGACCTTCATATTGTTTCATTGGTTATTTCAAATTTACAAAGAAAGAGGTGATTACAAGTTGTATTACTTCGTTCTAGTTTGATTAGCGTCAAAAGAAGAACCCGACTATCGCGTTCAAAACCATGGGTACATCACATACAAATCTTCATTTAGAAAGACCTTCTTATTGTTTCATTGGTTCTCTAAAAATGGCAAAGAAAGATGCGATTAGGAGTCCTATAACTTCGTTCTAGTGTATGATTAGCGTCAAAAGGAGAAACCCATGACTATCGCGTTCAAAACCATGCGTACATCTCACACAAGTCTTTATTTAGGGATTCATTTTTATTGTTTCATTGGTTCTCTAAAATTGTCAAAGAAAGAGGTGATTAAGAGTCATATTGCCTGTTTGTTAGCTGCTCTTGGTGCATTCCCCTTTTGCTTCCCCAATTTCTTGGTGGGCTGCTCTTCTTTCACAAGCTGTTTCTTGCTGCGTGTGTTCTGCTCTTGCTTTTCGGCTGCTGGTTTTCCCAGCTTTGTGCAGTAGGATGCTGGGTTTTCCTCTTCCTGTCTGATTCTATGATGTTTTTTGCTGTCTCTTTGAATGCATAGCAGGTTTCTGGTGTTTCCTGTTGCCTGCTGCTATCCCGTGCAGCTGTTTTGACATTTGGTCTGTCTGCATAGTTTTGCATGCTTTTGGGTCTGCTGGGTTTGCTGCAGGTGTTGCGGTAGGTTGGCTGGTTTGCCCAGATTTTTGTGTGCTTGCTGCTTCTAGTTTGTTTTAGCCTGCTGATGCTGTGGTTTATGCTTGTCTGCTGCTGCTGGATTGGGCTACTGTTTTACCCTGCTAATGCTTTTGAATTTTTTTTGGTTTGCAACTACTTTTGGATTTCTTGGATTGCTGCTGCTGAAATTGGGCTGCTGACTGTTCGTAAGCTGCTGATCCTTTGTTTTCTGCTGGTGTCTGCTGCTGTCCTGTGCAGCAGTTTAACCTTGGTCTGCAGGTTTCTGCAGTTTGGCCTGTCTGCATGGTTTGGGTCTAGGGGGTTTGCTGCAATGGGTTTTGTTGCTGTAGCCTATTGTGCTGCTGAAATTCTTAGGTTTGCTGAGCTGTGGCAATTTTGTTTGCTGGTTTTCTTGCCTTTTGCTGCATCGACTTTTCTGGGTGTTTGGGTTGAAAAAGGATCTTCTGCTGTCTTGCTTGTCTGCTTTCTGCTACTGTCTTGCTGCTGGTAGTTGCTGGTTTCTCTGCAAATGCTACTGCTGGACATAGGCAGTTGTTGCCATTATTCCTGTTGCTGCAATGTTGTTGCTGGTTCTATATCTAGGTTTTGCATCTTTGTCTAATGTTGTTGACTGTTTGGTCTTTTCTGTATGTTGGGCTTTTCTCATGTAATCATTTTGTCTTGACATCGTAGGGAATGTCCTATGATGTTTATGCTTTATTCTGATTGGGGTTCCCCATGAGGTTTTGTATCTTTTTTTTCTTTTAATACAGTCTAAATTTAGCAAAAAAAAAGGAGCAATCCCATGACTATCGCGTTCAAGACAATGCGTACATCTCACACAAGTCTTCATTCAAGGAAACCTTCTTATTATTTCATTGGTTCTCTAGAATTGTCAAAGAAAGAGGTGATTAGGAGTCCTATTACTTCGTTCTAATTTGATTAGCATCAAAAGGAGCAATCCCATGACTATCGCGTTAAAAACGAAGCGTACATCTCACACAAGTCTTCATTTAAGGAGACCTTCTTATTATTTCATTGGTTTCTCATATTATCAAAGAAAAAGGTGATTATGAGTCCTATGACTTCGTTCTAGTTTGATTAGCATCAAAAGGAACAATCCCATGAGTATCGCGTTAAAAACGATGCGTACATCTCACACAAGTCTTGATTTAAGGAAACCTTCTTATTCTTTCATTGGTTTTCTCAAATTGCCAAATAAAGAGGTGATTATAGTCCTATGACTTCGTTCTAGTTTGATTTGCATCAAAAAGAACAATCTTATCACTAGAACCTTCAAAACGATCCGTACATCTCACACAAGTTTTCATTTAGAAAGATCTTCTTATTGTTTCATTAGTTCTCTTAAATTGTCAAAATATATGTCATTATGAATCCTATTACTTAGTTCTAGTTGAAATTAGCATCAAAAGGAGCAATCCCATCAGTATCGCGTCCAAAACAATACGTAGACCTCACATAAGTCTTCATTTAAGGAGACCTTCATATTGTTTCATTGTTTGTTTAAAATTTACAAAGAAAGAGGTGATTAAGAGTTGTATTACTTCGTTCTAGTTTAATTAGCATCAAAAGGAGAAACCCATGACTAGAGTTCAAAACCATGCATACATCTCACACAAGTCTTCATTTAAGGAGACCTTCTTATTATTTCATTAGTTCTTTAGAATTGTCAAAGAAAGAGGTGATTAGGTGCCCTATTACTTCGTTCTAATTTGATTGGCATCAAAACGAGCAATCCCATGACTATTGCATTAAAAACGATGCGTACATCTCACAAAAGTCTTGATTTAGGTAGACTTTCTTACTGTTTCATTGGTTCTCTCAAATTGTCAAAGAAAGATGTGATTATGAGTCCTATGACTTCGTTCTAGTTTGATTATCATCAAAAGGAACAATCTTATGACTAGAACCTTCAAAACGATCCGTACATCTCACACAAGTCTTTATTTAGGGATACCTTCTTATTGTTTCATTAGTTCTCCGAAATTGTCAAAATATAGGCGATTATAAGTCCTATAACTTCGTTCTAGTTGAAATTAGCATCAAAAGGAGCAATTCCATCACTATCGCGTCCAAAATGATGCGTAGACCTCACACAAGTTTTCATTTAGGGATACCTTCATATTGTTTCATTGGTTATTTCAAATTTACAAAGAAAGAGGTGATTAAGAGTTGTATTACTTCGTTCTAGTTTTATTAGCGTCAAAAAGAGAAACCCATGACTATCGCGTTCAAAACTATGCGTACATCTCACACAAGTCTTCATTTTGGGAGGCCTTCTTATTGTTTCATTGATTCTCTAAAATTGTCAAAGAAAGTGGTGATTAGGAATCCTATTACTTCGTTCTAATTTGATTAGCATCAAAAGGAGCAATCCCGTGACTATCGCTTTAAAAACGATGCGTACATCTTACACAAGTCTTGATTTAGGGAGACCTTGTTATTGTTTCATTGGTTTTCTCAAATTATCAAAGAAAGAGGTGATTATGAGTTCTATGTCTTTATTCTATTTTGACTAGCATCAAAAGGAGCAATCTTTTCACTAGTGCTTTCAAAACGATGCTTACATCTCACACAAGTCCTTTTTTTTTGCTAAATTTAGACTGTATTAAAATAAATAGAAGATACAAAACCTCATGGGGAACCCGAATCAGAATAAAGCAAAGACATCATAGGACATGCCCTATGATGTCAAGACAATAGAAGATTACAAGGCAAACGCCCAACAAACCTGAAAACAAGTATGGCAAAAAAAGCTACAAAAGGAAAACTATAAGGGAAACCAAGCGAAAACCAGAAGGCCTACAACCTTAAAATAGAAATATCAGAAGCCCGAGAAGCTAATAAATGGCATGACAACAGACAACAGACAATAGCAGCAGAAACTGCAGCAGCTTTGACATGCATAGGAACAGAAGCTTCATAAGCAACCTGACAATAGCAGCAACTTACACCCAATAGCAGCAAACATGTAAACCAGTATCCCAAAAGCAGCATTATGGAACAAACAGCAGCAGGCAAAAACAGCAGGAGAAAGCTTAAACAGCAGCAGTCATCAGCAGGCTGCTAAACAAAAAGTCAACATGAAGCAGCAAAAAGTCAACAACATCAACAACCAATGCAGGCAAAAACCAGCCCATGCAAACATCAACAAACTGGAAGGAGGAAAAACAGGCAGGCTAGCACACAGATAGCATGCAGAAACCAGCCACAACCATCCGCAGCAAACATGGCCATCAAACTGCAAAAAATGAAAATGCCAACAACATGCAAAGCATAACTGTTCACAGCCTGCAGACAGACTGGCCAAGGCAGAGACCAAGTCAACCCAGCAAGGACCAGCAGCAGCAAGTTGGCAGCAGAGCAAACCACAGCCAAGCAAAGCTGAAGTTGGCCCAAATGCCAACCGCAGCAAACAAGCTCAGTTGCAGCCCAGAAACTGCAGGAGTGCAGCAGACAACAAGGAGGAACATCAATAGAATCTGCAGACTGCATCCAAGCACCAACAACTTCAAGCCAAAACAACCTAGAACATCAGCAGCAACAGAGGGGAAAGCATTCAACAGCAGCAACCAATAGAAAACTAGCTGAAACTGCACACCGACTGCAGCAACAGCACAGCAGACACAGCAGACCACTATAAATAGCACCAGAATCGAAACTTGCAGCCAGCTGCAAGAAGAATGCAGCAAACTGCAGTAGGCCACAAACAGTAACTGACAAACCAAGGTTTTTGCTGGACCCACTGTCTTGACTGGTTGAGCTGCTGTTTACAGATTAATGTTTTGGCATTGCTGTCTGGATTCTGCAACTGCTGTGTGCAGCTGTGTTTGTTTGTTGTTTCTTGTTGTTGGTTGTTTGGCCTTTGGTTCTTCAATAGTCATGACATCATAGGGCTTGTCCTATGATGTCTATGCTATTGTCTGATTGGGGTTTTTCCCATGAGGTTTGTAACACCTTTTAATTTTAATTCAGTTTAAATTTAGCAACAAAAAAAAGCAACTGACAAACCAAAGCAGCAACAGAGTTGGTAGAACCAAACAACAGCAAACAAGCAAAACGCAGCAAAATGCAGCCCCAGCAGAGCTGCATACCCAGAAAACCAGCAGATCCAGCCAGCAGTAGCCGAAACAGAACTGCAAACCCAGAGGGACAGGCTAATTTACAGACAAGTCCCAGCAGCAAAGGAAACCCATAACCAGCAAACCAAGAACCAGAAGATAGAATACCAACAATAGCCCTATTCAGCCCCAGAAAATCCAAAGGCAAAAACAAGCTGCAGAGCCCATAGCAAAGCTGTAGCAGGCAAGGCCCAACCAGAAATCCAAGCTGTGACCAAAAATAGCAGAAATCCAAGCCAAGACCCTGCAAACAAATACCAGAGAATCCAAACTAGAGCACCAACCTGCTGCTGTACAATCCCACAAGCCAGCAGCAAATGGGTTTGCCAGAAGCAGACCAGCACCCAGAACAGCAAAACAATCTGTTGCAGAAGTATAGATCATATCAGCAGCAGGACAAGGTGTGACCCAGCCCACTTCCAGAACCCGACAGTCCAGCAAAACATCAGCATGACCCATAAACCAGTAAAGCAGTGATGACCAAAAATAGGGAACCAGAAGCAGTTAATACCAGTTACAACACAAGAGATTGATAGCATATTCTAGACTTGATTTTTTGAAATTTTGCATTATTATGAAGACCACACTTAATCAAATGGATAATATCACGAATAATAATCCTAGCAGGGGTAAAATTATTAGAGAAAATCCTAGCATTCCTTTCATGCCAAATTCGATAGACCACAGCAGCGAAACCAAAATGGAGAAGACTGTAAAGGAATTTTGGACATGAACAGCTAGAAATAAAACCAGTAATAGAGACCCAACTCCTACTAATCCCTCGCCAACCACACTGCCTAAGGACAGCAACCAAAATCTGAAAAGAGAAAGGACATTCAAAGAAGAGATGGTTGAAGGTTTCTCTATCATTGGAGCAAAGAGCACAGCTAGGGTTAACATCAAGACCAAATTGAATCAATCTGCCAAGAGTCCTAAGCCCCTTATGGAAGGCAAGCCAAAGAAGGAAAGAGTGACGAGGAGGCACAATTTTATGCCAAACCAAGCTATGCCAGCTCACGGAAGATCCAACAGTACGGATAGAGTTCCAAATTGTAGCAGTTTGGACATCTTTTGCTACAGTACCATCCCAAAGAAGACCATCGCGGTTGGCTGAGTTACATGGTCTAGCAAAGTCAAAAGAATAACGAAACGCAAGAATATTCTGATGATTAGAGGCAGGAAGGACCCACCTAGAGTTAAGAATAATGCTATTAACCAAGGCATTAGGACCAAGCCCAGAATTAACAATTAAGGAGGAATGCACAGAAGAAGCTAAAGGAGTTTTACCGAACCAAGGGTCAAACCAGAGGCTCGTACCAGCACCATTACCAATGACAAAAGATATGTGCCGACGGGCAAGATCCCTACGTTGAAGAACTTTCCTCCAGATCCAAGAGCAGTCACTGGGGATAGGTAAGATCCAAAAAAATTTGTTCTTAAGCTGGGTAGCATGCACCCATTTGGCCCAAAGAGAGGAAGAAAGAGGATTGATAACATCCCAAAGGTGCAACATAATAAGTGATTTATTCCAGTCAACAAGGCTTTTTTATGGCGAGACCCCCTTCAGCGAAAGGGAGGGAAATTTTTGCCCAAGCAACTTTGGAGCCATACTTGTCCATGGAAGGACCCTTCCATAAAAACCTGGACATAGTGGATTGAAGCTCTTTCAGAGCAGCGGCAGGAAGAATGAAATGGGCAGCCTAATAGGCTTGGGATGCATAGATAACAGATTTGAGGAGTTGCAAACGACCAGCATAAGAAAGGAACTTATTGGTCCAAGAACAAATTTGGATTTAACCTTATCAAGAGGAGGCCGGCAGTCAGCAAGGTTCGAGGTAATCAAAGGAACGCCCATGAATTTTGCAGGGAACACCCCCAACTGAAAACTCAAAAGGTTAAGGATAAGATCAGTTTGGCTAGGGGAAACATGTGAGAGGAAGCATATACTCTTCGAGGCATTGATGTGAAGGCCAGAGCCTAAGGAAAACTGTTCGAGACAAAGTTTAATATTCTTCACAGAATCAATGTCACTATGGCAAAAGATAGGAATATCATCAGCAAAGCATAGATGAGTGAGAGATAAAGGTGCAGTTTTCCAATGAAATTCTGAAGGTAGACTGCTTTGAAGTCTGAGAGAGCATAAGAGAAAGGACTTTCATAACAAAGACAAAAAGGTAGGGGGAGATAGGGTCTCATTGTCGAATTCCTTTAGCCCCTTGAAAATAACCACATAAGGCCACATTAACCTTAACAGAGAAGCTGGAAGAGGAAATGCATGCCTTGATCCAATAAATAAATTTGGGAGGGAAACGAAACAGCTTTAGAGCAGCCCATATAAAGTCCCAAGAGATAGAGTCAAATGCCTTCCTAAGATCAATTTTCAGGGCACATCTGGCCTGGCCGGAGGGTCTATGATAATTCCTGAATAATTCTTGAGCGTGAAGGATATTGTCATCGATTCTCCTACCCGAAACAAAGGCAGATTGATAGGGAGAGATGATGAAAGGAAGAATATCCTTAACCCTGGATGCATTAATCTTTGAAATACACTTATAGGTTGTATTACAGCAAGAGATGGGCCTATAATCATTCATACAAGATGGGTTCGGGACTTTTGGCACAAGCGCAATAGCAGTAGAATTTGAACCCCTTAGTAAACATCCCTGCTTGAAAAAGGATTGGATAGCAGCAGTAAAGACATTCCTGACAATATCCAGGCATGAAGGAAAAAAATTCACATTAAACCCATCCGGGCCAGGACTCTTGTTTTGCTTCATGTGCTTTAGAGTGGACAGAATCTCCTCGTCCGAGACATCCCTTTCGAGCAAATAAGCTTGTTGAGGGGACACTAGATTTGCTCCAAGAGAATCATAATTATGAAGAAAGGAGAAGTCAGCTTGAGACGGAGTACCTAACAGATCCTTGAAGTGGTCCACAGCAACTTTTTTTACAGCCGAGTGCGCAAGACACATATCACCCTCAGCATTCTCAATAGCCAAAATCTTATTCATGTTCCACCTGTTCTTTACTTGGTTATGGAAGTAACCCGTATTCTTATCACCTTCCTTCAACCATTGGATTCTAGATTTTTGTTTAAGGAGTTTCTCTTCACAAAGAAGAACAGCCCAAAGATTATCATTTTGAGCTCTCTAAAGAGAAAGAAGTGAAGTATCACCCGGATTCAGAGAAATGGCATGCTGAGTAGAGTGTAAACAGTCCCTAGCCTTCTGCACATTAGAGATCAGGTTTCCATTAATCTTATTCAGATTTTTTAGAGCATATTTAACAGCAGAGAGCTTTCCTGCCAGAACCTGCAATAAAACACCCGAGCAGGGAGTAAGCCAAGCAGTACGAACCACATCAGGGTAATTTTCCAGCCGCATCATAAAGTTGAAGAACCACATCAGGGTAATCTCACACAAGTCTACATTTAGGGAGACCTTTTTATTGTTTCATTAGTTCTCTCAAATTTTCAAAATATAGGTGATTATGAGTCCTATTACTTCATTCTAGTAGAAATTAGGATAAAAAGGAGCAATTCCAATTCTATCGCGTCCAAAACAATGCGTAGACCTCATACAAGTCTTCATTTAGGGAGAGACCTTCATATTGTTTCATTGATTGTTTCAAATTTACAAAGAAAGATGATGAAGAGTTGTATTACTTCGTTCTAGTTTGATTAGTGTCAAAAAGAGAAACCCATGACTATCGCGTTCAAAACCATGCGTACATTTGGCACAAGTCTTCATATAGGGATACCTTCTTATTGTTTCAATCGTTCTCTAAAATTATCAAAGAAAGAGGTGATTAGGAGTCCTACAACTTCGTTCTAGTTTGATTAGCATCAAAAGGAGCAATCCCGTGACTATCGCGTTAAAACCGATGCGTACATCTCACACAACTCTTGATTTAGGGAGACCTTCTTATTGTTTTATTGGTTTTCTCAAATTATCAAAGAAAGAGGTGATTATGAGTCCTATGACTTTGTTCTAGTTTGATTAGCATCAAAAGGAGCAATCCTTTCACTAGTGCCTTCAAAACAATCCTTATATCTCACACAGGTTTTAGGGAGACCTGCTTATTGTTTCATTAGTTCTCTCAAATTGTCAAAATATAGGTGATTATGAGTTCTATTACTTCGTTCTAGTGGAAATTAGCATAAAAAGGAGCAATTCCAATTCTATCGTGTCCAAAACGATGCGTAGACCTCACACAAGTCTTCATTTAAGGAGACCTTCATATTGTTTCATTGGTTGTTTTAAATTTACAAAGAAAGAGATAATTAAGAGTTGTATTACTTTGTTCTAGTTTGATTAGCGTTAAAAAGAGAAACGCATGACTATCGCATTCAAAACCATTAGTACATCTCACACAAGTCTTCATTTAGGGATACCTTCTTATTGTTTCATTCGTTCTCTAAAATTGTCAAAGAAAGAGGCGATTAGGGGTCCTATAACTTCGTTCTAGTTTGATTAGCATCAAAAGGAGCAATCCCGTGACTATCGCGTTGAAAACAATGCGTACATTTCACACAAGTCTTGATTTAGGGAGACCTTCTTATTGTTTCATTTGTTTTCTCAAATTATCAAAGAAAGAGGTGATTATGAGTCCTATGACTTTGTTCTAATTTGATTAGCATCAAAAGAAGCAATCCTTTCAATAGTGCCTTGAAAATGATCCTTACATCTCACACAAGTCTTCATTTAGGGAGACCTTATTGTTTCATTACTTCTCTCAAATTGTCAAAATATAGGTGATTATGAGTCCTATTACTTCGTTCTAGTAGAAATTACCATTAAAAGAAGCAATTCCAATTCTATCGCGTCCAAAACGATGCGTAGACCTCACACAAGTCTTCATTTAGGGAGACCTTCATATTGTTTCATTGGTTGTTTCAAATTTACAAAGAAAGAGATGATTAAGAGTTGTATTACTTCGTTTTAGTTTGATTAGCGTCAAAAGGAGAAACCAATTACTATCGCATTCAAAATCGCATACATCTCACAAAAGTCTTCATTAGGGACACCTTCTTATTTTTTCATTCTTTCTTTAAAATTGTCATAGAAAGAGGCGATTAGGAGTCCTATAACTTTGGCCTAGTTTGATTCGCATCAAAAGGAGCAATCCCATGACTATTGGGTTCAAAACGATGCGTACATCTCTCACAAGTCTTCATTTAAGGAGATCTTCTTATTGTTTCATTAGTTCTCTAGAATTGTCAAAAAAAAAGAGGTGATTAGGAGTCCTATTACTTCGTTCTAATTTGATTAGCATCAAAAGGAGCAATCCCATGACTATCGCGTTAAAAACGATACGTACATCTCACACACATCTTGATTTAGAGAGACCTTATTTTTCATTGGTTTTCTGACATTATCAAAGAAATAGATGATTATTAGTCCTATGACTTCGTTCTAGTTTGATTAGCATCAAAAGAAACAATCATATCACTAGTACCTTCAAAACGATCCGTACATCTCACACATGTCTTCATTTAGGGAGAGCTTCTTATTGTTTCATTAGTTCTCTCAAATTGTTAAAATATAGTTGATTATGAGTCCTATTACTTCGTTTTACTTGAAATTAGCATCAAAAGAAGTAATCATATCACTATCGCGTTCAAAACGATGAGTAGACCTCACATAGTCTTCATTTAGGGAGACCTTCATATTGTTTCATTGGTTGTTTCAAATTTACAAAGAAAGAGGTGATTAAGAATTGTATTACTTCGTTCTAGTATGATTAGCGTCAAAAGGAGAAACCCATGACTATTGCGTTCAAAACCATGCGTACATCTCACACAAGTCTTCATTTAGGGAGACCTTTTTATTATTTTATTGGTTATCTAAAATTGTCAAAGAAAGAGGTGATTAGGAGTCCTATAACTTCGTTCTAGTTTGATTAGCATCAAAAGGAGCAATTCCATGACTATCGAGTTCAAAATGATGCGTACATCTCACACAAGTCTTCATTTAAGAAAACCTTCTTATTATTTCATTGGTTCTCTAGAATTGTCAAAGAAAGAGGTGATTAGGAGTCCTATTACTTCGTTCTAATTTGATTAGAATTTAAAAGGAGCAATCCCATGACAATCGCGTTTAAAACGATGCGTACATCTCACACAAGACTTCATTTAAGGAGACCTTCTTTTTATTTCATTGGTTCTCTAGAATTGTCTCAGAAAGAGGTGATAAGGTGTCCTATTACTTCGTTCAAATTTGATTAGCTTCAAAAAGAGCAATCCGATGACTATCGAGTTAAAAGTGATGCGTACATCTCACACAAGTCTTGATTTAGGGAGACCTTCTTATTATGTCATTGGTTTTCTCAAATGGTCAAATAAAGAGGTGATTATGAGTCCTATGACTTTGTTCTAGTTTGATTAGCATCAAAAGAAACAATCTTATCACTAGTACTTTCAAAATGATCCGTACATCTCACACAAGTCTTTATTTAGAAAGATCTTCTTATTGTTTAATTAGTTAACTTAAATTGTCAAAATATAGGTCATTATTCATCCTATTACTTAGTTCTAGTTGAAAATAGCATCAAAAGGAGCAATCCCATCAGTATCGCGGCCAAAACGATCCGTAGACCTCACAAAGTCTTCATTTTGAGAGACCTTCATATTATTTCATTGGTTGTTTCAAATTTACAAAGAAAAAAGTGATTAAGAGTTGTATTACTTTGTTCTAGTTTGATTAGCGTCAAAAGGAGAAACCCATGACTCACATTCAAAACCATGCATACATCTCACACAAGTCTTCATTTAGGGATATCTTCTTATTGTTTCATTCGATCTCTAAAATTGTCAAAGAAAGAGGCGATTAGGAATCCTATAACTTCGTTCTAGTTTAATTAGCATCAAAAGGATCAATCCCGTGACTATCGCGTTAAAAACGATGCGTACATGTCACACAAGTCTTGATTTAGGGAGACCTTCTTATTGTTTCATTGGTTTTCTCAAATTATCAAAGTAAGAGGTATGAGTCCTATGACTTTGTTCTAGTTCGATTAGAATCAAAAGGAACAATCTTATTACTAGTGCCTTTAAAACGATCCGTACATCTCACACAAGTCTTCATTTAGGAAGACCTTCTTATTGTTTCAATAGTTCTCTCAAATTGTCAATATATAGGCGATTATTAGTCCTATTACTTCGTTCTACTAGAAATTAGCATCAAAAGGAGCAATCTCATCACTATCTTGTCCAAAACGATGCGTAGACCTCACACAAGTTTTCATTTAGGGAGATCTTCATATTATTTCATTGGTTTTTTCTAATTTACAAAGAAAGAGGTGATTAAGATTTGTATTACTTTGATCTAGTTTTATTAGCGTAAAAAAGAGAAACACATGATTATCGCGTTCAAAACTATGCGTACATCTCACACAAGTCTTTATTTAGGGAGACCTTCTTATTGTTTCATTGATTCTCTAAAATTGTCAAAGAAAGTGGTAATTAGGAGTCCTATTACTTCATTCTAATTTGATTAGCATCAAACGGAGCAATCACGTGACTGTCGCGTTAAAAACGATGCGTACATCTCACACAAGTCTTTATTTAGGGAGACCTTCTTATTGTTTCATTGGTATTCTCAAATTATCAAAAAAAAAGAGGTGATTACGAGTCCTATGACTTTATTTTATTTTTATTAGCATCAAAAGGAGCAATCCTTTCACTAGTGCCTTCAAAACGATCCTTACATCTCACACAATTCTTCGTTTAGGGAGACCTGTTTATTGTTTCATTCGTTCTCTCAAATAGTCAAAATATAGGTGATTATGAGTCATATTACTTCGTTCTAGTAGAAATTAGCATAAGAAGGAGCAATTCCAATTTTATCGAGCCCAAAACGATGCGTAAAAATCACACAAGTCGTCATTTAGGGAGAGGTCATATTGTTTCATTGGTTGTTTCAAATTTACAAAGAAAGAGATGATTAAGAGTTGTATTACTTCGTTCTAGTTTGATTAGCGTCAAAAAGAGAAACACATGACTATCGCGTTCAAAACCATTCGTATATCTCACAAAAGTTTTCATTTAGGGATACCTTCTTATTGTTTCATTCGTTCTCTAAAATTGTCAAAGAAAGAGGCGATTAGGAGTCCTATAACTTCTTTCGCGTTTGATTAGCATCAAAAGGAGCAATCCCGTGACTATCGTGTTAAAATCGATGCGTACATATCACACAAGTCTTAATTTAGGGAGACCTTCTTATTGTTTCATTGGTTTTCTCAAATTATCAAAGAAAGAGGTGATTATGAGTCCTATGACTTTGTATGCGTACATATCACACAAGTCTTAATTTAGGGAGACCTTCTTATTGTTTCATTGGTTTTCTCAAATTATCAAAGAAAGAGGTGATTATGAGTCCTATGACTTTGTTTTAGTTTGATTAGCATCAAAGGAGCAATCCTTTCACTAGTGCCTTCAAAACGATCCTTACATCTCACACAAGTCTTCATTTAGGGAGACCTTCTTATTGTTTCATTAGTTCTCTCAAATTATCAAAATATAGGTGATTATGAGTCCTATTACTTCGTTCTAGTAGAAATTAGCATAAAAAGGAGCAATTCAAATTTTGTCGCGTCCAAAACGATGCGTAAACCTCACACAAGTCTTCAATTAGGGAGACGTTCATATTGTTCCATTGGTTGTTTCAAATTTACAAAGAAAGAGATGATTAAAAATTGTATTACTTCGTTCTAGTTTGATTAGCTTCAAAAAGAGAAACCCATGACTATCGCGTTCAAAACCATGCGTACATCTCACACAAGTCTTCATTTAGGGATACCTTCTTATTGTTTCATTCGTTCTCTATAATTGTGACAACATTTTGGCATCTGGTCCATGGCATTTCACCTCAAAAATCATAGTTCTGTAGCAATGGAAGGAAGGAGTTGCCTTCTCTAAATCTGACTGTGAGGTCTTCCCAATTTGGGTGAAACTAAGTAACATACCACTCTCCTACTGGTCGGATGAAGGCATTAGTTACATTGCTAGTGCCATTGGGAAACCTCTCTTCACGGATGACATGACCTCTAAGAACGATTTCTTGAATTTTGCTCGTGTATGTATTAAGGTCAAGGCTTCCTTTTCTTTCCCCTCCTCCATCCGTGTTGCGGTTAAGCATGATTTATCTAAGGACCACTTTTTCACCCAAGTTGATGTGGAATACCAAAGTAAGCCTCCTTCTTTCTCTTCTTGCCTTGTCTTTGGGCACTCTCTTCACAAATGCCCCAAGGCAAACTTTAAATGGTTGCCTAAAGGTTCCTCAGCAACCCCTGCTGGTGAGGTTGCAAAAGTTAGCTTTGGCCATGCAAAGGTGGCAGACACAACTGTTGGTCCCCATTCTCATCCCTCTATTCTAAAGACTACTTCTCACTCAAAAGGGCTTGCTGGCTCTACCTCAAATGATTGGGTGACTGTTGCAAGAGGGGAAAAAATGATTCTGATATTCCCATCCCTAATGCTGATTTGAATATTTCCAACTCCTTTGCCTCGATTGATCAAACCGACCAGCTGATTGGCTTAGACTTTGAATCCCCAGCTGCATCAAACCCCCTTGTTACTCGACTCAATGTTATTGATGAAAAGGAAGGAAAAGACTTGAAGAATAAACAAATTCCTGATTTGGAAAATCCAAAGGCTGCGAAAAAGAGGAAAGGCAAGGGTAAGGCTGGAAGCGCTCCCCCACCATCAGTTTAATTATGTTAGCAACCTATAATGTTAGAGGGTTGAATAAAAAGCCTAAACAGGCTTATGTTAGACAGTTTATTATAAGTAACCATATTTCTTTTGTTGGTCTGTTAGAGACGCGTGTTAAAAACCAGAATGCACCTAGAATCTCTAGTAGACTTTGTAACAACTGGACTTGGGCATTTAATTATGATTCTCACAATAATGGTAGAATTTGGGTTGGATGGAATCCTGCTATTTAGCAAGTGGATGTCCTTTTTGTTTCCTCCCAATCTATTCACTGTAAAGCCCATCTTATTGATAGTCTAACTATTTTTCTGTCTCTTTTATCTATGGGCTTAACACTTACATTGAAAGGCGTGATCTTTGGAGAGACATTTTGGCTATTTCTCCCACTGCTTGCTGGTGTGTTATGGGTGATTTTAATGCTATCAAACATCTTAATGAAACCAACATTGAGACTGCTACATCGGACTCTGGGATGGAGGACTTCTAGGGTTTCTCTATTTTTGCTGGGCTGGAGGACATTCGTGGGGTGGGTCCGGTTCACACCTGGTGGAACTGTCAATCCGCAAACCCTATCTTCAAAAAACTAGACAGATCTCTTGGGAATGCATCTTGGTTTGAGACCTTTCCCCATGCTCAAGCCATTTTTGCTCCTAGAGGTATTTCTGATCATTCTCTTGTCATTCTTGACATTGGTTATCCTCGTCCTAGACCAAGAAAGCACTTCAAGTTCTTTAATCACATGATACTTTTGGATGGGTTCTCTGATTGTGTTCTTCAGTCCTGGACTCCCCATGTTACTGGTAACCCCTACTATGTGTTTTCTGAAAAGCTTAAAAGGGTTAAGAAAGCTTTGATTTCCCTTAATGTTTCTGCAGGGAACCTCACCACTGCTATCAAAGCTGTCACTCAGGCTTTGCATTCTGTCCAAAGCCAGCTTCACTCCTCTCCTCTTGATCCTTTCCTTCTTGACTCTGAGAAAGACTGTGCTATGAGACTAAATATTGCGTTGGCCAGAGAGGAAACTCTCCTTCAGCAAAAATCTAGAGCAACATGACTCTCATTGGGTGACAAGAACTCAGGTTATTTTTCAAACATGGTGAAGAGTAGATGGAATTCCAACAAGCTTCTTACTATTGAAAATGATAATGGTGATTTAGTTCATAGCCAGGCTGAAGTGGAAAAGGTTGCCATCAGTTACTTCCAGGAAATGTTCAACCATCAATTGGTCCCCTTGACTTCTGATTTCTCTAGCTATGGTGTCTCTCCCTTGAAACATGTGAGCCCTGCTCAATCTCTTCTGCTAACTGCCCCCTATCTCAGATTTGGAAATCTTCAAAGTCCTCAATTCCATGAAGAGGAATAAAAGTTCTGGACCGGATGGGTTTAATGTCAATTTCTTCATCACCTGCTGGCACATTGTGGGGGAGGACTTCTCAAAGGCTGTCCATTTCTTCTTCTCTTCTTGCAGGCTGACTAAGGGTATAAACTCCACTGCTCTTGCTTTGATTCCCAAGGGCCCTAACCCTACTTCAATGGCTGACTTTCGTCCCATTGCCTGTTGTAATACAATTTACAAACGTATACAAAGCTCCTTGCCAACCGGTTGAAGACTGTGCTTCCTTCCATTATTGACAAAGCCCAGTCTGCTTTCATTAAACGCAGAAGAAGCATTAGTGACAATATATTGCTTGCCCAGGAACTTTTCAGAAACTATCATAGGAAATCTCGTCCCCCTAGATGTGCTCTCAAAATTGACCTTCGGAAGGCATTTGATACTGTTAGATGGGACTTTTTGCTGGACACTTTGGCTGCTTTCCAATTCCCTCCGGCCTTCATCAACTGAATTGAAGCTTGTATTTCTTCAGCCATGTTCTCAGTCAAAGTCAATGGTATTTTAGCTGGGTTCTTCCCGAGCTCTAGAGGTATTCGGCAAGGTGATCCCTTGTCTCCCTATCTCTTTGTCCTTGTTATGGAGATGCTATCTTTGAACTTAAACTCAAACTCTTCTAATTCTGGGTTCAAACATCACTGGAGAACCTCTGAATGTAAGATGTCCTCATTTTCTGTCATGCTAACATCCAATCGGTCACTATTGTCAAGTCTTGCATTCACTCGTTTTCTCTATTTTCTGGTCTTATCGCCAATGTGCAAAAGAGTCACTGCTTTCTTGCCAATACTGATCCCATCTCCACTCATGACATCCTCACCACCCTTGAGTTCCCATGATTTTGAACGCGATAGTCATGGGTTTCTCATTTTGACGCTAATCAAACTAGAACGAAGTCATACAACTCTTAATCACCTCTTTCTTTGTAAATTTGAAACAACCAATGAAACAATATGAAGGTCTCCCTAAATGAAGACTTGTGTGAGGTCTGCGCATCGTTTTGGACACGATAGTGATGGGATTTCCTTTTGATGATAATTTCTACTAGAACGAAGTAATAGGACTCATAATCACCTATATTTTGACAATTTGAGAGAACTAATGAAACAATAAGAAGGTCTCCCTAAACGAAAACTTGTGTGAGATGTAAGGATCGTTTTGAAGGCACTAGTGATAAGATTGTTCTTTTCGATGCTAATCAAACTAGAACAAAGTCATAGGACTCATAATCACCTCTTTGTTTGACAATTTGAGAAAACCAATGAAACAATAAGAAGGTCTCCCTAAATCAAGACTTGTGTTAGATGTACGCATCATTTTTAATGCGATAGTCACGGGATTGCTCCTTTTGATGTTAATCAAATTAGAACGAAGTAATAGAACTCCTAATCACCTCTTTTTTTTGAAAATTTTAGAGAACTAATGAAATAATACGAAGGTCTCCTTTAATGAAGACTTCTGTGAGATGTATGCATCGTTTTGAAGGCACTAGTGATAGTATTGCTTCTTTTGATACTAATCAAACTAGAACAAAGTCATAGGACTCATAATCACCTCTTTCTTTGACAATTTGAGAAAACCAATGAAACAATAAGAAGGTCTATCTAAATCAAGACTTGTGTGAGATGTACGCATCGTTTTTAACGCGATAGTCACGGGATTGCTCCTTTTGATGCTAATCAAATTAGAATGAAGTAATAGGACTCCTACTCACCTCTTTCTTTGACAATTTTAGAGAACCAATAAAACAATAAGAAGGTCTCCCAAAATGAAGACTTGTGTGAGATGTACGCATGGTTTTGAACGCCATAGTCATGGGTTTCTCCTCTTAATCACCACTTTCTTTGTAAATTTGAAACAACCAATGAAACATTATAAAGGTCTCCCTAAATGAAGACTTGTGTGATTTCTACGCATCGTTTTGGACGCTATAATGATGGGATTGCTCCTTTTGATGCTAATTTCAACTAGAACGAAGTTATAGGACTCATAATCACCTATATTTTGAGAATTTGAAAGAACTAATGAAACAATAAGAAGGTCCCTAAATAAAGACTTGTGTAAGATGTACGGATTGTTTTGAAGGTTCTAGTGACAAGATTGTTCCTTTTGATGCTAATCAAACTAGAACGATGTTATAGAACTCATAATCACATCTTTCTTTGACAATTTGAGAGAAGCAATGAAACAATAAGAAAGTCTACCTAAAATCAAGACTTGTGTGAGATGTACACATCGTTTTTAATGCGATAGTCATGGGATTGCTCCTTTAGATGCTAATCCAATTAGAACGAAGTAATAGGACACCTAATCACCTCTTTTTTTGACAATTCTAGAGAACCAATGAAATAATAAGAAGGTCTCCTTAAATGAAGACTGATGTAAGATGTACGCATGGTTTTGAACGCGAGTCAAGGGTTTCTCCTTTTGAAGCTAATCAAACTAGAACGAAGTAATAACACTCTTAATCACCTATTTCTTTGTAAATTTGAAACAACCAAGGAAACAATATGAAGGTCTCCCTATACGAATACTTGTGTGAGGTCTACGGATTGTTTTTGACGCGATAGTGATGGGATTGCTCCTTTTGATGCTAATTAAAGTAGAACGATGTAATATATTTTTTAATCACCTCTTTCTTTGTAAATTTGAAACAACCAATGAAACAATATGAAGGTCTCCCTAAATGAAGACTTGTGTGAAGTCTACGCATCGTTTTGGACAAGATAGTGATGGGATTGCTCCTTTTGATGCTAATTTCTACTAGAATGAAGTAATAGGAGTTATAATCACCTATATTTTGAAAATTTGAGAGAACTAATGAAACAATAAGAGGGTCTCCCTAAATGAAAACTTGTGTGAGATGTAAGGATCGTTTTGAAGGCACTAGTGATAGGATTATTTTTTTTGATGCTAATCAAACTAGAACAAAGTCGTATGACTCGTAATCACCTCTTTCTTTGACAATTTGAGAAAATCAATGAAACAATAAGAAGGTCTCCCTAAATCAAGACTTATGTGAGATGTACGCATCGTTTTTAACGCGATAGTTACGGGATTGCTCCTTTTGATGCTAATCAAATTAGAACGAAATAATAGAACTCCTAATCACCTCTTTCTTTGACAATTTTAGAGAATTAATGAAATAATAAGGTCTCCTTAAATAAACACTTGTGTGAGATGTACGCATCGTTTTGAAGGCACTAGTGAAAGTATTGCTTTTTTTGATGCTAATCAAACTAGAACAAAGTCATAGGACTCATAATCACCTCTTTCTTTGACAATTTGAGAAAACCAATGAATCAATAAGATGGTCTACCTAAATAAAGACTAGTGTGAGATATATACATCGTTTTTAGCTCGATTGTCATGGGATTGCTCCATTTGATGCTAGTCAAATTAGAACGAAGTAATAAGACTCCTAATCACCTCTTTCTTTGACAATTTTAGAGAACCAATGAAACAATAAGAAGGTCTCCCAAAATGAAGACTTGTGTGAGATGTACGCATGGTTTTGAACTCGATAGTCATGGGTTTCTCCTTTTGACGCTAATCAAACTATAACGAAGTCAAACGACTCTTAATCTCCTCTTTCTTTGTAAATTTGAAACAACCAATGAAACAATATGGAGGTCTCCCTAAATGAAGACTTGTGTGAGATCTACGCATCGTTTGGGACACGATAGTGATGGGATTGCTCCTTTTTATGCTAATTTATACTAGAACGAAGTAATAGGACTCATCATCACCTATATTTTGACAATTTGAGAGAACTAATGAAATAATAAGAAGGTCTCCCTAAATGAAAACTTGTGTGAGATGTAAGGATCGTTTTGAAGGCACTAGTGATAAGATTGTTCTTTTTGATGCTAATCAAACTAGAACAAAGTCATAGGACTCATAATCACCTCTTTCTTTGACAATTTGAGAAAGCCAATGAAACAATTAGAAGGTCTCCCGAAATCAAGACTTGTGTTAGATGTACGCATCGTTTTTAATGCGATAGTCACGGGATTGCTCCTTTTGATGCTAATCAAATTAGAACAAAGTAATAGAACTCCTAATCACCTCTTTTTTTGAAAATTTTAGAGAACTAATGAAATAATACGAAGGTCTCCTTTAATGAAGACTTGTGTGAGATGTACGCATCGTTTTGAATGCACTAGTGATAGTATTGCTTCTTTTGATGCTAATCAAACTAGAACAAAGTCATAGGACTCATAATCACCTCTTTCTTTGACAATTTGGGAAAACCAATGAAATAATAAGAAGGTCTATTTAAATCAAGACTTGTGTGAGATGTACGCATCGTTTTTAACGCGATATTCATGGGATTGCTCCTTTGAAGCAAGTCAAATTAGAACGAAGTAATAGGACTCCTAATCACCTCTTTCTTTATCAATTTTAGACAACCAATGAAACAATAAGAAGGTCTCCTTAATTGAAGACTTGTGTGAGATGTACGCATCGTTTTGAAAGCACTAGTGATAATATTGCTTCTTTTGATGCTAATCAAACTAGAACAAAGTCATAGGACTCATAATCACCTCTTTCTTTGACAATTTGAGAAAACCAATGAAACAAGAAGAAGGTCTAGCTAAATCAAGACTTGTGTGAGATGTACGGATCGTTTTTAACGCGATAGTCACGGGATTGCTCCTTTTAATGCTAGTCAAATTAGAACGAAGTAATAGAACTCCTAATCACCACTTTTTCTTTAACAATTTTAGACAACCAATGAAACAATAAGAAGGTCCCTAAATAAAGACTTGTGTGAGATGTACGGATTGTTTTGAAGGTCCCTAAACGAATACTTGTGTGAGGTCTACGGATCATTTTTGACGCGATAGTGATGGGATTGCTCCTTTTGATGCTAATTAAAGTAGAACGATGTAATATAACCCTTAATCATCTCTTTCTTTGTAAATTTGAAACAACCAATGAAACAATATGAAGGTCTCCCTAAATGAAGACTTTTGAGAGGTCTACGCATCGTTTTGGACACGATAGTGATGAGATTGCTCTTTTTGATGCTAATTTCTACTAGAACGAAGTAATAGGAGTTATAATCACCTATATTTTGAAAATTTGAGAGAACTAATGAAACAATAAGAGGGTCTCCTTAAATGAAAACTTGTGTGAGATGTAAGGATCGTTTTGAAGGCACTAGTGATAGGATTGTTTTTTTTATGCTAATCAAACTAGAACAAAGTCGTAGTACTCGTAGTCACCTCTTTCTTTGACAATTTGAGAAAATCAATGAAACAATAAGAAGGTCTCTCTAAATCAAGACTTATGTGAGATGTACGCATCGTTTTTATCGCGATAGTCACGGGATTGCTCCTTTTGATGCTAATCAAATTAGAACGAAGTAATTGAACTCCTAATCACCTCTTTCTTTGATAATTTTAGAGAACTAATGAAATAATAAGAAGGTCTCCTTAAACAAACACTTGTGTGAGATGTACGCATCGTTTTGAAGGCACTAGTGAAAGGATTGCTTCTTTTGATGCTAATCAAACTAGAACAAAGCCATAGGACTCATAATCACTTCTTTCTTTGACAATTTGAGAAAACCGATGAAACAATAAGAACGTCTACCTAAATCAAGACTTGTGTGAGATGTACGCATCGTTTTGAAAGCACTAGTGATAATATTGCTTCTTTTGATGCTAATCAAACTAGAACAAAGTCATAGGACTCATAATCACCTCTTTCTTTGACAATTTGAGAAAACCAATGAAACAAGAAGAAGGTCTAGCTAAATCAAGACTTGTGTGAGATGTACGGATCGTTTTTAACGCGATAGTCACGGGATTGCTCCTTTTAATGCTAGTCAAATTAGAACGAAGTAATAGAACTCCTAATCACCACTTTTTCTTTAACAATTTTAGACAACCAATGAAACAATAAGAAGGTCCCTAAATAAAGACTTGTGTGAGATGTACGGATTGTTTTGAAGGTCCCTAAACGAATACTTGTGTGAGGTCTACGGATCATTTTTGACGCGATAGTGATGGGATTGCTCCTTTTGATGCTAATTAAAGTAGAACGATGTAATATAACCCTTAATCATCTCTTTCTTTGTAAATTTGAAACAACCAATGAAACAATATGAAGGTCTCCCTAAATGAAGACTTTTGAGAGGTCTACGCATCGTTTTGGACACGATAGTGATGAGATTGCTCTTTTTGATGCTAATTTCTACTAGAACGAAGTAATAGGAGTTATAATCACCTATATTTTGAAAATTTGAGAGAACTAATGAAACAATAAGAGGGTCTCCTTAAATGAAAACTTGTGTGAGATGTAAGGATCGTTTTGAAGGCACTAGTGATAGGATTGTTTTTTTTATGCTAATCAAACTAGAACAAAGTCGTAGTACTCGTAGTCACCTCTTTCTTTGACAATTTGAGAAAATCAATGAAACAATAAGAAGGTCTCTCTAAATCAAGACTTAGTGAGATGTACGCATCGTTTTTATCGCGATAGTCACGGGATTGCTCCTTTTGATGCTAATCAAATTAGAACGAAGTAATTGAACTCCTAATCACCTCTTTCTTTGATAATTTTAGAGAACTAATGAAATAATATGAAGGTCTCCTTAAACAAACACTTGTGTGAGATGTACGCATCGTTTTGAAGGCACTAGTGAAAGGATTGCTTCTTTTGATGCTAATCAAACTAGAACAAAGCCATAGGACTCATAATCACTTCTTTCTTTGACAATTTGAGAAAACCGATGAAACAATAAGAACGTCTACCTAAATCAAGACTTGTGTGAGATGTACGCATCGTTTTTAATGCAATAGTCATGGGCTTTCTCCTTTTGATGTTAATCAAATTAGAATGAAGTAATAGAACTCCTAATCACCTTTTTTTTTGACAATTTTAGAGAACTAATGAAATAATAAAAATGTCTCCTTTAATGAAGACTTGTGTGAGATGTACGCATCGTTTTTAAGGCACTACTGATAATATTGCTTCTTCTGATGCTAATCAAACTAGAACAAAGTCGTAGGACTCGTAATCACCTCTTTGTTTGACAATTTGAGAAAACCAATGAAACAATAAGATGTTCTCCCTAAATCAAAACTTGTGTTAGATATACACATCGTTTTTAATGCGATAGTCACGAGATTGCTCGTTTTGATGCTATTCAAATTAGAACAAAGTAATAGAACTACTAATCACCTATTTTTTTGACAATTTTAGAGAACTAATGAAATAATAAGAATATCTCCTTTAATGAAGACTTGTGTGAGATGTACGCATCGTTTTGAAGGCACTAGTGATAGTGTTGCTTCTTTTGATGCTAATCAAACTAGAACAAATTCATTGGACTCATAATCACCTCTTTCTTTGACAATTTGAGAAAACCAATGAAATAATAAGAAGGTCTTCCTAAATCAAGACTTGTGTGAGATGTACGCATCGTTTTTAACGCGATAGTCACGGGATTGCTCCATTTGATGCTAGTTAAATAAGAATGAAGTAATAGGACTCCTAATCACCTCTTTCTTTGACAATTTTAGAGAACCAATGAAACAATAAGAAGGTCTCCCAAAATGAAGACTTGTGTGAGATGTACGCATGGTTTTGAACGCGTTAGACATGGGTTTCTCCTCTTAATGACCACTTTCTTTGTAAATTTGAAACAATCAATGAAACATTATAAAGGTCTCCCTAAATGAAGACTTGTGCGAGTTCTACGCATCGTTTTGGACGCTATAGTGATGTGATTGCTCCTTTTGATGCTAATTTCAACTTGAACAAAGTTATAGAACTCATAATCACCTATATTTTGACAATTTAAGAGAACTATTGAAACAATAATATGGTCCCTAAGTAAAGACTTGTGTGAGATGTACGGATCGTTTTGAAGGTTCTAGTGATAAGATTGTTCCTTTTTATGCTAATCAAACTAGAACGATGTCATAGGACTCATAATCACATCTTTCTTTGACAATTTGAGAGAACCAATGAAACAATAAGAAAGTTTACCTAAATCAAGACTTGTGTGAGACGCATCTTTTTTAACGCGATAGTCATGGGATTGCTCCTTTAGATGCTAATCCAATTAGAACGAAGTAATAGGACACCTAATCACCTCTTTTTTGACAATTCTAGAGAACCAATGAAATAATAAGAAGGTCTCCTTAAATGAACACTTGTGTGAGATGTACGCATGGTTTTGAACGCGAGTCATGGGTTTCTCCTTTTGAAGCAAATTAAACTAGAACGAAGTAATACAACTCTTAATCACCTCTTTCTTTGTAAATTGAAACAACTAAGGAAACAATATGAAGGTCTCCCTAAACAAATACTTGTGTGAGGTATATGGATCGTTTTAGATGCGATAGTGATGGGATTGCTCCTTTTGATGCTAATCAAACTAGAACGATGTAATATAACTCTTAATCACCTCTTTTTTATAAATTTGAAACAACCAATGAAACAATATGAATGTCTCCCTAAATAAAGACTTGTGTGAGGTCTACGCATCGTTTTGGACAAGATAGTGATGGGATTGCTCCTTTTGATGCTAATTTCTACTAGAACGAAGTAATAGGGCTCATAATCACCTATATTTTGACAATTTGAGAGAACTAATGAAACAATAACAAAAGTCTCCCTAAATAAAAACATGTGTGAGATTTAAGGATCGTTTTGAAGGCACTAGTGATAGGATTGTTCTTTTTGATGCTAATCAAACTAGAACAAAGTCATAGGACTCATAATCACCTCTTTGTTTGACAATTTGAGAAAACCAATGAAACAATAAGAAGGTCTCCCTAAATCAAGACTTGTGTTAGATGCACACATCGTTTGTAATGCGATAGTCACAGGATTGCTCGTTTTGATGCTAATCAAATTAGAACAAAGTAATAGAACTACTAATCACCACTTTTTTGACAATTTTAGAGAAGTAATAAAATAATAAGAATATCTCCTTTAATGAAGACTTGTGTGAGATGTACGCATCGTTTTGAAGGCACTAATGATAGTATTGCTTCTTTTGATGCTAATCAAACTAGAACAAAGTCATAGGACTTATAATCACCTCTTTCTTTGACAATTTGAGAAAACCAATGAATCAATAAGAAGGTCTACCTAAATCAAGACTTGTGTGAGATGTACGCATCATTTTTAACGTGATATTCACGGGATTGCTCCTTTTGAAGCTAGTCAAATTAGAACGAAGTAATAGGACTCCTAATCACCTCTTTCTTTAACAATTTTAGACAACCAATGAAACAATAAGAAGGTCTCCTTAATTGAAGACTTGTGTGAGATGTACGCATCGTTTTGAAGGCACTAGTGATAGTATTGCTTCTTTTGATGCTAATCAAACTATAACAAAGTCATAGGACTCATAATCACCTCTTTCTTGGACAATTTGAGAAAACCAATGAAACAAGAAGAAGGTCTACCTAAATCAAGACTTGTGTGATATGTACGCATCGTTTTTAACGCGATAGTCACGGGATTGCTCCTTTTAATGCTAGTCAAATTAGAACGAACTAATAGAACTCCTAATCACCTCTCTTTCTTTAACAATTTTAGACAACCAATGAAACAATAAGAAGGTCCCTAAATAAAGACTTGTGTGAGATGTACAGATTGTTTTGAAGGTTCTATTTACAAGATTGTTCCTTTTGATGCTAATCAAACTAGAACGATGTCATAGGACTCATAATCACATCTTTCTTTGACAATTTGAGAGAACCAATGAAATAATAAGAAAGTCTACCTAAATCAAGACATGTGTGAGACGCATCGTTTTTAACGCGATAGTCATGGGATTGCTCGAATAGATGCTAATCCAATTAGAACGAAGTAATAGGACACCTAATCACCTCTTTTTTTGACAATTCTAGAGAACTAATGAAATAATAAGAAGGTGTCCTTAAATGAAGACTTGTGTGAGATGTACGCATGGTTTTGAACGCGAGTCATGAGTTTCTCATTTTGAAGCTAATCAAACTAGAACGAAGTAATAACACTCTTAATCACCTCTTTCTTTGTAAATTTGAAACAACCAAGGAAACAATATGAAGGTCTCCCTAAACGAATACTTGTGTGAGGTCTACGGATCATTTTTGACGCGATAGTGATGGGATTGCTCCTTTTGATGCTAATTTATGTAGAACGATGTAATATAACCCTTAATCACCTCTTTCTTTGTAAATTTGAAACAACCAATGAAACAATATGAAGGTCTCCCTAAATGAAGACTTGTGTGAGGTCTACGCATCGTTTTGGACACGATAGTGATGAGATTGCTCTTTTTGATGCTAGTTTCTACTAGAACGAAGTAATAGGAGTTATAATCACCTATATTTTGAAAATTTGAGAGAACTAATGAAACAATAAGAGGGTCTGCTTAAATGAAAACTTGTGTGAGATGTAAGGATCGTTTTGAAGGCACTAGTGATAGGATTGTGTTTTTTGATGCTAATCAAACTAGAACAAAGTCGTAGTACTCGTAATCACCTCTTTTTTTGTCAATTTGAGAAAATCAATGAAACAATAAGAAGGTCTCTCTAAATCAAGACTTATGTGAGATGTACGCATCGTTTTTATCGCGATAGTCACGGTATTGCTCCTTTTTATGCTAATCAAATTAGAACGAAGTAATAGAACTCCTAATCACCTCTTTCTTTGATAATTTTAGAGAACTAATGAAATAATAAGAAGGTCCCCTTAAATAAACACTTGTGTGAGATGTACGCATCGTTTTGAAGGCACTAGTGAAAGGATTGCTTCTTTTGATGCTAATCAAACTAGAACAAAGCCATATGACTCATAATCACCTCTTTCTTTGACAATTTGAGAAAACCGATGAAACAATAAGAACGTCTACCTAAATCAAGACTTGTGTGAGATGTACGCATCGTTTTTAATGCAATAGTCATGGGCTTTCTCCTTTTGATGCTAATCAAATTAGAATGAAGTAATAGAACTCCTAATCACCTTTTTTTTATGACAATTTTAGAGAACTAATGAAATAATAAAAATGTCTCCTTTAATGAAGACTTGTGTGAGATGTACGCATCGTTTTTAAGGCACTACTGATAATATTGCTTCTTCTGATGCTAATCAAACTAGAACAAAGTCGTAGGACTCGTAATCACCTCTTTGTTTGACAATTTGAGAAAACCAATGAAACAATAAGATGTTCTCCCTAAATCAAAACTTGTGTTAGATATACACATCGTTTTTAATGCGATAGTCACGAGATTGCTCGTTTTGATGCTATTCAAATTAGAACAAAGTAATAGAACTACTAATCACCTATTTTTTTGACAATTTTAGAGAACTAATGAAATAATAAGAATATCTCCTTTAATGAAGACTTGTGTGAGATGTACGCATCGTTTTGAAGGCACTAGTGATAGTGTTGCTTCTTTTGATGCTAATCAAACTAGAACAAATTCATTGGACTCATAATCACCTCTTTCTTTGACAATTTGAGAAAACCAATGAAATAATAAGAAGGTCTTCCTAAATCAAGACTTGTGTGAGATGTACGCATCGTTTTTAACGCGATAGTCACGGGATTGCTCCATTTGATGCTAGTCAAATAAGAATGAAGTAATAGGACTCCTAATCACCTCTTTCTTTGACAATTTTAGAGAACCAATGAAACAATAAGAAGGTCTCCCAAAATGAAGACTTGTGTGAGATGTACGCATGGTTTTGAACGCGTTAGACATGGGTTTCTCCTCTTAATGACCACTTTCTTTGTAAATTTGAAACAATCAATGAAACATTATAAAGGTCTCCCTAAATGAAGACTTGTGCGAGTTCTACGCATCATTTTGGACGCTATAGTGATGTGATTGCTCCTTTTGATGCTAATTTCAACTTGAACAAAGTTATAGAACTCATAATCACCTATATTTTGACAATTTAAGAGAACTATTGAAACAATAATATGGTCCCTAAGTAAAGACTTGTGTGAGATGTACGGATCGTTTTGAAGGTTCTAGTGATAAGATTGTTCCTTTTTATGCTAATCAAACTAGAACGATGTCATAGGACTCATAATCACATCTTTCTTTGACAATTTGAGAGAACCAATGAAACAATAAGAAAGTTTACCTAAATCAAGACTTGTGTGAGACGCATCTTTTTTAACGCGATAGTCATGGGATTGCTCCTTTAGATGCTAATCCAATTAGAACGAAGTAATAGGACACCTAATCACCTCTTTTTTGACAATTCTAGAGAACCAATGAAATAATAAGAAGGTCTCCTTAAATGAACACTTGTGTGAGATGTACGCATGGTTTTGAACGCGAGTCATGGGTTTCTCCTTTTGAAGCAAATCAAACTAGAACGAAGTAATACAACTCTTAATCACCTCTTTCTTTGTAAATTGAAACAACTAAGGAAACAATATGAAGGTCTCCCTAAACAAATACTTGTGTGAGGTATACGGATCGTTTTAGATGCGATAGTGATGGGATTGCTCCTTTTGATGCTAATCAAACTAGAACGATGTAATATAACTCTTAATCACCTCTTTTTTATAAATTTGAAACAACCAATGAAACAATATGAATGTCTCCCTAAATAAAGACTTGTGTGAGGTCTACGCATCGTTTTGGACAAGATAGTGATGGGATTGCTCCTTTTGATGCTAATTTCTACTAGAACGAAGTAATAGGGCTCATAATCACCTATATTTTGACAATTTGAGAGAACTAATGAAACAATAACAAAAGTCTCCCTAAATAAAAACATGTGTGAGATTTAAGGATCGTTTTGAAGGCACTAGTGATAGGATTGTTCTTTTTGATGCTAATCAAACTAGAACAAAGTCATAGGACTCATAATCACCTCTTTGTTTGACAATTTGAGAAAACCAATGAAACAATAAGAAGGTCTCCCTAAATCAAGACTTGTGTTAGATGTACACATCGTTTGTAATGCGATAGTCACAGGATTGCTCGTTTTGATGCTAATCAAATTAGAACAAAGTAATAGAACTACTAATCACCACTTTTTTGACAATTTTAGAGAAGTAATAAAATAATAAGAATATCTCCTTTAATGAAGACTTGTGTGAGATGTACGCATCGTTTTGAATGCACTAATGATAGTATTGCTTCTTTTGATGCTAATCAAACTAGAACAAAGTCATAGGACTTATAATCACCTCTTTTTTTGACAATTTGAGAAAACCAATGAATCAATAAGAAGGTCTACCTAAATCAAGACTTGTGTGAGATGTACGCATCATTTTTAACGTGATATTCACGGGATTGCTCCTTTTGAAGCTAGTCAAATTAGAACGAAGTAATAGGACTCCTAATCACCTCTTTCTTTAACAATTTTAGACAACCAATGAAACAATAAGAAGGTCTCCTTAATTGAAGACTTGTGTGAGATGTACGCATCGTTTTGAAGGCACTAGTGATAGTATTGCTTCTTTTGATGCTAATCAAACTAGAACAAAGTCATAGGACTCATAATCACCTCTTTCTTGGACAATTTGAGAAAACCAATGAAACAAGAAGAAGGTCTACCTAAATCAAGACTTGTGTGATATGTACGCATCGTTTTTAACGCGATAGTCACGGGATTGCTCCTTTTAATGCTAGTCAAATTAGAACGAACTAATAGAACTCCTAATCACCTCTCTTTCTTTAACAATTTTAGACAACCAATGAAACAATAAGAAGGTCCCTAAATAAAGACTTGTGTGAGATGTACAGATTGTTTTGAAGGTTCTATTTACAAGATTGTTCCTTTTGATGCTAATCAAACTAGAACGATGTCATAGGACTCATAATCACGTCTTTCTTTGACAATTTGAGAGAACCAATGAAATAATAAGAAAGTCTACCTAAATCAAGACATGTGTGAGACGCATCGTTTTTAACGCGATAGTCATGGGATTGCTCGAATAGATGCTAATCCAATTAGAACGAAGTAATAGGACACCTAATCACCTCTTTTTTTGACAATTCTAGAGAACTAATGAAATAATAAGAAGGTGTCCTTAAATGAAGACTTGTGTGAGATGTACGCATGGTTTTGAACGCGAGTCATGAGTTTCTCATTTTGAAGCTAATCAAACTAGAACGAAGTAATAACACTCTTAATCACCTCTTTCTTTGTAAATTTGAAACAACCAAGGAAACAATATGAAGGTCTCCCTAAACGAATACTTGTGTGAGGTCTACGGATCATTTTTGACGCGATAGTGATGGGATTGCTCCTTTTGATACTAATTTATGTAGAACGATGTAATATAACCCTTAATCACCTCTTTCTTTGTAAATTTGAAACAACCAATGAAACAATATGAAGGTCTCCCTAAATGAAGACTTGTGTGAGGTCTACGCATCGTTTTGGACACGATAGTGATGAGATTGCTCTTTTTGATGCTAGTTTCTACTAGAACGAAGTAATAGGAGTTATAATCACCTATATTTTGAAAATTTGAGAGAACTAATGAAACAATAAGAGGGTCTCCTTAAATGAAAACTTGTGTGAGATGTAAGGATCGTTTTGAAGGCACTAGTGATAGGATTGTGTTTTTTGATGCTAATCAAACTAGAACAAAGTCGTAGTACTCGTAATCACCTCTTTTTTTGACAATTTGAGAAAATCAATGAAACAATAAGAAGGTCTCCCTAAATCAAGACTTATGTGAGATGTACGCATCGTTTTTATCGCGATAGTCACAGTATTGCTCCTTTTTATGCTAATCAAATTAGAACGAAGTAATATAACTACTAATCACCTCTTTTTTTTGACAATTTTAGAGAAGTAATGAAATATAAGAATGTTTTCTTTAATGAAGACTTGTGTGAGATGTACGCATCGTTTTGAAGGCACTAGTGATGGTGTTGCTTCTTTTGATGCTAATCAAACTAGAACAAATTCATTGGACTCATAATCACCTCTTTCTTTGACAATTTGAGAAAACCAATGAAATAATAAGAAGGTATTCCTAAATCAAGACTTGTGTGAGATGTACGCATCGTTTTTAACGCGATAGTCACGGGATTGCTCCATTTGATGCTAGTCAAATAAGAATGAAGTAATAGGACTCCTAATCACCTCTTTCTTTGACAATTTTAGAGAACCAATGAAACAATAAGAAGGTCTCCCAAAATGAAGACTTGTGTGAGATGTACGCATGGTTTTGAACGCGTTAGACATGGGTTTCTCCTCTTAATGACCACTTTCTTTGTAAATTTGAAACAATCAATGAAACATTATAAAGGTCTCCTTAAATGAAGACTTGTGCGAGTTCTACGCATCGTTTTGGACGCTATAGTGATGTGATTGCTCCTTTTGATGCTAATTTCAACTTGAACAAAGTTATAGAACTCATAATCACCTATATTTTGACAATTTAAGAGAACTATTGAAACAATAATATGGTCCCTAAGTAAAGACTTGTGTGAGACGTACGGATCGTTTTGAAGGTTCTAGTGATAAGATTGTTCCTTTTTATGCTAATCAAACTAGAACGATGCATAGGACTCATAATCACATCTTTCTTTGACAATTTGAGAGAACCAATGAAACAATAAGAAAGTCTACCTAAATCAAGACTTGTGTGAGACGCATCTTTTTTAACGCGATAGTCATGGGATTGCTCCTTTAGATGCTAATCCAATTAGAACGAAGTAATAGGACACCTAATCACCTTTTTTTTTGACAATTCTAGAGAACCAATGAAATAATAAGAAGGTCTCCTTAAATGAACACTTGTGTGAGATGTACGCATGGTTTTGAACGCGAGTCATGGGTTTCTCCTTTTGAAGCAAATCAAACTAGAACGAAGTAATACAACTCTTAATCACCTCTTTCTTTGTAAATTGAAACAACCAAGGAAACAATATGAAGGTCTCCCTAAACAAATACTTGTGTGAGGTCTACGGATCGTTTTTGATGCGATAGTGATGGGATTGCTCCTTTTGATGCTAATCAAACTAGAACGATGTAATATAACTCTTAATCACCTCTTTTTTATAAATTTGAAACAACCAATGAAACAATATGAATGTCTCCCTAAATAAAGACTTGTGTGATGTCTACGCATCGTTTTGGACAAGATAGTGATGGGATTGCTCCTATTGATGCTAATTTCTACTAGAACGAAGTAATAGGGCTCATAATCACCTATATTTTGACAATTTGAGAGAACTAATGAAACAATAAGAAAGTCTCCCTAAATGAAAACTTGTGTGAGATGTAAGGATCGTTTTGAAGGCACTAGTGATAGGATTGTTCTTTTTGATGCTAATCAAACTAGAACAAAGTCATAGGACTCATAATCACATCTTTGTTTGACAATTTGAGAAAACCAATGAAACAATAAGAAGGTCTCCCTAAATCAAAACTTGTGTTAGATGTACATATCGATTTTAATGCAATAGTCACGGGATTGCTCGTTTTGATGCTAATCAAATTAGAACGAAGTAATAGAACTACTAATCACCTCTTTTTTGACAATTTTAGAGAAGTAATGAAATATAAGAATGTTTTCTTTAATGAAGACTTGTGTGAGATGTACGCATCGTTTTGAAGGCACTAGTGATAGTATTGCTTCTTTTGATGCTAATCAAACTAGAACAAAGTCATAGGACTTATAATCACCTCTTTCTTTGACAATTTGAGAAAACCAATGAATCAATAAGAAGGTCTACCTAAATCAAGACTTGTGTGAGATGTACGCATCATTTTTAATGTGATATTCACGGGATTGCTCCTTTTGAAGCTAGTCAAATTAGAACGAAGTAATAGGACTCCTAATCACCTCTTTCTTTAACAATTTTAGACAACCAATGAAACAATAAGAAGGTCTCCTTAATTGAAGACTTGTGTGAGATATACGCATCGTTTTGAAGGCACTAGTGATAGTATTGCTTCTTTTGATGCTAATCAAACTAGAACAAAGTCATAGGACTCATAATCACCTCTTTCTTGGACAATTTGAGAAAACCAATGAAACAAAAAGAAGGTCTACCTAAATCAAGACTTGTGTGATATGTACGCATCGTTTTTAACGCGATAGTCACGGGATTGCTCCTTTTAATGCTAGTCAAATTAGAACGAACTAATAGAACTCCTAATCACCTCTCTTTCTTTAACAATTTTAGACAACCAATGAAACAATAAGAAGGTCCCTAAATAAAGACTTGTGTGAGATATACAGATTGTTTTGAAGGTTCTATTTACAAGATTGTTCCTTTTGATGCTAATCAAACTAGAACGATGTCATAGGACTCATAATCACGTCTTTCTTTGACAATTTGAGAGAACCAATGAAATAATAAGAAAGTCTACCTAAATCAAGACATGTGTGAGACGCATCGTTTTTAACGCGATAGTCATGGGATTGCTCGAATAGATGCTAATCCAATTAGAACGAAGTAATAGGACACCTAATCACCTCTTTTTTTGACAATTCTAGAGAACTAATGAAATAATAAGAAGGTGTCCTTAAATGAAGACTTGTGTGAGATATACGCATGGTTTTGAACGCGAGTCATGAGTTTCTCATTTTGAAGCTAATCAAACTAGAACGAAGTAATAACACTCTTAATCACCTCTTTCTTTGTAAATTTGAAACAACCAAGGAAACAATATGAAGGTCTCCCTAAACGAATACTTGTGTGAGGTCTACGGATCATTTTTGACGATATAGTGATGGGATTGCTCCTTTTGATGCTAATTTATGTAGAACGATGTAATATAACCCTTAATCACCTCTTTCTTTGTAAATTTGAAACAACCAATGAAACAATATGAAGGTCTCCCTAAATGAAGACTTGTGTGAGGTCTACGCATCGTTTTGGACACGATAGTGATGAGATTGCTCTTTTTGATGCTAATTTCTACTAGAACGAAGTAATAGGAGTTATAATCACCTATATTTTGAAAATTTGAGAGAACTAATGAAACAATAAGAGGGTCTCCTTAAATGAAAACTTGTGTGAGATGTAAGGATCGTTTTGAAGGCACTAGTGATAGGATTGTTTTTTTTGATGCTAATCAAACTAGAACAAAGTCGTAGTACTCGTAATCACCTCTTTTTTTGACAATTTGAGAAAATCAATGAAACAATAAGAAGGTCTCTCTAAATCAAGACTTATGTGAGATGTACGCATCGTTTTTATCGCGATAGTCACGGTATTGCTCCTTTTTATGCTAATCAAATTATAACGAAGTAATAGAACTCCTAATCACCTCTTTCTTTGATAATTTTAGAGAACTAATGAAATAATAAGAAGGTCCCCTTAAATAAACACTTGTGTGAGATGTACGCATCGTTTTGAAGGCACTAGTGAAAGGATTGCTTCTTTTGATGCTAATCAAACTAGAACAAAGCCATATGACTCATAATCACCTCTTTCTTTGATAATTTGAGAAAACCGATGAAACAATAAGAACGTCTACCTAAATCAAGACTTGTGTGAGATGTACGCATCGTTTTTAATGCAATAGTCATGGGCTTTCTCCTTTTGATGCTAATCAAATTAGAATGAAGTAATAGAACTCCTAATCACCTTTTTTTTTGACAATTTTAGAGAACTAATGAAATAATAAAAATGTCTCCTTTAATGAAGACTTGTGTGAGATGTACGCATCGTTTTTAAGGCACTACTGATAATATTGCTTCTTCTGATGCTAATCAAACTAGAACAAAGTTGTAGGACTCGTAACCACCTCTTTGTTTGACAATTTGAGAAAACCAATGAAACAATAAGATGTTCTCCCTAAATCAAAACTTGTGTTAGATATACACATCGTTTTTAATGCGATAGTCACGAGATTGCTCGTTTTGATGCTATTCAAATTAGAACAAAGTAATAGAACTACTAATCACCTATTTTTTTGACAATTTTAGAGAACTAATGAAATAATAAGAATATCTCCTTTAATGAAGACTTGTGTGAGATGTACGCATCGTTTTGAAGGCACTAGTGATAGTGTTGCTTCTTTTGATGCTAATCAAACTAGAACAAATTCATTGGACTCATAATCACCTCTTTCTTTGACAATTTGAGAAAACCAATGAAATAATAAGAAGGTCTTCCTAAATCAAGACTTGTGTGAGATGTACGCATCGTTTTTAACGCGATAGTCACGGGATTGCTCCATTTGATGCTAGTCAAATAAGAATGAAGTAATAGGACTCCTAATCACCTCTTTCTTTGACAATTTTAGAGAACCAATGAAACAATAAGAAGGTCTCCCAAAATGAAGACTTGTGTGAGATGTACGCATGGTTTTGAACGCGTTAGACATGGGTTTCTCCTCTTAATGACCACTTTCTTTGTAAATTTGAAACAATCAATGAAACATTATAAAGGTCTCCCTAAATGAAGACTTGTGCGAGTTCTACGCATCATTTTGGACGCTATAGTGATGTGATTGCTCCTTTTGATGCTAATTTCAACTTGAACAAAGTTATAGAACTCATAATCACCTATATTTTGACAATTTAAGAGAACTATTGAAACAATAATATGGTCCCTAAGTAAAGACTTGTGTGAGATGTACGGATCGTTTTGAAGGTTCTAGTGATAAGATTGTTCCTTTTTATGCTAATCAAACTAGAACGATGTCATAGGACTCATAATCACATCTTTCTTTGACAATTTGAGAGAACCAATGAAACAATAAGAAAGTTTACCTAAATCAAGACTTGTGTGAGACGCATCTTTTTTAACGCGATAGTCATGGGATTGCTCCTTTAGATGCTAATCCAATTAGAACGAAGTAATAGGACACCTAATCACCTCTTTTTTGACAATTCTAGAGAACCAATGAAATAATAAGAAGGTCTCCTTAAATGAACACTTGTGTGAGATGTACGCATGGTTTTGAACGCGAGTCATGGGTTTCTCCTTTTGAAGCAAATCAAACTAGAACGAAGTAATACAACTCTTAATCACCTCTTTCTTTGTAAATTGAAACAACTAAGGAAACAATATGAAGGTCTCCCTAAACAAATACTTGTGTGATGTATACGGATCGTTTTAGATGCGATAGTGATGGGATTGCTCCTTTTGATGCTAATCAAACTAGAACGATGTAATATAACTCTTAATCACCTCTTTTTTATAAATTTGAAACAACCAATGAAACAATATGAATGTCTCCCTAAATAAAGACTTGTGTGAGGTCTACGCATCGTTTTGGACAAGATAGTGATGGGATTGCTCCTTTTGATGCTAATTTCTACTAGAACGAAGTAATAGGGCTCATAATCACCTATATTTTGACAATTTGAGAGAACTAATGAAACAATAACAAAAGTCTCCCTAAATAAAAACATGTGTGAGATTTAAGGATCGTTTTGAAGGCACTAGTGATAGGATTGTTCTTTTTGATGCTAATCAAACTAGAACAAAGTCATAGGACTCATAATCACCTCTTTGTTTGACAATTTGAGAAAACCAATGAAACAATAAGAAGGTCTCCCTAAATCAAGACTTGTGTTAGATGTACACATCGTTTGTAATGCGATAGTCACAGGATTGCTCGTTTTGATGCTAATCAAATTAGAACAAAGTAATAGAACTACTAATCACCACTTTTTTGACAATTTTAGAGAAGTAATAAAATAATAAGAATATCTCCTTTAATGAAGACTTGTGTGAGATGTACGCATCGTTTTGAAGGCACTAATGATAGTATTGCTTCTTTTGATGCTAATCAAACTAGAACAAAGTCATAGGACTTATAATCACCTCTTTTTTTGACAATTTGAGAAAACCAATGAATCAATAAGAAGGTCTACCTAAATCAAGACTTGTGTGAGATGTACGCATCATTTTTAACGTGATATTCACGGGATTGCTCCTTTTGAAGCTAGTCAAATTAGAACGAAGTAATAGGACTCCTAATCACCTCTTTCTTTAACAATTTTAGACAACCAATGAAACAATAAGAAGGTCTCCTTAATTGAAGACTTGTGTGAGATGTACGCATCGTTTTGAAGGCACTAGTGATAGTATTGCTTCTTTTGATGCTAATCAAACTAGAACAAAGTCATAGGACTCATAATCACCTCTTTCTTGGACAATTTGAGAAAACCAATGAAACAAGAAGAAGGTCTACCTAAATCAAGACTTGTGTGATATGTACGCATCGTTTTTAACGCGATAGTCACGGGATTGCTCCTTTTAATGCTAGTCAAATTAGAACGAACTAATAGAACTCCTAATCACCTCTCTTTCTTTAACAATTTTAGACAACCAATGAAACAATAAGAAGGTCCCTAAATAAAGACTTGTGTGAGATGTACAGATTGTTTTGAAGGTTCTATTTACAAGATTGTTCCTTTTGATGCTAATCAAACTAGAACGATGTCATAGGACTCATAATCACGTCTTTCTTTGACAATTTGAGAGAACCAATGAAATAATAAGAAAGTCTACCTAAATCAAGACATGTGTGAGACGCATCGTTTTTAACGCGATAGTCATGGGATTGCTCGAATAGATGCTAATCCAATTAGAACGAAGTAATAGGACACCTAATCACCTCTTTTTTTGACAATTCTAGAGAACTAATGAAATAATAAGAAGGTGTCCTTAAATGAAGACTTGTGTGAGATGTACGCATGGTTTTGAACGCGAGTCATGAGTTTCTCATTTTGAAGCTAATCAAACTAGAACGAAGTAATAACACTCTTAATCACCTCTTTCTTTGTAAATTTGAAACAACCAAGGAAACAATATGAAGGTCTCCCTAAACGAATACTTGTGTGAGGTCTACGGATCATTTTTGACGATATAGTGATGGGATTGCTCCTTTTGATGCTAATTTATGTAGAACGATGTAATATAACCCTTAATCACCTCTTTCTTTGTAAATTTGAAACAACCAAAGAAACAATATGAAGGTCTCCCTAAATGAAGACTTGTGTGAGGTCTACGCATCGTTTTGGACACGAAAGTGATGAGATTGCTCTTTTTGATGCTAATTTCTACTAGAACGAAGTAATAGGAGTTATAATCACCTATATTTTGAAAATTTGAGAGAACTAATGAAACAATAAGAGGGTCTCCTTAAATGAAAACTTGTGTGAGATGTAAGGATCGTTTTGAAGGCACTAGTGATAGGATTGTTTTTTTTGATGCTAATCAAACTAGAACAAAGTCGTAGTACTCGTAATCACCTCTTTTTTTGACAATTTGAGAAAATCAATGAAACAATAAGAAGGTCTCTCTAAATCAAGACTTATGTGAGATGTACGCATCGTTTTTATCGCGATAGTCACGGTATTGCTCCTTTTTATGCTAATCAAATTAGAACGAAGTAATAGAACTCCTAATCACCTCTTTCTTTGATAATTTTAGAGAACTAATGAAATAATAAGAAGGTCCCCTTAAATAAACACTTGTGTGAGATGTACGCATCGTTTTGAAGGCACTAGTGAAAGGATTGCTTCTTTTGATGCTAATCAAACTAGAACAAAGCCATATGACTCATAATCACCTCTTTCTTTGATAATTTGAGAAAACCGATGAAACAATAAGAACGTCTACCTAAATCAAGACTTGTGTGAGATGTACGCATCGTTTTTAATGCAATAGTCATGGGCTTTCTCCTTTTGATGCTAATCAAATTAGAATGAAGTAATAGAACTCCTAATCACCTTTTTTTTTGACAATTTTAGAGAACTAATGAAATAATAAAAATGTCTCCTTTAATGAAGACTTGTGTGAGATGTACGCATCGTTTTTAAGGCACTACTGATAATATTGCTTCTTCTGATGCTAATCAAACTAGAACAAAGTCGTAGGACTCGTAACCACCTCTTTGTTTGACAATTTGAGAAAACCAATGAAACAATAAGATGTTCTCCCTAAATCAAAACTTGTGTTAGATATACACATCGTTTTTAATGCGATAGTCACGAGATTGCTCGTTTTGATGCTATTCAAATTAGAACAAAGTAATAGAACTACTAATCACCTATTTTTTTGACAATTTTAGAGAACTAATGAAATAATAAGAATATCTCTTTTAATGAAGACTTGTGTGAGATGTACGCATCGTTTTGAAGGCACTAGTGATAGTGTTGCTTCTTTTGATGCTAATCAAACTAGAACAAATTCATTGGACTCATAATCACCTCTTTCTTTGACAATTTGAGAAAACCAATGAAATAATAAGAAGGTCTTCCTAAATCAAGACTTGTGTGAGATGTACGCATCGTTTTTAACGCGATAGTCACGGGATTGCTCCATTTGATGCTAGTCAAATAAGAATGAAGTAATAGGACTCCTAATCACCTCTTTCTTTGACAATTTTAGAGAACCAATGAAACAATAAGAAGGTCTCCCAAAATGAAGACTTGTGTGAGATGTACGCATGGTTTTGAACGCGTTAGACATGGGTTTCTCCTCTTAATGACCACTTTCTTTGTAAATTTGAAACAATCAATGAAACATTATAAAGGTCTCCCTAAATGAAGACTTGTGCGAGTTCTACGCATCATTTTGGACGCTATAGTGATGTGATTGCTCCTTTTGATGCTAATTTTAACTTGAACAAAGTTATAGAACTCATAATCACCTATATTTTGACAATTTAAGAGAACTATTGAAACAATAATATGGTCCCTAAGTAAAGACTTGTGTGAGATGTACGGATCGTTTTGAAGGTTCTAGTGATAAGATTGTTCCTTTTTATGCTAATCAAACTAGAACGATGTCATAGGACTCATAATCACATCTTTCTTTGACAATTTGAGAGAACCAATGAAACAATAAGAAAGTTTACCTAAATCAAGACTTGTGTGAGACGCATCTTTTTTAACGCGATAGTCATGGGATTGCTCCTTTAGATGCTAATCCAATTAGAACGAAGTAATAGGACACCTAATCACCTCTTTTTTGACAATTCTAGAGAACCAATGAAATAATAAGAAGGTCTCCTTAAATGAACACTTGTGTGAGATGTACGCATGGTTTTGAACGCGAGTCATGGGTTTCTCCTTTTGAAGCAAATCAAACTAGAACGAAGTAATACAACTCTTAATCACCTCTTTCTTTGTAAATTGAAACAACTAAGGAAACAATATGAAGGTCTCCCTAAACAAATACTTGTGTGAGGTATACGGATCGTTTTAGATGCGATAGTGATGTGATTGCTCCTTTTGATGCTAATCAAACTAGAACGATGTAATATAACTCTTAATCACCTCTTTTTTATAAATTTGAAACAACCAATGAAACAATATGAATGTCTCCCTAAATAAAGACTTGTGTGAGGTCTACGCATCGTTTTGGACAAGATAGTGATGGGATTGCTCCTTTTGATGCTAATTTCTACTAGAACGAAGTAATAGGGCTCATAATCACCTATATTTTGACAATTTGAGAGAACTAATGAAACAATAACAAAAGTCTCCCTAAATAAAAACATGTGTGAGATTTAAGGATCGTTTTGAAGGCACTAGTGATAGGATTGTTCTTTTTGATGCTAATCAAACTAGAACAAAGTCATAGGACTCATAATCACCTCTTTGTTTGACAATTTGAGAAAACCAATGAAACAATAAGAAGGTCTCCCTAAATCAAGACTTGTGTTAGATGTACACATCGTTTGTAATGCGATAGTCACAGGATTGCTCGTTTTGATGCTAATCAAATTAGAACAAAGTAATAGAACTACTAATCACCACTTTTTTGACAATTTTAGAGAAGTAATAAAATAATAAGAATATCTCCTTTAATGAAGACTTGTGTGAGATGTACGCATCGTTTTGAAGGCACTAATGATAGTATTGCTTCTTTTGATGCTAATCAAACTAGAACAAAGTCATAGGACTTATAATCACCTCTTTTTTTGACAATTTGAGAAAACCAATGAATCAATAAGAAGGTCTACCTAAATCAAGACTTGTGTGAGATGTACGCATCATTTTTAACGTGATATTCACGGGATTGCTCCTTTTGAAGCTAGTCAAATTAGAACGAAGTAATAGGACTCCTAATCACCTCTTTCTTTAACAATTTTAGACAACCAATGAAACAATAAGAAGGTCTCCTTAATTGAAGACTTGTGTGAGATGTACGCATCGTTTTGAAGGCACTAGTGATAGTATTGCTTCTTTTGATGCTAATCAAACTAGAACAAAGTCATAGGACTCATAATCACCTCTTTCTTGGACAATTTGAGAAAACCAATGAAACAAGAAGAAGGTCTACCTAAATCAAGACTTGTGTGATATGTACGCATCGTTTTTAACGCGATAGTCACGGGATTGCTCCTTTTAATGCTAGTCAAATTAGAACGAACTAATAGAACTCCTAATCACCTCTCTTTCTTTAACAATTTTAGACAACCAATGAAACAATAAGAAGGTCCCTAAATAAAGACTTGTGTGAGATGTACAGATTGTTTTGAAGGTTCTATTTACAAGATTGTTCCTTTTGATGCTAATCAAACTAGAACGATGTCATAGGACTCATAATCACGTCTTTCTTTGACAATTTGAGAGAACCAATGAAATAATAAGAAAGTCTACCTAAATCAAGACATGTGTGAGACGCATCGTTTTTAACGCGATAGTCATGGGATTGCTCGAATAGATGTTAATCCAATTAGAACGAAGTAATAGGACACCTAATCACCTCTTTTTTTGACAATTCTAGAGAACTAATGAAATAATAAGAAGGTGTCCTTAAATGAAGACTTGTGTGAGATGTACGCATGGTTTTGAACGCGAGTCATGAGTTTCTCATTTTGAAGCTAATCAAACTAGAACGAAGTAATAACACTCTTAATCACCTCTTTCTTTGTAAATTTGAAACAACCAAGGAAACAATATGAAGGTCTCCCTAAACGAATACTTGTGTGAGGTCTACGGATCATTTTTGACGCGATAGTGATGGGATTGCTCCTTTTGATACTAATTTATGTAGAACGATGTAATATAACCCTTAATCACCTCTTTCTTTGTAAATTTGAAACAACCAATGAAACAATATGAAGGTCTCCCTAAATGAAGAATTGTGTGAGGTCTACGCATCGTTTTGGACACGATAGTGATGAGATTGCTCTTTTTGATGCTAGTTTCTACTAGAACGAAGTAATAGGAGTTATAATCACCTATATTTTGAAAATTTGAGAGAACTAATGAAACAATAAGAGGGTCTCCTTAAATGAAAACTTGTGTGAGATGTAAGGATCGTTTTGAAGGCACTAGTGATAGGATTGTGTTTTTTGATGCTAATCAAACTAGAACAAAGTCGTAGTACTCGTAATCACCTCTTTTTTTGACAATTTGAGAAAATCAATGAAACAATAAGAGGTCTCCCTAAATCAAGACTTATGTGAGATGTACGCATCGTTTTTATCGCGATAGTCACGGTATTGCTCCTTTTTATGCTAATCAAATTAGAACGAAGTAATATAACTACTAATCACCTCTTTTTTTTGACAATTTTAGAGAAGTAATGAAATATAAGAATGTTTTCTTTAATGAAGACTTGTGTGAGATGTACGCATCGTTTTGAAGGCACTAGTGATAGGTGTTGCTTCTTTTGATGCTAATCAAACTAGAACAAATTCATTGGACTCATAATCACCTCTTTCTTTGACAATTTGAGAAAACCAATGAAATAATAAGAAGGTCTTCCTAAATCAAGACTTGTGTGAGATGTACGCATCGTTTTTAACGCGATAGTCACGGGATTGCTCCATTTGATGCTAGTCAAATAAGAATGAAGTAATAGGACTCCTAATCACCTCTTTCTTTGACAATTTTAGAGAACCAATGAAACAATAAGAAGGTCTCCCAAAATGAAGACTTGTGTGAGATGTACGCATGGTTTTGAACGCGTTAGACATGGGTTTCTCCTCTTAATGACCACTTTCTTTGTAAATTTGAAACAATCAATGAAACATTATAAAGGTCTCCCTAAATGAAGACTTGTGCGAGTTCTACGCATCATTTTGGACGCTATAGTGATGTGATTGCTCCTTTTGATGCTAATTTCAACTTGAACAAAGTTATAGAACTCATAATCACCTATATTTTGACAATTTAAGAGAACTATTGAAACAATAATATGGTCCCTAAGTAAAGACTTGTGTGAGACTGTACGGATCGTTTTGAAGGTTCTAGTGATAAGATTGTTCCTTTTTATGCTAATCAAACTAGAACGATGTCATAGGACTCATAATCACATCTTTCTTTGACAATTTGAGAGAACCAATGAAACAATAAGAAAGTTACCTAAATCAAGACTTGTGTGAGACGCATCTTTTTTAACGCGATAGTCATGGGATTGCTCCTTTAGATGCTAATCCAATTAGAACGAAGTAATAGGACACCTAATCACCTCTTTTTTTGACAATTCTAGAGAACCAATGAAATAATAAGAAGGTCTCCTTAAATGAACACTTGTGTGAGATGTACGCATGGTTTTGAACGCGAGTCATGGGTTTCTCCTTTTGAAGCAAATCAAACTAGAACGAAGTAATACAACTCTTAATCACCTCTTTCTTTGTAAATTGAAACAACTAAGGAAACAATATGAAGGTCTCCCTAAACAAATACTTGTGTGAGGTATACGGATCGTTTTAGATGCGATAGTGATGGGATTGCTCCTTTTGATGCTAATCAAACTAGAACGATGTAATATAACTCTTAATCACCTCTTTTTTATAAATTTGAAACAACCAATGAAACAATATGAATGTCTCCCTAAATAAAGACTTGTGTGAGGTCTACGCATCGTTTTGGACAAGATAGTGATGGGATTGCTCCTTTGATGCTAATTTCTACTAGAACGAAGTAATAGGGCTCATAATCACCTATATTTTGACAATTTGAGAGAACTAATGAAACAATAACAAAAGTCTCCCTAAATAAAAACATGTGTGAGATTTAAGGATCGTTTTGAAGGCACTAGTGATAGGATTGTTCTTTTTGATGCTAATCAAACTAGAACAAAGTCATAGGACTCATAATCACCTCTTTGTTTGACAATTTGAGAAAACCAATGAAACAATAAGAAGGTCTCCCTAAATCAAGACTTGTGTTAGATGTACACATCGTTTGTAATGCGATAGTCACAGGATTGCTCGTTTGATGCTAATCAAATTAGAACAAAGTAATAGAACTACTAATCACCACTTTTTTGACAATTTTAGAGAAGTAATAAAATATAAGAATATCTCCTTTAATGAAGACTTGTGTGAGATGTACGCATCGTTTTGAATGCACTAATGATAGTATTGCTTCTTTTGATGCTAATCAAACTAGAACAAAGTCATAGGACTTATAATCACCTCTTTTTTTGACAATTTGAGAAAACCAATGAATCAATAAGAAGGTCTACCTAAATCAAGACTTGTGTGAGATGTACGCATCATTTTTAACGTGATATTCACGGGATTGCTCCTTTTGAAGCTAGTCAAATTAGAACGAAGTAATAGGACTCCTAATCACCTCTTTCTTTAACAATTTTAGACAACCAATGAAACAATAAGAAGGTCTCCTTAATTGAAGACTTGTGTGAGATGTACGCATCGTTTTGAAGGCACTAGTGATAGTATTGCTTCTTTTGATGCTAATCAAACTAGAACAAAGTCATAGGACTCATAATCACCTCTTTCTTGGACAATTTGAGAAAACCAATGAAACAAGAAGAAGGTCTACCTAAATCAAGACTTGTGTGATATGTACGCATCGTTTTTAACGCGATAGTCACGGGATTGCTCCTTTTAATGCTAGTCAAATTAGAACGAACTAATAGAACTCCTAATCACCTCTCTTTCTTTAACAATTTTAGACAACCAATGAAACAATAAGAAGGTCCCTAAATAAAGACTTGTGTGAGATGTACAGATTGTTTTGAAGGTTCTATTTACAAGATTGTTCCTTTTGATGCTAATCAAACTAGAACGATGTCATAGGACTCATAATCACGTCTTTCTTTGACAATTTGAGAGAACCAATGAAATAATAAGAAAGTCTACCTAAATCAAGACATGTGTGAGACGCATCGTTTTTAACGCGATAGTCATGGGATTGCTCGAATAGATGCTAATCCAATTAGAACGAAGTAATAGGACACCTAATCACCTCTTTTTTTGACAATTCTAGAGAACTAATGAAATAATAAGAAGGTGTCCTTAAATGAAGACTTGTGTGAGATGTACGCATGGTTTTGAACGCGAGTCATGAGTTTCTCATTTTGAAGCTAATCAAACTAGAACGAAGTAATAACACTCTTAATCACCTCTTTCTTTGTAAATTTGAAACAACCAAGGAAACAATATGAAGGTCTCCCTAAACGAATACTTGTGTGAGGTCTACGGATCATTTTTGACGCGATAGTGATGGGATTGCTCCTTTTGATACTAATTTATGTAGAACGATGTAATATAACCCTTAATCACCTCTTTCTTTGTAAATTTGAAACAACCAATGAAACAATATGAAGGTCTCCCTAAATGAAGACTTGTGTGAGGTCTACGCATCGTTTTGGACACGATAGTGATGAGATTGCTCTTTTTGATGCTAGTTTCTACTAGAACGAAGTAATAGGAGTTATAATCACCTATATTTTGAAAATTTGAGAGAACTAATGAAACAATAAGAGGGTCTCCTTAAATGAAAACTTGTGTGAGATGTAAGGATCGTTTTGAAGGCACTAGTGATAGGATTGTGTTTTTTGATGCTAATCAAACTAGAACAAAGTCGTAGTACTCGTAATCACCTCTTTTTTTGACAATTTGAGAAAATCAATGAAACAATAAGAAGGTCTCCCTAAATCAAGACTTATGTGAGATGTACGCATCGTTTTTATCGCGATAGTCACAGTATTGCTCCTTTTTATGCTAATCAAATTAGAACGAAGTAATATAACTACTAATCACCTCTTTTTTTGACAGTTTTAGAGAAGTAATGAAATATAAGAATGTTTTCTTTAATGAAGACTTGTGTGAGATGTACGCATCGTTTTGAAGGCACTAGTGATGGTGTTGCTTCTTTTGATGCTAATCAAACTAGAACAAATTCATTGGACTCATAATCACCTCTTTCTTTGACAATTTGAGAAAACCAATGAAATAATAAGAAGGTCTTCCTAAATCAAGACTTGTGTGAGATGTACGCATCGTTTTTAACGCGATAGTCACGGGATTGCTCCATTTGATGCTAGTCAAATAAGAATGAAGTAATAGGACTCCTAATCACCTCTTTCTTTGACAATTTTAGAGAACCAATGAAACAATAAGAAGGTCTCCCAAAATGAAGACTTGTGTGAGATGTACGCATGGTTTTGAACGCGTTAGACATGGGTTTCTCCTCTTAATGACCACTTTCTTTGTAAATTTGAAACAATCAATGAAACATTATAAAGGTCTCCTTAAATGAAGACTTGTGCGAGTTCTACGCATCGTTTTGGACGCTATAGTGATGTGATTGCTCCTTTTGATGCTAATTTCAACTTGAACAAAGTTATAGAACTCATAATCACCTATATTTTGACAATTTAAGAGAACTATTGAAACAATAATATGGTCCCTAAGTAAAGACTTGTGTGAGACGTACGGATCGTTTTGAAGGTTCTAGTGATAAGATTGTTCCTTTTTATGCTAATCAAACTAGAACGATGCATAGGACTCATAATCACATCTTTCTTTGACAATTTGAGAGAACCAATGAAACAATAAGAAAGTCTACCTAAATCAAGACTTGTGTGAGACGCATCTTTTTTAACGCGATAGTCATGGGATTGCTCCTTTAGATGCTAATCCAATTAGAACGAAGTAATAGGACACCTAATCACCTTTTTTTTGACAATTCTAGAGAACCAATGAAATAATAAGAAGGTCTCCTTAAATGAACACTTGTGTGAGATGTACGCATGGTTTTGAACGCGAGTCATGGGTTTCTCCTTTTGAAGCAAATCAAACTAGAACGAAGTAATACAACTCTTAATCACCTCTTTCTTTGTAAATTGAAACAACCAAGGAAACAATATGAAGGTCTCCCTAAACAAATACTTGTGTGAGGTCTACGGATCGTTTTTGATGCGATAGTGATGGGATTGCTCCTTTTGATGCTAATCAAACTAGAACGATGTAATATAACTCTTAATCACCTCTTTTTTATAAATTTGAAACAACCAATGAAACAATATGAATGTCTCCCTAAATAAAGACTTGTGTGATGTCTACGCATCGTTTTGGACAAGATAGTGATGGGATTGCTCCTATTGATGCTAATTTCTACTAGAACGAAGTAATAGGGCTCATAATCACCTATATTTTGACAATTTGAGAGAACTAATGAAACAATAAGAAAGTCTCCCTAAATGAAAACTTGTGTGAGATGTAAGGATCGTTTTGAAGGCACTAGTGATAGGATTGTTCTTTTTGATGCTAATCAAACTAGAACAAAGTCATAGGACTCATAATCACATCTTTGTTTGACAATTTGAGAAAACCAATGAAACAATAAGAAGGTCTCCCTAAATCAAAACTTGTGTTAGATGTACATATCGATTTTAATGCAATAGTCACGGGATTGCTCGTTTTGATGCTAATCAAATTAGAACGAAGTAATAGAACTACTAATCACCTCTTTTTTGACAATTTTAGAGAAGTAATGAAATATAAGAATGTTTTCTTTAATGAAGACTTGTGTGAGATGTACGCATCGTTTTGAAGGCACTAGTGATAGTATTGCTTCTTTTGATGCTAATCAAACTAGAACAAAGTCATAGGACTTATAATCACCTCTTTCTTTGACAATTTGAGAAAACCAATGAATCAATAAGAAGGTCTACCTAAATCAAGACTTGTGTGAGATGTACGCATCATTTTTAACGTGATATTCACGGGATTGCTCCTTTTGAAGCTAGTCAAATTAGAACGAAGTAATAGGACTCCTAATCACCTCTTTCTTTAACAATTTTAGACAACCAATGAAACAATAAGAAGGTCTCCTTAATTGAAGACTTGTGTGAGATATACGCATCGTTTTGAAGGCACTAGTGATAGTATTGCTTCTTTTGATGCTAATCAAACTAGAACAAAGTCATAGGACTCATAATCACCTCTTTCTTGGACAATTTGAGAAAACCAATGAAACAAAAAGAAGGTCTACCTAAATCAAGACTTGTGTGATATGTACGCATCGTTTTTAACGCGATAGTCACGGGATTGCTCCTTTTAATGCTAGTCAAATTAGAACGAACTAATAGAACTCCTAATCACCTCTCTTTCTTTAACAATTTTAGACAACCAATGAAACAATAAGAAGGTCCCTAAATAAAGACTTGTGTGAGATATACAGATTGTTTTGAAGGTTCTATTTACAAGATTGTTCCTTTTGATGCTAATCAAACTAGAACGATGTCATAGGACTCATAATCACGTCTTCTTTGACAATTTGAGAGAACCAATGAAATAATAAGAAAGTCTACCTAAATCAAGACATGTGTGAGACGCATCGTTTTTAACGCGATAGTCATGGGATTGCTCGAATAGATGCTAATCCAATTAGAACGAAGTAATAGGACACCTAATCACCTCTTTTTTTGACAATTCTAGAGAACTAATGAAATAATAAGAAGGTGTCCTTAAATGAAGACTTGTGTGAGATGTACGCATGGTTTTGAACGCGAGTCATGAGTTTCTCATTTTGAAGCTAATCAAACTAGAACGAAGTAATAACACTCTTAATCACCTCTTTCTTTGTAAATTTGAAACAACCAAGGAAACAATATGAAGGTCTCCCTAAACGAATACTTGTGTGAGGTCTACGGATCATTTTTGACGCGATAGTGATGGGATTGCTCCTTTTGATACTAATATATGTTGAACGATGTAATATAACCCTTAATCACCTCTTTCTTTGTAAATTTGAAACAACCAATGAAACAATATGAAGGTCTCCCTAAATGAAGACTTGTGTGAGGTCTACGCATCGTTTTGGACACGATAGTGATGAGATTGCTCTTTTTGATGCTAGTTTCTACTAGAACGAAGTAATAGGAGTTATAATCACCTATATTTTGAAAATTTGAGAGAACTAATGAAACAATAAGAGGGTCTCCTTAAATGAAAACTTGTGTGAGATGTAAGGATCGTTTTGAAGGCACTAGTGATAGGATTGTGTTTTTTGATGCTAATCAAACTAGAACAAAGTCGTAGTACTCGTAATCACCTCTTTTTTTGACAATTTGAGAAAATCAATGAAACAATAAGAAGGTCTCCCTAAATCAAGACTTATGTGAGATGTACGCATCGTTTTTATCGCGATAGTCACAGTATTGCTCCTTTTTATGCTAATCAAATTAGAACGAAGTAATATAACTACTAATCACCTCTTTTTTGACAGTTTTAGAGAAGTAATGAAATATAAGAATGTTTTCTTTAATGAAGACTTGTGTGAGATGTACGCATCGTTTTGAAGGCACTAGTGATGGTGTTGCTTCTTTTGATGCTAATCAAACTAGAACAAATTCATTGGACTCATAATCACCTCTTTCTTTGACAATTTGAGAAAACCAATGAAATAATAAGAAGGTCTTCCTAAATCAAGACTTGTGTGAGATGTACGCATCGTTTTTAACGCGATAGTCACGGGATTGCTCCATTTGATGCTAGTCAAATAAGAATGAAGTAATAGGACTCCTAATCACCTCTTTCTTTGACAATTTTAGAGAACCAATGAAACAATAAGAAGGTCTCCCAAAATGAAGACTTGTGTGAGATGTACGCATGGTTTTGAACGCGTTAGACATGGGTTTCTCCTCTTAATGACCACTTTCTTTGTAAATTTGAAACAATCAATGAAACATTATAAAGGTCTCCTTAAATGAAGACTTGTGCGAGTTCTACGCATCGTTTTGGACGCTATAGTGATGTGATTGCTCCTTTTGATGCTAATTTCAACTTGAACAAAGTTATAGAACTCATAATCACCTATATTTTGACAATTTAAGAGAACTATTGAAACAATAATATGGTCCCTAAGTAAAGACTTGTGTGAGACGTACGGATCGTTTTGAAGGTTCTAGTGATAAGATTGTTCCTTTTTATGCTAATCAAACTAGAACGATGCATAGGACTCATAATCACATCTTTCTTTGACAATTTGAGAGAACCAATGAAACAATAAGAAAGTCTACCTAAATCAAGACTTGTGTGAGACGCATCTTTTTTAACGCGATAGTCATGGGATTGCTCCTTTAGATGCTAATCCAATTAGAACGAAGTAATAGGACACCTAATCACCTTTTTTTTGACAATTCTAGAGAACCAATGAAATAATAAGAAGGTCTCCTTAAATGAACACTTGTGTGAGATGTACGCATGGTTTTGAACGCGAGTCATGGGTTTCTCCTTTTGAAGCAAATTAAACTAGAACGAAGTAATACAACTCTTAATCACCTCTTTCTTTGTAAATTGAAACAACCAAGGAAACAATATGAAGGTCTCCCTAAACAAATACTTGTGTGAGGTCTACGGATCGTTTTTGATGCGATAGTGATGGGATTGCTCCTTTTGATGCTAATCAAACTAGAACGATGTAATATAACTCTTAATCACCTCTTTTTTATAAATTTGAAACAACCAATGAAACAATATGAATGTCTCCCTAAATAAAGACTTGTGTGATGTCTACGCATCGTTTTGGACAAGATAGTGATGGGATTGCTCCTATTGATGCTAATTTCTACTAGAACGAAGTAATAGGGCTCATAATCACCTATATTTTGACAATTTGAGAGAACTAATGAAACAATAAGAAAGTCTCCCTAAATGAAAACTTGTGTGAGATGTAAGGATCGTTTTGAAGGCACTAGTGATAGGATTGTTCTTTTTGATGCTAATCAAACTAGAACAAAGTCATAGGACTCATAATCACATCTTTGTTTGACAATTTGAGAAAACCAATGAAACAATAAGAAGGTCTCCCTAAATCAAAACTTGTGTTAGATGTACATATCGATTTTAATGCAATAGTCACGGGATTGCTCGTTTTGATGCTAATCAAATTAGAACGAAGTAATAGAACTACTAATCACCTCTTTTTTGACAATTTTAGAGAAGTAATGAAATATAAGAATGTTTTCTTTAATGAAGACTTGTGTGAGATGTACGCATCGTTTTGAAGGCACTAGTGATAGTATTGCTTCTTTTGATGCTAATCAAACTAGAACAAAGTCATAGGACTTATAATCACCTCTTTCTTTGACAATTTGAGAAAACCAATGAATCAATAAGAAGGTCTACCTAAATCAAGACTTGTGTGAGATGTAAGCATCATTTTTAACGTGATATTCACGGGATTGCTCCTTTTGAAGCTAGTCAAATTAGAACGAAGTAATAGGACTCCTAATCACCTCTTTCTTTAACAATTTTAGACAAACAATGAAACAATAAGAAGGTCTCCTTAATTGAAGACTTGTGTGAGATGTACGCATCGTTTTGAAGGCACTAGTGATAGTATTGCTTCTTTTGATGCTAATCAAACTAGAACAAAGTCATAGGACTCATAATCACCTCTTTCTTGGACAATTTGAGAAAACCAATGAAACAAAAAGAAGGTCTACCTAAATCAAGACTTGTGTGATATGTACGCATCGTTTTTAACGCGATAGTCACGGGATTGCTCCTTTTAATGCTAGTCAAATTAGAACGAACTAATAGAACTCCTAATCACCTCTCTTTCTTTAACAATTTTAGACAACCAATGAAACAATAAGAGGTCCCTAAATAAAGACTTGTGTGAGATGTACAGATTGTTTTGAAGGTTCTATTTACAAGATTGTTCCTTTGATGCTAATCAAACTAGAACGATGTCATAGGACTCATAATCACATCTTTCTTTGACAATTTGAGAGAACCAATGAAATAATAAGAAAGTCTACCTAAATCAAGACATGTGTGAGACGCATCGTTTTTAACGCGATAGTCATGGGATTGCTCGAATAGATGTTAATCCAATTAGAACGAAGTAATAGGACACCTAATCACCTCTTTTTTTGACAATTCTAGAGAACTAATGAAATAATAAGAAGGTGTCCTTAAATGAAGACTTGTGTGAGATGTACGCATGGTTTTGAACGCGAGTCATGAGTTTCTCATTTTGAAGCTAATCAAACTAGAACGAAGTAATAACACTCTTAATCACCTCTTTCTTTGTAAATTTGAAACAACCAAGGAAACAATATGAAGGTCTCCCTAAACGAATACTTGTGTGAGGTCTACGGATCATTTTTGACGCGATAGTGATGGGATTGCTCCTTTTGATACTAATTTATGTAGAACGATGTAATATAACCCTTAATCACCTCTTTCTTTGTAAATTTGAAACAACCAATGAAACAATATGAAGGTCTCCCTAAATGAAGACTTGTGTGAGGTCTACGCATCGTTTTGGACACGATAGTGATGAGATTGCTCTTTTTGATGCTAGTTTCTACTAGAACGAAGTAATAGGAGTTATAATCACCTATATTTTGAAAATTTGAGAGAACTAATGAAACAATAAGAGGGTCTCCTTAAATGAAAACTTGTGTGAGATGTAAGGATCGTTTTGAAGGCACTAGTGATAGGATTGTGTTTTTTGATGCTAATCAAACTAGAACAAAGTCGTAGTACTCGTAATCACCTCTTTTTTGACAATTTGAGAAAATCAATGAAACAATAAGAAGGTCTCCCTAAATCAAGACTTATGTGAGATGTACGCATCGTTTTTATCGCGATAGTCACAGTATTGCTCCTTTTTATGCTAATCAAATTAGAACGAAGTAATATAACTACTAATCACCTCTTTTTTGACAATTTTAGAGAAGTAATGAAATATAAGAATGTTTTCTTTAATGAAGACTTGTGTGAGATGTACGCATCGTTTTGAAGGCACTAGTGATGGTGTTGCTTCTTTTGATGCTAATCAAACTAGAACAAATTCATTGGACTCATAATCACCTCTTTCTTTGACAATTTGAGAAAACCAATGAAATAATAAGAAGGTCTTCCTAAATCAAGACTTGTGTGAGATGTACGCATCGTTTTTAACGCGATAGTCACGGGATTGCTCCATTTGATGCTAGTCAAATAAGAATGAAGTAATAGGACTCCTAATCACCTCTCTCTTTGACAATTTTAGAGAACCAATGAAACAATAAGAAGGTCTCCCAAAATGAAGACTTGTGTGAGATGTACGCATGGTTTTGAACGCGTTAGACATGGGTTTCTCCTCTTAATGACCACTTTCTTTGTAAATTTGAAACAATCAATGAAACATTATAAAGGTCTCCTTAAATGAAGACTTGTGCGAGTTCTACGCATCGTTTTGGACGCTATAGTGATGTGATTGCTCCTTTTGATGCTAATTTCAACTTGAACAAAGTTATAGAACTCATAATCACCTATATTTTGACAATTTAAGAGAACTATTGAAACAATAATATGGTCCCTAAGTAAAGACTTGTGTGAGACGTACGGATCGTTTTGAAGGTTCTAGTGATAAGATTGTTCCTTTTTATGCTAATCAAACTAGAACGATGCATAGGACTCATAATCACATCTTTCTTTGACAATTTGAGAGAACCAATGAAACAATAAGAAAGTCTACCTAAATCAAGACTTGTGTGAGACGCATCTTTTTTAACGCGATAGTCATGGGATTGCTCCTTTAGATGCTAATCCAATTAGAACGAAGTAATAGGACACCTAATCACCTTTTTTTTGACAATTCTAGAGAACCAATGAAATAATAAGAAGGTCTCCTTAAATGAACACTTGTGTGAGATGTACGCATGGTTTTGAACGCGAGTCATGGGTTTCTCCTTTTGAAGCAAATTAAACTAGAACGAAGTAATACAACTCTTAATCACCTCTTTCTTTGTAAATTGAAACAACCAAGGAAACAATATGAAGGTCTCCCTAAACAAATACTTGTGTGAGGTCTACGGATCGTTTTTGATGCGATAGTGATGGGATTGCTCCTTTTGATGCTAATCAAACTAGAACGATGTAATATAACTCTTAATCACCTCTTTTTTATAAATTTGAAACAACCAATGAAACAATATGAATGTCTCCCTAAATAAGACTTGTGTGATGTCTACGCATCGTTTTGGACAAGATAGTGATGGGATTGCTCCTATTGATGCTAATTTCTACTAGAACGAAGTAATAGGGCTCATAATCACCTATATTTTGACAATTTGAGAGAACTAATGAAACAATAAGAAAGTCTCCCTAAATGAAAACTTGTGTGAGATGTAAGGATCGTTTTGAAGGCACTAGTGATAGGATTGTTCTTTTTGATGCTAATCAAACTAGAACAAAGTCATAGGACTCATAATCACATCTTTGTTTGACAATTTGAGAAAACCAATGAAACAATAAGGTCTCCCTAAATCAAAACTTGTGTTAGATGTACATATCGATTTTAATGCAATAGTCACGGGATTGCTCGTTTTGATGCTAATCAAATTAGAACGAAGTAATAGAACTACTAATCACCTCTTTTTTGACAATTTTAGAGAAGTAATGAAATATAAGAATGTTTTCTTTAATGAAGACTTGTGTGAGATGTACGCATCGTTTTGAAGGCACTAGTGATAGTATTGCTTCTTTTGATGCTAATCAAACTAGAACAAAGTCATAGGACTTATAATCACCTCTTTCTTTGACAATTTGAGAAAACCAATGAATCAATAAGAAGGTCTACCTAAATCAAGACTTGTGTGAGATGTAAGCATCATTTTTAACGTGATATTCACGGGATTGCTCCTTTTGAAGCTAGTCAAATTAGAACGAAGTAATAGGACTCCTAATCACCTCTTTCTTTAACAATTTTAGACAAACAATGAAACAATAAGAAGGTCTCCTTAATTGAAGACTTGTGTGAGATGTACGCATCGTTTTGAAGGCACTAGTGATAGTATTGCTTCTTTTGATGCTAATCAAACTAGAACAAAGTCATAGGACTCATAATCACCTCTTTCTTGGACAATTTGAGAAAACCAATGAAACAAAAAGAAGGTCTACCTAAATCAAGACTTGTGTGATATGTACGCATCGTTTTTAACGCGATAGTCACGGGATTGCTCCTTTTAATGCTAGTCAAATTAGAACGAACTAATAGAACTCCTAATCACCTCTCTTTCTTTAACAATTTTAGACAACCAATGAAACAATAAGAAGGTCCCTAAATAAAGACTTGTGTGAGATATACAGATTGTTTTGAAGGTTCTATTTACAAGATTGTTCCTTTTGATGCTAATCAAACTAGAACGATGTCATAGGACTCATAATCACGTCTTTCTTTGACAATTTGAGAGAACCAATGAAATAATAAGAAAGTCTACCTAAATCAAGACATGTGTGAGACGCATCGTTTTTAACGCGATAGTCATGGGATTGCTCGAATAGATGCTAATCCAATTAGAACGAAGTAATAGGACACCTAATCACCTCTTTTTTTGACAATTCTAGAGAACTAATGAAATAATAAGAAGGTGTCCTTAAATGAAGACTTGTGTGAGATGTACGCATGGTTTTGAACGCGAGTCATGAGTTTCTCATTTTGAAGCTAATCAAACTAGAACGAAGTAATAACACTCTTAATCACCTCTTTCTTTGTAAATTTGAAACAACCAAGGAAACAATATGAAGGTCTCCCTAAACGAATACTTGTGTGAGGTCTACGGATCATTTTTGACGCGATAGTGATGGGATTGCTCCTTTTGATACTAATATATGTTAGAACGATGTAATATAACCCTTAATCACCTCTTTCTTTGTAAATTTGAAACAACCAATGAAACAATATGAAGGTCTCCCTAAATGAAGACTTGTGTGAGGTCTACGCATCGTTTTGGACACGATAGTGATGAGATTGCTCTTTTTGATGCTAGTTTCTACTAGAACGAAGTAATAGGAGTTATAATCACCTATATTTTGAAAATTTGAGAGAACTAATGAAACAATAAGAGGGTCTCCTTAAATGAAAACTTGTGTGAGATGTAAGGATCGTTTTGAAGGCACTAGTGATAGGATTGTGTTTTTTGATGCTAATCAAACTAGAACAAAGTCGTAGTACTCGTAATCACCTCTTTTTTTGACAATTTGAGAAAATCAATGAAACAATAAGAAGGTCTCCCTAAATCAAGACTTATGTGAGATGTACGCATCGTTTTATCGCGATAGTCACAGTATTGCTCCTTTTTATGCTAATCAAATTAGAACGAAGTAATATAACTACTAATCACCTCTTTTTTTTGACAATTTTAGAGAAGTAATGAAATATAAGAATGTTTTCTTTAATGAAGACTTGTGTGAGATGTACGCATCGTTTTGAAGGCACTAGTGATGGTGTTGCTTCTTTTGATGCTAATCAAACTAGAACAAATTCATTGGACTCATAATCACCTCTTTCTTTGACAATTTGAGAAAACCAATGAAATAATAAGAAGGTATTCCTAAATCAAGACTTGTGTGAGATGTACGCATCGTTTTTAACGCGATAGTCACGGGATTGCTCCATTTGATGCTAGTCAAATAAGAATGAAGTAATAGGACTCCTAATCACCTCTTTCTTTGACAATTTTAGAGAACCAATGAAACAATAAGAAGGTCTCCCAAAATGAAGACTTGTGTGAGATGTACGCATGGTTTTGAACGCGTTAGACATGGGTTTCTCCTCTTAATGACCACTTTCTTTGTAAATTTGAAACAATCAATGAAACATTATAAAGGTCTCCTTAAATGAAGACTTGTGCGAGTTCTACGCATCGTTTTGGACGCTATAGTGATGTGATTGCTCCTTTTGATGCTAATTTCAACTTGAACAAAGTTATAGAACTCATAATCACCTATATTTTGACAATTTAAGAGAACTATTGAAACAATAATATGGTCCCTAAGTAAAGACTTGTGTGAGACGTACGGATCGTTTTGAAGGTTCTAGTGATAAGATTGTTCCTTTTTATGCTAATCAAACTAGAACGATGCATAGGACTCATAATCACATCTTTCTTTGACAATTTGAGAGAACCAATGAAACAATAAGAAAGTCTACCTAAATCAAGACTTGTGTGAGACGCATCTTTTTTAACGCGATAGTCATGGGATTGCTCCTTTAGATGCTAATCCAATTAGAACGAAGTAATAGGACACCTAATCACCTTTTTTTTTGACAATTCTAGAGAACCAATGAAATAATAAGAAGGTCTCCTTAAATGAACACTTGTGTGAGATGTACGCATGGTTTTGAACGCGAGTCATGGGTTTCTCCTTTTGAAGCAAATCAAACTAGAACGAAGTAATACAACTCTTAATCACCTCTTTCTTTGTAAATTGAAACAACCAAGGAAACAATATGAAGGTCTCCCTAAACAAATACTTGTGTGAGGTCTACGGATCGTTTTTGATGCGATAGTGATGGGATTGCTCCTTTTGATGCTAATCAAACTAGAACGATGTAATATAACTCTTAATCACCTCTTTTTTATAAATTTGAAACAACCAATGAAACAATATGAATGTCTCCCTAAATAAAGACTTGTGTGATGTCTACGCATCGTTTTGGACAAGATAGTGATGGGATTGCTCCTATTGATGCTAATTTCTACTAGAACGAAGTAATAGGGCTCATAATCACCTATATTTTGACAATTTGAGAGAACTAATGAAACAATAAGAAAGTCTCCCTAAATGAAAACTTGTGTGAGATGTAAGGATCGTTTTGAAGGCACTAGTGATAGGATTGTTCTTTTTGATGCTAATCAAACTAGAACAAAGTCATAGGACTCATAATCACATCTTTGTTTGACAATTTGAGAAAACCAATGAAACAATAAGAAGGTCTCCCTAAATCAAAACTTGTGTTAGATGTACATATCGATTTTAATGCAATAGTCACGGGATTGCTCGTTTTGATGCTAATCAAATTAGAACGAAGTAATAGAACTACTAATCACCTCTTTTTTGACAATTTTAGAGAAGTAATGAAATATAAGAATGTTTTCTTTAATGAAGACTTGTGTGAGATGTACGCATCGTTTTGAAGGCACTAGTGATAGTATTGCTTCTTTTGATGCTAATCAAACTAGAACAAAGTCATAGGACTTATAATCACCTCTTTCTTTGACAATTTGAGAAAACCAATGAATCAATAAGAAGGTCTACCTAAATCAAGACTTGTGTGAGATGTACGCATCATTTTTAATGTGATATTCACGGGATTGCTCCTTTTGAAGCTAGTCAAATTAGAACGAAGTAATAGGACTCCTAATCACCTCTTTCTTTAACAATTTTAGACAACCAATGAAACAATAAGAAGGTCTCCTTAATTGAAGACTTGTGTGAGATATACGCATCGTTTTGAAGGCACTAGTGATAGTATTGCTTCTTTTGATGCTAATCAAACTAGAACAAAGTCATAGGACTCATAATCACCTCTTTCTTGGACAATTTGAGAAAACCAATGAAACAAAAAGAAGGTCTACCTAAATCAAGACTTGTGTGATATGTACGCATCGTTTTTAACGCGATAGTCACGGGATTGCTCCTTTTAATGCTAGTCAAATTAGAACGAACTAATAGAACTCCTAATCACCTCTCTTTCTTTAACAATTTTAGACAACCAATGAAACAATAAGAAGGTCCCTAAATAAAGACTTGTGTGAGATATACAGATTGTTTTGAAGGTTCTATTTACAAGATTGTTCCTTTTGATGCTAATCAAACTAGAACGATGTCATAGGACTCATAATCACGTCTTTCTTTGACAATTTGAGAGAACCAATGAAATAATAAGAAAGTCTACCTAAATCAAGACATGTGTGAGACGCATCGTTTTTAACGCGATAGTCATGGGATTGCTCGAATAGATGCTAATCCAATTAGAACGAAGTAATAGGACACCTAATCACCTCTTTTTTTGACAATTCTAGAGAACTAATGAAATAATAAGAAGGTGTCCTTAAATGAAGACTTGTGTGAGATATACGCATGGTTTTGAACGCGAGTCATGAGTTTCTCATTTTGAAGCTAATCAAACTAGAACGAAGTAATAACACTCTTAATCACCTCTTTCTTTGTAAATTTGAAACAACCAAGGAAACAATATGAAGGTCTCCCTAAACGAATACTTGTGTGAGGTCTACGGATCATTTTTGACGATATAGTGATGGGATTGCTCCTTTTGATGCTAATTTATGTAGAACGATGTAATATAACCCTTAATCACCTCTTTCTTTGTAAATTTGAAACAACCAATGAAACAATATGAAGGTCTCCCTAAATGAAGACTTGTGTGAGGTCTACGCATCGTTTTGGACACGATAGTGATGAGATTGCTCTTTTTGATGCTAATTTCTACTAGAACGAAGTAATAGGAGTTATAATCACCTATATTTTGAAAATTTGAGAGAACTAATGAAACAATAAGAGGGTCTCCTTAAATGAAAACTTGTGTGAGATGTAAGGATCGTTTTGAAGGCACTAGTGATAGGATTGTTTTTTTTGATGCTAATCAAACTAGAACAAAGTCGTAGTACTCGTAATCACCTCTTTTTTTGACAATTTGAGAAAATCAATGAAACAATAAGAAGGTCTCTCTAAATCAAGACTTATGTGAGATGTACGCATCGTTTTTATCGCGATAGTCACGGTATTGCTCCTTTTTATGCTAATCAAATTATAACGAAGTAATAGAACTCCTAATCACCTCTTTCTTTGATAATTTTAGAGAACTAATGAAATAATAAGAAGGTCCCCTTAAATAAACACTTGTGTGAGATGTACGCATCGTTTTGAAGGCACTAGTGAAAGGATTGCTTCTTTTGATGCTAATCAAACTAGAACAAAGCCATATGACTCATAATCACCTCTTTCTTTGATAATTTGAGAAAACCGATGAAACAATAAGAACGTCTACCTAAATCAAGACTTGTGTGAGATGTACGCATCGTTTTTAATGCAATAGTCATGGGCTTTCTCCTTTTGATGCTAATCAAATTAGAATGAAGTAATAGAACTCCTAATCACCTTTTTTTTTGACAATTTTAGAGAACTAATGAAATAATAAAAATGTCTCCTTTAATGAAGACTTGTGTGAGATGTACGCATCGTTTTTAAGGCACTACTGATAATATTGCTTCTTCTGATGCTAATCAAACTAGAACAAAGTTGTAGGACTCGTAACCACCTCTTTGTTTGACAATTTGAGAAAACCAATGAAACAATAAGATGTTCTCCCTAAATCAAAACTTGTGTTAGATATACACATCGTTTTTAATGCGATAGTCACGAGATTGCTCGTTTTGATGCTATTCAAATTAGAACAAAGTAATAGAACTACTAATCACCTATTTTTTTGACAATTTTAGAGAACTAATGAAATAATAAGAATATCTCCTTTAATGAAGACTTGTGTGAGATGTACGCATCGTTTTGAAGGCACTAGTGATAGTGTTGCTTCTTTTGATGCTAATCAAACTAGAACAAATTCATTGGACTCATAATCACCTCTTTCTTTGACAATTTGAGAAAACCAATGAAATAATAAGAAGGTCTTCCTAAATCAAGACTTGTGTGAGATGTACGCATCGTTTTTAACGCGATAGTCACGGGATTGCTCCATTTGATGCTAGTCAAATAAGAATGAAGTAATAGGACTCCTAATCACCTCTTTCTTTGACAATTTTAGAGAACCAATGAAACAATAAGAAGGTCTCCCAAAATGAAGACTTGTGTGAGATGTACGCATGGTTTTGAACGCGTTAGACATGGGTTTCTCCTCTTAATGACCACTTTCTTTGTAAATTTGAAACAATCAATGAAACATTATAAAGGTCTCCCTAAATGAAGACTTGTGCGAGTTCTACGCATCATTTTGGACGCTATAGTGATGTGATTGCTCCTTTTGATGCTAATTTCAACTTGAACAAAGTTATAGAACTCATAATCACCTATATTTTGACAATTTAAGAGAACTATTGAAACAATAATATGGTCCCTAAGTAAAGACTTGTGTGAGATGTACGGATCGTTTTGAAGGTTCTAGTGATAAGATTGTTCCTTTTTATGCTAATCAAACTAGAACGATGTCATAGGACTCATAATCACATCTTTCTTTGACAATTTGAGAGAACCAATGAAACAATAAGAAAGTTTACCTAAATCAAGACTTGTGTGAGACGCATCTTTTTTAACGCGATAGTCATGGGATTGCTCCTTTAGATGCTAATCCAATTAGAACGAAGTAATAGGACACCTAATCACCTCTTTTTTGACAATTCTAGAGAACCAATGAAATAATAAGAAGGTCTCCTTAAATGAACACTTGTGTGAGATGTACGCATGGTTTTGAACGCGAGTCATGGGTTTCTCCTTTTGAAGCAAATCAAACTAGAACGAAGTAATACAACTCTTAATCACCTCTTTCTTTGTAAATTGAAACAACTAAGGAAACAATATGAAGGTCTCCCTAAACAAATACTTGTGTGATGTATACGGATCGTTTTAGATGCGATAGTGATGGGATTGCTCCTTTTGATGCTAATCAAACTAGAACGATGTAATATAACTCTTAATCACCTCTTTTTTATAAATTTGAAACAACCAATGAAACAATATGAATGTCTCCCTAAATAAAGACTTGTGTGAGGTCTACGCATCGTTTTGGACAAGATAGTGATGGGATTGCTCCTTTTGATGCTAATTTCTACTAGAACGAAGTAATAGGGCTCATAATCACCTATATTTTGACAATTTGAGAGAACTAATGAAACAATAACAAAAGTCTCCCTAAATAAAAACATGTGTGAGATTTAAGGATCGTTTTGAAGGCACTAGTGATAGGATTGTTCTTTTTGATGCTAATCAAACTAGAACAAAGTCATAGGACTCATAATCACCTCTTTGTTTGACAATTTGAGAAAACCAATGAAACAATAAGAAGGTCTCCCTAAATCAAGACTTGTGTTAGATGTACACATCGTTTGTAATGCGATAGTCACAGGATTGCTCGTTTTGATGCTAATCAAATTAGAACAAAGTAATAGAACTACTAATCACCACTTTTTTGACAATTTTAGAGAAGTAATAAAATAATAAGAATATCTCCTTTAATGAAGACTTGTGTGAGATGTACGCATCGTTTTGAAGGCACTAATGATAGTATTGCTTCTTTTGATGCTAATCAAACTAGAACAAAGTCATAGGACTTATAATCACCTCTTTTTTTGACAATTTGAGAAAACCAATGAATCAATAAGAAGGTCTACCTAAATCAAGACTTGTGTGAGATGTACGCATCATTTTTAACGTGATATTCACGGGATTGCTCCTTTTGAAGCTAGTCAAATTAGAACGAAGTAATAGGACTCCTAATCACCTCTTTCTTTAACAATTTTAGACAACCAATGAAACAATAAGAAGGTCTCCTTAATTGAAGACTTGTGTGAGATGTACGCATCGTTTGAAGGCACTAGTGATAGTATTGCTTCTTTTGATGCTAATCAAACTAGAACAAAGTCATAGGACTCATAATCACCTCTTTCTTGGACAATTTGAGAAAACCAATGAAACAAGAAGAAGGTCTACCTAAATCAAGACTTGTGTGATATGTACGCATCGTTTTTAACGCGATAGTCACGGGATTGCTCCTTTTAATGCTAGTCAAATTAGAACGAACTAATAGAACTCCTAATCACCTCTCTTTCTTTAACAATTTTAGACAACCAATGAAACAATAAGAAGGTCCCTAAATAAAGACTTGTGTGAGATGTACAGATTGTTTTGAAGGTTCTATTTACAAGATTGTTCCTTTTGATGCTAATCAAACTAGAACGATGTCATAGGACTCATAATCACGTCTTTCTTTGACAATTTGAGAGAACCAATGAAATAATAAGAAAGTCTACCTAAATCAAGACATGTGTGAGACGCATCGTTTTTAACGCGATAGTCATGGGATTGCTCGAATAGATGCTAATCCAATTAGAACGAAGTAATAGGACACCTAATCACCTCTTTTTTTGACAATTCTAGAGAACTAATGAAATAATAAGAAGGTGTCCTTAAATGAAGACTTGTGTGAGATGTACGCATGGTTTTGAACGCGAGTCATGAGTTTCTCATTTTGAAGCTAATCAAACTAGAACGAAGTAATAACACTCTTAATCACCTCTTTCTTTGTAAATTTGAAACAACCAAGGAAACAATATGAAGGTCTCCCTAAACGAATACTTGTGTGAGGTCTACGGATCATTTTGACGATATAGTGATGGGATTGCTCCTTTTGATGCTAATTTATGTAGAACGATGTAATATAACCCTTAATCACCTCTTTCTTTGTAAATTTGAAACAACCAAAGAAACAATATGAAGGTCTCCCTAAATGAAGACTTGTGTGAGGTCTACGCATCGTTTTGGACACGAAAGTGATGAGATTGCTCTTTTTGATGCTAATTTCTACTAGAACGAAGTAATAGGAGTTATAATCACCTATATTTTGAAAATTTGAGAGAACTAATGAAACAATAAGAGGGTCTCCTTAAATGAAAACTTGTGTGAGATGTAAGGATCGTTTTGAAGGCACTAGTGATAGGATTGTTTTTTTTGATGCTAATCAAACTAGAACAAAGTCGTAGTACTCGTAATCACCTCTTTTTTTGACAATTTGAGAAAATCAATGAAACAATAAGAAGGTCTCTCTAAATCAAGACTTATGTGAGATGTACGCATCGTTTTTATCGCGATAGTCACGGTATTGCTCCTTTTTATGCTAATCAAATTAGAACGAAGTAATAGAACTCCTAATCACCTCTTTCTTTGATAATTTTAGAGAACTAATGAAATAATAAGAAGGTCCCCTTAAATAAACACTTGTGTGAGATGTACGCATCGTTTTGAAGGCACTAGTGAAAGGATTGCTTCTTTTGATGCTAATCAAACTAGAACAAAGCCATATGACTCATAATCACCTCTTTCTTTGATAATTTGAGAAAACCGATGAAACAATAAGAACGTCTACCTAAATCAAGACTTGTGTGAGATGTACGCATCGTTTTTAATGCAATAGTCATGGGCTTTCTCCTTTTGATGCTAATCAAATTAGAATGAAGTAATAGAACTCCTAATCACCTTTTTTTTTGACAATTTTAGAGAACTAATGAAATAATAAAAATGTCTCCTTTAATGAAGACTTGTGTGAGATGTACGCATCGTTTTTAAGGCACTACTGATAATATTGCTTCTTCTGATGCTAATCAAACTAGAACAAAGTCGTAGGACTCGTAACCACCTCTTTGTTTGACAATTTGAGAAAACCAATGAAACAATAAGATGTTCTCCCTAAATCAAAACTTGTGTTAGATATACACATCGTTTTTAATGCGATAGTCACGAGATTGCTCGTTTTGATGCTATTCAAATTAGAACAAAGTAATAGAACTACTAATCACCTATTTTTTTGACAATTTTAGAGAACTAATGAAATAATAAGAATATCTCTTTTAATGAAGACTTGTGTGAGATGTACGCATCGTTTTGAAGGCACTAGTGATAGTGTTGCTTCTTTTGATGCTAATCAAACTAGAACAAATTCATTGGACTCATAATCACCTCTTTCTTTGACAATTTGAGAAAACCAATGAAATAATAAGAAGGTCTTCCTAAATCAAGACTTGTGTGAGATGTACGCATCGTTTTTAACGCGATAGTCACGGGATTGCTCCATTTGATGCTAGTCAAATAAGAATGAAGTAATAGGACTCCTAATCACCTCTTTCTTTGACAATTTTAGAGAACCAATGAAACAATAAGAAGGTCTCCCAAAATGAAGACTTGTGTGAGATGTACGCATGGTTTTGAACGCGTTAGACATGGGTTTCTCCTCTTAATGACCACTTTCTTTGTAAATTTGAAACAATCAATGAAACATTATAAAGGTCTCCCTAAATGAAGACTTGTGCGAGTTCTACGCATCATTTTGGACGCTATAGTGATGTGATTGCTCCTTTTGATGCTAATTTTAACTTGAACAAAGTTATAGAACTCATAATCACCTATATTTTGACAATTTAAGAGAACTATTGAAACAATAATATGGTCCCTAAGTAAAGACTTGTGTGAGATGTACGGATCGTTTTGAAGGTTCTAGTGATAAGATTGTTCCTTTTTATGCTAATCAAACTAGAACGATGTCATAGGACTCATAATCACATCTTTCTTTGACAATTTGAGAGAACCAATGAAACAATAAGAAAGTTTACCTAAATCAAGACTTGTGTGAGACGCATCTTTTTTAACGCGATAGTCATGGGATTGCTCCTTTAGATGCTAATCCAATTAGAACGAAGTAATAGGACACCTAATCACCTCTTTTTTGACAATTCTAGAGAACCAATGAAATAATAAGAAGGTCTCCTTAAATGAACACTTGTGTGAGATGTACGCATGGTTTTGAACGCGAGTCATGGGTTTCTCCTTTTGAAGCAAATCAAACTAGAACGAAGTAATACAACTCTTAATCACCTCTTTCTTTGTAAATTGAAACAACTAAGGAAACAATATGAAGGTCTCCCTAAACAAATACTTGTGTGAGGTATACGGATCGTTTTAGATGCGATAGTGATGTGATTGCTCCTTTTGATGCTAATCAAACTAGAACGATGTAATATAACTCTTAATCACCTCTTTTTTATAAATTTGAAACAACCAATGAAACAATATGAATGTCTCCCTAAATAAAGACTTGTGTGAGGTCTACGCATCGTTTTGGACAAGATAGTGATGGGATTGCTCCTTTTGATGCTAATTTCTACTAGAACGAAGTAATAGGGCTCATAATCACCTATATTTTGACAATTTGAGAGAACTAATGAAACAATAACAAAAGTCTCCCTAAATAAAAACATGTGTGAGATTTAAGGATCGTTTTGAAGGCACTAGTGATAGGATTGTTCTTTTTGATGCTAATCAAACTAGAACAAAGTCATAGGACTCATAATCACCTCTTTGTTTGACAATTTGAGAAAACCAATGAAACAATAAGAAGGTCTCCCTAAATCAAGACTTGTGTTAGATGTACACATCGTTTGTAATGCGATAGTCACAGGATTGCTCGTTTTGATGCTAATCAAATTAGAACAAAGTAATAGAACTACTAATCACCACTTTTTTGACAATTTTAGAGAAGTAATAAAATAATAAGAATATCTCCTTTAATGAAGACTTGTGTGAGATGTACGCATCGTTTTGAAGGCACTAATGATAGTATTGCTTCTTTTGATGCTAATCAAACTAGAACAAAGTCATAGGACTTATAATCACCTCTTTTTTTGACAATTTGAGAAAACCAATGAATCAATAAGAAGGTCTACCTAAATCAAGACTTGTGTGAGATGTACGCATCATTTTTAACGTGATATTCACGGGATTGCTCCTTTTGAAGCTAGTCAAATTAGAACGAAGTAATAGGACTCCTAATCACCTCTTTCTTTAACAATTTTAGACAACCAATGAAACAATAAGAAGGTCTCCTTAATTGAAGACTTGTGTGAGATGTACGCATCGTTTTGAAGGCACTAGTGATAGTATTGCTTCTTTTGATGCTAATCAAACTAGAACAAAGTCATAGGACTCATAATCACCTCTTTCTTGGACAATTTGAGAAAACCAATGAAACAAGAAGAAGGTCTACCTAAATCAAGACTTGTGTGATATGTACGCATCGTTTTTAACGCGATAGTCACGGGATTGCTCCTTTTAATGCTAGTCAAATTAGAACGAACTAATAGAACTCCTAATCACCTCTCTTTCTTTAACAATTTTAGACAACCAATGAAACAATAAGAAGGTCCCTAAATAAAGACTTGTGTGAGATGTACAGATTGTTTTGAAGGTTCTATTTACAAGATTGTTCCTTTTGATGCTAATCAAACTAGAACGATGTCATAGGACTCATAATCACGTCTTTCTTTGACAATTTGAGAGAACCAATGAAATAATAAGAAAGTCTACCTAAATCAAGACATGTGTGAGACGCATCGTTTTTAACGCGATAGTCATGGGATTGCTCGAATAGATGTTAATCCAATTAGAACGAAGTAATAGGACACCTAATCACCTCTTTTTTTGACAATTCTAGAGAACTAATGAAATAATAAGAAGGTGTCCTTAAATGAAGACTTGTGTGAGATGTACGCATGGTTTTGAACGCGAGTCATGAGTTTCTCATTTTGAAGCTAATCAAACTAGAACGAAGTAATAACACTCTTAATCACCTCTTTCTTTGTAAATTTGAAACAACCAAGGAAACAATATGAAGGTCTCCCTAAACGAATACTTGTGTGAGGTCTACGGATCATTTTTGACGCGATAGTGATGGGATTGCTCCTTTTGATACTAATTTATGTAGAACGATGTAATATAACCCTTAATCACCTCTTTCTTTGTAAATTTGAAACAACCAATGAAACAATATGAAGGTCTCCCTAAATGAAGAATTGTGTGAGGTCTACGCATCGTTTTGGACACGATAGTGATGAGATTGCTCTTTTTGATGCTAGTTTCTACTAGAACGAAGTAATAGGAGTTATAATCACCTATATTTTGAAAATTTGAGAGAACTAATGAAACAATAAGAGGGTCTCCTTAAATGAAAACTTGTGTGAGATGTAAGGATCGTTTTGAAGGCACTAGTGATAGGATTGTGTTTTTTGATGCTAATCAAACTAGAACAAAGTCGTAGTACTCGTAATCACCTCTTTTTTGACAATTTGAGAAAATCAATGAAACAATAAGAGGTCTCCCTAAATCAAGACTTATGTGAGATGTACGCATCGTTTTTATCGCGATAGTCACGGTATTGCTCCTTTTTATGCTAATCAAATTAGAACGAAGTAATATAACTACTAATCACCTCTTTTTTTTGACAATTTTAGAGAAGTAATGAAATATAAGAATGTTTTCTTTAATGAAGACTTGTGTGAGATGTACGCATCGTTTTGAAGGCACTAGTGATAGTGTTGCTTCTTTTGATGCTAATCAAACTAGAACAAATTCATTGGACTCATAATCACCTCTTTCTTTGACAATTTGAGAAAACCAATGAAATAATAAGAAGGTCTTCCTAAATCAAGACTTGTGTGAGATGTACGCATCGTTTTTAACGCGATAGTCACGGGATTGCTCCATTTGATGCTAGTCAAATAAGAATGAAGTAATAGGACTCCTAATCACCTCTTTCTTTGACAATTTTAGAGAACCAATGAAACAATAAGAAGGTCTCCCAAAATGAAGACTTGTGTGAGATGTACGCATGGTTTTGAACGCGTTAGACATGGGTTTCTCCTCTTAATGACCACTTTCTTTGTAAATTTGAAACAATCAATGAAACATTATAAAGGTCTCCCTAAATGAAGACTTGTGCGAGTTCTACGCATCATTTTGGACGCTATAGTGATGTGATTGCTCCTTTTGATGCTAATTTCAACTTGAACAAAGTTATAGAACTCATAATCACCTATATTTTGACAATTTAAGAGAACTATTGAAACAATAATATGGTCCCTAAGTAAAGACTTGTGTGAGATGTACGGATCGTTTTGAAGGTTCTAGTGATAAGATTGTTCCTTTTTATGCTAATCAAACTAGAACGATGTCATAGGACTCATAATCACATCTTTCTTTGACAATTTGAGAGAACCAATGAAACAATAAGAAAGTTTACCTAAATCAAGACTTGTGTGAGACGCATCTTTTTTAACGCGATAGTCATGGGATTGCTCCTTTAGATGCTAATCCAATTAGAACGAAGTAATAGGACACCTAATCACCTCTTTTTTGACAATTCTAGAGAACCAATGAAATAATAAGAAGGTCTCCTTAAATGAACACTTGTGTGAGATGTACGCATGGTTTTGAACGCGAGTCATGGGTTTCTCCTTTTGAAGCAAATCAAACTAGAACGAAGTAATACAACTCTTAATCACCTCTTTCTTTGTAAATTGAAACAACTAAGGAAACAATATGAAGGTCTCCCTAAACAAATACTTGTGTGAGGTATACGGATCGTTTTAGATGCGATAGTGATGGGATTGCTCCTTTTGATGCTAATCAAACTAGAACGATGTAATATAACTCTTAATCACCTCTTTTTTATAAATTTGAAACAACCAATGAAACAATATGAATGTCTCCCTAAATAAAGACTTGTGTGAGGTCTACGCATCGTTTTGGACAAGATAGTGATGGGATTGCTCCTTTTGATGCTAATTTCTACTAGAACGAAGTAATAGGGCTCATAATCACCTATATTTTGACAATTTGAGAGAACTAATGAAACAATAACAAAAGTCTCCCTAAATAAAAACATGTGTGAGATTTAAGGATCGTTTTGAAGGCACTAGTGATAGGATTGTTCTTTTTGATGCTAATCAAACTAGAACAAAGTCATAGGACTCATAATCACCTCTTTGTTTGACAATTTGAGAAAACCAATGAAACAATAAGAAGGTCTCCCTAAATCAAGACTTGTGTTAGATGTACACATCGTTTGTAATGCGATAGTCACAGGATTGCTCGTTTTGATGCTAATCAAATTAGAACAAAGTAATAGAACTACTAATCACCACTTTTTTGACAATTTTAGAGAAGTAATAAAATAATAAGAATATCTCCTTTAATGAAGACTTGTGTGAGATGTACGCATCGTTTTGAATGCACTAATGATAGTATTGCTTCTTTTGATGCTAATCAAACTAGAACAAAGTCATAGGACTTATAATCACCTCTTTTTTTGACAATTTGAGAAAACCAATGAATCAATAAGAAGGTCTACCTAAATCAAGACTTGTGTGAGATGTACGCATCATTTTTAACGTGATATTCACGGGATTGCTCCTTTTGAAGCTAGTCAAATTAGAACGAAGTAATAGGACTCCTAATCACCTCTTTCTTTAACAATTTTAGACAACCAATGAAACAATAAGAAGGTCTCCTTAATTGAAGACTTGTGTGAGATGTACGCATCGTTTTGAAGGCACTAGTGATAGTATTGCTTCTTTTGATGCTAATCAAACTAGAACAAAGTCATAGGACTCATAATCACCTCTTTCTTGGACAATTTGAGAAAACCAATGAAACAAGAAGAAGGTCTACCTAAATCAAGACTTGTGTGATATGTACGCATCGTTTTTAACGCGATAGTCACGGGATTGCTCCTTTTAATGCTAGTCAAATTAGAACGAACTAATAGAACTCCTAATCACCTCTCTTTCTTTAACAATTTTAGACAACCAATGAAACAATAAGAAGGTCCCTAAATAAAGACTTGTGTGAGATGTACAGATTGTTTTGAAGGTTCTATTTACAAGATTGTTCCTTTTGATGCTAATCAAACTAGAACGATGTCATAGGACTCATAATCACGTCTTTCTTTGACAATTTGAGAGAACCAATGAAATAATAAGAAAGTCTACCTAAATCAAGACATGTGTGAGACGCATCGTTTTTAACGCGATAGTCATGGGATTGCTCGAATAGATGCTAATCCAATTAGAACGAAGTAATAGGACACCTAATCACCTCTTTTTTTGACAATTCTAGAGAACTAATGAAATAATAAGAAGGTGTCCTTAAATGAAGACTTGTGTGAGATGTACGCATGGTTTTGAACGCGAGTCATGAGTTTCTCATTTGAAGCTAATCAAACTAGAACGAAGTAATAACACTCTTAATCACCTCTTTCTTTGTAAATTTGAAACAACCAAGGAAACAATATGAAGGTCTCCCTAAACGAATACTTGTGTGAGGTCTACGGATCATTTTTGACGCGATAGTGATGGGATTGCTCCTTTTGATACTAATTTATGTAGAACGATGTAATATAACCCTTAATCACCTCTTTCTTTGTAAATTTGAAACAACCAATGAAACAATATGAAGGTCTCCCTAAATGAAGACTTGTGTGAGGTCTACGCATCGTTTTGGACACGATAGTGATGAGATTGCTCTTTTTGATGCTAGTTTCTACTAGAACGAAGTAATAGGAGTTATAATCACCTATATTTTGAAAATTTGAGAGAACTAATGAAACAATAAGAGGGTCTCCTTAAATGAAAACTTGTGTGAGATGTAAGGATCGTTTTGAAGGCACTAGTGATAGGATTGTGTTTTTTGATGCTAATCAAACTAGAACAAAGTCGTAGTACTCGTAATCACCTCTTTTTTTGACAATTTGAGAAAATCAATGAAACAATAAGAAGGTCTCCCTAAATCAAGACTTATGTGAGATGTACGCATCGTTTTTATCGCGATAGTCACAGTATTGCTCCTTTTTATGCTAATCAAATTAGAACGAAGTAATATAACTACTAATCACCTCTTTTTTTGACAGTTTTAGAGAAGTAATGAAATATAAGAATGTTTTCTTTAATGAAGACTTGTGTGAGATGTACGCATCGTTTTGAAGGCACTAGTGATGGTGTTGCTTCTTTTGATGCTAATCAAACTAGAACAAATTCATTGGACTCATAATCACCTCTTTCTTTGACAATTTGAGAAAACCAATGAAATAATAAGAAGGTCTTCCTAAATCAAGACTTGTGTGAGATGTACGCATCGTTTTTAACGCGATAGTCACGGGATTGCTCCATTTGATGCTAGTCAAATAAGAATGAAGTAATAGGACTCCTAATCACCTCTTTCTTTGACAATTTTAGAGAACCAATGAAACAATAAGAAGGTCTCCCAAAATGAAGACTTGTGTGAGATGTACGCATGGTTTTGAACGCGTTAGACATGGGTTTCTCCTCTTAATGACCACTTTCTTTGTAAATTTGAAACAATCAATGAAACATTATAAAGGTCTCCTTAAATGAAGACTTGTGCGAGTTCTACGCATCGTTTTGGACGCTATAGTGATGTGATTGCTCCTTTTGATGCTAATTTCAACTTGAACAAAGTTATAGAACTCATAATCACCTATATTTTGACAATTTAAGAGAACTATTGAAACAATAATATGGTCCCTAAGTAAAGACTTGTGTGAGACGTACGGATCGTTTTGAAGGTTCTAGTGATAAGATTGTTCCTTTTTATGCTAATCAAACTAGAACGATGCATAGGACTCATAATCACATCTTTCTTTGACAATTTGAGAGAACCAATGAAACAATAAGAAAGTCTACCTAAATCAAGACTTGTGTGAGACGCATCTTTTTTAACGCGATAGTCATGGGATTGCTCCTTTAGATGCTAATCCAATTAGAACGAAGTAATAGGACACCTAATCACCTTTTTTTTTGACAATTCTAGAGAACCAATGAAATAATAAGAAGGTCTCCTTAAATGAACACTTGTGTGAGATGTACGCATGGTTTTGAACGCGAGTCATGGGTTTCTCCTTTTGAAGCAAATCAAACTAGAACGAAGTAATACAACTCTTAATCACCTCTTTCTTTGTAAATTGAAACAACCAAGGAAACAATATGAAGGTCTCCCTAAACAAATACTTGTGTGAGGTCTACGGATCGTTTTTGATGCGATAGTGATGGGATTGCTCCTTTTGATGCTAATCAAACTAGAACGATGTAATATAACTCTTAATCACCTCTTTTTTATAAATTTGAAACAACCAATGAAACAATATGAATGTCTCCCTAAATAAAGACTTGTGTGATGTCTACGCATCGTTTTGGACAAGATAGTGATGGGATTGCTCCTATTGATGCTAATTTCTACTAGAACGAAGTAATAGGGCTCATAATCACCTATATTTTGACAATTTGAGAGAACTAATGAAACAATAAGAAAGTCTCCCTAAATGAAAACTTGTGTGAGATGTAAGGATCGTTTTGAAGGCACTAGTGATAGGATTGTTCTTTTTGATGCTAATCAAACTAGAACAAAGTCATAGGACTCATAATCACATCTTTGTTTGACAATTTGAGAAAACCAATGAAACAATAAGAAGGTCTCCCTAAATCAAAACTTGTGTTAGATGTACATATCGATTTTAATGCAATAGTCACGGGATTGCTCGTTTTGATGCTAATCAAATTAGAACGAAGTAATAGAACTACTAATCACCTCTTTTTTGACAATTTTAGAGAAGTAATGAAATATAAGAATGTTTTCTTTAATGAAGACTTGTGTGAGATGTACGCATCGTTTTGAAGGCACTAGTGATAGTATTGCTTCTTTTGATGCTAATCAAACTAGAACAAAGTCATAGGACTTATAATCACCTCTTTCTTTGACAATTTGAGAAAACCAATGAATCAATAAGAAGGTCTACCTAAATCAAGACTTGTGTGAGATGTACGCATCATTTTTAACGTGATATTCACGGGATTGCTCCTTTTGAAGCTAGTCAAATTAGAACGAAGTAATAGGACTCCTAATCACCTCTTTCTTTAACAATTTTAGACAACCAATGAAACAATAAGAAGGTCTCCTTAATTGAAGACTTGTGTGAGATATACGCATCGTTTTGAAGGCACTAGTGATAGTATTGCTTCTTTTGATGCTAATCAAACTAGAACAAAGTCATAGGACTCATAATCACCTCTTTCTTGGACAATTTGAGAAAACCAATGAAACAAAAAGAAGGTCTACCTAAATCAAGACTTGTGTGATATGTACGCATCGTTTTTAACGCGATAGTCACGGGATTGCTCCTTTTAATGCTAGTCAAATTAGAACGAACTAATAGAACTCCTAATCACCTCTCTTTCTTTAACAATTTTAGACAACCAATGAAACAATAAGAAGGTCCCTAAATAAAGACTTGTGTGAGATATACAGATTGTTTTGAAGGTTCTATTTACAAGATTGTTCCTTTTGATGCTAATCAAACTAGAACGATGTCATAGGACTCATAATCACGTCTTTCTTTGACAATTTGAGAGAACCAATGAAATAATAAGAAAGTCTACCTAAATCAAGACATGTGTGAGACGCATCGTTTTTAACGCGATAGTCATGGGATTGCTCGAATAGATGCTAATCCAATTAGAACGAAGTAATAGGACACCTAATCACCTCTTTTTTTGACAATTCTAGAGAACTAATGAAATAATAAGAAGGTGTCCTTAAATGAAGACTTGTGTGAGATGTACGCATGGTTTTGAACGCGAGTCATGAGTTTCTCATTTTGAAGCTAATCAAACTAGAACGAAGTAATAACACTCTTAATCACCTCTTTCTTTGTAAATTTGAAACAACCAAGGAAACAATATGAAGGTCTCCCTAAACGAATACTTGTGTGAGGTCTACGGATCATTTTTGACGCGATAGTGATGGGATTGCTCCTTTGATACTAATATATGTTGAACGATGTAATATAACCCTTAATCACCTCTTTCTTTGTAAATTTGAAACAACCAATGAAACAATATGAAGGTCTCCCTAAATGAAGACTTGTGTGAGGTCTACGCATCGTTTTGGACACGATAGTGATGAGATTGCTCTTTTTGATGCTAGTTTCTACTAGAACGAAGTAATAGGAGTTATAATCACCTATATTTTGAAAATTTGAGAGAACTAATGAAACAATAAGAGGGTCTCCTTAAATGAAAACTTGTGTGAGATGTAAGGATCGTTTTGAAGGCACTAGTGATAGGATTGTGTTTTTTGATGCTAATCAAACTAGAACAAAGTCGTAGTACTCGTAATCACCTCTTTTTTTGACAATTTGAGAAAATCAATGAAACAATAAGAAGGTCTCCCTAAATCAAGACTTATGTGAGATGTACGCATCGTTTTTATCGCGATAGTCACAGTATTGCTCCTTTTTATGCTAATCAAATTAGAACGAAGTAATATAACTACTAATCACCTCTTTTTTGACAGTTTTAGAGAAGTAATGAAATATAAGAATGTTTTCTTTAATGAAGACTTGTGTGAGATGTACGCATCGTTTTGAAGGCACTAGTGATGGTGTTGCTTCTTTTGATGCTAATCAAACTAGAACAAATTCATTGGACTCATAATCACCTCTTTCTTTGACAATTTGAGAAAACCAATGAAATAATAAGAAGGTCTTCCTAAATCAAGACTTGTGTGAGATGTACGCATCGTTTTTAACGCGATAGTCACGGGATTGCTCCATTTGATGCTAGTCAAATAAGAATGAAGTAATAGGACTCCTAATCACCTCTTTCTTTGACAATTTTAGAGAACCAATGAAACAATAAGAAGGTCTCCCAAAATGAAGACTTGTGTGAGATGTACGCATGGTTTTGAACGCGTTAGACATGGGTTTCTCCTCTTAATGACCACTTTCTTTGTAAATTTGAAACAATCAATGAAACATTATAAAGGTCTCCTTAAATGAAGACTTGTGCGAGTTCTACGCATCGTTTTGGACGCTATAGTGATGTGATTGCTCCTTTTGATGCTAATTTCAACTTGAACAAAGTTATAGAACTCATAATCACCTATATTTTGACAATTTAAGAGAACTATTGAAACAATAATATGGTCCCTAAGTAAAGACTTGTGTGAGACGTACGGATCGTTTTGAAGGTTCTAGTGATAAGATTGTTCCTTTTTATGCTAATCAAACTAGAACGATGCATAGGACTCATAATCACATCTTTCTTTGACAATTTGAGAGAACCAATGAAACAATAAGAAAGTCTACCTAAATCAAGACTTGTGTGAGACGCATCTTTTTTAACGCGATAGTCATGGGATTGCTCCTTTAGATGCTAATCCAATTAGAACGAAGTAATAGGACACCTAATCACCTTTTTTTTGACAATTCTAGAGAACCAATGAAATAATAAGAAGGTCTCCTTAAATGAACACTTGTGTGAGATGTACGCATGGTTTTGAACGCGAGTCATGGGTTTCTCCTTTTGAAGCAAATTAAACTAGAACGAAGTAATACAACTCTTAATCACCTCTTTCTTTGTAAATTGAAACAACCAAGGAAACAATATGAAGGTCTCCCTAAACAAATACTTGTGTGAGGTCTACGGATCGTTTTTGATGCGATAGTGATGGGATTGCTCCTTTTGATGCTAATCAAACTAGAACGATGTAATATAACTCTTAATCACCTCTTTTTTATAAATTTGAAACAACCAATGAAACAATATGAATGTCTCCCTAAATAAAGACTTGTGTGATGTCTACGCATCGTTTTGGACAAGATAGTGATGGGATTGCTCCTATTGATGCTAATTTCTACTAGAACGAAGTAATAGGGCTCATAATCACCTATATTTTGACAATTTGAGAGAACTAATGAAACAATAAGAAAGTCTCCCTAAATGAAAACTTGTGTGAGATGTAAGGATCGTTTTGAAGGCACTAGTGATAGGATTGTTCTTTTTGATGCTAATCAAACTAGAACAAAGTCATAGGACTCATAATCACATCTTTGTTTGACAATTTGAGAAAACCAATGAAACAATAAGAAGGTCTCCCTAAATCAAAACTTGTGTTAGATGTACATATCGATTTTAATGCAATAGTCACGGGATTGCTCGTTTTGATGCTAATCAAATTAGAACGAAGTAATAGAACTACTAATCACCTCTTTTTTGACAATTTTAGAGAAGTAATGAAATATAAGAATGTTTTCTTTAATGAAGACTTGTGTGAGATGTACGCATCGTTTTGAAGGCACTAGTGATAGTATTGCTTCTTTTGATGCTAATCAAACTAGAACAAAGTCATAGGACTTATAATCACCTCTTTCTTTGACAATTTGAGAAAACCAATGAATCAATAAGAAGGTCTACCTAAATCAAGACTTGTGTGAGATGTAAGCATCATTTTTAACGTGATATTCACGGGATTGCTCCTTTTGAAGCTAGTCAAATTAGAACGAAGTAATAGGACTCCTAATCACCTCTTTCTTTAACAATTTTAGACAAACAATGAAACAATAAGAAGGTCTCCTTAATTGAAGACTTGTGTGAGATGTACGCATCGTTTTGAAGGCACTAGTGATAGTATTGCTTCTTTTGATGCTAATCAAACTAGAACAAAGTCATAGGACTCATAATCACCTCTTTCTTGGACAATTTGAGAAAACCAATGAAACAAAAAGAAGGTCTACCTAAATCAAGACTTGTGTGATATGTACGCATCGTTTTTAACGCGATAGTCACGGGATTGCTCCTTTTAATGCTAGTCAAATTAGAACGAACTAATAGAACTCCTAATCACCTCTCTTTCTTTAACAATTTTAGACAACCAATGAAACAATAAGAGGTCCCTAAATAAAGACTTGTGTGAGATGTACAGATTGTTTTGAAGGTTCTATTTACAAGATTGTTCCTTTTGATGCTAATCAAACTAGAACGATGTCATAGGACTCATAATCACATCTTTCTTTGACAATTTGAGAGAACCAATGAAATAATAAGAAAGTCTACCTAAATCAAGACATGTGTGAGACGCATCGTTTTTAACGCGATAGTCATGGGATTGCTCGAATAGATGTTAATCCAATTAGAACGAAGTAATAGGACACCTAATCACCTCTTTTTTTGACAATTCTAGAGAACTAATGAAATAATAAGAAGGTGTCCTTAAATGAAGACTTGTGTGAGATGTACGCATGGTTTTGAACGCGAGTCATGAGTTTCTCATTTTGAAGCTAATCAAACTAGAACGAAGTAATAACACTCTTAATCACCTCTTTCTTTGTAAATTTGAAACAACCAAGGAAACAATATGAAGGTCTCCCTAAACGAATACTTGTGTGAGGTCTACGGATCATTTTTGACGCGATAGTGATGGGATTGCTCCTTTTGATACTAATTTATGTAGAACGATGTAATATAACCCTTAATCACCTCTTTCTTTGTAAATTTGAAACAACCAATGAAACAATATGAAGGTCTCCCTAAATGAAGACTTGTGTGAGGTCTACGCATCGTTTTGGACACGATAGTGATGAGATTGCTCTTTTTGATGCTAGTTTCTACTAGAACGAAGTAATAGGAGTTATAATCACCTATATTTTGAAAATTTGAGAGAACTAATGAAACAATAAGAGGGTCTCCTTAAATGAAAACTTGTGTGAGATGTAAGGATCGTTTTGAAGGCACTAGTGATAGGATTGTGTTTTTTGATGCTAATCAAACTAGAACAAAGTCGTAGTACTCGTAATCACCTCTTTTTTTGACAATTTGAGAAAATCAATGAAACAATAAGAAGGTCTCCCTAAATCAAGACTTATGTGAGATGTACGCATCGTTTTTATCGCGATAGTCACAGTATTGCTCCTTTTTATGCTAATCAAATTAGAACGAAGTAATATAACTACTAATCACCTCTTTTTTGACAATTTTAGAGAAGTAATGAAATATAAGAATGTTTTCTTTAATGAAGACTTGTGTGAGATGTACGCATCGTTTTGAAGGCACTAGTGATGGTGTTGCTTCTTTTGATGCTAATCAAACTAGAACAAATTCATTGGACTCATAATCACCTCTTTCTTTGACAATTTGAGAAAACCAATGAAATAATAAGAAGGTCTTCCTAAATCAAGACTTGTGTGAGATGTACGCATCGTTTTTAACGCGATAGTCACGGGATTGCTCCATTTGATGCTAGTCAAATAAGAATGAAGTAATAGGACTCCTAATCACCTCTCTCTTTGACAATTTTAGAGAACCAATGAAACAATAAGAAGGTCTCCCAAAATGAAGACTTGTGTGAGATGTACGCATGGTTTTGAACGCGTTAGACATGGGTTTCTCCTCTTAATGACCACTTTCTTTGTAAATTTGAAACAATCAATGAAACATTATAAAGGTCTCCTTAAATGAAGACTTGTGCGAGTTCTACGCATCGTTTTGGACGCTATAGTGATGTGATTGCTCCTTTTGATGCTAATTTCAACTTGAACAAAGTTATAGAACTCATAATCACCTATATTTTGACAATTTAAGAGAACTATTGAAACAATAATATGGTCCCTAAGTAAAGACTTGTGTGAGACGTACGGATCGTTTTGAAGGTTCTAGTGATAAGATTGTTCCTTTTTATGCTAATCAAACTAGAACGATGCATAGGACTCATAATCACATCTTTCTTTGACAATTTGAGAGAACCAATGAAACAATAAGAAAGTCTACCTAAATCAAGACTTGTGTGAGACGCATCTTTTTTAACGCGATAGTCATGGGATTGCTCCTTTAGATGCTAATCCAATTAGAACGAAGTAATAGGACACCTAATCACCTTTTTTTTTGACAATTCTAGAGAACCAATGAAATAATAAGAAGGTCTCCTTAAATGAACACTTGTGTGAGATGTACGCATGGTTTTGAACGCGAGTCATGGGTTTCTCCTTTTGAAGCAAATTAAACTAGAACGAAGTAATACAACTCTTAATCACCTCTTTCTTTGTAAATTGAAACAACCAAGGAAACAATATGAAGGTCTCCCTAAACAAATACTTGTGTGAGGTCTACGGATCGTTTTTGATGCGATAGTGATGGGATTGCTCCTTTTGATGCTAATCAAACTAGAACGATGTAATATAACTCTTAATCACCTCTTTTTTATAAATTTGAAACAACCAATGAAACAATATGAATGTCTCCCTAAATAAAGACTTGTGTGATGTCTACGCATCGTTTTGGACAAGATAGTGATGGGATTGCTCCTATTGATGCTAATTTCTACTAGAACGAAGTAATAGGGCTCATAATCACCTATATTTTGACAATTTGAGAGAACTAATGAAACAATAAGAAAGTCTCCCTAAATGAAAACTTGTGTGAGATGTAAGGATCGTTTTGAAGGCACTAGTGATAGGATTGTTCTTTTTGATGCTAATCAAACTAGAACAAAGTCATAGGACTCATAATCACATCTTTGTTTGACAATTTGAGAAAACCAATGAAACAATAAGGTCTCCCTAAATCAAAACTTGTGTTAGATGTACATATCGATTTTAATGCAATAGTCACGGGATTGCTCGTTTTGATGCTAATCAAATTAGAACGAAGTAATAGAACTACTAATCACCTCTTTTTTGACAATTTTAGAGAAGTAATGAAATATAAGAATGTTTTCTTTAATGAAGACTTGTGTGAGATGTACGCATCGTTTTGAAGGCACTAGTGATAGTATTGCTTCTTTTGATGCTAATCAAACTAGAACAAAGTCATAGGACTTATAATCACCTCTTTCTTTGACAATTTGAGAAAACCAATGAATCAATAAGAAGGTCTACCTAAATCAAGACTTGTGTGAGATGTAAGCATCATTTTTAACGTGATATTCACGGGATTGCTCCTTTTGAAGCTAGTCAAATTAGAACGAAGTAATAGGACTCCTAATCACCTCTTTCTTTAACAATTTTAGACAAACAATGAAACAATAAGAAGGTCTCCTTAATTGAAGACTTGTGTGAGATGTACGCATCGTTTTGAAGGCACTAGTGATAGTATTGCTTCTTTTGATGCTAATCAAACTAGAACAAAGTCATAGGACTCATAATCACCTCTTTCTTGGACAATTTGAGAAAACCAATGAAACAAAAAGAAGGTCTACCTAAATCAAGACTTGTGTGATATGTACGCATCGTTTTTAACGCGATAGTCACGGGATTGCTCCTTTTAATGCTAGTCAAATTAGAACGAACTAATAGAACTCCTAATCACCTCTCTTTCTTTAACAATTTTAGACAACCAATGAAACAATAAGAAGGTCCCTAAATAAAGACTTGTGTGAGATATACAGATTGTTTTGAAGGTTCTATTTACAAGATTGTTCCTTTTGATGCTAATCAAACTAGAACGATGTCATAGGACTCATAATCACGTCTTTCTTTGACAATTTGAGAGAACCAATGAAATAATAAGAAAGTCTACCTAAATCAAGACATGTGTGAGACGCATCGTTTTTAACGCGATAGTCATGGGATTGCTCGAATAGATGCTAATCCAATTAGAACGAAGTAATAGGACACCTAATCACCTCTTTTTTTGACAATTCTAGAGAACTAATGAAATAATAAGAAGGTGTCCTTAAATGAAGACTTGTGTGAGATGTACGCATGGTTTTGAACGCGAGTCATGAGTTTCTCATTTTGAAGCTAATCAAACTAGAACGAAGTAATAACACTCTTAATCACCTCTTTCTTTGTAAATTTGAAACAACCAAGGAAACAATATGAAGGTCTCCCTAAACGAATACTTGTGTGAGGTCTACGGATCATTTTTGACGCGATAGTGATGGGATTGCTCCTTTTGATACTAATATATGTTGAACGATGTAATATAACCCTTAATCACCTCTTTCTTTGTAAATTTGAAACAACCAATGAAACAATATGAAGGTCTCCCTAAATGAAGACTTGTGTGAGGTCTACGCATCGTTTTGGACACGATAGTGATGAGATTGCTCTTTTTGATGCTAGTTTCTACTAGAACGAAGTAATAGGAGTTATAATCACCTATATTTTGAAAATTTGAGAGAACTAATGAAACAATAAGAGGGTCTCCTTAAATGAAAACTTGTGTGAGATGTAAGGATCGTTTTGAAGGCACTAGTGATAGGATTGTGTTTTTTGATGCTAATCAAACTAGAACAAAGTCGTAGTACTCGTAATCACCTCTTTTTTTGACAATTTGAGAAAATCAATGAAACAATAAGAAGGTCTCCCTAAATCAAGACTTATGTGAGATGTACGCATCGTTTTTATCGCGATAGTCACAGTATTGCTCCTTTTTATGCTAATCAAATTAGAACGAAGTAATATAACTACTAATCACCTCTTTTTTTGACAGTTTTAGAGAAGTAATGAAATATAAGAATGTTTTCTTTAATGAAGACTTGTGTGAGATGTACGCATCGTTTTGAAGGCACTAGTGATGGTGTTGCTTCTTTTGATGCTAATCAAACTAGAACAAATTCATTGGACTCATAATCACCTCTTTCTTTGACAATTTGAGAAAACCAATGAAATAATAAGAAGGTATTCCTAAATCAAGACTTGTGTGAGATGTACGCATCGTTTTTAACGCGATAGTCACGGGATTGCTCCATTTGATGCTAGTCAAATAAGAATGAAGTAATAGGACTCCTAATCACCTCTTTCTTTGACAATTTTAGAGAACCAATGAAACAATAAGAAGGTCTCCCAAAATGAAGACTTGTGTGAGATGTACGCATGGTTTTGAACGCGTTAGACATGGGTTTCTCCTCTTAATGACCACTTTCTTTGTAAATTTGAAACAATCAATGAAACATTATAAAGGTCTCCTTAAATGAAGACTTGTGCGAGTTCTACGCATCGTTTTGGACGCTATAGTGATGTGATTGCTCCTTTTGATGCTAATTTCAACTTGAACAAAGTTATAGAACTCATAATCACCTATATTTTGACAATTTAAGAGAACTATTGAAACAATAATATGGTCCCTAAGTAAAGACTTGTGTGAGACGTACGGATCGTTTTGAAGGTTCTAGTGATAAGATTGTTCCTTTTTATGCTAATCAAACTAGAACGATGCATAGGACTCATAATCACATCTTTCTTTGACAATTTGAGAGAACCAATGAAACAATAAGAAAGTCTACCTAAATCAAGACTTGTGTGAGACGCATCTTTTTTAACGCGATAGTCATGGGATTGCTCCTTTAGATGCTAATCCAATTAGAACGAAGTAATAGGACACCTAATCACCTTTTTTTTTGACAATTCTAGAGAACCAATGAAATAATAAGAAGGTCTCCTTAAATGAACACTTGTGTGAGATGTACGCATGGTTTTGAACGCGAGTCATGGGTTTCTCCTTTTGAAGCAAATCAAACTAGAACGAAGTAATACAACTCTTAATCACCTCTTTCTTTGTAAATTGAAACAACCAAGGAAACAATATGAAGGTCTCCCTAAACAAATACTTGTGTGAGGTCTACGGATCGTTTTTGATGCGATAGTGATGGGATTACTCCTTTTGATGCTAATCAAACTAGAACGATGTAATATAACTCTTAATCACCTCTTTTTTATAAATTTGAAACAACCAATGAAACAATATGAATGTCTCCCTAAATAAAGACTTGTGTGATGTCTACGCATCGTTTTGGACAAGATAGTGATGGGATTGCTCCTATTGATGCTAATTTCTACTAGAACGAAGTAATAGGGCTCATAATCACCTATATTTTGACAATTTGAGAGAACTAATGAAACAATAAGAAAGTCTCCCTAAATGAAAACTTGTGTGAGATGTAAGGATCGTTTTGAAGGCACTAGTGATAGGATTGTTCTTTTTGATGCTAATCAAACTAGAACAAAGTCATAGGACTCATAATCACATCTTTGTTTGACAATTTGAGAAAACCAATGAAACAATAAGAAGGTCTCCCTAAATCAAAACTTGTGTTAGATGTACATATCGATTTTAATGCAATAGTCACGGGATTGCTCGTTTTGATGCTAATCAAATTAGAACGAAGTAATAGAACTACTAATCACCTCTTTTTTGACAATTTTAGAGAAGTAATGAAATATAAGAATGTTTTCTTTAATGAAGACTTGTGTGAGATGTACGCATCGTTTTGAAGGCACTAGTGATAGTATTGCTTCTTTTGATGCTAATCAAACTAGAACAAAGTCATAGGACTTATAATCACCTCTTTCTTTGACAATTTGAGAAAACCAATGAATCAATAAGAAGGTCTACCTAAATCAAGACTTGTGTGAGATGTACGCATCATTTTTAACGTGATATTCACGGGATTGCTCCTTTTGAAGCTAGTCAAATTAGAACGAAGTAATAGGACTCCTAATCACCTCTTTCTTTAACAATTTTAGACAACCAATGAAACAATAAGAAGGTCTCCTTAATTGAAGACTTGTGTGAGATATACGCATCGTTTTGAAGGCACTAGTGATAGTATTGCTTCTTTTGATGCTAATCAAACTAGAACAAAGTCATAGGACTCATAATCACCTCTTTCTTGGACAATTTGAGAAAACCAATGAAACAAAAAGAAGGTCTACCTAAATCAAGACTTGTGTGATATGTACGCATCGTTTTTAACGCGATAGTCACGGGATTGCTCCTTTTAATGCTAGTCAAATTAGAACGAACTAATAGAACTCCTAATCACCTCTCTTTCTTTAACAATTTTAGACAACCAATGAAACAATAAGAAGGTCCCTAAATAAAGACTTGTGTGAGATATACAGATTGTTTTGAAGGTTCTATTTACAAGATTGTTCCTTTTGATGCTAATCAAACTAGAACGATGTCATAGGACTCATAATCACGTCTTTCTTTGACAATTTGAGAGAACCAATGAAATAATAAGAAAGTCTACCTAAATCAAGACATGTGTGAGACGCATCGTTTTTAACGCGATAGTCATGGGATTGCTCGAATAGATGCTAATCCAATTAGAACGAAGTAATAGGACACCTAATCACCTCTTTTTTTGACAATTCTAGAGAACTAATGAAATAATAAGAAGGTGTCCTTAAATGAAGACTTGTGTGAGATGTACGCATGGTTTTGAACGCGAGTCATGAGTTTCTCATTTTGAAGCTAATCAAACTAGAACGAAGTAATAACACTCTTAATCACCTCTTTCTTTGTAAATTTGAAACAACCAAGGAAACAATATGAAGGTCTCCCTAAACGAATACTTGTGTGAGGTCTACGGATCATTTTTGACGCGATAGTGATGGGATTGCTCCTTTTGATACTAATATATGTTGAACGATGTAATATAACCCTTAATCACCTCTTTCTTTGTAAATTTGAAACAACCAATGAAACAATATGAAGGTCTCCCTAAATGAAGACTTGTGTGAGGTCTACGCATCGTTTTGGACACGATAGTGATGAGATTGCTCTTTTTGATGCTAGTTTCTACTAGAACGAAGTAATAGGAGTTATAATTACCTATATTTTGAAAATTTGAGAGAACTAATGAAACAATAAGAGGGTCTCCTTAAATGAAAACTTGTGTGAGATGTAAGGATCGTTTTGAAGGCACTAGTGATAGGATTGTGTTTTTTGATGCTAATCAAACTAGAACAAAGTCGTAGTACTCGTAATCACCTCTTTTTTTGACAATTTGAGAAAATCAATGAAACAATAAGAAGGTCTCCCTAAATCAAGACTTATGTGAGATGTACGCATCGTTTTTATCGCGATAGTCACAGTATTGCTCCTTTTTATGCTAATCAAATTAGAACGAAGTAATATAACTACTAATCACCTCTTTTTTTGACAGTTTTAGAGAAGTAATGAAATATAAGAATGTTTTCTTTAATGAAGACTTGTGTGAGATGTACGCATCGTTTTGAAGGCACTAGTGATGGTGTTGCTTCTTTTGATGCTAATCAAACTAGAACAAATTCATTGGACTCATAATCACCTCTTTCTTTGACAATTTGAGAAAACCAATGAAATAATAAGAAGGTCTTCCTAAATCAAGACTTGTGTGAGATGTACGCATCGTTTTTAACGCGATAGTCACGGGATTGCTCCATTTGATGCTAGTCAAATAAGAATGAAGTAATAGGACTCCTAATCACCTCTTTCTTTGACAATTTTAGAGAACCAATGAAACAATAAGAAGGTCTCCCAAAATGAAGACTTGTGTGAGATGTACGCATGGTTTTGAACGCGTTAGACATGGGTTTCTCCTCTTAATGACCACTTTCTTTGTAAATTTGAAACAATCAATGAAACATTATAAAGGTCTCCTTAAATGAAGACTTGTGCGAGTTCTACGCATCGTTTTGGACGCTATAGTGATGTGATTGCTCCTTTTGATGCTAATTTCAACTTGAACAAAGTTATAGAACTCATAATCACCTATATTTTGACAATTTAAGAGAACTATTGAAACAATAATATGGTCCCTAAGTAAAGACTTGTGTGAGACGTACGGATCGTTTTGAAGGTTCTAGTGATAAGATTGTTCCTTTTTATGCTAATCAAACTAGAACGATGCATAGGACTCATAATCACATCTTTCTTTGACAATTTGAGAGAACCAATGAAACAATAAGAAAGTCTACCTAAATCAAGACTTGTGTGAGACGCATCTTTTTTAACGCGATAGTCATGGGATTGCTCCTTTAGATGCTAATCCAATTAGAACGAAGTAATAGGACACCTAATCACCTTTTTTTTTGACAATTCTAGAGAACCAATGAAATAATAAGAAGGTCTCCTTAAATGAACACTTGTGTGAGATGTACGCATGGTTTTGAACGCGAGTCATGGGTTTCTCCTTTTGAAGCAAATCAAACTAGAACGAAGTAATACAACTCTTAATCACCTCTTTCTTTGTAAATTGAAACAACCAAGGAAACAATATGAAGGTCTCCCTAAACAAATACTTGTGTGAGGTCTACGGATCGTTTTTGATGCGATAGTGATGGGATTGCTCCTTTTGATGCTAATCAAACTAGAACGATGTAATATAACTCTTAATCACCTCTTTTTTATAAATTTGAAACAACCAATGAAACAATATGAATGTCTCCCTAAATAAAGACTTGTGTGATGTCTACGCATCGTTTTGGACAAGATAGTGATGGGATTGCTCCTATTGATGCTAATTTCTACTAGAACGAAGTAATAGGGCTCATAATCACCTATATTTTGACAATTTGAGAGAACTAATGAAACAATAAGAAAGTCTCCCTAAATGAAAACTTGTGTGAGATGTAAGGATCGTTTTGAAGGCACTAGTGATAGGATTGTTCTTTTTGATGCTAATCAAACTAGAACAAAGTCATAGGACTCATAATCACATCTTTGTTTGACAATTTGAGAAAACCAATGAAACAATAAGAAGGTCTCCCTAAATCAAAACTTGTGTTAGATGTACATATCGATTTTAATGCAATAGTCACGGGATTGCTCGTTTTGATGCTAATCAAATTAGAACGAAGTAATAGAACTACTAATCACCTCTTTTTTGACAATTTTAGAGAAGTAATGAAATATAAGAATGTTTTCTTTAATGAAGACTTGTGTGAGATGTACGCATCGTTTTGAAGGCACTAGTGATAGTATTGCTTCTTTTGATGCTAATCAAACTAGAACAAAGTCATAGGACTTATAATCACCTCTTTCTTTGACAATTTGAGAAAACCAATGAATCAATAAGAAGGTCTACCTAAATCAAGACTTGTGTGAGATGTAAGCATCATTTTTAACGTGATATTCACGGGATTGCTCCTTTTGAAGCTAGTCAAATTAGAACGAAGTAATAGGACTCCTAATCACCTCTTTCTTTAACAATTTTAGACAAACAATGAAACAATAAGAAGGTCTCCTTAATTGAAGACTTGTGTGAGATGTACGCATCGTTTTGAAGGCACTAGTGATAGTATTGCTTCTTTTGATGCTAATCAAACTAGAACAAAGTCATAGGACTCATAATCACCTCTTTCTTGGACAATTTGAGAAAACCAATGAAACAAAAAGAAGGTCTACCTAAATCAAGACTTGTGTGATATGTACGCATCGTTTTTAACGCGATAGTCACGGGATTGCTCCTTTTAATGCTAGTCAAATTAGAACGAACTAATAGAACTCCTAATCACCTCTCTTTCTTTAACAATTTTAGACAACCAATGAAACAATAAGAGGTCCCTAAATAAAGACTTGTGTGAGATGTACAGATTGTTTTGAAGGTTCTATTTACAAGATTGTTCCTTTTGATGCTAATCAAACTAGAACGATGTCATAGGACTCATAATCACATCTTTCTTTGACAATTTGAGAGAACCAATGAAATAATAAGAAAGTCTACCTAAATCAAGACATGTGTGAGACGCATCGTTTTTAACGCGATAGTCATGGGATTGCTCGAATAGATGTTAATCCAATTAGAACGAAGTAATAGGACACCTAATCACCTCTTTTTTTGACAATTCTAGAGAACTAATGAAATAATAAGAAGGTGTCCTTAAATGAAGACTTGTGTGAGATGTACGCATGGTTTTGAACGCGAGTCATGAGTTTCTCATTTTGAAGCTAATCAAACTAGAACGAAGTAATAACACTCTTAATCACCTCTTTCTTTGTAAATTTGAAACAACCAAGGAAACAATATGAAGGTCTCCCTAAACGAATACTTGTGTGAGGTCTACGGATCATTTTTGACGCGATAGTGATGGGATTGCTCCTTTTGATACTAATTTATGTAGAACGATGTAATATAACCCTTAATCACCTCTTTCTTTGTAAATTTGAAACAACCAATGAAACAATATGAAGGTCTCCCTAAATGAAGACTTGTGTGAGGTCTACGCATCGTTTTGGACACGATAGTGATGAGATTGCTCTTTTTGATGCTAGTTTCTACTAGAACGAAGTAATAGGAGTTATAATCACCTATATTTTGAAAATTTGAGAGAACTAATGAAACAATAAGAGGGTCTCCTTAAATGAAAACTTGTGTGAGATGTAAGGATCGTTTTGAAGGCACTAGTGATAGGATTGTGTTTTTTGATGCTAATCAAACTAGAACAAAGTCGTAGTACTCGTAATCACCTCTTTTTTTGACAATTTGAGAAAATCAATGAAACAATAAGAAGGTCTCCCTAAATCAAGACTTATGTGAGATGTACGCATCGTTTTTATCGCGATAGTCACAGTATTGCTCCTTTTTATGCTAATCAAATTAGAACGAAGTAATATAACTACTAATCACCTCTTTTTTTGACAATTTTAGAGAAGTAATGAAATATAAGAATGTTTTCTTTAATGAAGACTTGTGTGAGATGTACGCATCGTTTTGAAGGCACTAGTGATGGTGTTGCTTCTTTTGATGCTAATCAAACTAGAACAAATTCATTGGACTCATAATCACCTCTTTCTTTGACAATTTGAGAAAACCAATGAAATAATAAGAAGGTCTTCCTAAATCAAGACTTGTGTGAGATGTACGCATCGTTTTTAACGCGATAGTCACGGGATTGCTCCATTTGATGCTAGTCAAATAAGAATGAAGTAATAGGACTCCTAATCACCTCTCTCTTTGACAATTTTAGAGAACCAATGAAACAATAAGAAGGTCTCCCAAAATGAAGACTTGTGTGAGATGTACGCATGGTTTTGAACGCGTTAGACATGGGTTTCTCCTCTTAATGACCACTTTCTTTGTAAATTTGAAACAATCAATGAAACATTATAAAGGTCTCCTTAAATGAAGACTTGTGCGAGTTCTACGCATCGTTTTGGACGCTATAGTGATGTGATTGCTCCTTTTGATGCTAATTTCAACTTGAACAAAGTTATAGAACTCATAATCACCTATATTTTGACAATTTAAGAGAACTATTGAAACAATAATATGGTCCCTAAGTAAAGACTTGTGTGAGACGTACGGATCGTTTTGAAGGTTCTAGTGATAAGATTGTTCCTTTTTATGCTAATCAAACTAGAACGATGCATAGGACTCATAATCACATCTTTCTTTGACAATTTGAGAGAACCAATGAAACAATAAGAAAGTCTACCTAAATCAAGACTTGTGTGAGACGCATCTTTTTTAACGCGATAGTCATGGGATTGCTCCTTTAGATGCTAATCCAATTAGAACGAAGTAATAGGACACCTAATCACCTTTTTTTTTGACAATTCTAGAGAACCAATGAAATAATAAGAAGGTCTCCTTAAATGAACACTTGTGTGAGATGTACGCATGGTTTTGAACGCGAGTCATGGGTTTCTCCTTTTGAAGCAAATTAAACTAGAACGAAGTAATACAACTCTTAATCACCTCTTTCTTTGTAAATTGAAACAACCAAGGAAACAATATGAAGGTCTCCCTAAACAAATACTTGTGTGAGGTCTACGGATCGTTTTTGATGCGATAGTGATGGGATTGCTCCTTTTGATGCTAATCAAACTAGAACGATGTAATATAACTCTTAATCACCTCTTTTTTATAAATTTGAAACAACCAATGAAACAATATGAATGTCTCCCTAAATAAAGACTTGTGTGATGTCTACGCATCGTTTTGGACAAGATAGTGATGGGATTGCTCCTATTGATGCTAATTTCTACTAGAACGAAGTAATAGGGCTCATAATCACCTATATTTTGACAATTTGAGAGAACTAATGAAACAATAAGAAAGTCTCCCTAAATGAAAACTTGTGTGAGATGTAAGGATCGTTTTGAAGGCACTAGTGATAGGATTGTTCTTTTTGATGCTAATCAAACTAGAACAAAGTCATAGGACTCATAATCACATCTTTGTTTGACAATTTGAGAAAACCAATGAAACAATAAGGTCTCCCTAAATCAAAACTTGTGTTAGATGTACATATCGATTTTAATGCAATAGTCACGGGATTGCTCGTTTTGATGCTAATCAAATTAGAACGAAGTAATAGAACTACTAATCACCTCTTTTTTGACAATTTTAGAGAAGTAAAGAAATAATAAGAATGTCTCCTTTAATGAAGACTTTTGTGAGATGTACGCATCGTTTTGAAGGCACTAGTGATAGTATTGCTTTTTTTGATGCTAATCAAACTAGAACAAAGTCATAGGACTCATAATCACCTCTTTCTTTGACAATTTGAGAAAACCCATGAATCAATAGGAAGGTCTATCTAAATCAAGACATGTGTGAGATGTACGCATCATTTTTAACGGGATATTCATGGGATTGCTCCTTTTGAAGCTAGTAAAATTAGAAAGAAGTAATAGGACTCCTAATCACCTCACACTTTAACAATTTTAGACAACCAATGAAACAATAAGAAGGTATCCTTAATTGAAGACTTGTGTGAGATGTACGGATCGTTTTGAAGGCACTAGTGATAGTATTGCTTCTTTTGATGCTAATCAAAGTAGAACAAAGTCATAGGACTCATAATCACCTCTTTCTTTGACAATTTGAGAAAACCAATGAAACAAAAAGAAGGTCTACCTAAATAAAGACTTGTGTGAGACGTACGCATCGTTTTTAACGCGATAGTCACGGGATTGCTCCTTTTGATGCTAGTCAAATTAGAACGAAGTAATAGGACTCCTAATCACCTCTTTCTTTGACAATTTTAGAGAACCAATGTAACAATAAGAAGGTCTCCCAAAATGAAGACTTGTGTGAGATGTACGCATGGTTTTGAACGCGATAGTCATGGGTTTCTCCTCTTAATGCCCACTTTCTTTGTAAATTTGAAACAACCAATGAAACATTATAAAGGTCTCCCTAAATGAAAACTTGTGTGAGTTCTACGCATCGTTTTGGACGCTATAGTGATGGGATTGCTCCTTTTGATGCTAATTTCTACTAGAACGAAGTAATAGGACTCATAATCACCTATATTTTGACAATTTGAGAGAACTAATGAAACAATAAGAAGGTCTCCCTAAATGAAAACATGTGTGAGATGTAAGGATCGTTTTGAAGGCACTAGTGATAGGATTGTTCTTTTTGATGCTAATCAAACTAGAACAAAGTCATAGGACTCATAATCACCTCTTTGTTTGACAATTTGAGAAAATCAATGAAACAATAAGAACGTCTCCCTAAATCAAGACTTGTGTTAGATGTACACATCGTTAGTAATGCGATAGTCACGGGATTGCTCGTTTTGATGCTAATAAAATTAGAACGAAGTAATAGAACTACTAATCACCTCTTCTTTTGACAATTTAAGAGAAGTAATGAAATAATAAGAATGTCTCCTTTAATGAAGACATGTGTGAGATGTACGCATAATTTTGAAGGCACTAGTGATAGTATTGCTTCTTTTGATGCTAATAAAACTAGAACAAAGTCATAGGACTCATAATCACCTCTTTCTTTAACAATTTGAGAAAACCAATGAATCAATAAGAAGGCTTACCTAAATCAAGACTTGTGTGAGATGTACGCATCATTTTTAACGGGATATTCACGGGATTGCTCCTTTTGAAGCTAGTAAAATTAGAACGAAGTAATAGAACTCCTAATCACCTCTTTCTTTAACAATTTTAGACAACCAATGAAACAATAAGAAGGTCTCCTTAATTGAAGACTTGTGTGAGATGTACGCATCGTTTTGAAGGCACTAGTGATAGTATTGCTTCTTTTGATGCTAATCAAACTAGAACAAAGTCATTGGACTCATAATCACCTCTTTCTTTGACAATTTGAGAAAACCAATGAAACAATAAGAAGGTCTACCAAAATCAAGACTTGTGTGAGATGTACGCATCGTTTTTAACGCGATAGTCAGAGGATTGCTCCTTTTGATGCTAGTCAAATTAGAACGAACTAATAGGACTCCTAATCACCTCTTTCTTTGACAATTTTAGAGAACCAATGAAACAATAAGAAGGTCTCCCAAAATGAAGACTTGTGTGAGATGTACGCATGGTTTTGAACGCGATAGTCATGGGTTTCTCCTCTTAATCCCCACTTTCTTTGTAAATTTGAAACAACCAATGAAACATTATAAAGGTCTCCCTAAATGAAGACTTGTTTGATTTCTACGCATTGTTTTGGACGCTATAGTGATGGGATTGCTCCTTTTGATGCTAATTTCAACTAGAACCAAGTTATAGGACTCATAATCACCTATATTTTGAGAATTTCAGAGATCTAATGAAACAATAAGAAGGTCCCTAAATAAAGGCTTGTGTGAGGTGTACGGATTGTTTTGAAGGTTCTAGTGACAAGATTGTTCCTTTTGATGCTAATCAAACTAGAACGATGCCATAGGACTCATAATCATATCTTTCTTTGGCAATTTGAGAGAACCAATGAAACAATAAGAAAGTCTACCTAAATCAAGAATTGTGTGAGATGTACGCATCGTTTTTAACGCGATAGTCATGGGATTGCTCCTTTAGATGCTAATCCAATTAGAACGAAGTAATAGGACACCTAATCACCTTTTTTTTTAACAATTCTAGAGAACCAATGAAATAATAAGAAGGTCTCCCAAAATGAAGACTTGTGTGAGATGTACGCATAGTTTTGAACGCGATAGTCATGGGTTTCGACTCTTAATTCCCACTTTCTTTGTAAATATCAAACAACCAGTGAAACATTATAAAGGTCTCCCTAAATGAAGACTTGTGTGATTTCTACGCATCGTTTTGGACGCTATAGTGATGGGATTGCTCTTTTTGATGCTAATTTCTGCTAGAACGAAGTAATAGGACTCATCATAACCTATATTTTGACAATTTGAGAGAACTAATGAAACAATAAGAAGGTCTCCCAAAATGAAAACATGTGTGAGATGTAAGGATAGTTTTGAAGGCACTAGTGATTGGATAGTTCTTTTTGATGCTAATCAAACTAGAACAAAGTCAAAGGACTCATAATCACCTCTTTGTTTGATAATTTGAGAAAATCAATGAAACAATAAGAAGGTCTCCCTAAATCAAGACTTGTGTTAGATGTACACATCGTTTTTAATGCGATAGTCACGGGATTGCTCGTTTTGATGCTAATCAAATTAGAACGAAGTAATAGAACTACTAATCACCTTTTTTTTGACAATTTTAGAGAAGTAATGAAATAATAAGAATGTCTCCTTTAATGAAGACTTGCGTGAGATGTACGCATCGTTTGAAGGCACTAGTAATAGTATTGCTTCTTTTGATGCTAATCAAACTAGAACAAAGTCATAGGACTCATAATCACCTCTTTCTTTGACAATTTGAGAAAACCAATGAATCAATAAGAAGGTCTACCTAAATCAAGATTTGTGTGAGATGTACGCATCATTTTTAACGGGATATTCACGGGATTGCTCCTTTTGAAGCGAGTCAAATTAGAACGAAGTAATAGGACTCCTAATCACCTCTTTCTTTAACAATTTTAGACAGCCAATGAAATAATAAGGTCTCCTTAATTGAAGACTTGTGTGAGATGTACGCATCGTTTTGAAGGCACTAGTAATAGTATTGCTTCTTGTGATGCTAATCAAACTATAACAAAGTCATAGGACTCATAATCACCTTTTTCTTTGACAATTTGAGAAGACCAATGAAACAATAAGAAGGTCTACCTAAATCAAGATATTGTGAGATGTACGCATCGTTTTTAACGCGATAGTCACGGGATTGCTCCTTTTGATGCTAGTCAAATTACAACGAAGTAATAGGACTCCTAATCACCTCTTTCTTTGACAATTTTAGAGAACCAATGAAGCAATAAGAAGGCCTCCCAAAATGGGGACTTGTGTGAGATGTACGCATGGTTTTGAACGCGATAGTCATGGGTTTCTCCTCTTAACCCCCACTTTCTTTGTAAATTTGAAACAACCAATGAAACATTATAAAGGTCTCTCTAAATGAAGACTTGTGTGATTTCTACGCATCGTTTTGGACGCTATAGTGATGGAATTGCTCCTTTTGATTCTAATTTCAACTAGAACCAAGTTATAGGACTCATGATCACCTATATTTTGACAATTTGAGAGAACTAATGAAACAATAAGAACGTCCCTAAATAAAGACTTGTGTGAGATGTACGGATTGTTTTGAAGGTTCTAGTGACAAGATTATTCCTTTCGATGCTAATTAAACTAGAACGATGTCATATGACTCATAATCACATCTTTCTTTGACAATTTAAGAGAACCAATGAAACAATAAGAAAGTCTATCTAAATCAAGACTTATGTGAGATGTACGCATCGTTTTTAATGCGATAGTAATGGTATCGCGTTAATCCAATTAGAACGAAGTAATAGGACACCTAATCACCTCTTTTTTTGACAATTCTAGAGAACCAATGAAATAATAAGAAGGTTTCCTTAAATGAAGACTTGTGTAAGCTGTACGCATGGTTTTGAACGCGAGTCATGGGTTTCTCTTTTTGAAGCTAATCAAACTAGAACGAAGTAATACAACTCTTAATCACCTCTTTCTTTGTAAATTTGAAACAACCAAGGAAACAATATCAAGGTCTACCTAAACAAATACTTGCGTAAGGTCTACGGATCGTTTTTGATGCGATAGTGATGGGATTGCTCCTTTTGATGGTAATTAAACTAGAACGATGTAATATAACTCTTAATCACCTCTTTCTTTGTAAATTTGAAACAACCAATGAAACAATATGAATGTCTCCCTAAATAAAGACTTGTGTGAGGTCTACGCATCGTTTTAGACAAGATAGTGATGGGATTGCTCCTTTTGATGCTAATTTCTACTAGAACGAAGTAATAGGACTCATAATCACCTATATTTTGACAATTTGAGAGAACTAATGAAACAATAAGAAGGTCTCCCTAAATGTAAACTTGTGTGAGTTGTAAGGATCGTTTTGATGGCACTAGTGATAGGATTGTTTTTGATGCTAACCAAACTAGAACAAAATCATAAGACTCATAATCACCTCTTTGTTTGACAATTTGAGAAAACCAATGAAACAATAAGAAGGTCTCCCTAAATCAAGACTTGTGTTAGATGTACACATCGTTTTTAATGCGATAGTCACGGGATTGCTCGTTTTGATGCTAATCAAATTAGAACGAAGTAATAGAACTACTAATCAACTCTTTTTTTGACAATTTTAGAGAAGTAATGAAATAATAAGAATGTCTCCTTTAATGAAGACTTGTGTGAGATATACGCATCGTTTTGAAGCCACTAGTGATAGTATTGCTTCTTTTGTTGCTAATCACACTAGAACAAAGTCATAGGACAGGACTCATCAACAATGTTTCTCTCTCTAGAATGTTTGCTCTGTCTTCTCTCTTACTTTTTACGCCCACCTCTTTTCCCCACCTAATTTTTTCGTTCCCCACCTACTTTACTCGGTTACAGCCTCTTTTTGTTCCGACTGTTTCTTTGGTTCTTTACTTCTCTGTGTTCTATTTCTCTTCATTATGGTCGATTTCTCCCATCTCTCGGCCGGAAACTCCTCCAGTAGTGCTTCCCGTGATCTATTTGTTGAGTTTGGAATTTCAAACCCTAACTCTCTGATCGTTGACGATGCGGCAATGGCGGAGTCCAACCTTATTTCGGCTGTTGCTGCTGCGTTTGTTTCGGATAGCCCGGATGCTTCTGAATCCAACAGCGTGGCTGATGCGAGTCTTGGGCTCCAGCACGGTACCACTATGAAGGAAATTTTCATTGCTGCTCAGGCGCTTTCGCAGCAGGGAAACATTGAAGCTGCCGATGAGCGAAGAAGAAGCCTTATGCTGATGGATTTCATTAAAGCTCAGGGGTTCTCAATGGAAAATGTAAACGATTTTGCCTGTAAAGGAAAATCTGTTCGTACTGTAAATGCATTTGATATGTTCGACAAAAGTCCCAGGACAGCTGTTAGTCCTCTAGCCCCGGAAAATATGTTTAACCCCTCTGCCGCTGGCGGTGGGCTTGGTTTAGAAGAGGGTAAACTTCCTGATTCTCTGCAAATTGGGGATGCCCCTAGGTCGGCCCCTGGGAAGGCGGAAAATGCTGGGCCTGAGCCTGTTCAGCCGTCTTTGAGGTCTTGGAGCTCTATTGTGGCTAAACCTATGACCAAACCAACTTTGAAGTTGGGGTTCTTCCCTCCCGCTCCTCCAAATTCTGAAAATGGTCCAATTTCTATTAGGCCTCCTACTGAGGTTCTTATTCAAGGTAATAGCCTCTGGGGCTCGTGCCTAGTGGGGGGTTTTCTACATTCTAAACTACCTTTCAAATTAGTTGAAGAGCATGTCCATAACCTGTGGGACAAATTTGGGCTGCAAAATGTTTTTCTGCAAGATGCGGGGTTTTTTGTGTTTAAATTCGAAAAGCCTGAGGATCGTGAAAATGTCATTGCTCTGGGCCCTTGGTACATCTCAAATAAGCTCCTTTGCCTAAAGCCTTGGAAGGAAGGCATGGACTTTCAGTTGGATTCGTTCTCTAAAGCTCATGTATGGGTCAAGTTCCACAATATCCCCATGTCCTATTGGTCTGCTACTGGGCTCAGTTACATTGCTAGTGGGGTTGGTCTTCCTCTTTTTGTGGATAAGGTTACAGAGAGGTTGGAACCTATGAATTTTGCTAGGATTTGTATTGAAATCTCTCCTTCATCGGCTTTGCCTTCCTCTCTTGATGTGGTTATTTTGGATGAGGAAACAAATACCGAGAAGATTGTTACAGTCAATGTGGAATATCAAAACAGACCTCATCTTTGCTCTCACTGCAAATCGTTCGGTCATTCCCTCATTAGATGCCCGAGAGCAAACTATAAGTGGATCCCAAAGACCAGAGTTCCTGCTGATGCGGCTGCTCACTCTACTCTTGTTCCCCCCTGTCCCCCCCTCTGTGCCTTCTTGCTCTGCTTCTGTTGGGCCTGCAGGGCCTGCTGTTGTCTCCTCTGTTCGGGATCCTATTGCTCCTTCTGGCAGCTGGACTTTGGTGGGTAAGGGTCCAAAGCAGATTGCTCCCTCTACTTCTTGCCCCTCAAATATTGTTGGTGGACCTAATGTTTTTCTGCCCATTGCCCCTGAGGGGGGGGGGGGGCCTATGGAGGGGCTGTTTTCGGACTCTGATTGCACTTCTCCTCCAAACCTGCTTGTGGGAAAGCTAAAACTTATTGATGAGAAGGCTGGTCGTGATCTTAAGGCTAAGGCTCGGGCCGATTTAGTGATGGGACAGTCTTCAAAGAAAAAGGCCAGAGGAGGGGGGAGGGTTCCCCCCAGCTTAACTTATCTTTTATTTTATGGTAAATTTTTGCTCTATGAATATTAGAGGTGTAAATATGAAGTCCAAGCAGGATAGTGCTCTTGCTCTTTTGTGTAAGCATTGTATCTCTTTTGTTGGCCTAGTCGAAACTAGAGTCAAAAGCCCCAAAGCTAATACTGTCTCAAAGGCCATCCGTAGTAAATGGACTTGGCAGTTTAATTATGATTATCATGTGAATGGGAGAATTTGGGTTGGTTGGGACCCGAATATTTGGACTGTAAATATTATTTCTAGATCTTCTCAGTTTATTCATTGTTTGGTTAAGTCTATTGATCTTAATAGTATTTGTTTTGTGACTATTATTTATGGGTTCAACACTCCCTCTGGAAGGAAGTCTCTTTGGAGGGATTTGAGAGTCCTAAGCTCTTCAGTGAGTTTACCCTGGTGCTTGCTAGGGGATTTCAATGAAGTTATGTCTGTCCCTGAAATTATGGGAGGGGATGATTCCTGGAATGGGGGTATGCAGGATTTCTTGGACTGTTCCTCTGATCTTCTGATCTCTGATCTTCGTGCTGTTGGGCCTTCTCACACCTGGTGGAATTCCAGTGACACGAAACCTCAATTTAAAAAGTTAGATCGGGTAATGGTTAATGGTGATTGGCTTTATAGGTTTCCCAACTCTCAGGCTTTCTTTACTCCTCGGGACATTTCTGATCATTGTCCAGCTGTGGTTTCGACGGGCTTATCTCTTCCAAAGATTCCAAAGCCTTTTCAGTTCTTTAACATTTTGGGTGAGCATGAAAAGTTTCATTCTGTGGTTCAACATGCTTGGAATATTTCTGTACTAGGCGACCCTTTGCAAGTTTTGGCTGGAAAGCTTAAATCTGTTAAGCGAGCCCTTATAGTGCTTAACTCTGAAAATGGTAATATTTCTTCTAATGTGGGAAAGGCTAGGGTACTTCTTCATGAAGCTCAGTCTGCTGGCTCTTGTAACCCTGCTGATTTGACTCTTCTTCAGATCCAAAGGTTCCACTCTGTGAATCTGTGGTTTGCTATTTCGTGTGAGGAAAAGCTCCTAAAACAAAAGTCTAGAATTCAATGGCTAAAGGATGGTGATAAAAATACTGGCTTCTTCCATAATCAGATCAAGAATCGATGGAATCATAATAAAATCCTCGCTATTGAAAATAAAGATGGCATTTTTTGTACTGGACAGGAGGATATTCAACATATTGCGGTTGAGCACTTTACAACCCTGCTTGGAAAGTCCACTCCGGTTGGGGGTTTTCATCTTCAGGATCTTGCGGCTTCGGTGGCCCACTTTGTCTCGGATCATCAAGCTTCTTTTCTCGAGAGAGACATCTCCGATCTGGAAATCCTGTCCACCCTGAAATCTATGAAGAAAAATAAAAGTCCTGGCCCGGATGGCTTCAATGTTAATTTCTTTCTTCTTGCTTGGGACATTGTGGGGAGGGACTTCACCTTAGCTGTTCATTCTTTTTTCAAGAAGGGCTGTTTGCTTCGGGGTTCAAACTCCACGGCCATTGCTCTTATTCCAAAGTCTCAGCACCCTTCTTCTATGCATGATTTTCGGCCTATTTCCTGCTGTAATACGACCTACAAGTGCATTTCTAGGATCATTGCCGGTCGTCTTAAGAGTATCCTTCCGGATTTGATCTCTTCGAGTCAGGCTGCTTTTGTTCCGGGAAGGAGGATTGGGGATAATATTCTTCTTGCACAAGAGCTCTTTAGAAACTATCATAGGTCATCGGGTCCTGCTAGATGTGCTTTAAAAATTGACCTAAGTAAAGCCTTTGATTCTGTCTCTTGGGATTTCATGCTGGATGCTCTCCGACTACTAAAGTTCCCTCCGAAATTTATTTTCTGGATTAAGGCATGTATAACATCTTCTTTCTTCTCGGTTCGGGTCAATGGGGCTCTCTGTGGATATTTCAAAGGGGCTAAAGGTCTTCGTCAAGGGGATCCTCTTTCCCCTTATCTTTTTGTCATAGTAATGGAAGTGTTTACGCTCTTCCTTTCAAAGGAAACTAGGTCCCCCTCCTTTAAGTTTCATTGGCAAACTAATTCCTTATCCCTCACTCACCTTTGTTTTGCTGATGACCTACTTATCTTTTGTCATGGGGACATTGATTCGGTAAAGATCATAAAAATATGCTTGGAAAATTTCTCCTCTGTCTCGGGTCTTCATATCAACGGGTTGAAAAGTATGTGTTTTCTCTCTAATGTTCCTGCAATCCAAGCTGAGACTATTATTGATTTTTTGGGGTTTCAAGTGGGTACCTTTCCAGCTAAATTTCTTGGGGTTCCACTTATCACCTCCAAGCTTAGTCTTGCTGATTGTCATCCTCTTTTAGAGAAAGTTAAGGCCAGAATTGCTTCGTGGACAAACAAATTTCTCTCTTATGCTGGGAGATTGCAGCTGATCAAATCTGTTGTTTTTGCGATTCAGTCTTTTTGGACTGCCCATTTCCTTCTCCCCGCTGCCGTGTTGAAAGATCTTAAGTCTACTCTTAGTAGATTCCTTTGGAAGGGTCCTTCATTATTGAAATATGGGGCTAAAGTTGCATGGAGCAAAATCTCACTTCCTTACTCTGAAGGGGGATTGGCCATAAAGCAGTTGGAGGATTGGAACAAAGCTCTTATTCTGCTTCATTTATGGAGAGTTGTTCACTTGGACTCTAAATCTCTCTGGGCTTCTTGGGTTCGTGTTTTCCATATTAAATCTAAGCCCTTTTGGTGTATGAAGATCCCAAATGACTGCTCTTGGATTTGGCGAAAGGTTTTACAACTGAGGACTATTGATTCAAAGTTTATAAAGTTTCATATTGGAAATGGGGAAAATACAAATCTTTGGTTTGATCCTTGGCTTTCTGAGAACCCCTTAGCCTCGGACCCGCACTCTCCCTTGATTTTGAATTCTGGTCTGGGCCCTCTCGCTTCTGTTAGCTGTATCATTTGGAACTCTTCCTGGCATCTCCCTTCCTCAAACCACAATGATTTCATTGTTTTCAGAGATGCTTTTGATTTTACTAGGATTTGTGACTCCTCTCGTGCTGATTAAATTTTCTGGGACTCTACTAAAGCAAAGGAGGTTAGGGCTTCTACCATTTGGAAATCGATCAGACAGGTGGGAAATACTGTCATTTGGGACAAGTTGGTATGGCATAAAGTTTTGACTCCTAGGTATTCTTTCTTTCTTTGGCTGGCTTTCCATAGAGGGCTCCGGACTATGGACAGGTTGATTAGTTTTGGGTTACAGGTAAACCCTCTTTGTGTGCTTTGCTCCTCTCAGCCGGAGTCCTTTGATCACCTCTTCTTTCAATGTGATTTCTCCTTCAGAGTTCTTATCTCTGTTCTTAGGTTTTGTGGTTGGAAGGGGTTTAGTAGGAGCTGGAGGTCCATCACGGATTACCTTATCCACTTTTCTAGTCCTCGTTTCCATCACAGTCTCATTCACCTTGGATTTGCTGTGGTGGTTTACCGTGTTTGGTCTGAGCGTAATGCGAGGATTTTTAAAGAGCAATCTTGCCCTGTTAGGTCTATTACCCTTGACATTCTTCATTTTCTTAAGTGTAGGCTTCACTCAATTGTAAAATTTCAAAAAGTTAGGAACTTTTCATGTTTTAGGCATCTTGCTCTGTAGCTTGCAGGGGTTACAGGCTGGTGCTACCTGCTGCTATATTTTATCAGTTGGCTGCTGCTGATCCTTTCTGTTATGCATGATGGCTTTGGCTCCTTGGTTTGTTGTTACTGGTTCTTGCTGGTCCCAAATTTTGCTATGCTCTATCAGTTGGCTCCTGCTGGTAGCTTGCTTTCTGCTGCTGGGTTTGTTGTTATTGCTGCGGGGTTAACTGCTAAAGTGGTGCTAGCTCCGAATGTGTACTGTTTGGGTTAACTGCTAAAGTGTTCCGTGCTGTTGCTGAAGCTTGCATTCTGCTGCTATAGCTCTGCTTGCTGAAGCGTTTTTTGCTGGTCCCACTGTCTTGACTGGCTGAGCTGCTGTTTACAGATTAATGTTTGGCTTTGATGTTTGGGATTTTTCCCATGAGTCAGGTTGCTGCTAATTATGGCAGATGTTCCATTTTGCTGCTGCTGCAATGTGGTTTGCTGCTTGCAGGATCTGGCTTTGTTTGGGCTGCTGTAGTCTGATGTTTCTTGTTGTTGATTTCTGGTTCTGTTTGTGGTGTTGCCTCTTTTTTGTTGCTGCTGGTCTATGTGATGTGGGAAGCAATGTCTGTTGCTGCGGGTTTATTTTGTTTGGTTGTTGTCTGCTGGTTTCTTCCTTTTGGGTTGTGCCTCTAAATTGCTGCTGCAGTCTTCGGCCAGTTTGTCCTGGGCTTGCTGCTGGGTTTGCCAGTTATCAATTTGCTGCTCTCAGTTTGGCCTGTTTTATGCCTCCTTGTCTGCCTAGTGTGCTGCTGGGGTAGCTATGTTTTCTGCTTTCCTGTGAGCCTCGGCTGATTGCTGCTGTCCGTTGTAGTTTGCTGCTTTTGCTGCTGGCTGCTTTGTCTGCTGCAGGTTTGCTATCATGGTCGGCAGCTACGGAAACAGTTCCAGCCAGTTTGGTCTGGTTTTCTGCTGCAGGTTTGCTGCAGAGTCGTTCACCTAGCTAGGTTGCTGTTTGCTTGTCATGATTACAAGTATGCCCTTGTTGGACTGTGGGGGCCCCTTTTTCGGGAGGGGTTCACTATAGGACTGCTCGCTTTGTTTATTTTATCTAGTTGCTGTTTTGTCATGATTACAAGTATGCCCTACAGGACTGCTCGCTTTGTTCACTACAAGTATGCCCTCTGCCTGAATGCTCGTTGGATAGCTGCTGGACCGAGTCTCAGCTATGCTGCTGGATTAGTGCTGGGCAGTTTGCTTGTTGCTTCCTCCCTTTGATGTTGCTCTTGGTTTACTTATTCTGTTTGTCCAGCTTGTTTTGGCTTCTGGTGGAAGTAGACCGTTACTATTGTTAGGCTTTATTGTTAGGCTTTTGTTGATTTTAAATCTTCCTGTCACGCTTTATTGTTTGATGCTGACTGGTTTGCCTTGAAATCCCTTATTGTCTAGACATCATAGGGCATGTCCTACGATGTTTGGTTTTCTCCGGTTTGGGGTTCCCTATGAGGTTTTGTAAACTTCATTTTATTTAATACAGTCTAAATTTAGCAAAAAAAAATAAATAAATAAAGTCATAGGACTCATAATCACCTCTTTCTTTGATAATTTGAGAAAACCAATGAATCAATAAGAAGGTCTACCTAAATCAAGACTTGTGTGAGATGTACGCATCATTTTTAACGGGATATTCACGGGATTGCTCCTTTTGAAGCTAGTCAAATTAGAACGAAGTAATAGGACTTCCAATCACCTCTTTCTTTAACAATTTTAGACAACCAATGAAACAATAAGAAGGTCTCCTTAATTGAAAACTTGTGTGAGATGTACGCATCGCTTTGAAGGCACTAGTGATAGTATTGCTTCTTTTGATGCTAATCAAACTAGAACAAAGTCATAGGACTCATAGTCACCTCTTTCTTTGACAATTTGAGAAAACCAATGAAACAATAAGAAGGTCTACCTAAATCAAGACTTGTGTGAGATGTACGCATCGTTTTTAACGCGATAGTCACGGGATTGCTCCTTTTGATGCTAGTCAAATTAGAATGAAGTAATAGGACTCCTAATCACCTCTTTCTTTAACAATTTTAGAGAACCAAAGAAACAATAAGAAGGTCTCCCAAAATGAAGACTTGTGTAAGATGTACGCATGGTTTTGAACGCGATAGTCATGGGTTTCTCCTCTTAACCCCCACTTTCTTTGTAAATTTGAAACAACCAATGAAACATTATAAAGGTCTCCCTAAATGAAGACTTGTGTGATTTCTACGCATCGTTTTGGACGCTATAGTGATGGGATTGCTCCTTTTGATGCTAATTTCTACTAGAACGAAGTAATAGGACTCATAATCAATTATATTTTGACAATTTGAGAGAACTAATAAAACAATAACAAAAGTCTCCCTAAATGAAAATATGTGTGAGATGTAAGGATCGTTTTGAAGGCACTAGTGATAGGATTGTTCTTTTTGATGCTAATCAAACTAGAACAAAGTCATAGGACTCATAATCACCTCTTTGTTTGACAATTTGAGAAAACCAATGAAACAATAAGAAGGTCTCCCTAAATCAAAACTTGTGTTAGATGTACACATCGTTTTTAATGCGATAGTCACGGGATTGCTCGTTTTGATGCTAATAAAATTAGAACGAAGTAATATAACTACTAATCACCTCTTTTTTTTGACAATTTTAGAGAAGTAATGAAATATAAGAATGTTTTCTTTAATGAAGACTTGTGTGAGATGTACGCATCGTTTTGAAGGCACTAGTGATAGTGTTGCTTCATTTGATGCTAATCAAACTAGAACAAATTCATTGGACTCATAATCACCTCTTTCTTTGACAATTTGAGAAAACCAATGAAATAATAAGAAGGTCTTCCTAAATCAAGACTTGTGTGAGATGTACGCATCGTTTTTAACGCGATTGTCACGGGATTGCTCCATTTGATGCTAGTCAAATAAGAATGAAGTAATAGGACTCTTAATCACCTCTTTCTTTGACAATTTTAGAGAACCAATGAAACAATAAGAAGGTCTCCCAAAATGAAGACTTGTGTGAGATGTACGCATGGTTTTGAACGCGTTAGACATGGGTTTCTCCTCTTAATAACCACTTTCTTTGTAAATTTGAAACAATCAATGAAACATTATAAAGGTCTCCTTAAATGAAGACTTGTGCGAGTTCTACGCATCGTTTTGGACGCTATAGTGATGTGATTGCTCCTTTTGATGCTAATTTCAACTTGAACAAAGTTATAGAACTCATAATCACCTATATTTTGACAATTTAAGAGAACTATTGAAACAATAATATGGTCCCTAAGTAAAGACTTGTGTGAGATGTACGGATCGTTTTGAAGGTTCTAGTGATAAGATTGTTCCTTTTTATGCTAATCAAACTAGAACGATGTCATAGGACTCATAATCACATCTTTCTTTGACAATTTGAGAGAACCAATGAAACAATAAGAAAGTCTACCTAAATCAAGACTTGTGTGAGACGCATCTTTTTTAACGCGATAGTCATGGGATTGCTCCTTTAGATGCTAATCCAATTAGAACGATGTAATAGGACACCTAATCACCTCTTTTTTGACAATTCTAGAGCACCAATGAAATAATAAGAAGGTCTCCTTAAATGAACACTTGTGTGAGATGTACGCATGGTTTTGAACGCGAGTCATGGGTTTCTCCTTTTGAAGCAAATCAAACTAGAACGAAGTAATACAACTCTTAATCACCTCTTTCTTTGTAAATTGAAACAGCCAAGGAAACAATATGAAGGTCTCCCTAAACAAATACTTGTGTGAGGTCTACGGATCGTTTTTGATGCGATAGTGATGGGATTGCTCCTTTTGATGCTAATCAAACTAGAACGATGTAATATAACTCTTAATCACCTCTTTTTTATAAATTTGAAACAACCAATGAAACAATATGAATGTCTCCCTAAATAAAGACTTGTGTGATGTCTACGCATCGTTTTGGACAAGATAGTGATGGGATTGCTCCTATTGATGCTAATTTCTACTAGAACGAAGTAATAGGGCTCATAATCACCTATATTTTGACAATTTGAGAGAACTAATGAAACAATAAGAAGGTCTTCCTAAATGAAAACTTGTGTGAGATGTAAGGATCGTTTTGAAGGCACTAGTGATAGGATTGTTCTTTTTGATGCTAATCAAACTAGAACAAAGTCATAGGACTCATAATCACATCTTTGTTTGACAATTTGAGAAAACCAATGAAACAATAAGAAGGTCTCCCTAAATCAAAACTTGTGTTAGATGTACATATCGATTTTAATGCAATAGTCACGGGATTGCTCGTTTTGATGCTAATCAAATTAGAACGAAGTAATAGAACTACTAATCACCTCTTTTTTGACAATTTTAGAGATGTAAAGAAATAATAAGAATGTCTCCTTTAATGAAGACTTTTGTGAGATGTACGCATCGTTTTGAAGGCACTAGTGATAGTATTGCTTTTTTTGATGCTAATCAAACTAGAACAAAGTCATAGGACTCATAATCACCTCTTTCTTTGACAATTTGAGAAAACCCATGAATCAATAGGAAGGTCTATCTAAATCAAGACATGTGTGAGATGTACGCATCATTTTTAACGGGATATTCATGGGATTGCTCCTTTTGAAGCTAGTAAAATTAGAAAGAAGTAATAGGACTCCTAATCACCTCACACTTTAACAATTTTAGACAACCAATGAAACAATAAGAAGGTATCCTTAATTGAAGACTTGTGTGAGATGTACGGATCGTTTTGAAGGCACTAGTGATAGTATTGCTTCTTTTGATGCTAATCAAACTAGAACAAAGTCATAGGACTCACAATCACCTCTTTCTTTGACAATTTGAGAAAACCAATGAAACAAAAAGAAGGTCTACCTAAATCAAGACTTGTGTGAGACGTACGCATCGTTTTTAACGCGATAGTCACGGGATTGCTCCTTTTGATGCTAGTCAAATTAGAACGAAGTAATAGGACTCCTAATCACCTCTTTCTTTGACAATTTTAGAGAACCAATGTAACAATAAGAAGGTCTCCCAAAATGAAGACTTGTGTGAGATGTACGCATGGTTTTGAACGCGATAGTCATGGGTTTCTCCTCTTAATGCCCACTTTCTTTGTAAATTTGAAACAACCAATGAAACATTATAAAGGTCTCCCTAAATGAAGACTTGTGTGAGTTCTACGCATCGTTTTGGACGCTATAGTGATGGGATTGCTCCTTTTGATGCTAATTTCTACTAGAACGAAGTAATAGGACTCATAATCACCTATATTTTGACAATTTGAGAGAACTAATGAAACAATAAGAAGGTCTCCCTAAATGAAAACATGTGTGAGATGTAAGGATCGTTTTGAAGGCACTAGTGATAGGATTGTTCTTTTTGATGCTAATCAAACTAGAACAAAGTTATAGGACTCATAATCACCTCTTTGTTTGACAATTTGAGAAAATCAATGAAACAATAAGAACGTCTCCCTAAATCAAGACTTGTGTTAGATGTACACATCGTTAGTAATGCGATAGTCACGGGATTGCTCGTTTTGATGCTAATAAAATTAGAACGAAGTAATAGAACTACTAATCACCTCTTCTTTTGACAATTTAAGAGAAGTAATGAAATAATAAGAATGTCTCCTTTAATGAAGACATGTGTGAGATGTACGCATAATTTTGAAGGCACTAGTGATAGTATTGCTTCTTTTGATGCTAATAAAACTAGAACAAAGTCATAGGACTCATAATCCCTTCTTTCTTTAACAATTTGAGAAAACCAATGAATCAATAAGAAGGCTTACCTAAATCAAGACTTGTGTGAGATGTACGCATCATTTTTAACGGGATATTCACGGGATTGCTCCTTTTGAAGCTAGTAAAATTAGAACGAAGTAATAGAACTCCTAATCACCTCTTTCTTTAACAATTTTAGACAACCAATGAAACAATAAGAAGGTCTCCTTAATTGAAGACTTGTGTGAGATGTACGCATCGTTTTGAAGGCACTAGTGATAGTATTGCTTCTTTTGATGCTAATCAAACTAGAACAAAGTCATTGGACTCATAATCACCTCTTTCTTTGACAATTTGAGAAAACCAATGAAACAATAAGAAGGTCTACCAAAATCAAGACTTGTGTGAGATGTACGCATCGTTTTTAACGCGATAGTCAGAGGATTGCTCCTTTTGATGCTAGTCAAATTAGAACAAAGTAATAGGACTCCTAATCACCTCTTTCTTTGACAATTTTAGAGAACCAATGAAACAATAAGAAGGTCTCCCAAAATGAAGACTTGTGTGAGATATACGCATGGTTTTGAACGCGATAGTCATGGGTTTCTCCTCTTAATCCCCACTTTCTTTGTAAATTTGAAACAACCAATGAAACATTATAAAGGTCTCCCTAAATGAAGACTTGTTTGATTTCTACGCATTGTTTTGGACGCTATAGTGATGGGATTGCTCCTTTTGATGCTAATTTCAACTAGAACCAAGTTATAGGACTCATAATCACCTATATTTTGAGAATTTCAGAGATCTAATGAAACAATAAGAAGGTCCCTAAATAAAGGCTTGTGTGAGGTGTACGGATTGTTTTGAAGGTTCTAGTGACAAGATTGTTCCTTTTGATGCTAATCAAACTAGAACGATGTCATAGGACTCATAATCATATCTTTCTTTGGCAATTTGAGAGAACCAATGAAACAATAAGAAAGTCTACCTAAATCAAGAATTGTGTGAGATGTACGCATCGTTTTTAACGCGATAGTCATGGGATTGCTCCTTTAGATGCTAATCCAATTAGAACGAAGTAATAGGACACCTAATCACCTCTTTTTTTGACAATTCTAGAGAACCAATGAAATAATAAGAAGGTTTCCTTAAATGAAGACTTGTGTGAGATGTACGCATGGTTTTGAACGCGAGTCATGGGTTTCTCCTTTTGAAGCTAATCAAACTAGAACGAAGTAATACAACTCTTAATCACCTCTTTCTTTGTAAATTTTAAACAACCAAGGAAACAATATCAAGGTCTACCTAAACAAATACTTGTGTAAGGTCTACGGATCGTTTTTGATGCGATAGTGATGGGATTGCTCCTTTTGATGGTAATTAAACTAGAACGATGTAATATAACTCTTAATCACCTCTTTCTTTGTAAATTTTGAAACAACCAATGAAACAATATGAATGTCTCCCTAAATAAAGACTTGTGTGAGGTCTACGCATCGTTTTAGACAAGATAGTGATGGGATTGCTCCTTTTGATGCTAATTTCTACTAGAACGAAGTAATAGGACTCATAATCACCTATATTTTGACAATTTGAGAGAACTAATGAAACAATAAGAAGGTCTCCCTAAATGTAAACTTGTGTGAGTTGTAAGGATCGTTTTGATGGCACTAGTGATAGGATTGTTCTTTGTGATGCTAACCAAACTAGAACAAAGTCATAGGACTCATAATCACCTCTTTGTTTGACAATTTGAGAAAACCAATGAAACAATAAGAAGGTCTCCCTAAATCAAGACTTGTGTGAGATATACGCATCATTTTTTACGGGATATTCACGGGATTGCTCCTTTTGAAGCTAGTCAAATTAGAACGAAGTAATAGGACTCCTAATCACCTCTTTCTTTAACAATTTTAGAGAACCAATGAAACAATATGAAGGTCTCCCAAAATGAAGACTTGTGTGAGATGTACGCATAGTTTTGAACGCGATAGTCATGGGTTTCGACTCTTAATCCCCACTTTCTTTGTAAATTTGAAACAACCAGTGAAACATTATAAAGGTCTCCCTAAATGAAGACTTGTGTGATTTCTACGCATCGTTTTGGACGCTATAGTGATGGGATTGCTCCTTTTGATGTTAATTTCTGCTAGAACGAAGTAATAGGACTCATAATAACCTATATTTAGACAAATTGAGAGAACTAATGAAACAATAAGAAGGTCTCCCAAAATGAAAACATGTGTGAGATGTAAGGATAGTTTTGAAGGCACTAGTGATTGGATAGTTCTTTTTGATGCTAATCAAACTAGAACAAAGTCAAAGGACTCATAATCACCTCTTTGTTTGACAATTTGAGAAAATCAATGAAACAATAAGAAGGTCTCCCTAAATCAAGACTTGTGTTAGATGTACACATCGTTTTTAATGCGATAGTCACGGGATTGCTCGTTTTGATGCTAATCAAATTAGAACGAAGTAATAGAACTACTAATCACCTTTTTTTTTGACAATTTTAGAGAAGTAATGAAATAATAAGAATGTCTCCTTTAATGAAGACTTGCGTGAGATGTACGCATCGTTTTGAAGGCACTAGTAATAGTATTGCTTCTTTTGATGCTAATCAAACTAGAACAAAGTCATAGGACTCATAATCACCTCTTTCTTTGATAATTTGAGAAAACCAATGAATAAATAAGAAGGTCTACCTAAATCAAGACTTGTGTGAGATGTACGCATCATTTTTAACGGGATATTCACGGGATTGCTCCATTTGAAGCGAGTCAAATTAGAACGAAGTAATAGGACTCCTAATCACCTCTTTCTTTAACAATTTTAGACAGCCAATGAAATAATAAGGTCTCCTTAATTGAAGACTTGTGTGAGATGTACGCATCGTTTTGAAGGCACTAGTAATAGTTTTGCTTCTTGTGATGCTAATCAAACTATAACAAAGTCATAGGACTCATAATCACCTTTTTCTTTGACAATTTGAGAAGACCAATGAAACAATAAGAAGGTCTACCTAAATCAAGATATTGTGAGATGTACGCATCGTTTTTAACGCGATAGTCACGGGATTGCTCCTTTTGATGCTAGTCAAATTACAACGAAGTAATAGGACTCCTAATCACCTCTTTCTTTGACAATTTTAGAGAACCAATGAAGCAATAAGAAGGCCTCCCAAAATGGGGACTTGTGTGAGATATACGCATGGTTTTGAACGCGATAGTCATGGGTTTCTCCTCTTAACCCCCACTTTCTTTGTAAATTTGAAACAACCAATGAAACATTATAAAGGTCTCCCTAAATGAAGACTTGTGTGATTTCTACGCATCGTTTTGGACGCTATAGTGATGGAATTGCTCCTTTTGATTCTAATTTCAACTAGAACCAAGTTATAGGACTCATGATCACCTATATTTTGACAATTTGAGAGAACTAATGAAACAATAAGAAGGTCCCTAAATAAAGACTTGTGTGAGATGTACGGATTGTTTTGAAGGTTCTAGTGACAAGATTATTCCTTTCGATGCTAATTAAACTAGAACGATGTCATATGACTCATAATCACATCTTTCTTTGACAATTTAAGAGAACCAATGAAACAATAAGAAAGTCTATCTAAATCAAGACTTATGTGAGATGTACGCATCGTTTTTAATGCGATAGTAATGGTATCGCGTTAATCCAATTAGAACGAAGTAATAGGACACCTAATCACCTCTTTTTTTGACAATTCTAGAGAACCAATGAAATAATAAGAAGGTTTCCTTAAATGAAGACTTGTGTAAGCTGTACGCATGGTTTTGAACGCGAGTCATGGGTTTCTCTTTTTGAAGCTAATCAAACTAGAACGAAGTAATACAACTCTTAATCACCTCTTTCTTTGTAAATTTGAAACAACCAAGGAAACAATATCAAGGTCTACCTAAACAAATACTTGCGTAAGGTCTACGGATCGTTTTTGATGCGATAGTGATGGGATTGCTCCTTTTGATGGTAATTAAACTAGAACGATGTAATATAACTCTTAATCACCTCTTTCTTTGTAAATTTGAAACAACCAATGAAACAATATGAATGTCTCCCTAAATAAAGACTTGTGTGAGGTCTACGCATCGTTTTAGACAAGATAGTGATGGGATTGCTCCTTTTGATGCTAATTTCTACTAGAACGAAGTAATAGGACTCATAATCACCTATATTTTGACAATTTGAGAGAACTAATGAAACAATAAGAAGGTCTCCCTAAATGTAAACTTGTGTGAGTTGTAAGGATCGTTTTGATGGCACTAGTGATAGGATTGTTTTTGATGCTAACCAAACTAGAACAAAATCATAAGACTCATAATCACCTCTTTGTTTGACAATTTGAGAAAACCAATGAAACAATAAGAAGGTCTCCCTAAATCAAGACTTGTGTTAGATGTACACATCGTTTTTAATGCGATAGTCACGGGATTGCTCGTTTTGATGCTAATCAAATTAGAACGAAGTAATAGAACTACTAATCAACTCTTTTTTTGACAATTTTAGAGAAGTAATGAAATAATAAGAATGTCTCCTTTAATGAAGACTTGTGTGAGATATACGCATCGTTTTGAAGCCACTAGTGATAGTATTGCTTCTTTTGTTGCTAATCACACTAGAACAAAGTCATAGGACAGGACTCATCAACAATGTTTCTCTCTCTAGAATGTTTGCTCTGTCTTCTCTCTTACTTTTTACGCCCACCTCTTTTCCCCACCTAATTTTTTCGTTCCCCACCTACTTTACTCGGTTACAGCCTCTTTTTGTTCCGACTGTTTCTTTGGTTCTTTACTTCTCTGTGTTCTATTTCTCTTCATTATGGTCGATTTCTCCCATCTCTCGGCCGGAAACTCCTCCAGTAGTGCTTCCCGTGATCTATTTGTTGAGTTTGGAATTTCAAACCCTAACTCTCTGATCGTTGACGATGCGGCAATGGCGGAGTCCAACCTTATTTCGGCTGTTGCTGCTGCGTTTGTTTCGGATAGCCCGGATGCTTCTGAATCCAACAGCGTGGCTGATGCGAGTCTTGGGCTCCAGCACGGTACCACTATGAAGGAAATTTTCATTGCTGCTCAGGCGCTTTCGCAGCAGGGAAACATTGAAGCTGCCGATGAGCGAAGAAGAAGCCTTATGCTGATGGATTTCATTAAAGCTCAGGGGTTCTCAATGGAAAATGTAAACGATTTTGCCTGCAAAGGAAAATCTGTTCGTACTGTAAATGCATTTGATATGTTCGACAAAAGTCCCAGGACAGCTGTTAGTCCTCTAGCCTCGGAAAATATGTTTAACCCCTCTGCCGCTGGCGGTGGGCTTGGTTTAGAAGAGGGTAAACTTCCTGATTCTCTGCAAATTGGGGATGCCCCTAGGTCGGCCCCTGGGAAGGCGGAAAATGCTGGGCCTGAGCCTGTTCAGCCGTCTTTGAGGTCTTGGAGCTCTATTGTGGCTAAACCTATGACCAAACCAACTTTGAAGTTGGGGTTCTTCCCTCCCGCTCCTCCAAATTCTGAAAATGGTCCAATTTCTATTAGGCCTCCTACTGAGGTTCTTATTCAAGGTAATAGCCTCTGGGGCTCGTGCCTAGTGGGGGGTTTTCTACATTCTAAACTACCTTTTAAATTAGTTGAAGAGCATGTCCATAACCTGTGGGACAAATTTGGGCTGCAAAATATTTTTCTGCAAGATGCGGGGTTTTTTGTGTTTAAATTCGAAAAGCCTGAGGATCGTGAAAATGTCATTGCTCTGGGCCCTTGGTACATCTCAAATAAGCTCCTTTGCCTAAAGCCTTGGAAGGAAGGCATGGACTTTCAGTTGGATTCGTTCTCTAAAGCTCATGTATGGGTCAAGTTCCACAATATCCCCATGTCCTATTGGTCTGCTACTGGGCTCAGTTACCTTGCTAGTGGGGTTGGTCTTCCTCTTTTTGTGGATAAGGTTACAGAGAGGTTGGAACCTATGAATTTTGCTAGGATTTGTATTGAAATCTCTTCTTCATCGGCTTTGCCTTCCTCTCTTGATGTGGTTGTTTTGGATGAGGAAACAAATACCGAGAAGATTGTTACAGTCAATGTGGAATATCAAAACAGACCTCATCTTTGCTCTCACTGCAAATCGTTCGGTCATTCCCTCATTAGATGCCCGAGAGCAAACTATAAGTGGATCCCAAAGACCAGAGTTCCTGCTGATGCGGCTGCTCACTCTACTCTAGTTCCCCCCTGTCCCCCCCTCTGTGCCTTCTTGCTCTGCTTCTGTTGGGCTTGCAGGGCCTGCTGTTGTCTCCTCTGTTCGGGATCCTATTGCTCCTTCTGGCAGCTGGACTTTGGTGGGTAAGGGTCCAAAGCAGATTGCTCCCTCTACTTCTTGCCCCTCAAATATTGTTGGTGGACCTAATGTTTTTCTGCCCATTGCCCCTGAGGGGGGGCCTATGGAGGGGCTGTTTTCGGACTCTGATTGCACTTCTCCTCCAAACCTGCTTGTGGGAAAGCTAAAACTTATTGATGAGAAGGCTGGTCGTGATCTTAAGGCTAAGGCTCGGGCCGATTTAGTGATGGGACAGTCTTCAAAGAAAAAGGCCAGAGGAGGGGGGAGGGTTCCCCCCAGCTTAACTTATCTTTTATTTTATGGTAAATTTTTGCTCTATGAATATTAGAGGTGTAAATATGAAGTCCAAGCAGGATAGTGCTCTTGCTCTTTTGTGTAAGCATTGTATCTCTTTTGTTGGCCTAGTCGAAACTAGAGTCAAAAGCCCCAAAGCTAATACTGTCTCAAAGGCCATCCGTAGTAAATGGACTTGGCAGTTTAATTATGATTATCATGTGAATGGGAGAATTTGGGTTGGTTGGGACCCGAATATTTGGACTGTAAATATTATTTCTAGATCTTCTCAGTTTATTCATTGTTTGGTTAAGTCTATTGATCTTAATAGTATTTGTTTTGTGACTATTATTTATGGGTTCAACACTCCCTCTGGAAGGAAGTCTCTTTGGAGGGATTTGAGAGTCCAAAGCTCTTCAGTGAGTTTACCCTGGTGCTTGCTAGGGGATTTCAATGAAGTTATGTCTGTCCCTGAAATTATGGGAGGGGATGATTCCTGGAATGGGGGTATGCAGGATTTCTTGGACTGTTCCTCTGATCTTCTGATCTCTGATCTTCGTGCTGTTGGGCCTTCTCACACCTGGTGGAATTCCAGTGACACGAAACCTCAATTTAAAAAGTTAGATCGGGTAATGGTTAATGGTGATTGGCTTTATAGGTTTCCCAACTCTCAGGCTTTCTTTACTCCTCGGGACATTTCTGATCATTGTCCAGCTGTGGTTTCGACGGGCTTATCTCTTCCAAAGATTCCAAAGCCTTTTCAGTTCTTTAACATTTTGGGTGAGCATGAAAAGTTTCATTCTGTGGTTCAACATGCTTGGAATATTTCTGTACTAGGCGACCCTTTGCAAGTTTTGGCTGGAAAGCTTAAATCTGTTAAGCGAGCCCTTATAGTGCTTAACTCTGAAAATGGTAATATTTCTTCTAATGTGGGAAAGGCTAGGGTACTTCTTCATGAAGCTCAGTCTGCTGGCTCTTGTAACCCTGCTGATTTGACTCTTCTTCAGATCCAAAGGTTCCACTCTGTGAATCTGTGGTTTGCTATTTCGTGTGAGGAAAAGCTCCTAAAACAAAAGTCTAGAATTCAATGGCTAAAGGATGGTGATAAAAATACTGTCTTCTTCCATAATCAGATCAAGAATCGATGGAATCATAATAAAATCCTCGCTATTGAAAATAAAGATGGCATTTTCTGTACTGGACAGGAGGATATTCAACATATTGCGGTTGAGCACTTTACAACCCTGCTTGGAAAGTCCACTCCGGTTGGGGGTTTTCATCTTCAGGATCTTGCGGCTTCGGTGGCCCACTTTGTCTCGGATCATCAAGCTTCTTTTCTCGAGAGAGACATCTCCGATCTGGAAATCCTGTCCACCCTGAAATCTATGAAGAAAAATAAAAGTCCTGGCCCGGATGGCTTCAATGTTAATTTCTTTCTTCTTGCTTGGGACATTGTGGGGAGGGACTTCACCTTAGCTGTTCATTCTTTTTTCAAGAAGGGCTGTTTGCTTCGGGGTTCAAACTCCACGGCCATTGCTCTTATTCCAAAGTCTCAGCACCCTTCTTCTATGCATGATTTTCGGCCTATTTCCTGCTGTAATACGACCTACAAGTGCATTTCTAGGGTCATTGCCGGTCGTCTTAAGAGTATCCTTTCGGATTTGATCTCTTCGAGTCAGGCTGCTTTTGTTCCGGGAAGGAGGATTGGGGATAATATTCTTCTTGCTCAAGAGCTCTTTAGAAACTATCATAGGTCATCGGGTCCTGCTAGATGTGCTTTAAAAATTGACCTAAGTAAAGCCTTTGATTCTGTCTCTTGGGATTTCATGCTGGATGCTCTCCGACTACTAAAGTTCCCTCCGAAATTCATTTTCTGGATTAAGGCATGTATAACATCTTCTTTCTTCTCGGTTCGGGTCAATGGGGCTCTCTGTGGATATTTCAAAGGGGCTAAAGGTCTTCGTCAAGGGGATCCTCTTTCCCCTTATCTTTTTGTCATAGTAATGGAAGTGTTTACGCTCTTCCTTTCAAAGGAAACTAGGTCCCCCTCCTTTAAGTTTCATTGGCAAACTAATTCCTTATCCCTCACTCACCTTTGTTTTGCTGATGACCTACTTATCTTTTGTCATGGGGACATTGATTCGGTAAAGATCATAAAAATATGCTTGGAAAATTTCTCCTCTGTCTCGGGTCTTCATATCAACGGGTTGAAAAGTATGTGTTTTCTCTCCAATGTTCCTGCAATCCAAGCTGAGACTATTATTGATTTTTTGGGGTTTCAAGTGGGTACCTTTCCAGCTAAATTTCTTGGGGTTCCACTTATCACCTCCAAGCTTAGTCTTGCTGATTGTCATCCTCTTTTAGAGAAAGTTAAGCCCAGAATTGCTTCGTGGACAAACAAATTTCTCTCTTATGCTGGGAGATTGCAGCTGATCAAATCTGTTGTTTTTGCGATTCAGTCTTTTTGGACTGCCCATTTCCTTCTCCCCGCTGCCGTGTTGAAAGATCTTAAGTCTACTCTTAGTAGATTCCTTTGGAAGGGTCCTTCATTATTGAAATATGGGGCTAAAGTTGCATGGAGCAAAATCTCACTTCCTTACTCTGAAGGGGGATTGGCCATAAAGCAGTTGGAGGATTGGAACAAAGCTCTTATTCTGCTTCATTTATGGAGAGTTGTTCACTTGGACTCTAAATCTCTCTGGGCTTCTTGGGTTCGTGTTTTCCATATTAAATCTAAGCCCTTTTGGTGTATGAAGATCCCAAATGACTGCTCCTGGATTTGGCGAAAGGTTTTACAACTGAGGACTATTGATTCAAAGTTTATAAAGTTTCATATTGGAAATGGGGAAAATACAAATCTTTGGTTTGATCCTTGGCTTTCTGAGAACCCCTTAGCCTCGGACCCGCACTCTCCCTTGATTTTGAATTCTGGTCTGGGCCCTCTCGCTTCTGTTAGCTGTATCATTTGGAACTCTTCCTGGCATCTCCCTTCCTCAAACCACAATGATTTCATTGTTTTCAGAGATGCTTTTGATTTTACTAGGATTTGTGACTCCTCTCGTGCTGATTAAATTTTCTGGGACTCTACTAAAGCAAAGGAGGTTAGGGCTTCTACCATTTGGAAATCGATCAGACAGGTGGGAAATACTGTCATTTGGGACAAGTTGGTATGGCATAAAGTTTTGACTCCTAGGTATTCTTTCTTTCTTTGGCTGGCTTTCCATAGAGGGCTCCGGACTATGGACAGGCTGATTAGTTTTGGGTTACAGGTAAACCCTCTTTGTGTGCTTTGCTCCTCTCAGCCGGAGTCCTTTGATCACCTCTTCTTTCAATGTGATTTCTCCTTCAGAGTTCTTATCTCTGTTCTTAGGTTTTGTGGTTGGAAGGGGTTTAGTAGGAGCTGGAGGTCCATCACGGATTACCTTATCCACTTTTCTAGTCCTCGTTTCCATCACAGTCTCATTCACCTTGGATTTGCTGTGGTGGTTTACCGTGTTTGGTCTGAGCGTAATGCGAGGATTTTTAAAGAGCAATCTTGCCCTGTTAGGTCTATTACCCTTGACATTCTTCATTTTCTTAAGTGTAGGCTTCACTCAATTGTAAAATTTCAAAAAGTTAGGAACTTTTCATGTTTTAGGCATCTTGCTCTGTAGCTTGCAGGGGTTACAGGCTGGTGCTACCTGCTGCTATATTTTATCAGTTGGCTGCTGCTGATCCTTTCTGTTATGCATGATGGCTTTGGATCCTTGGTTTGTTGTTACTGGTTCTTGCTGGTCCCAAATTCTGCTATGTTCTATCAGTTGGCTCCTGCTGGTAGCTTGCTTTCTGCTGCTGGGTTTGTTGTTATTGCTGCGGGGTTAACTGCTAAAGTGGTGCTAGCTCCGAATGTTTACTGTTTGGGTTAACTGCTAAAGTGTTCCGTGCTGCTGCTGAAGCTTGCATTCTGCTGCTATAGCTCTTCTTGCTGAAGCGTTTTTTGCTGGTCCCACTGTCTTGACTGGCTGAGCTGCTGTTTACAGATTAATGTTTGGCTTTGATGTTTGGGATTTTTCCCATGAGTCAGGTTGCTGCTAATTATGGCAGATGTTCCATTTTGCTGCTACTGCAATGTGGTTTGCTGCTTGCAGGATCTGGCTTTGTTTGGGCTGCTGTAGTCTGATGTTTCTTGTTGTTGATTTTTGGTTCTGTTTGTGGTGTTGCCTCTTTTTTGTTGCTGCTGGTCTATGTGATGTGGGAAGCAATGTCTGTTGCTGCGGGTTTATTTTGTTTGGTTGTTGTCTGCTGGTTTCTTCCTTCAAATTTGGGTTGTGCCTCTAAATTGCTGCTGCAGTCTTCGGCCAGTTTGTCCTGGGCTTGCTGCTGGGTTTGCCAGTTATCAATTTGCTGCTCTCAGTTTGGCCTGTTTTATGCCTCCTTGTCTGCCTAGTGTGCTGCTGGGGTAGCTATGTTTTCTGCTTTCCTGTGAGCCTCGGCTGATTGCTGCTGTCCGTTGTAGTTTGCTGCTTTTGCTGCTGGCTGCTTTGTCTGCTGCAGGTTTGCTATCATGGTCGGCAGCTACGGAAACAGTTCCAGCCAGTTTGGTCTGGTTTTCTGCTGCAGGTTTGCTGCAGAGTCGTTCACCTAGCTAGGTTGCTGTTTGCTTGTCATGATTACAAGTATGCCCTTGTTGGACTGTGGGGGCCCCTTTTTCGGGAGGGGTTCACTATAGGACTGCTCGCTTTGTTTATTTTATCTAGTTGCTGTTTTGTCATGATTACAAGTATGCCCTACAGGACTGCTCGCTTTGTTCACTACAAGTATGCCCTCTGCCTGAATGCTCGTTGGATAGCTGCTGGACCGAGTCTCAGCTATGCTGCTGGATTAGTGCTGGGCAGTTTGCTTGTTGCTTCCTCCCTTTGATGTTGCTCTTGGTTTACTTATTCTGTTTGTCCAGCTTGTTTTGGCTTCTGGTGGAAGTAGACCGTTACTATTGTTAGGCTTTATTGTTAGGCTTTTGTTGATTTTAAATCTTCCTGTCACGCTTTATTGTTTGATGCTGACTGGTTTGCCTTGAAATCCCTTATTGTCTAGACATCATAGGGCATGTCCTACGATGTTTGGTTTTCTCCGGTTTGGGGTTCCCTATGAGGTTTTGTAAACTTCATTTTATTTAATACAGTCTAAATTTAGCAAAAATAAATAAATAAATAAAGTCATAGGACTCATAATCACCTCTTTCTTTGATAATTTGAGAAAACCAATGAATCAATAAGAAGGTCTACCTAAATCAAGACTTGTGTGAGATGTACGCATCATTTTTAACGGGATATTCACGGGATTGCTCCTTTTGAAGCTGGTCAAATTAGAACGAAGTAATAGGACTTCTAATCACCTCTTTCTTTAACAATTTTAGACAACCAATGAAACAATAAGAAGGTCTCCTTAATTGAAGACTTGTGTGAGATGTACGCATCGCTTTGAAGGCACTAGTGATAGTATTGCTTCTTTTGATGCTAATCAAACTAGAACAAAGTCATAGGACTCATAGTCACCTCTTTCTTTGACAATTTGAGAAAACCAATGAAACAATAAGAAGGTCTACCTAAATCAAGACTTGTGTGAGATGTACGCATCGTTTTTAACGCGATAGTCACGGGATTGCTCCTTTTGATGCTAGTCAAATTAGAATGAAGTAATAGGACTCCTAATCACCTCTTTCTTTAACAATTTTAGAGAACCAAAGAAACAATAAGAAGGTCTCCCAAAATGAAGACTTGTGTGAGATGTACGCATGGTTTTGAACGCGATAGTCATGGGTTTCTCCTCTTAACCCCCACTTTCTTTGTAAATTTGAAACAACCAATGAAACATTATAAAGGTCTCCCTAAATGAAGACTTGTGTGATTTCTACGCATCGTTTTGGACGCTATAGTGATGGGATTGCTCCTTTTGATGCTAATTTCTACTAGAACGACGTAATAGGACTCATAATCACTTATATTTTGACAATTTGAGAGAACTAATAAAACAATAACAAAAGTCTCCCTAAATGAAAACATGTGTGAGATGTAAGGATCGTTTTGAAGGCACTAGTGATAGGATTGTTCTTTTTGATGCTAATCAAACTAGAACAAAGTCATAGGACTCATAATCACCTCTTTGTTTGACAATTTGAGAAAACCAATGAAACAATAAGAAGGTCTCCCTAAATCAAAACTTGTGTTAGATGTACACATCGTTTTTAATGCGATAGTCACGGGATTTCTCGTTTTGATGCTAATAAAATTAGAACGAAGTAATATAACTACTAATCACCTCTTTTTTTGACAATTTTAGAGAAGTAATGAAATATAAGAATGTTTTCTTTAATGAAGACTTGTGTGAGATGTACGCATCGTTTTGAAGGCACTAGTGATAGTATTGCTTCTTTTGATGCTAATCAAACTAGAACAAAGTCATAGGACTCACAATCACCTCTTTCTTTGACAATTTGAGAAAACCAATGAATCAATAAGAAGGTCTACCTAAATCAAGACTTGTGTGAGATGTACGCATCATTTTTAACGGGATATTCACGGGATTGCACCTTTTGAAGCTAGTAAAATTAGAACGAAGTAATAGGACTCCTAATCACCTCTTTCTTTTACAATTTGAGGACAACCAATGAAATAATAAGAAGGTCTCCTTTATTGAAGAATTGTGTGAGATGTACACATCGTTTTGAAGGCACTAGTGATAGTATTGCTTCTTTTGATGCTAATCAAACAAGAACAAAGTCATAGGACTCATAATCACCTCTTTCTTTGACAATTTGAGAAAACCAATGAAACAATAAGAAGGTCTACCTAAATCAAGACTTGTGTGAGATGTACGCATCGTTTTTAACGCGATAGTCACGGGATTGCTCCTTTTGATGCTAGTCAAATTAGAACGAAGTAATAGGACTCCTAATCACCTCTTTCTTTGACAATTTTAGTGAACCAATGAAACAATAAGAAGGTCTCCCAAAATGACGACTTGTGTGAGATGTACGCTTGGTTTTGAACGCGATAGTCATGGGTTTCTTCTCTTAATCCCCACTTTCTTTGTAAATTTGAAACAACCAATGAAACATTATAAAGGTCTCCGTAAATGAAGACTTGTGTCATTTCTACGCATCGTTTTGGACACTATAGTTATGTGATTACTCTTTTTGATGCTAATTTCAACTAGAACCAAGTTATAGGACTTATAATCACCAATATTTTGACAATTTGAGAGAACTAATGAAACAATAAGAAAGTCCCTAAATAAAGACTTGTGTGAGATGTACGGATTGGTTTAAAGGTTCTGGTAACAAGATTGTTCCTTTTGATGCTAATCAAACTAGAACGATGTCATATGACTCATAATCACATCTTTCTTTGACAATTTGAGAGAACCAATGAAACAATAAGAAAGTCTATCTAAATCAAGACTTATGTGAGATGTACGCATCGTTTTTAATGCGATAGTAATGGTATCGCGTTAATCCAATTAGAACGAAGTAATAGGACACCTAATCACCTCTTTTTTTGACAATTCTAGAGAACCAATGAAATAATAAGAAGGTTTCCTTAAATGAAGACTTGTGTGAGATGTACGCATGGTTTTGAACGCGAGTCATGGGTTTCTCCTTTTGAAGCTAATCAAACTAGAACGAAGTAATACAACTCTTAATCACCTCTTTCTTTGTAAATTTGAAACAACCAAGGAAACAATATCAAGGTCTACCTAAACAAATACTTGTGTAAGGTCTACGGATCGTTTTTGATGCAATAGTGATGGGATTGCTCCTTATGATGGTAAATAAACTAGAACGATGTAATATAACTCTTAATCACCTTTTTCTTTGTAAATTTTGAAACAACCAATGAAACAATATGAATGTCTCCCTAAATAAAGACTTGTGTGAGGTCTACGCATCGTTTTAGACAAGATAGTGATGGGATTGCTCCTTTTGATGCTAATTTCTACTAGAACGAAGTAATAGGACTCATAATCACCTATATTTTGACAATTTGAGAGAACTAATGAAACAATAAGAGGTCTCCTTAATTGAAGACTTGTGTGAGATGTACGCATCGCTTTGAAGGCACTAGTGATAGTATTGCTTCTTTTGATGCTAATCAAACTAGAACAAAGTCATAGGACTCATAGTCACCTCTTTCTTTGACAATTTGAGAAAACCAATGAAACAATAAGAAGGTCTACCTAAATCAAGACTTGTGTGAGATGTACGCATCGTTTTTAACGCGATAGTCACGGGATTGCTCCTTTTGATGCTAGTCAAATTAGAATGAAGTAATAGGACTCCTAATCACCTCTTTCTTTAACAATTTTAGAGAACCAAAGAAACAATAAGAAGGTCTCCCAAAATGAAGACTTGTGTGAGATGTACGCATGATTTTGAACGCGATAGTCATGGGTTTCTCCTCTTAACCCCCACTTTCTTTTAAAATTTGAAACAACCAATGAAACATTATAAAGGTCTCCCTAAATGAAGACTTGTGTGATTTCTACGCATCGTTTTGGACGCTATAGTGATGGGATTGCTCCTTTTGATGCTAATTTCTACTAGAACGAAGTAATAGGACTCATAATCACCTATATTTTGACAATTTGAGAGAACTAATAAAACAATAACAAAAGTCTCCCTAAATGAAAACATGTGTGAGATGTAAGGATCGTTTTGAAGGCACTAGTGATAGTAGTGCTTCTTTTGATGCTAATCAAACTAGAACAAAGCCATAGGACTCATAATTACCTCCTTCTTTGACAATTTGAGAAAACCAATGAAACAATAAGAAGGTCTACCTAAATCAAGACTTGTGTGAGATGTACGCATCATTTTTAACGCGATAGTCACGGGATTGCTCCTTTTGATGCTAGTCAAGTTAGAACGAAGTAATTGAAATCCTAATCACCTCTTTCTTTGATAATTTTAGAGAACTAATGAAACAATAAGAAGGCCTACCAAAATGAAGATTTGTGTGAGATGTACGCATAGTTTTGGACGCGATAGTCATGGGTTTCTCCTCTTATTCCCCACTTTCTTTGTAAATTTGAAACAACCAATGAAACATTATAATGGTCTCCGTAAATGAAGACTTGTGTGATTTCTACGCATCGTTTTGGACACTATAGTGATGTGATTACTCTTTTTGATGCTAATTTCAACTAGAACCAAGTTATAGGACTTATAATCACCAATATTTTGACAATTTGATAGAACTAATGAAATAATAAGAAGGTCCCTAAATAAAGGCTTGTGTGAGATGTACGGATTGTTTTGAAGGTTCTGGTGACAAGATTGTTCCTTTTGATGCTAATCAAACTAGAACGATGTCATATGACTCATAATCACATCTTTCTTTGACAATTTGAGAGAACCAATGAAACAATAAGAAAGTCTATCTAAATCAAGACTTATGTGAGATGTACGCATCGTTTTTAATGCGATAGTAATGGTATCGCGTTAATCCAATTAGAACGAAGTAATAGGACACCTAATCACCTCTTTTTTTGACAATTCTAGAGAACCAATGAAATAATAAGAAGGTTTCCTTAAATGAAGACTTGTGTGAGATGTACGCATGGTTTTGAACGCGAGTCATGGGTTTCTCCTTTTGAAGCTAATCAAACTAGAACGAAGTAATACAACTCTTTATCACCTCTTTCTTTATAAATTTGAAATAACCAAGGAAACAATATCAAGGTCTACCTAAACAAATACTTGTGTAAGGTCTACGGATCGTTTTTGATGCGATAGTGATGGGATTGCTCCTTTTGATGGTAATTAAACTAGAACGATGTAATATAACTCTTAATCACCTTTTTCTTTGTAAATTTGAAACAACCAATGAAACAATATGAATGTCTCCCTAAATAAAGACTTGTGTGAGGTCTACGCATCGTTTTAGACAAGATAGTGATGGGATTGCTCCTTTTGATGCTAATTTCTACTAGAACGAAGTAATAGGACTCATAATCACCTAAATTTTGACAATTTGAGAGAACTAATGAAACAATAAGAAGGTCTCCCTAAATGTAAACTTGTGTGAGTTGTAAGGATCGTTTTGATGGCACTAGTGATAGGATTGTTCTTTGTGATGCTAACCAAACTAGAACAAAGTCATAGGACTCATAATCACCTCTTTGTTTGACAATTTGAGAAAACCAATGAAACAATAAGAAGGTCTCCCTAAATCAAGACTTGTGTGAGATGTACGCATCATTTTTTACGGGATATTCACGGGATTGCTCCTTTTGAAGCTAGTCAAATTAGAAAGAAGTAATAGGACTCCTACTCACCTCTTTCTTTCACAATTTTAGACAACCAATGAAACAATAAGAGGTCTCCTTAATTGAAGACTTGTGTGAGATGTACGCATCGCTTTGAAGGCACTAGTGATAGTATTGCTTCTTTTGATGCTAATCAAACTAGAACAAAGTCATAGGACTCATAGTCACCTCTTTCTTTGACAATTTGAGAAAATCAATGAAACAATAAGAAGGTCTACCTAAATCAAGACTTGTGTGAGATGTACGCATCGTTTTTAACGCGATAGTCACGGGATTGCTCATTTTGATGCTAGTCAAATTAGAATGAAGTAATAGGACTCCTAATCACCTCTTTCTTTAACAATTTTAGAGAACCAAAGAAACAATAAGAAGGTCTCCCAAAATGAAGACTTGTGTGAGATGTACGCATGGTTTTGAACGCGATAGTCATGGGTTTCTCCTCTTAACCCCCACTTTCTTTGTAAATTTGAAACAACCAATGAAACATTATAAAGGTCTCCCTAAATGAAGACTTGTGTGATTTCTACGCATCGTTTTGGACGCTATAGTGATGGGATTGCTCCTTTTGATGCTAATTTCTACTAGAACGAAGTAATAGGACTCATAATCACCTATATTTTGACAATTTGAGAGAACTAATAAAACAATAACAAAAGTCTCCCTAAATGAAAACATGTGTGAGATGTAAGGATCGTTTTGAAGGCACTAGTGACAGGATTGTTCTTTTTGATGCTAATCAAACTAGAACAAAGTCATAGGACTCATAATCACCTCTTTGTTTGACAATTTGAGAAAACCAATGAAACAATAAGAAGGTCTCCCTAAATCAAAACTTGTGTTAGATGTACACATCGTTTTTAATGCGATAGTCACGGGATTGCTCGTTTTGATGCTAATAAAATTAGAACGAAGTAATATAACTACTAATCACCTCTTTTTTTGACAATTTTAGAGAAGTAATGAAATATAAGAATGTTTTCTTTAATGAAGACTTGTGTGAGATGTACGCATCGTTTTGAAGGCACTAGTGATAGTATTGCTTCTTTTGATGCTAATCAAACTAGAACAAAGTCATAGGACTCATAATCACCTCTTTCTTTGACAATTTGAGAAAACCAATGAATCAATAAGAAGGTCTACCTAAATCATGACTTGTGTGAGATGTACGCATCATTTTTAACGGGATATTCACGGGATTGCTCCTTTTGAAGCTAGTAAAATTAGAACGAAGTAATAGGACTCCTAATCACCTCTTTCTTTTACAATTTGAGGACAACCAATGAAATAATAAGAAGGTCTCCTTTATTGAAGAATTGTGTGAGATGTACACATCGTTTTGAAGGCACTAGTGATAGTATTGCTTCTTTTGATGCTAATCAAACAAGAACAAAGTCATAGGACTCATAATCACCTCTTTCTTTGACAATTTGAGAAAACCAATGAAACAATAAGAAGGTCTACCTAAATCAAGACTTGTGTGAGATGTACGCATCGTTTTTAACGCGATAGTCACGGGATTGCTCCTTTTGATGCTAGTCAAATTAGAACGAAGTAATAGGACTCCTAATCACCTCTTTCTTTGACAATTTTAGTGAACCAATGAAACAATAAGAAGGTCTCCCAAAATGACGACTTGTGTGAGATGTACGCTTGGTTTTGAACGCGATAGTCATGGGTTTCTCCTCTTAATCCCCACTTTCTTTGTAAATTTGAAACAACCAATGAAACATTATAAAGGTCTCCGTAAATGAAGACTTGTGTGATTTCTACGCATCGTTTTGGACACTATAGTGATGTGATTACTCTTTTTGATGCTAATTTCAACTAGAACCAAGTTATAGGACTTATAATCACCAATATTTTGACAATTTGAGAGAACTAATGAAACAATAAGAAAGTCCCTAAATAAAGACTTGTGTGAGATGTACGGATTGTTTTAAAGGTTCTGGTAACAAGATTGTTCCTTTTGATGCTAATCAAACTAGAACGATGTCATATGACTCATAATCACATATTTCTTTGACAATTTGAGAGAACCAATGAAACAATAAGAAAGTCTATCTAAATCAAGACTTATGTGAGATGTACGCATCGTTTTTAATGCGATAGTAATGGTATCGCGTTAATCCAATTAGAACGAAGTAATAGGACACCTAATCACCTCTTTTTTTGACAATTCTAGAGAACCAATGAAATAATAAGAAGGTTTCCTTAAATGAAGACTTGTGTGAGATGTACGCATGGTTTTGAACGCGAGTCATGGGTTTCTCCTTTTGAAGCTAATCAAACTAGAACGAAGTAATACAACTATTAATCACATCTTTCTTTGTAAATTTGAAACAACCGAGGAAACAATATGAAGGTCTCCCTAAACAAATACTTGTGTGAGGTCTACGGATCGTTTTTGATGCGATAGTGATGGGATTGCTCCTTTTGATGGTAATTAAACTAGAACGATGTAATATAACTCTTAATCACCTCTTTCTTTGTAAATTTTGAAACAACCAATGAAACAATATGAATGTCTCCCTAAATAAAGACTTGTGTGAGGTCTACGCATCGTTTTAGACAAGATAGTGATGGGATTGCTCCTTTTGATGCTAATTTCTACTAGAACGAAGTAATAGGACTCATAATCACCTAAATTTTGACAATTTGAGAGAACTAATGAAACAATAAGAAGGTCTCCCTAAATGTAAACTTGTGTGAGTTGTAAGGATCGTTTTGATGGCACTAGTGATAGGATTGTTCTTTGTGATGCTAACCAAACTAGAACAAAGTCATAGGACTCATAATCACCTCTTTGTTTGACAATTTGAGAAAACCAATGAAACAATAAGAAGGTCTCCCTAAATCAAGACTTGTGTGAGATGTACGCATCATTTTTTACGGGATATTCACGGGATTGCTCCTTTTGAAGCTAGTCAAATTAGAACGAAGTAATAGGACTCCTAATCACCTCTTTCTTTAACAATTTTAGACAACCAATGAAACAATAAGAGGTCTCCTTAATTGAAGACTTGTGTGAGATGTACGCATCGCTTTGAAGGCACTAGTGATAGTATTGCTTCTTTTGATGCTAATCAAACTAGAACAAAGTCATAGGACTCATAGTCACCTCTTTCTTTGACAATTTGAGAAAACCAATGAAACAATAAGAAGGTCTACCTAAATCAAGACTTGTGTGAGATGTACGCATCGTTTTTAACGCGATAGTCACGGGATTGCTCCTTTTGATGCTAGTCAAATTAGAATGAAGTAGTAGGACTCCTAATCACCTCTTTCTTTAACAATTTTAGAGAACCAAAGAAACAATAAGAAGGTCTCCCAAAATGAAGACTTGTGTGAGATGTACGCATGGTTTTGAACGCGATAGTCATGGGTTTCTCCTCTTAACCCCCACTTTCTTTGAAAATTTGAAACAACCAATGAAACATTATAAAGGTCTCCCTAAATGAAGACTTGTGTGATTTCTACGCATCGTTTTGGACGCTATAGTGATGGGATTGCTCCTTTTGATGCTAATTTCTACTAGAACGAAGTAATAGGACTCATAATCACCTATATTTTGACAATTTGAGAGAACTAATAAAACAATAACAAAAGTCTCCCTAAATGAAAACATGTGTGAGATGTAAGGATCGTTTTGAAGGCACTAGTGATAGTAGTGCTTCTTTTGATGCTAATCAAACTAGAACAAAGTCATAGGACTCATAATTACCTCCTTCTTTGACAATTTGAGAAAACCAATGAAACAATAAGAAGGTCTACCTAAATCAAGACTTGTGTGAGATGTACGCATCATTTTTAACGCGATAGTCACGGGATTGCTCCTTTTGATGCTAGTCAAGTTAGAACGAAGTAATTGAAATCCTAATCACCTCTTTCTTTGATAATTTTAGAGAACTAATGAAACAATAAGAAGGCCTCCCAAAATGAAGACTTGTGTGAGATGTACGCATGGTTTTGGACGCGATAGTCATGGGTTTCTCCTCTTAATCCCCACTTTCTTTGTAAATTTGAAACAACCAATGAAACATTATAATGGTCTCCGTAAATGAAGACTTGTGTGATTTCTACGCATCGTTTTGGACACTATAGTGATGTGATTACTCTTTTTGATGCTAATTTCAACTAGAACCAAGTTATAGGACTTATAATCACCAATATTTTGACAATTTGATAGAACTAATGAAATAATAAGAAGGTCCCTAAATAAAGGCTTGGGTGAGATGTACGGATTGTTTTGAAGGTTCTGGTGACAAGATTGTTCCTTTTGATGCTAATCAAACTAGAACGATGTCATATGACTCATAATCACATCTTTCTTTGACAATTTGAGAGAACCAATGAAACAATAAGAAAGTCTATCTAAATCAAGACTTATGTGAGATGTACGCATCGTTTTTAATGCGATAGTAATGGTATCGCGTTAATCCAATTAGAACGAAGTAATAGGACACCTAATCACCTCTTTTTTTGACAATTCTAGAGAACCAATGAAATAATAAGAAGGTTTCCTTAAATGAAGACTTGTGTGAGATGTACGCATGGTTTTGAACGCTAGTCATGGGTTTCTCCTTTTGAAGCTAATCAAACTAGAACGAAGTAATACAACTATTAATCACATCTTTCTTTGTAAATTTGAAACAACCGAGGAAACAATATGAAGGTCTACCTAAACAAATACTTGTGTGAGGTCTACGGATCGTTTTTGATGCGATAGTGATGGGATTGCTCCTTTTGATGGTAATTAAACTAGAACGATGTAATATAACTCTTAATCACCTCTTTCTTTGTAAATTTTGAAACAACCAATGAAACAATATGAATGTCTCCCTAAATAAAGACTTGTGTGAGGTCTACGCATCGTTTTAGACAAGATAGTGATGGGATTGCTCCTTTTGATGCTAATTTCTACTAGAACGAAGTAATAGGACTCATAATCACCTAAATTTTGACAATTTGAGAGAACTAATGAAACAATAAGAAGGTCTCCCTAAATGTAAACTTGTGTGAGTTGTAAGGATCGTTTTGATGGCACTAGTGATAGGATTGTTCTTTGTGATGCTAACCAAACTAGAACAAAGTCATAGGACTCATAATCACCTCTTTGTTTGACAATTTGAGAAAACCAATGAAACAATAAGAAGGTCTCCCTAAATCAAGACTTGTGTGAGATGTACGCATCATTTTTTACGGGATATTCACGGGATTGCTCGTTTTGAAGCTAGTCAAATTAGAACGAAGTAATAGGACTCCTAATCACCTCTTTCTTTAACAATTTTAGACAACCAATGAAACAATAAGAGGTCTCCTTAATTGAAGACTTGTGTGAGATGTACGCATCGCTTTGAAGGCACTAGTGATAGTATTGCTTCTTTTGATGCTAATCAAACTAGAACAAAGTCATAGGACTCATAGTCACCTCTTTCTTTGACAATTTGAGAAAACCAATGAAACAATAAGAAGGTCTACCTAAATCAAGACTTGTGTGAGATGTACGCATCGTTTTTAACGCGATAGTCACGGGATTGCTCCTTTTGATGCTAGTCAAATTAGAATGAAGTAGTAGGACTCCTAATCACCTCTTTCTTTAACAATTTTAGAGAACCAAAGAAACAATAAGAAGGTCTCCCAAAATGAAGACTTGTGTGAGATGTACGCATGGTTTTGAACGCGATAGTCATGGGTTTCTCCTCTTAACCCCCACTTTCTTTGAAAATTTGAAACAACCAATGAAACATTATAAAGGTCTCCCTAAATGAAGACTTGTGTGATTTCTACGCATCGTTTTGGACGCTATAGTGATGGGATTGCTCCTTTTGATGCTAATTTCTACTAGAACGAAGTAATAGGACTCATAATCACCTATATTTTGACAATTTGAGAGAACTAATAAAACAATAACAAAAGTCTCCCTAAATGAAAACATGTGTGAGATGTAAGGATCGTTTTGAAGGCACTAGTGATAGTAGTGCTTCTTTTGATGCTAATCAAACTAGAACAAAGTCATAGGACTCATAATTACCTCCTTCTTTGACAATTTGAGAAAACCAATGAAACAATAAGAAGGTCTACCTAAATCAAGACTTGTGTGAGATGTACGCATCATTTTTAACGCGATAGTCACGGGATTGCTCCTTTTGATGCTAGTCAAGTTAGAACGAAGTAATTGAAATCCTAATCACCTCTTTCTTTGATAATTTTAGAGAACTAATGAAACAATAAGAAGGCCTCCCAAAATGAAGACTTGTGTGAGATGTACGCATGGTTTTGGACGCGATAGTCATGGGTTTCTCCTCTTAATCCCCACTTTCTTTGTAAATTTGAAACAACCAATGAAACATTATAATGGTCTCCGTAAATGAAGACTTGTGTGATTTCTACGCATCGTTTTGGACACTATAGTGATGTGATTACTCTTTTTGATGCTAATTTCAACTAGAACCAAGTTATAGGACTTATAATCACCAATATTTTGACAATTTGATAGAACTAATGAAATAATAAGAAGGTCCATAAATAAAGGCTTGGGTGAGATGTACGGATTGTTTTGAAGGTTCTGGTGACAAGATTGTTCCTTTTGATGCTAATCAAACTAGAACGATGTCATATGACTCATAATCACATCTTTCTTTGACAATTTGAGAGAACCAATGAAACAATAAGAAAGTTTATCTAAATCAAGACTTATGTGAGATGTACGCATCGTTTTTAATGCGATAGTAATGGTATCGCGTTAATCCAATTAGAACGAAGTAATAGGACACCTAATCACCTCTTTTTTTGACAATTCTAGAGAACCAATGAAATAATAAGAAGGTTTCCTTAAATGAAGACTTGTGTGAGATGTACGCATGGTTTTGAACGCGAGTCATGGGTTTCTCCTTTTGAAGCTAATCAAACTAGAACGAAGTAATACAACTCTTTATCACCTCTTTCTTTGTAAATTTGAAACAACCGAGGAAACAATATCAAGGTCTACCTAAACAAATACTTGTGTAAGGTCTACGGATCGTTTTTGATGCGATAGTGATGGGATTGCTCCTTTTGATGGTAATTAAACTAGAACGATGTAATATAACTCTTAATCACCTCTTTCTTTGTAAATTTTGAAACAACCAATGAAACAATATGAATGTCTCCCTAAATAAAGACTTGTGTGAGGTCTACGCATCGTTTTAGACAAGATAGTGATGGGATTGCTCCTTTTGATGCTAATTTCTACTAGAACGAAGTAATAGGACTCATAATCACCTAAATTTTGACAATTTGAGAGAACTAATGAAACAATAAGAAGGTCTCCCTAAATGTAAACTTGTGTGAGTTGTAAGGATCGTTTTGATGGCACTAGTGATAGGATTGTTCTTTGTGATGCTAACCAAACTAGAACAAAGTCATAGGACTCATAATCACCTCTTTGTTTGACAATTTGAGAAAACCAATGAAACAATAAGAAGGTCTCCCTAAATCAAGACTTGTGTGAGATGTACGCATCATTTTTTACGGGATATTCACGGGATTGCTCCTTTTGAAGCTAGTCAAATTAGAACGAAGTAATAGGACTCCTAATCACCTCTTTCTTTAACAATTTTAGACAACCAATGAAACAATAAGAGGTCTCCTTAATTGAAGACTTGTGTGAGATGTACGCATCGCTTTGAAGGCACTAGTGATAGTATTGCTTCTTTTGATGCTAATCAAACTAGAACAAAGTCATAGGACTCATAGTCACCTCTTTCTTTGACAATTTGAGAAAACCAATGAAACAATAAGAAGGTCTACCTAAATCAAGACTTGTGTGAGATGTACGCATCGTTTTTAACGCGATAGTCACGGGATTGCTCATTTTGATGCTAGTCAAATTAGAATGAAGTAATAGGACTCCGAATCACCTCTTTCTTTAACAATTTTAGAGAACCAAAGAAACAATAAGAAGGTCTCCCAAAATGAAGACTTGTGTGAGATGTACGCATGGTTTTGAACGCGATAGTCATGGGTTTCTCCTCTTAACCCCCACTTTCTTTGTAAATTTGAAACAACCAATGAAACATTATAAAGGTCTCCCTAAATGAAGACTTGTGTGATTTCTACGCATCGTTTTGGACGTTATAGTGATGGGATTGCTCCTTTTGATGCTAATTTCTACTAGAACGAAGTAATAGGACTCATAATCACCTATATTTTGACAATTTGAGAGAACTAATAAAACAATAACAAAAGTCTCCCTAAATGAAAATATGTGTGAGATGTAAGGATCGTTTTGAAGGCACCAGTGACAGGATTGTTCTTTTTGATGCTAATCAAACTAGAACAAAGTCATAGGACTCATAATCACCTCTTTGTTTGACAATTTGAGAAAACCAATGAAACAATAAGAAGGTCTCGCTAAATCAAAACTTGTGTTAGATGTACACATCGTTTTTAATGCGATAGTCACGGGATTGCTCGTTTTGATGCTAATAAAATTAGAACGAAGTAATATAACTACTAATCACCTCTTTTTTGACAATTTTAGAGAAGTAATGAAATATAAGAATGTTTTCTTTAATGAAGACTTGTGTGAGATGTACGCATCGTTTTGAAGGTACTAGTGATAGTATTGCTTCTTTTGATGCTAATCAAACTAGAACAAAGTCATAGGACTCATAATCACCTCTTTCTTTGACAATTTGAGAAAACCAATGAATCAATAAGAAGGTCTACCTAAATCAAGACTTGTGTGAGATGTACGCATCATTTTTAACGGGATATTCACGGGATTGCTCCTTTTGAAGCTAGTAAAATTAGAACGAAGTAATAGGACTCCTAATTACCTCTTTCTTTTACAATTTGAGGACAACCAATGAAATAATAAGAAGGTCTCCTTTATTGAAGAATTGTGTGAGATGTACACATCGTTTTGAAGGCACTAGTGATAGTATTGCTTCTTTTGATGCTAATCAAACAAGAACAAAGTCATAGGACTCATAATCACCTCTTTCTTTGACAATTTGAGAAAACCAATGAAACAATAAGAAGGTCTACCTAAATCAAGACTTGTGTGAGATGTACGCATCGTTTTTAACGCGATAGTCACGGGATTGCTCCTTTTGATGCTAGTCAAATTAGAACGAAGTAATAGGAATCCTAATCACCTCTTTCTTTGACAATTTTAGTGAACAAATGAAACAATAAGAAGGTCTCCCAAAATGACGACTTGTGTGAGATGTACGCTTGGTTTTGAACGCGATAGTCATGGGTTTCTCCTCTTAATCCCCACTTTCTTTGTAAATTTGAAACAACCAATGAAACATTATAAAGGTCTCCGTAAATGAAGACTTGTGTGATTTCTACGCATCGTTTTGGACACTATAGTGATGTGATTACTCTTTTTGATGCTAATTTCAACTAGAACCAAGTTATAGGACTTATAATCACCAATATTTTGACAATTTGAGAGAACTAATGAAACAATAAGAAAGTCCCTAAATAAAGACTTGTGTGAGATGTACGGATTGTTTTAAAGGTTCTGGTAACAAGATTGTTCCTTTTGATGCTAATCAAACTAGAACGATGTCATATGACTCATAATCACATCTTTCTTTGACAATTTGAGAGAACCAATGAAACAATAAGAAAGTCTATCTAAATCAAGACTTCTGTGAGATGTACGCATCGTTTTTAATGCGATAGTAATGGTATCGCGTTAATCCAATTAGAACGAAGTAATAGGACACCTAATCACCTCTTTTTTTGACAATTCTAGAGAACCAATGAAATAATAAGAAGGTTTCCTTAAATGAAGACTTGTGTGAGATGTACGCATGGTTTTGAACGCGAGTCATGGGTTTCTCCTTTTGAAGCTAATCAAACTAGAACGAAGTAATACAACTCTTAATCACCTCTTTCTTTGTAAATTTGAAACAACCAAGGAAACAATATCAAGGTCTACCTAAACAAATACTTGTGTAAGGTCTACGGATCGTTTTTGATGCGATAGTGATGGGATTGCTCCTTTTGATGGTAATTAAACTAGAACGATGTAATATAACTCTTAATCACCTCTTTCTTTGTAAATTTTGAAACAACCAATGAAACAATATGAATGTCTCCCTAAATAAAGACTTGTGTGAGGTCTACGCATCGTTTTAGACAAGATAGTGATGGGATTGCTCCTTTTGATGCTAATTTCTACTAGAACGAAGTAATAGGACTCATAATCACCTATATTTTGACAATTTGAGAGAACTAATGAAACAATAAGAAGGTCTCCCTAAATGTAAACTTGTGTGAGTTGTAAGGATCGTTTTGATGGCACTAGTGATAGGATTGTTCTTTGTGATGCTAACCAAACTAGAACAAAGTCATAGGACTCATAATCACCTCTTTGTTTGACAATTTGAGAAAACCAATGAAACAATAAGAAGGTCTCCCTAAATCAAGACTTGTGTGAGATGTACGCATCATTTTTTACGGGATATTCACGGGATTGCTCCTTTTGAAGCTAGTCAAATTAGAACGAAGTAATAGGACTCCTAATCACCTCTTTCTTTAACAATTTTAGACAACCAATGAAACAATAAGAGGTCTCCTTAATTGAAGACTTGTGTGAGATGTACGCATCGCTTTGAAGGCACTAGTGATAGTATTGCTTCTTTTGATGCTAATCAAACTAGAACAAAGTCGTAGGACTCATAGTCACCTCTTTCTTTGACAATTTGAGAAAACCAATGAAACAATAAGAAGGTTTACCTAAATCAAGACTTGTGTGAGATGTACGCATCGTTTTTAACGCGATAGTCACGGGATTGCTCCTTTTGATGCTAGTCAAATTAGAATGAAGTAGTAGGACTCCTAATCACCTCTTTCTTTAACAATTTTAGAGAACCAAAGAAACAATAAGAAGGTCTCCCAAAATGAAGACTTGTGTGAGATGTACGCATGGTTTTGAACGCGATAGTCATGGGTTTCTCCTCTTAACCCCCACTTTCTTTGAAAATTTGAAACAACCAATGAAACATTATAAAGGTCTCCCTAAATGAAGACTTGTGTGATTTCTACGCATCGTTTTGGACGCTATAGTGATGGGATTGCTCCTTTTGATGCTAATTTCTACTAGAACGAAGTAATAGGACTCATAATCACCTATATTTTGACAATTTGAGAGAACTAATAAAACAATAACAAAAGTCTCCCTAAATGAAAACATGTGTGAGATGTAAGGATCGTTTTGAAGGCACTAGTGATAGTAGTGCTTCTTTTGATGCTAATCAAACTAGAACAAAGTCATAGGACTCATAATTACCTCCTTCTTTGACAATTTGAGAAAACCAATGAAACAATAAGAAGGTCTACCTAAATCAAGACTTGTGTAAGATGTACGCATCATTTTTAACGCGATAGTCATGGGATTGCTCCTTTTGATGCTAGTCAAGTTAGAACGAAGTAATAGAAATCCTAATCACCTCTTTCTTTGATAATTTTAGAGAACTAATGAAACAATAAGAAGGCCTCCCAAAATGAAGACTTGTGTGAGATGTACGCATGGTTTTGGACGCGATAGTCATGGGTTTCTCCTCTTAATCCCCACTTTCTTTGTAAATTTGAAACAACCAATGAAACATTATAATGGTCTCCGTAAATGAAGACTTGTGTGATTTCTACGCATCGTTTTGGACACTATAGTGATGTGATTACTCTTTTTGATGCTAATTTCAACTAGAACCAAGTTATAGGACTTATAATCACCAATATTTTGACAATTTGATAGAACTAATGAAATAATAAGAAGGTCCCTAAATAAAGGCTTGTGTGAGATGTACGGATTGTTTTGAAGGTTCTGGTGACAAGATTGTTCCTTTTGATGCTAATCAAACTAGAACGATATCATATGACTCATAATCACATCTTTCTTTGACAATTTGAGAGAACCAATGAAACAATAAGAAAGTCTATCTAAATCAAGACTTATGTGAGATGTACGCATCGTTTTTAATGCGATAGTAATGGTATCGCGTTAATCCAATTAGAACGAAGTAATAGGACACCTAATCACCTCTTTTTTTGACAATTCTAGAGAACCAATGAAATAATAAGAAGGTTTCCTTAAATGAAGACTTGTGTGAGATGTACGCATGGTTTTGAACGCGAGTCATGGGTTTCTCCTTTTGAAGCTAATCAAACTAGAACGAAGTAATACAACTCTTAATCACCTCTTTCTTTGTAAATTTGAAACAACCAAGGAAACAATATCAAGGTCTACCTAAACAAATACTTGTGTAAGGTCTACGGATCGTTTTTGATGCGATAGTGATGGGATTGCTCCTTTTGATGGTAATTAAACTAGAACGATGTAATATAACTCTTAATCACCTCTTTCTTTGTAAATTTTGAAACAACCAATGAAACAATATGAATGTCTCCCTAAATAAAGACTTGTGTGAGGTCTACGCATCGTTTTAGACAAGATAGTGATGAGATTGCTCCTTTTGATGCTAATTTCTACTAGAACGAAGTAATAGGACTCATAATCACCTATATTTTGACAATTTGAGAGAACTAATGAAACAATAAGAAGGTCTCCCTAAATGTAAACTTGTGTGAGTTGTAAGGATCGTTTTGATGGCACTAGTGATAGGATTGTTCTTTGTGATGCTAACCAAACTAGAACAAAGTCATAGGACTCATAATCACCTCTTTGTTTGACAATTTGAGAAAACCAATGAAACAATAAGAAGGTCTCCCTAAATCAAGACTTGTGTGAGATGTACGCATCATTTTTTACGGGATATTCACGGGATTGCTCCTTTTGAAGCTAGTCAAATTAGAACGAAGTAATAGGACTCCTAATCACCTCTTTCTTTAACAATTTTAGACAACCAATGAAACAATAAGAGGTCTCCTTAATTGAAGACTTGTGTGAGATGTACGCATCGCTTTGAAGGCACTAGTGATAGTAATGCTTCTTTTGATGCTAATCAAACTAGAACAAAGTCGTAGGACTCATAGTCACCTCTTTCTTTGACAATTTGAGAAAACCAATGAAACAATAAGAAGGTTTACCTAAATCAAGACTTGTGTGAGATGTACGAATCGTTTTTAACGCGATAGTCACGGGATTGCTCCTTTTGATGCTAGTCAAATTAGAATGAAGTAGTAGGACTCCTAATCACCTCTTTCTTTAACAATTTTAGAGAACCAAAGAAACAATAAGAAGGTCTCCCAAAATGAAGACTTGTGTGAGATGTACGCATGGTTTTGAACGCGATAGTCATGGGTTTCTCCTCTTAACCCCCACTTTCTTTGAAAATTTGAAACAACCAATGAAACATTATAAAGGTCTCCCTAAATGAAGACTTGTGTGATTTCTACGCATCGTTTTGGACGCTATAGTGATGGGATTGCTCCTTTTGATGCTAATTTCTACTAGAACGAAGTAATAGGACTCATAATCACCTATATTTTGACAATTTGAGAGAACTAATAAAACAATAACAAAAGTCTCCCTAAATGAAAACATGTGTGAGATGTAAGGATCGTTTTGAAGGCACTAGTGATAGTAGTGCTTCTTTTGATGCTAATCAAACTAGAACAAAGTCATAGGACTCATAATTACCTCCTTCTTTGACAATTTGAGAAAACCAATGAAACAATAAGAAGGTCTCCCTAAATCAAGACTTGTGTGAGATGTACGCATCATTTTTTACGGGATATTCACGGGATTGCTCCTTTTGAAGCTAGTCAAATTAGAACGAAGTAATAGGACTCCTAATCACCTCTTTCTTTAACAATTTTAGACAACCAATGAAACAATAAGAGGTCTCCTTAATTGAAGACTTGTGTGAGATGTACGCATCGCTTTGAAGGCACTAGTGATAGTATTGCTTCTTTTGATGCTAATCAAACTAGAACAAAGTCGTAGGACTCATAGTCACCTCTTTCTTTGACAATTTGAGAAAACCAATGAAACAATAAGAAGGTTTACCTAAATCAAGACTTGTGTGAGATGTACGCATCGTTTTTAACGCGATAGTCACGGGATTGCTCCTTTTGATGCTAGTCAAATTAGAATGAAGTAGTAGGACTCCTAATCACCTCTTTCTTTAACAATTTTAGAGAACCAAAGAAACAATAAGAAGGTCTCCCAAAATGAAGACTTGTGTGAGATGTACGCATGGTTTTGAACGCGATAGTCATGGGTTTCTCCTCTTAACCCCCACTTTCTTTGAAAATTTGAAACAACCAATGAAACATTATAAAGGTCTCCCTAAATGAAGACTTGTGTGATTTCTACGCATCGTTTTGGACGCTATAATGATGGGATTGCTCCTTTTGATGCTAATTTCTACTAGAACGAAGTAATAGGACTCATAATCACCTATATTTTGACAATTTGAGAGAACTAATAAAACAATAACAAAAGTCTCCCTAAATGAAAACATGTGTGAGATGTAAGGATCGTTTTGAAGGCACTAGTGATAGTAGTGCTTCTTTTGATGCTAATCAAACTAGAACAAAGTCATAGGACTCATAATTACCTCCTTCTTTGACAATTTGAGAAAACCAATGAAACAATAAGAAGGTCTACCTAAATCAAGACTTGTGTGAGATGTACGCATCATTTTTAACGCGATAGTCACGGGATTGCTCCTTTTGATGCTAGTCAAGTTAGAACGAAGTAATTGAAATCCTAATCACCTCTTTCTTTGATAATTTTAGAGAACTAATGAAACAATAAGAAGGCCTCCCAAAATGAAGACTTGTGTGAGATGTACGCATGGTTTTGGACGCGATAGTCATGGGTTTCTCCTCTTAATCCCCACTTTCTTTGTAAATTTGAAACAACCAATGAAACATTATAATGGTCTCCGTAAATGAAGACTTGTGTGATTTCTACGCATCGTTTTGGACACTATAGTGATGTGATTACTCTTTTTGATGCTAATTTCAACTAGAACCAAGTTATAGGACTTATAATCACCAATATTTTGACAATTTGATAGAACTAATGAAATAATAAGAAGGTCCCTAAATAAAGGCTTGTGTGAGATGTACGGATTGTTTTGAAGGTTCTGGTGACAAGATTGTTCCTTTTGATGCTAATCAAACTAGAACGATGTCATATGACTCATAATCACATCTTTCTTTGACAATTTGAGAGAACCAATGAAACAATAAGAAAGTCTATCTAAATCAAGACTTATGTGAGATGTACGCATCGTTTTTAATGCGATAGTAATGGTATCGCGTTAATCCAATTAGAACGAAGTAATAGGACACCTAATCACCTCTTTTTTGACAATTCTAGAGAACCAATGAAATAATAAGAAGGTTTCCTTAAATGAAGACTTGTGTGAGATGTACACATGGTTTTGAACGCGAGTCATGGGTTTCTCCTTTTGAAGCTAATCAAACTAGAACGAAGTAATACAACTCTTAATCACCTCTTTCTTTGTAAATTTGAAACAACCAAGGAAACAATATCAAGGTCTACCTAAACAAATACTTGTGTAAGGTCTACGGATCGTTTTTGATGCGATAGTGATGGGATTGCTCCTTTTGATGGTAATTAAACTAGAACGATGTAATATAACTCTTAATCACCTCTTTCTTTGTAAATTTGAAACAACCAATGAAACAATATGAATGTCTCCCTAAATAAAGACTTGTGTGAGGTCTACGCATCGTTTTAGACAAGATAGTGATGGGATTGCTCCTTTTGATGCTAATTTCTACTAGAACGAAGTAATAGGACTCATAATAACCTATATTTTGACAATTTGAGAGAACTAATGAAACAATAAGAAGGTCTCCCTAAATGTAAACTTGTGTGAGTTGTAAGGATCGTTTTGATGGCACTAGTGATAGGATTGTTCTTTGTGATGCTAACCAAACTAGAACAAAGTCATAGGACTCATAATCACCTCTTTGTTTGACAATTTGAGAAAACCAATGAAACAATAAGAAGGTCTCCCTAAATCAAGACTTGTGTTAGAAGTACACATCGTTTTTAATGCGATAGTCGCGGGATTGCTCGTTTTGATGCTAATCAAATTAGAACGAAGTAATAGAACTACTAATCAACTCTTTTTTTTGACAATTTTAGAGAAGTAATGAAATAATAAGAATGTCTCCTTTAATGAAAACTTGTGTGAGATGTACGCATCGTTTTGAAGCCACTAGTGATAGTATTGCTTCTTTTGATGCTAATCACACTAGAACAAAGTCATAGGACTCATAATCACCTCTTTCTTTGATAATTTGAGAAAACCAATGAATCAATAAGAAGGTCTTCCTAAATCAAGACTTGTGTGAGATGTACGCATCATTTTTAACGGGATATTCACGGGATTGCTCCTTTTGAAGCTAGTAAAATTAGAACGAAGTAATAGGACTCCTAATCACCTCTTTCTTTAACAATTTTAGACAACCAATGAAATAATAAGAAGGTCTCCTTAATTGAAGACTTGTGTGAGACGTACGCATTGCTTTGAACGCACTAGTGATAGTATTGCTTCTTTTGATGCTAATCAAACTAGAACAAAGTCATAGGACTCATAATCACCTCTTTCTTTGACAATTTGAGAAAACCAATGAAACAATAAGAAGGTCTACCTAAATCAAGACTTGTGTGAGATGTACGCATCGTTTTTAACGCGATAGTCACGGGATTGCACCTTTTGATGCTAGTCAAATTAGAACGAATTAATAGGACTCCTAATCACCTCTTTCTTTGACAATTTTAGAGAACCAATGAAACAATAAGAAGGTCTCCCAAAATGACGACTTGTGTGAGATGTACGCATGGTTTTGAACGCGATAGTCATGGGTTTCTCCTCTTAATCCCCACTTTCTTTGTAAATTTGAAACAACCAATGAAACATTATAAAGGTCTCCCTAAATGAAGACTTTGTGTGATTTTTACGCATCGTTTTGGACGCTATAATGATGGGATTGCTCCTTTTGATGCTAATTTCTACTAGAACGAAGTAATAGGACTCATAATCACCTATATTTTGACAATTTGAGAGAACTAATGAAACAATAACAAAAGTCTCCCTAAATGAAAACATGTGTGAGATGTAAGGATCGTTTTGAAGGCACTAGTGATAGGATTGTTCTTTTTGATGCTAATCAAACTAGAACAAAGTCATAGGACTCATAATCACCTCTTTGTTTGACAATTTGAGAAAACCAATGAAACAATAAGAAGGTCTCCCTAAATCAAAACTTGTGTTAGATGTACACATCGTTTTTAATGCGATAGTCACGGGATTGCTCGTTTTGATACTAATAAAATTAGAACGAAGTAATATAACTACTAATCACCTCTTTTTTGACAATTTTAGAGAAGTAATGAAATAATAAGAATGTTTTCTTTAATGAAGACTTGTGTGAGATGTACGCATCGTTTTGAAGGCACTAGTGATAGTATTGCTTCTTTTGATGCTAATCAAACTAGAACAAAGTCATAGGACTCATAATCACCTCTTTCTTTGACAATTTGAGAATACCAATGAATTAATAAGAAGGTCTACCTAAATCAAGACTTGTGTGAGATGTACGCATCATTTTTAACGGGATATTCACGGGATTGCTCCTTTTGAAGTTAGTAAAATTAGAACGAAGTAATAGGACACCTAATCACCTCTTTCTTTAACAATTTTAGACAACCAATGAAACAATAAGAAGGTCTCCTTAATTGAAGACTTGTGTGAGATGTACGCATCGTTTTGAAGGCACTAGTGATAGTATTGCTTCTTTTGATGCTAACCAAACTAGAACAAAGTCATAGGACTCATAATTACCTCTTTCTTTGACAATTTGAGAAAACCAATGAAACAATAAGAAGGTCTACCTAAATCAAGACTTGTGTGAGATGTACGCATCATTTTTAACGCGATAGTCACGGGATTGCTCCTTTTGATGCTAGTCAAGTTAGAACGAAGTAATAGAACTCCTAATCACCTCTTTCTTTGATAATTTTAGAGAACTAATGAAACAATAAGAAGGCCTCCCAAAATGAAGACTTGTGTGAGATGTACGCATGGTTTTGGACGCGATAGTCATGGGTTTCTCCTCTTAATCCCCACTTTCTTTGTAAATTTGAAACAACCAATGAAACATTATAAAGGTCTCCGTAAATGAAGACTTGTGTGATTTCTACGCATCGTTTTGGACACTATAGTGATGTGATTACTCTTTTTGATGCTAATTTCAACTAGAACCAAGTTATAGGACTTATAATCACCAATATTTTGACAATTTGATAGAACTAATGAAACAATAAGAAGGTCCCTAAATAAAGGCTTGTGTGAGATGTACGTATTGTTTTGAAGGTTCTGGTGACAAGATTGTTCCTTTTGATGCTAATCAAACTAGAACGATGTCATATGACTCATAATCACATCTTTCTTTGACAATTTGAGAGAACCAATGAAACAACAAGAAAGACTATCTAAATCAAGACTTATGTGAGATGTACGCATCGTTTTTAATGCGATAGTAATGGTATCGCGTTAATCCAATTAGAACGAAGTAATAGGACACCTAAGCACCTCTTTTTTTGACAATTCTAGAGAACCAATGAAATAATAAGAAGGTTTCCTTAAATGAAGACTTGTGTGAGATGTACGCATGGTTTTGAACGCGAGTCATGGGTTTCTCCTTTTGAAGCTAATCAAACTAGAACGAAGTAATACAACTCTTAATCACCTCTTTCTTTGTAAATTTGAAACAACCAAGGAAACAATATCAAGGTCTACCTAAACAAATACTTGTGTAAGGTCTACGGATCGTTTTTGATGCGATAGTGATGGGATTGCTCCTTTTGATGGTAATTAAACTAGAACGATGTAATATAACTCTTAATCACCTCTTTCTTTGTAAATTTTGAAACAACCAATGAAACAATATGAATGTCTCCCTAAATAAAGACTTGTGTGAGGTCTACGCATCGTTTTAGACAAGATAGTGATGGGATTGCTCCTTTTGATGCTAATTTCTACTAGAACGAAGTAATAGGACTCATAATCACCTATATTTTGACAATTTGAGAGAACTAATGAAACAATAAGAAGGTCTCCCTAAATGTAAACTTGTGTGAGTTGTAAGGATCGTTTTGATGGCACTAGTGATAGGATTGTTCTTTGTGATGCTAACCAAACTAGAACAAAGTCATAGGACTCATAATCACCTCTTTGTTTGATAATTTGAGAAAACCAATGAAACAATAAGAAGGTCTCCCTAAATCAAGACTTGTGTTAGATGTACACATCGTTTTTAATGCGATAGTCGCGGGATTGCTCGTTTTGATGCTAATCAAATTAGAACGAAGTAATAGAACTACTAATCAACTCTTTTTTTGACAATTTTAGAGAAGTAATGAAATAATAAGAATGTCTCCTTTAATGAAAACTTGTGTGAGATGTACGCATCGTTTTGAAGCCACTAGTGATAGTATTGCTTCTTTTGATGCTAATCACACTAGAACAAAGTCATAGGACTCATAATCACCTCTTTCTTTGATAATTTGAGAAAACCAATGAATCAATAAGAAGGTCTTCCTAAATCAAGACTTGCGTGAGATGTACGCATCATTTTTAACGGGATATTCACGGGATTGCTCCTTTTGAAGCTAGTAAAATTAGAACGAAGTAATAGGACTTCTAATCACCTCTTTCTTTAACAATTTTAGACAACCAATGAAATAATAAGAAGGTCTCCTTAATTGAAGACTTGTGTGAGACGTACGCATTGCTTTGAACATACTAGTGATAGTATTGCTTCTTTTGATGCTAATCAAACTAGAACAAAGTCATAGGACTCATAATCACCTCTTTCTTTGACAATTTGAGAAAACCAATGAAACAATAAGAAGGTCTACCTAAATCAAGACTTGTGTGAGATGTACGCATCGTTTTTAACGCGATAGTCACGGGATTGCACCTTTTGATGCTAGTCAAATTAGAACGAATTAATAGGACTCCTAATCACCTCTTTCTTTGACAATTTTAGAGAACCAATGAAACAATAAAAAGGTCTCCCAAAATGACGACTTGTGTGAGATGTACGCATGGTTTTGAACGCGATAGTCATGGGTTTCTCCTCTTAATCCCCACTTTCTTTGTAAATTTGAAACAACTAATGAAACATTATAAAGGTCTCCCTAAATGAAGACTTTGTGTGATTTTTACGCATCGTTTTGGACGCTATAATGATGGGATTGCTCCTTTTGATGCTAATTTCTACTAGAACGAAGTAATAGGACTCATAATCACCTATATTTTGACAATTTGAGAGAACTAATGAAACAATAACAAAAGTCTCCCTAAATGAAAACATGTGTGAGATGTAAGGATCGTTTTGAAGGCACTAGTGATAGGATTGTTCTTTTTGATGCTAATCAAACTAGAACAAAGTCATAGGACTCATAATCACCTCTTTGTTTGACAATTTTAGAAAACCAATGAAACAATAAGAAGGTCTCCCTAAATCAAAACTTGTGTTAGATGTACACATCGTTTTTAATGCGATAGTCACGGGATTGCTCGTTTTGATACTAATAAAATTAGAACGAAGTAATATAACTACTAATCACCTCTTTTTTGACAATTTTAGAGAAGTAATGAAATAATAAGAATGTTTTCTTTAATGAAGACTTGTGTGAGATGTACGCATCGTTTTGAAGGCACTAGTGATAGTATTGCTTCTTTTGATGCTAATCAAACTAGAACAAAGTCATAGGACTCATAATCACCTCTTTCTTTGACAATTTGAGAATACCAATGAATTAATAAGAAGGTCTACCTAAATCAAGACTTGTGTGAGATGTACGCATCATTTTTAACGGGATATTCACGGGATTGCTCCTTTTGAAGTTAGTAAAATTAGAACGAAGTAATAGGACACCTAATCACCTCTTTCTTTAACAATTTTAGACAACCAATGAAACAATAAGAAGGTCTCCTTAATTGAAGACTTGTGTGAGATGTACGCATCGTTTTGAAGGCACTAGTGATAGTATTGCTTCTTTTGATGCTAACCAAACTAGAACAAAGTCATAGGACTCATAATTACCTCTTTCTTTGACAATTTGAGAAAACCAATGAAACAATAAGAAGGTCTACCTAAATCAAGACTTGTGTGAGATGTACGCATCATTTTTAACGCGATAGTCACGGGATTGCTCCTTTTGATGCTAGTCAAGTTAGAACGAAGTAATAGAACTCCTAATCACCTCTTTCTTTGATAATTTTAGAGAACTAATGAAACAATAAGAAGGCCTCCCAAAATGAAGACTTGTGTGAGATGTACGCATGGTTTTGGACGCGATAGTCATGGGTTTCTCCTCTTAATCCCCACTTTCTTTGTAAATTTGAAACAACCAATGAAACATTATAAAGGTCTCCGTAAATGAAGACTTGTGTGATTTCTACGCATCGTTTTGGACACTATAGTGATGTGATTACTCTTTTTGATGCTAATTTCAACTAGAACCAAGTTATAGGACTTATAATCACCAATATTTTGACAATTTGATAGAACTAATGAAACAATAAGAAGGTCCCTAAATAAAGGCTTGTGTGAGATGTACGTATTGTTTTGAAGGTTCTGGTGACAAGATTGTTCCTTTTGATGCTAATCAAACTAGAACGATGTCATATGACTCATAATCACATCTTTCTTTGACAATTTGAGAGAACCAATGAAACAACAAGAAAGACTATCTAAATCAAGACTTATGTGAGATGTACGCATCGTTTTTAATGCGATAGTAATGGTATCTCGTTAATCCAATTAGAACGAAGTAATAGGACACCTAAGCACCTCTTTTTTTGACAATTCTAGAGAACCAATGAAATAATAAGAAGGTTTCCTTAAATGAAGACTTGTGTGAGATGTACGCATGGTTTTGAACGCGAGTTATGGGTTTCTCCTTTTGAAGCTAATCAAACTAGAACGAAGTAATACAACTCTTAACATAAGGTTGCAATGTTTCTCTCTCTAGGAATTTTGCTCTGCCCTGTCTCTAAACTTATTTTCCTAGCCTGCCCTCCTTTTGCCCCCACCTAATTTTTCCGGCCCCTCAACTATTTTCTCCGGTTCTCTCTCTTTACCCGTTTTTGCTTTTGACTTTCTTTTTTTGGGGTACTGTCTACTTCCTTTCCTCCTTCGGCCCTCCTCTCCTAATTTTTCCGTTTCTCGTTTTTTCTCCGGTCTTCTCTCCGTTTGTGCCTTCGCTCTATCTTTTTCATTTGTTGCTCGATTCTTGAACCCACCTATTTTATCCGTCTAACCTGGCTATTATGGTCAGCCATTCGCATCTCTCGGCCGGGAACTCCATTAGTAGCCCTTCTAGGGACTTATTTGCAGAATTAGGTGTTTCCAACCCTAACTCTCCTAACTTGGTTATTTCGGACATGGCCGAATCAGATGCTGCCCCCCTTCACCCCTTGGTTGATTCTGAAGTTGTTCCGCTTCATTCTTTGGTTGACTCTGACGAATCGGACGCTAACAGTGAAATAGAAGCCAAGTTAGGGCTCACCCATGGGTCGGCGTTGAAAGAGATTTTCAGTGCAGCACAGCACTTTTCTAGTCAGGGCTATATGGAAGCTGCTGATGAGCGTAAGAAAAGCAACACGCTCTTGGATTTCATCCTTGCTAATGGGTTCAATTTGAAGCAGGTCTCCGACTTTGCAAGTGGTGCTAGTTCTTCTAGGAAGGTTAATGCTCTTGACATGTTTGTTAATAGTCCAGTGAAAGTTAGCAACACTGGCTCTCTTCACTCGGCTGTTGCTTCTGATGGCTTTGGTCCCCCCAAGACCTTTTCTCCTATTGTTGCCTCTGGTTCGTTAGAAGGGGCTATTCCTGGCTCTCCTATGGTTTTGGGAGACGAGGATGCCGTTTTTGGTTCTGTCTCGGTTCAACCGGCTGGGTTGGCTACTCATGTTCCTCCCTCTGGTCCCTCTGGTCCCTCTGGTTTGGCTGCTAAACAAACCTGGAGCTCTGTGGTGGCAAATGCTCCCCTGAAGCCAATGTTTAACCTGGATTACTTCCCTCCGTCCCCCCCTTCTTATGAAAACGGTTCCATTATTATCAAACCTCCTTCTGAGATCCTGCAGCTTGGTAATAGCCTTTGGAATTCATGTCTCGTTGGTAGCTTTATCCACTCTCGTCTCCCGTTCAAGCTTGTTGAAGAGAGTGTTCATAAGTTATGGGATAAGTTTGGTCTTCAGAAAGTTTTCTTACAGGATAAAGGCTATTTTATTTTTAAATTTTCCTCTCCTGCTGATCGTGATAACATCCTTGCTCTGGCACCTTGGTACATATCCAATAAGCTTCTCTGTCTCAAACATTGGAAGGAAGGAATGGATTTCCAGTCCGAATCATGTACCAAAGTCCCTATTTGGGTTAAATTTCATAATATCCCAATGTCTTATTTATCTGCTCCTGGGTTGAGTTATCTTGCTAGTGGAATTGGGAAGCCTCTTTTTGTGGATAAACTAACAGAAAAACTAGAACCAATGAATTTTGCTAGGATGTGCATTGAGGTTTCTTCTTCCTCCGCCTTTCCTTCTAGTTTGGATGTTGTGGTTCTTGACGAGGAATCCAATATGGAAAAGGTGGTTGTTGTAAGAGTAGAGTACCAGAATAGGCCTCAGCTTTGTTCTCATTGCAAGTCCTTCGGGCACTCTCTTATCAAATGTTCTTATGCTAATTTCAAATGGAAACCTAAGGCAGTCTCTTCCTCTGATCCGGCTTTACACACTGCGTCCTCAATTGTCCCACCTGTTATCCCTCCGGCCATCCCTCCAAGTAACTGGACCTTAGTTACTAAAGGACCTAAGCAGGTGGGTGTCCTTGCTTCTTTGGGTCTTCCTCCTGTGGTTCCTAACTCTAATCTGTCCAACCTCTACTCTCCCTTAGACGGTTTCTCAGACACCGATGCCACCCCGTCCCCAAATCCTCTCGTGGTCAAGCTAAAACAAATTGATGAAAAGGATGTTAGAGACCTCAAACATAAGGCCAAAAGCTCTTTTGACTCCGGCCAAGCTTCTAAGAAAAAGATCAAAGGAGGGGGGAGTCTCAAGCCCCATACCTAACTATTATTTACTTTATGTTATCTTTTTGCTCTATGAATATTAGAGGTGTAAATAAGTCTCCCAAGCAGGCTAGTGTTCATGCTCTCATTTGCAAGCATAGTCTCTCTTTTGTTGGCCTTGTTGAGACTAGGGTCAAGAGCACTAAAGCCATGTCTATTTCTAAAGCTATTTGTAAGCATTGGGAATGGCATTTTAATTATGACTTTCATATTAATGGTAGAATTTGGATTGGTTGGGACCCAACTGTTTGGAAAGTCAATGTTTTAGCTAAGTCTTCTCAATTTATTCACTGTTTTGTCACCTCTTCTAGTCTTGATATCCAAGCCTTTGTTACTATTATCTATGGCCTCAACACTTCGCCTGAGAGAAAGGCTCTATGGAAGGATTTGCGGGATCTTGCGCAATCTATTGATAAACCTTGGACCTTGCTTGGTGACTTTAATGTTGTTCAATCCCTTTCGGAAATTGAAGGTGGGGTTGGCACCTGGGATTCTGGCATGCAGGATCTCAAAGATCTTCTTACTGACTTATCTTTGGTGGATCTTAGAGCTTCTGGCCCTGTTCTTACTTGGTGGAATTCTCAGATAACCAATCCGACTTACAAAAAGCTGGACAGAGCTCTGGTTAATAATTTTTGGTTGGATGATTTCCCTAATTCACAAGCCTTATTTTCACCTCGTGATCTCTCGGACCACTGCCCTGTGGTGGTTATGTTAGGTTTGGCTAAGGTCCCCATTCCAAAACCTTTCCAATTCTTCAACTTTATGGCTGGGCTGGATGGTTTCTTTGATGTGGTGCAATCTGCTTGGAACACCCCTTCCTTTGGTGATCCTCTGCAAATTCTTTCTGGGAAGCTCCGGGCGGTCAAGAAGGCCCTTATCTATTTGAATAAAGTCAATGGTAACCTCTCTTCTAATGTTGAGAAATCCAGAGCCCTTCTTCATGCCACTCAACAAGCTCTTTCTGATAACCCTGCTGACCCAGTCCTTCTCTCCCTTCAGCAGTCTCAAACTGCTTCCTTGTGGGCTGCTCTGATTTGTGAAGAAAAGTTGTTAATGCAGAAATCCAGAATCCAATGGCTTAAGGAAGGGGACCAGAACACTGGCTTCTTTCATAATCAAATTAAGAACAGATGGAACCACAATAAAATCCTATCTATTGAGAATGCTGAGGGTGTCCTCTGTCATGGGCACTCTGCTGTCCAAAGTATTGCTGTTGACCATTTCTGTTCTCTTCTGGGTAGTCCTGTTCATGTTGAAGGGCTTAATTTTCAGGATCTGGAGCCTCTAGTAGTATCCATGGTGACACCTCATCAAGCTTTTCTACTGGATAAGGATGTTTCCGATGTTGAGATTCTTGCCACACTAAAGCATATGAAGAAAAACAAAAGTCTAGGGCCTGACGGGTTCAATGTGAATTTCTTTCTTATAGCTTGGGAAATTGTGGGTCCAGTTTTTACTTCTGCCATTCAATCTTTTTTCCGTCAAGGGTGTCTGCTTAGAGGTACTAATGCTACGGCCATTGCTCTTGTTCCAAAATCCTCTAACCCATCCTCCATGAATGACTATCGGCCAATTTCTTGTTGCAATACCACCTATAAATGTATTTCTAAGATTATTGCCACTCGTCTCAAGGGTATTCTCCCCTCTATCATTTCCCCTTGTCAATCTGCTTTTATTGCTGGAAGGAGGATTGGGGACAACATCCTTCTCGCTCAAGAGCTGTTTCGGAACTACCATAGGCCCCTTGGTCCACCAAAATGTGCTTTAAAAATTGATTTAAGGAAAGCTTTTGATTCCATCTCTTGGGAGTTCTTATTGGCTGCCCTTCAATTCTTTAAATTTCCCCCTAAATTCCTGTTTTGGATCAAAGCTTGTATCACTACTACCAGCTTCTCTGTTAAAGTTAATGGGGCTTTATGTGGCTATTTCAAAGGTGGTAAAGGCCTTAGGCAAGGTGATCCCCTCTCACCTTATCTCTTTGTTATTGTCATGGATGTTCTTTCCCTTATGATCACTAAGGCATCCAAACTCCCTACTTTTCATCATCACTGGAAATCTGATGCCATTTCTCTTACCCATCTCTGTTTTGCGGATGATCTTATCATTTTTTGCCGAGGTGACATTGGCTCTATTAGTACTATTAAGCTTTGTCTGGATCAGTTCTCCTCCATTTCAGGCTTACACACCAATGCCTCGAAGAGTATGTGCTTCCTTGGTCATGTACCTTCTGAAACTGGAACTGCTATTCTTTCTATCTTGGGTTTCCAACTGGGTGTTTTCCCTGCTAAGTTTTTAGGTGTTCCCTTGATCACTTCCAAGCTTAGTCTTGTTGACTGCCATCCTCTTCTTGAAAAGATCAAATCCAGAATTACGTCGTGGACCAACAAATTCCTCTCCTATGCTGGTAGATTGCAACTGATCAAATCTGTTATTCACTCCACCCAAGCTTACTGGTCTGCTCATTTTATTCTCCCTGCCTCTGTCTTGAATGACCTTAAATCCACTATGTCCAGATTCCTTTGGAAAGGGCCTTCCTTAGAGAAATTTGGCTGTAAAGTAGCTTGGAGCAAAATCTCTCTCCCTTTTGCTGAGGGTGGCCTTGCTATTAAAAATCTTGAGGATTGGAATAAAGCTCAAATCTTATTGCACTTATGGCAGATTATTTCTCCTTCTTCCTCTTCCTTTTGGGCCAAATGGGTTCGGGCTGTCCATCTTAAGAATAAGTTTTTCTGGATTATCCCAATTCCTATGGATTGCTCTTGGATTTGGAGGAAAGTTCTTAAATTAAGGTCTATTGCTTGCAGGCACATCTCTTATGCTATTGGTAATGGTGCGAGCACTAGTCTTTGGTTTGACCCGTGGTTAGGTCACTCCCCTTTGGCCTCCTCCTTGCAGTCTCCCTTGATCACTAACTCTGGGTTTGGTCCTAATGCCTCTGTCAGCAGCATAATCATTAACTCCAGTTGGGTTCTTCCTCAGTCCAACCACAATGATCTTATTGAATTCCGGAACGCCTTTAACATGTCAAGGCGCTGCAACTCAGATTGTCAGGATGAGGTTTTCTGGGATGGTACCACTGCTAAGGATGTTAAAACTTCTACCTTTTGGTGTTCCATTCGCAAAGTGGGTCTTACTGTGGGATGGCACAGTCTTGTTTGGCATCGCATAGTGCCTCCCCGGTACTCATTTCTTCTTTGGCTGGCTTTTCACAAGGGTCTTCGGACTCTGGATAGGCTTATCTTGTATGGCATGGATGTCAATCCTTTATGTGTTCTCTGTTCCATTGAGAGGGAAACATTTCATCACCTTTTTTTCCATTGTAGTTTCTCTTTTCAGCTCTTGGTTGCAGTGCTCAGGCGGTGTGGTTGGAAGGGACAGTGTCGTAGCTGGACTTCTATTACTGATTTTATCAGCGGCAATTATGGTCCAAATTTCCAGCACAGGCTTTTACGTTTTGGCTTTGCTATTGTTGTCTATAGAATTTGGCAAGAACGGAACTCTCGTATTTTCAACAACAAGACTCTCCCTGTTCGGGTCATCATTAGGGATATCATCCATATTCTCAAGTGTGGCCTTCATACTAATGCTAGCTTTCAGAAACTTAAACATAGGGCTTGCTACCATCATCTTGTATTGTAGCCTTGTCTCCCTGTTTTTACTACTGCTGCTGCTGCTGGTTCTGGTTCAGGGGATGGCCTGCTGTGTCCGGCTTGTCTGTTGTGGGCAGTTTGTTACAGTCCTGGGGTTGTTCACTTTGCTTGGCCTGGGTTTGCTTGTCCAGTTGCTGCTGTTCTGGGTTGTTGTGTTCAGATTCTTGCAGCACTTTGCACTTTGTGTTCTGGGTTTATCTCTTTTGGTTCAACTCTTTTTGGTTGTTGTTATTCCGTTTGGTGCTGCTGCTGTCTGGGTTATTGCAGGTTTTTTCTGCAGATTTCTGCTTGCTGGTTTTTGCTTGCTGGTTTTTGCAGTTGTGCTATGTGCTGGTGCTATGTGCTATGTGCTGCTATGTGCTGCTATGCCTTCGGCTGCTATGTGCTGCTATGCCTTCGGCAGTCTGCTGCTATGTGCTGCTATGCCTTCGGCAGTCTGGCATGCTGCTATTTGTTGCTCCATGTTGCTGCCGCTATTGCTCCTGCTAACTGCTGGGATTCCTTGCTCCTTGGTTTCGCAGCCTGCTGCTTCTGGGGTTGCTGCTGATGCTGTACTGCCCTCTGATTTCTTCTGCTGATGTTCACTGCGTTAGGTTGCCCTATTCAGGTTTGCTGTCATAGGTTGTCTGGGTAGCAGCTGCGTTAAGTTGTCTTGGTTGCCCTTTCTCCTTCCTTTCGGCTGGGTTGCTTGCAACATTTGGCTGCTGCTGTTATTGCTTGATGGATTTTATGGTCGGTTGCTATGCCTGTCTGCTTTGATTGGCTGCAGTCACCAGCTTCTGTTGGGTTTCAGCTTCTGTTTTGGCCTGCTTGGATTTCTGATGCAGTCACCAGCTTCTGCTACAGCATTTGTGCTGCGGCTTTTGGTTTGTTGATGCTGCTATTTCTGTTGTTGATGGTTGGTATCTTAGTGCATATCCCTTGTTTGGATGAAGCTGCCTTTTGACCAGCTGGGTCTGTTTGATTTTATGCTGTTAAAATCTTTGTTGCACTGTTTGGCATTTTCTGTCTCGTCAAATTTGTTGGGCGTTTGCCTTGTAATCTTATATAGTCTTAACTTCATAGGGCATGTCCTATGATGTCATTGCTATATTCCGATTGGGTTTTCCCATGCGGTTTTGTCTCTTCTCTTTATTTTAATACAGTCTAAATTTAGCAAAAAAAAAAAAAAATACAACTCTTAATCACCTCTTTCTTTGTAAATTTGAAACAACCAAGGAAACAATATCAAGGTCTACCTAAACAAATACTTGTGTAAGGTCTACGGATCGTTTTTGATGCGATAGTGATGGGATTGCTCCTTTTGATGGTAATTAAACTAGAACGATGTAATATAACTCTTAATCACCTCTTTCTTTGTAAATTTTGAAACAACCAATGAAACAATATGAATGTCTCCCTAAATAAAGACTTGTGTGAGGTCTACGCATCGTTTTAGACAAGATAGTGATGGGATTGCTCCTTTTGATGCTAATTTCTACTAGAACGAAGTAATAGGACTCATAATCACCTATATTTTGACAATTTGAGAGAACTAATGAAACAATAAGAAGGTCTCCCTAAATGTAAACTTGTGTGAGTTGTAAGGATCGTTTTGATGGCACTAGTGATAGGATTGTTCTTTGTGATGCTAACCAAACTAGAACAAAGTCATAGGACTCATAATCACCTCTTTGTTTGACAATTTGAGAAAACCAATGAAACAATAAGAAGGTCTCCCTAAATCAAGACTTGTGTTAGATGTACACATCATTTTTAATGCGATAGTCGCGGGATTGCTCGTTTTGATGCTAATCAAATTAGAACGAAGTAATAGAACTACTAATCAACTCTTTTTTTGACAATTTTAGAGAAGTAATGAAATAATAAGAATGTCTCCTTTAATGAAAACTTGTGTGAGATGTACGCATCGTTTTGAAGCCACTAGTGATAGTATTGCTTCTTTTGATGCTAATCACACTAGAACAAAGTCATAGGACTCATAATCACCTCTTTCTTTGATAATTTGAGAAAACCAATGAATCAATAAGAAGGTCTTCCTAAATCAAGACTTGTGTGAGATGTACGCATCATTTTTAACGGGATATTCACGGGATTGCTCCTTTTGAAGCTAGTAAAATTAGAACGAAGTAATAGGACTCCTAATCACCTCTTTCTTTAACAATTTTAGACAACCAATGAAATAATAAGAAGGTCTCCTTAATTGAAGACTTGTGTGAGACGTACGCATTGCTTTGAACGCACTAGTGATAGTATTGCTTCTTTTGATGCTAATCAAACTAGAACAAAGTCATAGGACTCATAATCACCTCTTTCTTTGACAATTTGAGAAAACCAATGAAACAATAAGAAGGTCTACCTAAATCAAGACTTGTGTGAGATGTACGCATCGTTTTTAACGCGATAGTCACGGGATTGCACCTTTTGATGCTAGTCAAATTAGAACGAATTAATAGGACTCCTAATCACCTCTTTCTTTGACAATTTTAGAGAACCAATGAAACAATAAGAAGGTCTCCCAAAATGACGACTTGTGTGAGATGTACGCATGGTTTTGAACGCGATAGTCATGGGTTTCTCCTCTTAATCCCCACTTTCTTTGTAAATTTGAAACAACTAATGAAACATTATAAAGGTCTCCCTAAATGAAGACTTTGTGTGATTTTTACGCATCGTTTTGGACGCTATAATGATGGGATTGCTCCTTTTGATGCTAATTTCTACTAGAACGAAGTAATAGGACTCATAATCACCTATATTTTGACAATTTGAGAGAACTAATGAAACAATAACAAAAGTCTCCCTAAATGAAAACATGTGTGAGATGTAAGGATCGTTTTGAAGGCACTAGTGATAGGATTGTTCTTTTTGATGCTAATCAAACTAGAACAAAGTCATAGGACTCATAATCACCTCTTTGTTTGACAATTTGAGAAAACCAATGAAACAATAAGAAGGTCTCCCTAAATCAAAACTTGTGTTAGATGTACACATCGTTTTTAATGCGATAGTCACGGGATTGCTCGTTTTGATACTAATAAAATTAGAACGAAGTAATATAACTACTAATCACCTCTTTTTTGACAATTTTAGAGAAGTAATGAAATAATAAGAATGTTTTCTTTAATGAAGACTTGTGTGAGATGTACGCATCGTTTTGAAGGCACTAGTGATAGTATTGCTTCTTTTGATGCTAATCAAACTAGAACAAAGTCATAGGACTCATAATCACCTCTTTCTTTGACAATTTGAGAATACCAATGAATTAATAAGAAGGTCTACCTAAATCAAGACTTGTGTGAGATGTACGCATCATTTTTAACGGGATATTCACGGGATTGCTCCTTTTGAAGTTAGTAAAATTAGAACGAAGTAATAGGACACCTAATCACCTCTTTCTTTAACAATTTTAGACAACCAATGAAACAATAAGAAGGTCTCCTTAATTGAAGACTTGTGTGAGATGTACGCATCGTTTTGAAGGCACTAGTGATAGTATTGCTTCTTTTGATGCTAACCAAACTAGAACAAAGTCATAGGACTCATAATTACCTCTTTCTTTGACAATTTGAGAAAACCAATGAAACAATAAGAAGGTCTACCTAAATCAAGACTTGTGTGAGATGTACGCATCATTTTTAACGCGATAGTCACGGGATTGCTCCTTTTGATGCTAGTCAAGTTAGAACGAAGTAATAGAACTCCTAATCACCTCTTTCTTTGATAATTTTAGAGAACTAATGAAACAATAAGAAGGCCTCCCAAAATGAAGACTTGTGTGAGATGTACGCATGGTTTTGGACGCGATAGTCATGGGTTTCTCCTCTTAATCCCCACTTTCTTTGTAAATTTGAAACAACCAATGAAACATTATAAAGGTCTCTGTAAATGAAGACTTGTGTGATTTCTACGCATCGTTTTGGACACTATAGTGATGTGATTACTCTTTTTGATGCTAATTTCAACTAGAACCAAGTTATAGGACTTATAATCACCAATATTTTGACAATTTGATAGAACTAATGAAACAATAAGAAGGTCCCTAAATAAAGGCTTGTGTGAGATGTACGTATTGTTTTGAAGGTTCTGGTGACAAGATTGTTCCTTTTGATGCTAATCAAACTAGAACGATGTCATATGACTCATAATCACATCTTTCTTTGACAATTTGAGAGAACCAATGAAACAACAAGAAAGACTATCTAAATCAAGACTTATGTGAGATGTACGCATCGTTTTTAATGCGATAGTAATGGTATCTCGTTAATCCAATTAGAACGAAGTAATAGGACACCTAAGCACCTCTTTTTTTGACAATTCTAGAGAACCAATGAAATAATAAGAAGGTTTCCTTAAATGAAGACTTGTGTGAGATGTACGCATGGTTTTGAACGCGAGTCATGGGTTTCTCCTTTTGAAGCTAATCAAACTAGAACGAAGTAATACAACTCTTAATCACCTCTTTCTTTGTAAATTTGAAACAACCAAGGAAACAATATCAAGGTCTACCTAAACAAATACTTGTGTAAGGTCTACGGATCGTTTTTGATGCGATAGTGATGGGATTGCTCCTTTTGATGGTAATTAAACTAGAACGATGTAATATAACTCTTAATCACCTCTTTCTTTGTAAATTTTGAAACAACCAATGAAACAATATGAATGTCTCCCTAAATAAAGACTTGTGTGAGGTCTACGCATCGTTTTAGACAAGATAGTGATGGGATTGCTCCTTTTGATGCTAATTTCTACTAGAACGAAGTAATAGGACTCATAATCACCTATATTTTGACAATTTGAGAGAACTAATGAAACAATAAGAAGGTCTCCCTAAATGTAAACTTGTGTGAGTTGTAAGGATCGTTTTGATGGCACTAGTGATAGGATTGTTCTTTGTGATGCTAACCAAACTAGAACAAAGTCATAGGACTCATAATCACCTCTTTGTTTGACAATTTGAGAAAACCAATGAAACAATAAGAAGGTCTCCCTAAATCAAGACTTGTGTTAGATGTACACATCGTTTTTAATGCGATAGTCGCGGGATTGCTCGTTTTGATGCTAATCAAATTAGAACGAAGTAATAGAACTACTAATCAACTCTTTTTTTGACAATTTTAGAGAAGTAATGAAATAATAAGAATGTCTCCTTTAATGAAAACTTGTGTGAGATGTACGCATCGTTTTGAAGCCACTAGTGATAGTATTGCTTCTTTTGATGCTAATCACACTAGAACAAAGTCATAGGACTCATAATCACCTCTTTCTTTGATAATTTGAGAAAACCAATGAATCAATAAGAAGGTCTTCCTAAATCAAGACTTGTGTGAGATGTACGCATCATTTTTAACGGGAACGGGATTGCTCCTTTTGAAGCTAGTAAAATTAGAACGAAGTAATAGGACTCCTAATCACCTCTTTCTTTAACAATTTTAGACAACCAATGAAATAATAAGAAGGTCTCCTTAATTGAAGACTTGTGTGAGACGTACGCATTGCTTTGAACGCACTAGTGATAGTATTGCTTCTTTTGATGCTAATCAAACTAGAACAAAGTCATAGGACTCATAATCACCTCTTTCTTTGACAATTTGAGAAAACCAATGAAACAATAAGAAGGTCTACCTAAATCAAGACTTGTGTGAGATGTACGCATCGTTTTTAACGCGATAGTCACGGGATTGCACCTTTTGATGCTAGTCAAATTAGAACGAATTAATAGGACTCCTAATCACCTCTTTCTTTGACAATTTTAGAGAACCAATGAAACAATAAGATGGTCTCCCAAAATGACGACTTGTGTGAGATGTACGCATGGTTTTGAACGCGATAGTCATGGGTTTCTCCTCTTAATCCCCACTTTCTTTGTAAATTTGAAACAACTAATGAAACATTATAAAGGTCTCCCTAAATGAAGACTTTGTGTGATTTTTACGCATCGTTTTGGACGCTATAATGATGGGATTGCTCCTTTTGATGCTAATTTCTACTAGAACGAAGTAATAGGACTCATAATCACCTATATTTTGACAATTTGAGAGAACTAATGAAACAATAACAAAAGTCTCCCTAAATGAAAACATGTGTGAGATGTAAGGATCGTTTTGAAGGCACTAGTGATAGGATTGTTCTTTTTGATGCTAATCAAACTAGAACAAAGTCATAGGACTCATAATCACCTCTTTGTTTGACAATTTGAGAAAACCAATGAAACAATAAGAAGGTCTCCCTAAATCAAAACTTGTGTTAGATGTACACATCGTTTTTAATGCGATAGTCACGGGATTGCTCGTTTTGATACTAATAAAATTAGAACGAAGTAATATAACTACTAATCACCTCTTTTTTGACAATTTTAGAGAAGTAATGAAATAATAAGAATGTTTTCTTTAATGAAGACTTGTGTGAGATGTACGCATCGTTTTGAAGGCACTAGTGATAGTATTGCTTCTTTTGATGCTAATCAAACTAGAACAAAGTCATAGGACTCATAATCACCTCTTTCTTTGACAATTTGAGAATACCAATGAATTAATAAGAAGGTCTACCTAAATCAAGACTTGTGTGAGATGTACGCATCATTATAACGGGATATTCACGGGATTGCTCCTTTTGAAGTTAGTAAAATTAGAACGAAGTAATAGGACACCTAATCACCTCTTTCTTTAACAATTTTAGACAACCAATGAAACAATAAGAAGGTCTCCTTAATTGAAGACTTGTGTGAGATGTACGCATCGTTTTGAAGGCACTAGTGATAGTATTGCTTCTTTTGATGCTAACCAAACTAGAACAAAGTCATAGGACTCATAATTACCTCTTTCTTTGACAATTTGAGAAAACCAATGAAACAATAAGAAGGTCTACCTAAATCAAGACTTGTGTGAGATGTACGCATCATTTTTAACGCGATAGTCACGGGATTGCTCCTTTTGATGCTAGTCAAGTTAGAACGAAGTAATAGAACTCCTAATCACCTCTTTCTTTGATAATTTTAGAGAACTAATGAAACAATAAGAAGGCCTCCCAAAATGAAGACTTGTGTGAGATGTACGCATGGTTTTGGACGCGATAGTCATGGGTTTCTCCTCTTAATCCCCACTTTCTTTGTAAATTTGAAACAACCAATGAAACATTATAAAGGTCTCCGTAAATGAAGACTTGTGTGATTTCTACGCATCGTTTTGGACACTATAGTGATGTGATTACTCTTTTTGATGCTAATTTCAACTAGAACCAAGTTATAGGACTTATAATCACCAATATTTTGACAATTTGATAGAACTAATGAAACAATAAGAAGGTCCCTAAATAAAGGCTTGTGTGAGATGTACGTATTGTTTTGAAGGTTCTGGTGACAAGATTGTTCCTTTTGATGCTAATCAAACTAGAACGATGTCATATGACTCATAATCACATCTTTCTTTGACAATTTGAGAGAACCAATGAAACAACAAGAAAGACTATCTAAATCAAGACTTATGTGAGATGTACGCATCGTTTTTAATGCGATAGTAATGGTATCGCGTTAATCCAATTAGAACGAAGTAATAGGACACCTAAGCACCTCTTTTTTTGACAATTCTAGAGAACCAATGAAATAATAAGAAGGTTTCCTTAAATGAAGACTTGTGTGAGATGTACGCATGGTTTTGAACGCGAGTCATGGGTTTCTCCTTTTGAAGCTAATCAAACTAGAACGAAGTAATACAACTCTTAATCACCTCTTTCTTTGTAAATTTGAAACAACCAAGGAAACAATATCAAGGTCTACCTAAACAAATACTTGTGTAAGGTCTACGGATCGTTTTTGATGCGATAGTGATGGGATTGCTCCTTTTGATGGTAATTAAACTAGAACGATGTAATATAACTCTTAATCACCTCTTTCTTTGTAAATTTTGAAACAACCAATGAAACAATATGAATGTCTCCCTAAATAAAGACTTGTGTGAGGTCTACGCATCGTTTTAGACAAGATAGTGATGGGATTGCTCCTTTTGATGCTAATTTCTACTAGAACGAAGTAATAGGACTCATAATCACCTATATTTTGACAATTTGAGAGAACTAATGAAACAATAAGAAGGTCTCCCTAAATGTAAACTTGTGTGAGTTGTAAGGATCGTTTTGATGGCACTAGTGATAGGATTGTTCTTTGTGATGCTAACCAAACTAGAACAAAGTCATAGGACTCATAATCACCTCTTTGTTTGACAATTTGAGAAAACCAATGAAACAATAAGAAGGTCTCCCTAAATCAAGACTTGTGTGAGATGTACGCATCATTTTTTACGGGATATTCACGGGATTGCTCCTTTTGAAGCTAGTCAAACTAGAACGAAGTAATAGGACTCCTAATCACCTCTTTCTTTAACAATTTTAGACAACCAATGAAACAATAAGAGGTCTCCTTAATTGAAGACTTGTGTGAGATGTACGCATCGCTTTGAAGGCACTAGTGATAGTATTGCTTCTTTTGATGCTAATCAAACTAGAACAAAGTCATAGGACTCATAGTCACCTCTTTCTTTGACAATTTGAGAAAACCAATGAAACAATAAGAAGGTCTACCTAAATCAAGACTTGTGTGAGATGTACGCATCGTTTTTAACGCGATAGTCACGGGATTGCTCCTTTTGATGCTATTCAAATTAGAATGAAGTAATAGGACTCCTAATCACCTCTTTCTTTAATAATTTTAGAGAACCAAAGAAACAATAAGAGGGTCTCCCAAAATGACGACTTGTGTGAGATGTACGCATGGTTTTGAACGCGATAGTCATGGGTTTCTCCTCTTAACCCCCACTTTCTTTGAAAATTTGAAACAACCAATGAAACATTATAAAGGTCTCCCTAAATGAAGACTTGTGTGATTTCTACGCATCGTTTTGGACGCTATAGTGATGGGATTGCTCCTTTTGATGCTAATTTCTACTAGAACGAAGTAATAGGACTCATAATCACCTATATTTTGACAATTTGAGAGAACTAATAAAACAATAACAAAAGTCTCCCTAAATGAAAACATGTGTGAGATGTAAGGATCGTTTTGAAGGCACTAGTGATAGTAGTGCTTCTTTTGATGCTAATCAAACTAGAACAAAGTCATAGGACTCATAATTACCTCCTTCTTTGACAATTTGAGAAAACCAATGAAACAATAAGAAGGTCTACCTAAATCAAGACTTGTGTGAGATGTACGCATCATTTTTAACGCGATAGTCACGGGATTGCTCCTTTTGATGCTAGTCAAGTTAGAACGAAGTAATAGAAATCCTAATCACCTCTTTCTTTGATAATTTTAGAGAACTAATGAAACAATAAGAAGGCCTCCCAAAATGAAGACTTGTGTGAGATGTACGCATGGTTTTGGACGCGATAGTCATGGGTTTCTCCTCTTAATCCCCACTTTCTTTGTAAATTTGAAACAACCAATGAAACATTATAATGGTCTCCGTAAATGAAGACTTGTGTGATTTCTACGCATCGTTTTGGATACTATAGTGATGTGATTACTCTTTTTGATGCTAATTTCAACTAGAACCAAGTTATAGGACTTATAATCACCAATATTTTGATAATTTGATAGAACTAATGAAATAATAAGAAGGTCCCTAAATAAAGGCTTGTGTGAGATGTACGGATTGTTTTGAAGGTTCTGGTGACAAGATTGTTCCTTTTGATGCTAATCAAACTAGAACGATGTCATATGACTCATAATCACATCTTTCTTTGACAATTTGAGAGAACCAATGAAACAATAAGAAAGTCTATCTAAATCAAGACTTATGTGAGATGTACGCATCGTTTTTAATGCGATAGTAATGGTATCGCGTTAATCCAATTAGAACGAAGTAATAGGACACCTAATCACCTCTTTTTTTGACAATTCTAGAGAACCAATGAAATAATAAGAAGGTTTCCTTAAATGAAGACTTGTGTGAGATGTACGCATGGTTTTGAACGCGAGTCATGGGTTTCTCCTTTTGAAGCTAATCAAACTAGAACGAAGTAATACAACTCTTAATCACCTCTTTCTTTGTAAATTTGAAACAACCAAGGAAACAATATCAAGGTCTACCTAAACAAATACTTGTGTAAGGTCTACGGATCGTTTTTGATGCGATAGTGATGGGATTGCTCCTTTTGATGGTAATTAAACTAGAACGATGTAATATAACTCTTAATCACCTCTTTCTTTGTAAATTTTGAAACAACCAATGAAACAATATGAATGTCTCCCTAAATAAAGACTTGTGTGAGGTCTACGCATCGTTTTAGACAAGATAGTGATGGGATTGCTCCTTTTGATGCTAATTTCTACTAGAACGAAGTAATAGGACTCATAATCACCTATATTTTGACAATTTGAGAGAACTAATGAAACAATAAGAAGGTCTCCCTAAATGTAAACTTGTGTGAGTTGTAAGGATCGTTTTGATGGCACTAGTGATAGGATTGTTCTTTGTGATGCTAACCAAACTAGAACAAAGTCATAGGACTCATAATCACCTCTTTGTTTGACAATTTGAGAAAACCAATGAAACAATAAGAAGGTCTCCCTAAATCAAGACTTGTGTGAGATGTACGCATCATTTTTTACGGGATATTCACGGGATTGCTCCTTTTGAAGCTAGTCAAACTAGAACGAAGTAATAGGACTCCTAATCACCTCTTTCTTTAACAATTTTAGACAACCAATGAAACAATAAGAGGTCTCCTTAATTGAAGACTTGTGTGAGATGTACGCATCGCTTTGAAGGCACTAGTGATAGTATTGCTTCTTTTGATGCTAATCAAACTAGAACAAAGTCATAGGACTCATAGTCACCTCTTTCTTTGACAATTTGAGAAAACCAATGAAACAATAAGAAGGTCTACCTAAATCAAGACTTGTGTGAGATGTACGCATCGTTTTTAACGCGATAGTCACGGGATTGCTCCTTTTGATGCTATTCAAATTAGAATGAAGTAATAGGACTCCTAATCACCTCTTTCTTTAATAATTTTAGAGAACCAAAGAAACAATAAGAGGGTCTCCCAAAATGACGACTTGTGTGAGATGTACGCATGGTTTTGAACGCGATAGTCATGGGTTTCTCCTCTTAACCCCCACTTTCTTTGAAAATTTGAAACAACCAATGAAACATTATAAAGGTCTCCCTAAATGAAGACTTGTGTGATTTCTACGCATCGTTTTGGACGCTATAGTGATGGGATTGCTCCTTTTGATGCTAATTTCTACTAGAACGAAGTAATAGGACTCATAATCACCTATATTTTGACAATTTGAGAGAACTAATAAAACAATAACAAAAGTCTCCCTAAATGAAAACATGTGTGAGATGTAAGGATCGTTTTGAAGGCACTAGTGATAGTAGTGCTTCTTTTGATGCTAATCAAACTAGAACAAAGTCATAGGACTCATAATTACCTCCTTCTTTGACAATTTGAGAAAACCAATGAAACAATAAGAAGGTCTACCTAAATCAAGACTTGTGTGAGATGTACGCATCATTTTTAACGCGATAGTCACGGGATTGCTCCTTTTGATGCTAGTCAAGTTAGAACGAAGTAATAGAAATCCTAATCACCTCTTTCTTTGATAATTTTAGAGAACTAATGAAACAATAAGAAGGCCTCCCAAAATGAAGACTTGTGTGAGATGTACGCATGGTTTTGGACGCGATAGTCATGGGTTTCTCCTCTTAATCCCCACTTTCTTTGTAAATTTGAAACAACCAATGAAACATTATAATGGTCTCCGTAAATGAAGACTTGTGTGATTTCTACGCATCGTTTTGGATACTATAGTGATGTGATTACTCTTTTTGATGCTAATTTCAACTAGAACCAAGTTATAGGACTTATAATCACCAATATTTTGATAATTTGATAGAACTAATGAAATAATAAGAAGGTCCCTAAATAAAGGCTTGTGTGAGATGTACGGATTGTTTTGAAGGTTCTGGTGACAAGATTGTTCCTTTTGATGCTAATCAAACTAGAACGATGTCATATGACTCATAATCACATCTTTCTTTGACAATTTGAGAGAACCAATGAAACAATAAGAAAGTCTATCTAAATCAAGACTTATGTGAGATGTACGCATCGTTTTTAATGCGATAGTAATGGTATCGCGTTAATCCAATTAGAACGAAGTAATAGGACACCTAATCACCTCTTTTTTTGACAATTCTAGAGAACCAATGAAATAATAAGAAGGTTTCCTTAAATGAAGACTTGTGTGAGATGTACGCATGGTTTTGAACGCGAGTCATGGGTTTCTCCTTTTGAAGCTAATCAAACTAGAACGAAGTAATACAACTCTTAATCACCTCTTTCTTTGTAAATTTGAAACAACCAAGGAAACAATATCAAGGTCTACCTAAACAAATACTTGTGTAAGGTCTACGGATCGTTTTTGATGCGATAGTGATGGGATTGCTCCTTTTGATGGTAATTAAACTAGAACGATGTAATATAACTCTTAATCACCTCTTTCTTTGTAAATTTTGAAACAACCAATGAAACAATATGAATGTCTCCCTAAATAAAGACTTGTGTGAGGTCTACGCATCGTTTTAGACAAGATAGTGATGGGATTGCTCCTTTTGATGCTAATTTCTACTAGAACGAAGTAATAGGACTCATAATCACCTATATTTTGACAATTTGAGAGAACTAATGAAACAATAAGAAGGTCTCCCTAAATGTAAACTTGTGTGAGTTGTAAGGATCGTTTTGATGGCACTAGTGATAGGATTGTTCTTTGTGATGCTAACCAAACTAGAACAAAGTCATAGGACTCATAATCACCTCTTTGTTTGACAATTTGAGAAAACCAATGAAACAATAAGAAGGTCTCCCTAAATCAAGACTTGTGTGAGATGTACGCATCATTTTTTACGGGATATTCACGGGATTGCTCCTTTTGAAGCTAGTCAAACTAGAACGAAGTAATAGGACTCCTAATCACCTCTTTCTTTAACAATTTTAGACAACCAATGAAACAATAAGAGGTCTCCTTAATTGAAGACTTGTGTGAGATGTACGCATCGCTTTGAAGGCACTAGTGATAGTATTGCTTCTTTTGATGCTAATCAAACTAGAACAAAGTCATAGGACTCATAGTCACCTCTTTCTTTGACAATTTGAGAAAACCAATGAAACAATAAGAAGGTCTACCTAAATCAAGACTTGTGTGAGATGTACGCATCGTTTTTAACGCGATAGTCACGGGATTGCTCCTTTTGATGCTATTCAAATTAGAATGAAGTAATAGGACTCCTAATCACCTCTTTCTTTAATAATTTTAGAGAACCAAAGAAACAATAAGAGGGTCTCCCAAAATGACGACTTGTGTGAGATGTACGCATGGTTTTGAACGCGATAGTCATGGGTTTCTCCTCTTAACCCCCACTTTCTTTGAAAATTTGAAACAACCAATGAAACATTATAAAGGTCTCCCTAAATGAAGACTTGTGTGATTTCTACGCATCGTTTTGGACGCTATAGTGATGGGATTGCTCCTTTTGATGCTAATTTCTACTAGAACGAAGTAATAGGACTCATAATCACCTATATTTTGACAATTTGAGAGAACTAATAAAACAATAACAAAAGTCTCCCTAAATGAAAACATGTGTGAGATGTAAGGATCGTTTTGAAGGCACTAGTGATAGTAGTGCTTCTTTTGATGCTAATCAAACTAGAACAAAGTCATAGGACTCATAATTACCTCCTTCTTTGACAATTTGAGAAAACCAATGAAACAATAAGAAGGTCTACCTAAATCAAGACTTGTGTGAGATGTACGCATCATTTTTAACGCGATAGTCACGGGATTGCTCCTTTTGATGCTAGTCAAGTTAGAACGAAGTAATAGAAATCCTAATCACCTCTTTCTTTGATAATTTTAGAGAACTAATGAAACAATAAGAAGGCCTCCCAAAATGAAGACTTGTGTGAGATGTACGCATGGTTTTGGACGCGATAGTCATGGGTTTCTCCTCTTAATCCCCACTTTCTTTGTAAATTTGAAACAACCAATGAAACATTATAATGGTCTCCGTAAATGAAGACTTGTGTGATTTCTACGCATCGTTTTGGATACTATAGTGATGTGATTACTCTTTTTGATGCTAATTTCAACTAGAACCAAGTTATAGGACTTATAATCACCAATATTTTGATAATTTGATAGAACTAATGAAATAATAAGAAGGTCCCTAAATAAAGGCTTGTGTGAGATGTACGGATTGTTTTGAAGGTTCTGGTGACAAGATTGTTCCTTTTGATGCTAATCAAACTAGAACGATGTCATATGACTCATAATCACATCTTTCTTTGACAATTTGAGAGAACCAATGAAACAATAAGAAAGTCTATCTAAATCAAGACTTATGTGAGATGTACGCATCGTTTTTAATGCGATAGTAATGGTATCGCGTTAATCCAATTAGAACGAAGTAATAGGACACCTAATCACCTCTTTTTTTGACAATTCTAGAGAACCAATGAAATAATAAGAAGGTTTCCTTAAATGAAGACTTGTGTGAGATGTACGCATGGTTTTGAACGCGAGTCATGGGTTTCTCCTTTTGAAGCTAATCAAACTAGAACGAAGTAATACAACTCTTAATCACCTCTTTCTTTGTAAATTTGAAACAACCAAGGAAACAATATCAAGGTCTACCTAAACAAATACTTGTGTAAGGTCTACGGATCGTTTTTGATGCGATAGTGATGGGATTGCTCCTTTTAATGGTAATTAAACTAGAACGATGTAATATAACTCTTAATCACCTCTTTCTTTGTAAATTTTGAAACAACCAATGAAACAATATGAATGTCTCCCTAAATAAAGACTTGTGTGAGGTCTACGCATCGTTTTAGACAAGATAGTGATGGGATTGCTCCTTTTGATGCTAATTTCTACTAGAACGAAGTAATAGGACTCATAATCACCTATATTTTGACATTTTGAGAGAACTAATGAAACAATAAGAAGGTCTCCCTAAATGTAAACTTGTGTGAGTTGTAAGGATCGTTTTGATGGCACTAGTGATAGGATTGTTCTTTGTGATGCTAACCAAACTAGAACAAAGTCATAGGACTCATAATCACCTCTTTGTTTGACAATTTGAGAAAACCAATGAAACAATAAGAAGGTCTCCCTAAATCAAGACTTGTGTTAGATGTACACATCGTTTTTAATGCGATAGTCGCGGGATTGCTCGTTTTGATGCTAATCAAATTAGAACGAAGTAATAGAACTACTAATCAACTCTTTTTTTGACAATTTTAGAGAAGTAATGAAATAATAAGAATGTCTCCTTTAATGAAAACTTGTGTGAGATGTACGCATCGTTTTGAAGCCACTAGTGATAGTATTGCTTCTTTTGATGCTAATCACACTAGAACAAAGTCATAGGACTCATAATCACCTCTTTCTTTGATAATTTGAGAAAACCAATGAATCAATAAGAAGGTCTACCTAAATCAAGACTTGTGTGAGATGTACGCATCGTTTTTAACGCGATAGTCACGGGATTGCTCCTTTTGATGCTATTCAAATTAGAATGAAGTAATAGGACTCCTAATCACCTCTTTCTTTAATAATTTTAGAGAACCAAAGAAACAATAAGAGGGTCTCCCAAAATGACGACTTGTGTGAGATGTACGCATGGTTTTGAACGCGATAGTCATGGGTTTCTCCTCTTAACCCCCACTTTCTTTGAAAATTTGAAACAACCAATGAAACATTATAAAGGTCTCCCTAAATGAAGACTTGTGTGATTTCTACGCATCGTTTTGGACGCTATAGTGATGGGATTGCTCCTTTTGATGCTAATTTCTACTAGAACGAAGTAATAGGACTCATAATCACCTATATTTTGACAATTTGAGAGAACTAATAAAACAATAACAAAAGTCTCCCTAAATGAAAACATGTGTGAGATGTAAGGATCGTTTTGAAGGCACTAGTGATAGTAGTGCTTCTTTTGATGCTAATCAAACTAGAACAAAGTCATAGGACTCATAATTACCTCCTTCTTTGACAATTTGAGAAAACCAATGAAACAATAAGAAGGTCTACCTAAATCAAGACTTGTGTGAGATGTACGCATCATTTTTAACGCGATAGTCACGGGATTGCTCCTTTTGATGCTAGTCAAGTTAGAACGAAGTAATAGAAATCCTAATCACCTCTTTCTTTGATAATTTTAGAGAACTAATGAAACAATAAGAAGGCCTCCCAAAATGAAGACTTGTGTGAGATGTACGCATGGTTTTGGACGCGATAGTCATGGGTTTCTCCTCTTAATCCCCACTTTCTTTGTAAATTTGAAACAACCAATGAAACATTATAATGGTCTCCGTAAATGAAGACTTGTGTGATTTCTACGCATCGTTTTGGATACTATAGTGATGTGATTACTCTTTTTGATGCTAATTTCAACTAGAACCAAGTTATAGGACTTATAATCACCAATATTTTGATAATTTGATAGAACTAATGAAATAATAAGAAGGTCCCTAAATAAAGGCTTGTGTGAGATGTACGGATTGTTTTGAAGGTTCTGGTGACAAGATTGTTCCTTTTGATGCTAATCAAACTAGAACGATGTCATATGACTCATAATCACATCTTTCTTTGACAATTTGAGAGAACCAATGAAACAATAAGAAAGTCTATCTAAATCAAGACTTATGTGAGATGTACGCATCGTTTTTAATGCGATAGTAATGGTATCGCGTTAATCCAATTAGAACGAAGTAATAGGACACCTAATCACCTCTTTTTTTGACAATTCTAGAGAACCAATGAAATAATAAGAAGGTTTCCTTAAATGAAGACTTGTGTGAGATGTACGCATGGTTTTGAACGCGAGTCATGGGTTTCTCCTTTTGAAGCTAATCAAACTAGAACGAAGTAATACAACTCTTAATCACCTCTTTCTTTGTAAATTTGAAACAACCAAGGAAACAATATCAAGGTCTACCTAAACAAATACTTGTGTAAGGTCTACGGATCGTTTTTGATGCGATAGTGATGGGATTGCTCCTTTTAATGGTAATTAAACTAGAACGATGTAATATAACTCTTAATCACCTCTTTCTTTGTAAATTTTGAAACAACCAATGAAACAATATGAATGTCTCCCTAAATAAAGACTTGTGTGAGGTCTACGCATCGTTTTAGACAAGATAGTGATGGGATTGCTCCTTTTGATGCTAATTTCTACTAGAACGAAGTAATAGGACTCATAATAACCTATATTTTGACATTTTGAGAGAACTAATGAAACAATAAGAAGGTCTCCCTAAATGTAAACTTGTCTGAGTTGTAAGGATCGTTTTGATGGCACTAGTGATAGGATTGTTCTTTGTGATGCTAACCAAACTAGAACAAAGTCATAGGACTCATAATCACCTCTTTGTTTGACAATTTGAGAAAACCAATGAAACAATAAGAAGGTCTCCCTAAATCAAGACTTGTGTTAGATGTACACATCGTTTTTAATGCGATAGTCGCGGGATTGCTCGTTTTGATGCTAATCAAATTAGAACGAAGTAATAGAACTACTAATCAACTCTTTTTTTGACAATTTTAGAGAAGTAATGAAATAATAAGAATGTCTCCTTTAATGAAAACTTGTGTGAGATGTACGCATCGTTTTGAAGCCACTAGTGATAGTATTGCTTCTTTTGATGCTAATCACACTAGAACAAAGTCATAGGACTCATAATCACCTCTTTCTTTGATAATTTGAGAAAACCAATGAATCAATAAGAAGGTCTACCTAAATCAAGACTTGTGTGAGATGTACGCATCATTTTTAACTGGATATTCACGGGATTGCTCCTTTTGAAGCTAGTAAAATTAGAACGAAGTAATAGGACTCCTAATCACCTCTTTCTTTAACAATTTTAGACAACCAATGAAATAATAAGAAGGTCTCCTTAATTGAAGACTTGTGTGAGACGTACGCATTGCTTTGAACGCACTAGTGATAGTATTGCTTCTTTTGATGCTAATCAAACTAGAACAAAGTCATAGGACTCATAATCACCTCTTTCTTTGACAATTTGAGAAAACCAATGAAACAATAAGAAGGTCTACCTAAATCAAGACTTGTGTGAGATGTACGCATCGTTTTTAACGCGATAGTCACGAGATTGCACCTTTTGATGCTAGTCAAATTAGAACGAATTAATAGGACTCCTAATCACCTCTTTCTTTGACAATTTTAGAGAACCAATGAAACAATAAGAAGGTCTCCCAAAATGACGACTTGTGTGAGATGTACGCATGGTTTTGAACGCGATAGTCATGGGTTTCTCCTCTTAATCCCCACTTTCTTTGTACATTTGAAACAACTAATGAAACATTATAAAGGTCTCCCTAAATGAAGACTTTGTGTGATTTCTACGCATCGTTTTGGACGCTATAATGATGGGATTGCTCCTTTTGATGCTAATTTCTACTAGAACGAAGTAATAGGACTTATAATCACCTATATTTTGACAATTTGAGAGAACTAATGAAACAATAACAAAAGTCTCCCTAAATGAAAACATGTGTGAGATGTAAGGATCGTTTTGAAGGCACTAGTGATAGGATTGTTCTTTTTGATGCTAATCAAACTAGAATAAAGTCATAGGACTCATAATCACCTCTTTGTTTGACAATTTGAGAAAACCAATGAAACAATAAGAAGGTCTCCCTAAATCAAAACTTGTGTTAGATGTACACATCGTTTTTAATGCGATAGTCACGGGATTGCTCGTTTTGATACTAATAAAATTAGAACGAAGTAATATAACTACTAATCACCTCTTTTTTGACAATTTTAGAGAAGTAATGAAATAATAAGAATGTTTTCTTTAATGAAGACTTGTGTGAGATGTACGCATCGTTTTGAAGGCACTAGTGATAGTATTGCTTCTTTTGATGCTAATCAAACTAGAACAAAGTCATAGGACTCATAATCACCTCTTTCTTTGACAATTTGAGAATACCAATGAATTAATAAGAAGGTCTACCTAAATCAAGACTTGTGTGAGATGTGCGCATCATTTTTAACGCGATAGTCACGGGATTGCTCCTTTTGATGCTAGTCAAGTTAGAACGAAGTAATAGAAATCCTAATCACCTCTTTCTTTGATAATTTTAGAGAACTAATGAAACAATAAGAAGGCCTCCCAAAATGAAGACTTGTGTGAGATGTATGCATGGTTTTGGACGCGATAGTCATGGGTTTCTCCTCTTAATCCCCACTTTCTTTGTAAATTTGAAACAACCAATGAAACATTATAATGGTCTCCGTAAATGAAGACTTGTGTGATTTCTACGCATCGTTTTGGACACTATAGTGATGTGATTACTCTTTTTGATGCTAATTTCAACTAGAACCAAGTTATAGGACTTATAATCACCAATATTTTGACAATTTGATAGAACTAATGAAATAATAAGAAGGTCCCTAAATAAAGGCTTGTGTGAGATGTACGGATTGTTTTGAAGGTTCTGGTGACAAGATTGTTCCTTTTGATGCTAATCAAACTAGAACGATGTCATATGACTCATAATCACATCTTTCTTTGACAATTTGAGAGAACCAATGAAACAATAAGAAAGTCTATCTAAATCAAGACTTATGTGAGATGTACGCATCATTTTTAATGCGATAGTAATGGTATCGCGTTAATCCAATTAGAACGAAGTAATAGGACACCTAATCACCTCTTTTTTTGACAATTCTAGAGAACCAATGAAATAATAAGAAGGTTTCCTTAAATGAAGACTTGTGTGAGATGTACACATGGTTTTGAACGCGAGTCATGGGTTTCTCCTTTTGAAGCTAATCAAACTAGAACGAAGTAATACAACTCTTAATCACCTCTTTCTTTGTAAATTTGAAACAACCAAGGAAACAATATCAAGGTCTACCTAAACAAATACTTGTGTAAGGTCTACGGATCGTTTTTGATGCGATAGTGATGGGATTGCTCCTTTTAATGGTAATTAAACTAGAACGATGTAATATAACTCTTAATCACCTCTTTCTTTGTAAATTTTGAAACAACCAATGAAACAATATGAATGTCTCCCTAAATAAAGACTTGTGTGAGGTCTACGCATCGTTTTAGACAAGATAGTGATGGGATTGCTCCTTTTGATGCTAATTTCTACTAGAACGAAGTAATAGGACTCATAATAACCTATATTTTGACATTTTGAGAGAACTAATGAAACAATAAGAAGGTCTCCCTAAATGTAAACTTGTCTGAGTTGTAAGGATCGTTTTGATGGCACTAGTGATAGGATTGTTCTTTGTGATGCTAACCAAACTAGAACAAAGTCATAGGACTCATAATCACCTCTTTGTTTGACAATTTGAGAAAACCAATGAAACAATAAGAAGATCTCCCTAAATCAAGACTTGTGTTAGATGTACACATCGTTTTTAATGCGATAGTCGCGGGATTGCTCGTTTTGATGCTAATCAAATTAGAACGAAGTAATAGAACTACTAATCAACTCTTTTTTTGACAATTTTAGAGAAGTAATGAAATAATAAGAATGTCTCCTTTAATGAAAACTTGTGTGAGATGTACGCATCGTTTTGAAGCCACTAGTGATAGTATTGCTTCTTTTGATGCTAATCACACTAGAACAAAGTCATAGGACTCATAATCACCTCTTTCTTTGATAATTTGAGAAAACCAATGAATCAATAAGAAGGTCTACCTAAATCAAGACTTGTGTGAGATGTACGCATCATTTTTAACGGGATATTCACGGGATTGCTCCTTTTGAAGCTAGTAAAATTAGAACGAAGTAATAGGACTCCTAATCACCTCTTTCTTTAACAATTTTAGACAACCAATGAAATAATAAGAAGGTCTCCTTAATTGAAGACCAATTTTAGACGCACTAGTGATAGTATTGCTTCTTTTGATGCTAATCAAACTAGAACAAAGTCATAGGACTCATAATCACCTCTTTCTTTGACAATTTGAGAAAACCAATGAAACAATAAGAAGGTCTACCTAAATCAAGACTTGTGTGAGATGCACGCATCGTTTTTAACGCGATAGTCACGGGATTGCTCCTTTTGATGCTAGTCAAATTAGAACGAATTAATAGGACTCCTAATCACCTCTTTCTTTGACAATTTTAGAGAACCAATGAAACAATAAGAAGGTCTCCCAAAATGACGACTTGTGTGAGATGTACGCATGGTTTTGAACGCGATAGTCATGGGTTTCTCCTCTTAATCCCCACTTTCTTTGTAAATTTGAAACAACTAATGAAACATTATAAAGGTCTCCCTAAATGAAGACTTGTGTGATTTCTACGCATCGTTTTGGACGCTATAATGATGGGATTGCTCCTTTTGATGCTAATTTCTACTAGAACGAAGTAATAGGACTCATAATCACCTATATTTTGACAATTTGAGAGAACTAATGAAACAATAACAAAAGTCTCCCTAAATGAAAACATGTGTGAGATGTAAGGATCGTTTTGAAGGCACTAGTGATAGGATTGTTCTTTTTGATGCTAATCAAACTAGAACAAAGTCATAGGACTCATAATCACCTCTTTGTTTGACAATTTGAGAAAACCAATGAAACAATAAGAAGGTCTCCCTAAATCAAAACTTGTGTTAGATGTACACATCGTTTTTAATGCGATAGTCACGGGATTGCTCGTTTTGATACTAATAAAATTAGAACGAAGTAATATAACTAATAATCACCTCTTTTTTGACAATTTTAGAGAAGTAATGAAATAATAAGAATGTTGTCTTTAATGAAGACTTGTGTGAGATGCACACATCGTTTTGAAGGCACTAGTGATAGTATTGCTTCTTTTGATGCTAATCAAACTAGAACAAAGTCATAGGACTCATAATCACCTCTTTCTTTGACAATTTGAGAATACCAATGAATTAATAAAAAGGTCTACCTAAATCAAGACTTGTGTGAGATGTACGCATCATTTTTAACGGGATATTCACGGGATTGCTCCTTTTGAAGTTAGTAAAATTAGAACGAAGTAATAGGACACCTAATCACCTCTTTCTATAACAATTTTAGACAACCAATGAAGCAATAAGGTCTCCTTAATTGAAGACTTGTGTGAGATGTACGCATCGTTTTGAAGACACTAGTGATAGTATCTTTTGATGCTAATCAAACTAGAACAAAGTCATAGGACTCATAATTACCTCTTTCTTTGACAATTTGAGAAAACCAATGAAACAATAAGAAGGTCTACCTAAATCAAGACTTGTGTGAGATGTACGCATCATTTTTAACGCGATAGTCACGGGATTGCTCCTTTTGATGCTAGTCAAGTTAGAACGAAGTAATAGAACTCCTAATCACCTCTTTCTTTGATAATTTTAGAGAACTAATGAAACAATAAGAAGGCCTTCCAAAATGAAGACTTGTGTGAGATGTACGCATGGTTTTGGACGCGATAGTCATGGGTTTCTCCTCTTAATCCCCACTTTCTTTGTAAATTTGAAACAACCAATGAAACATTATAAAGGTCTCCGTAAATGAAGACTTGTGTGATTTCTACGCATCGTTTTGGACACTATAGTGATGTGATTACTCTTTTTGATGCTAATTTCAACTAGAACCAAGTTATAGGACTTATAATCACCAATATTTTGACAATTTGATAGAACTAATGAAACAATAAGAAGGTCCCTAAATAAAGGCTTGTGTGAGATATACGGATTGTTTTGAAGGTTCTGGTGACAAGATTGTTCCTTTTGATGCTAATCAAACTAGAACGATGTCATATGACTCATAATCACATCTTTCTTTGACAATTTGAGAGAACCAATGAAACAACAAGAAAGTCTATCTAAATCAAGACTTATGTGAGATGTACGCATCGTTTTTAATGCGATAGTAATGGTATCGCGTTAATCCAATTAGAACGAAGTAATAGGACACCTAATCACCTCTTTTTTTGACAATTCTAGAGAACCAATGAAATAATAAGAAGGTTTCCTTCAATGAAGACTTGTGTGAGATGTACGCATGGTTTTGAACGCGAGTCATGGGTTTCTCCTTTTGAAGCTAATCAAACTAGAACGAAGTAATACAACTCTTAATCACCTCTTTCTTTATAAATTTGAAACAACCAAGGAAACAATATCAAGGTCTAACTAAACAAATACTTGTGTAAGGTCTACGGATCGTTTTTGTTGCGATAGTGATGGGATTGCTCCTTTTGATGGTAATTAAACCAGAACGATGTAATATAACTCTTAATCACCTCTTTCTTTGTAAATTTGAAACAACCAATGAAACAATATGAATGTCTCCCTAAATAAAGACTTGTGTGAGGTCTATGCCTCGTTTTGGACAAGATAGTGATGGGATTGCTCCTTTTGATGCTAATTTCTACTATAACGAAGTAATAGGACTCATAATCACCTATATTTTGACAATTTGAGAGAACTAATGAAACAATAAGAAGGTCTCCCTAAATGTAAACTTGTGTGAGTTGTAAGGATCGTTTTGATGGCACTAGTGATAGGATTGTTCTTTGTGATGCTAACCAAACTAGAACAAAGTCATAGGACTCATAATCACCTCTTTGTTTGACAATTTGAGAAAACCAATGAAACAATAAGAAGGTCTCCCTAAATCAAGACTTGTGTGAGATGTACGCATCATTTTTTACGGGATATTCACGGGATTGCTCCTTTTGAAGCTAGTCAAATTAGAACGAAGTAATAGGACTCCTAATCACCTCTTTCTTTAACAATTTTAGACAACCAATGAAACAATAAGAGGTCTCCTTAATTGAAGACTTGTGTGAGATGTACGCATCGCTTTGAAGGCACTAGTGATAGTATTGCTTCTTTTGATGCTAATCAAACTAGAACAAAGTCATAGGACTCATAGTCACCTCTTTCTTTGACAATTTGAGAAAACCAATGAAACAATAAGAAGGTCTACCTAAATCAAGACTTGTGTGAGATGTACGCATCGTTTTTAACGCGATAGTCACGGGATTGCTCCTTTTGATGCTATTCAAATTAGAATGAAGTAATAGGACTCCTAATCACCTCTTTCTTTAATAATTTTAGAGAACCAAAGAAACAATAAGAGGGTCTCCCAAAATGACGACTTGTGTGAGATGTACGCATGGTTTTGAACGCGATAGTCATGGGTTTCTCCTCTTAACCCCCACTTTCTTTGAAAATTTGAAACAACCAATGAAACATTATAAAGGTCTCCCTAAATGAAGACTTGTGTGATTTCTACGCATCGTTTTGGACGCTATAGTGATGGGATTGCTCCTTTTGATGCTAATTTCTACTAGAACGAAGTAATAGGACTCATAATCACCTATATTTTGACAATTTGAGAGAACTAATAAAACAATAACAAAAGTCTCCCTAAATGAAAACATGTGTGAGATGTAAGGATCGTTTTGAAGGCACTAGTGATAGTAGTGCTTCTTTTGATGCTAATCAAACTAGAACAAAGTCATAGGACTCATAATTACCTCCTTCTTTGACAATTTGAGAAAACCAATGAAACAATAAGAAGGTCTACCTAAATCAAGACTTGTGTGAGATGTACGCATCATTTTTAACGCGATAGTCACGGGATTGCTCCTTTTGATGCTAGTCAAGTTAGAACGAAGTAATAGAAATCCTAATCACCTCTTTCTTTGATAATTTTAGAGAACTAATGAAACAATAAGAAGGCCTCCCAAAATGAAGACTTGTGTGAGATGTACGCATGGTTTTGGACGCGATAGTCATGGGTTTCTCCTCTTAATCCCCACTTTCTTTGTAAATTTGAAACAACCAATGAAACATTATAATGGTCTCCGTAAATGAAGACTTGTGTGATTTCTACGCATCGTTTTGGATACTATAGTGATGTGATTACTCTTTTTGATGCTAATTTCAACTAGAACCAAGTTATAGGACTTATAATCACCAATATTTTGATAATTTGATAGAACTAATGAAATAATAAGAAGGTCCCTAAATAAAGGCTTGTGTGAGATGTACGGATTGTTTTGAAGGTTCTGGTGACAAGATTGTTCCTTTTGATGCTAATCAAACTAGAACGATGTCATATGACTCATAATCACATCTTTCTTTGACAATTTGAGAGAACCAATGAAACAATAAGAAAGTCTATCTAAATCAAGACTTATGTGAGATGTACGCATCGTTTTTAATGCGATAGTAATGGTATCGCGTTAATCCAATTAGAACGAAGTAATAGGACACCTAATCACCTCTTTTTTTGACAATTCTAGAGAACCAATGAAATAATAAGAAGGTTTCCTTAAATGAAGACTTGTGTGAGATGTACGCATGGTTTTGAACGCGAGTCATGGGTTTCTCCTTTTGAAGCCAATCAAACTAGAACGAAGTAATACAACTCTTAATCACCTCTTTCTTTATAAATTTGAAACAACCAAGGAAACAATATCAAGGTCTACCTAAACAAATACTTGTGTAAGGTCTACGGATCGTTTTTGTTGCGATAGTGATGGGATTGCTCCTTTTGATGTTAATTAAACTAGAACGATGTAATATAACTCTTAATCACCTCTTTCTTTGTAAATTTTGAAACAACCAATGAAACAATATGAATGTCTCCCTAAATAAAGACTTGTGTGAGGTCTACGCATCGTTTTAGACAAGATAGTGATGAGATTGCTCCTTTTGATGCTAATTTCTACTAGAACGAAGTAATAGGACTCATAATAACCTATATTTTGACAATTTGAGAGAACTAATGAAACAATAAGAAGGTCTCCCTAAATGTAAACTTGTGTGAGTTGTAAGGATCGTTTTGATGGCACTAGTGATAGGATTGTTCTTTGTGATGCTAACCAAACTAGAACAAAGTCATAGGACTCATAATCACCTCTTTGTTTGACAATTTGAGAAAACCAATGAAACAATAAGAAGGTCTCCCTAAATCAAGACTTGTGTTAGATGTACACATCGTTTTTAATGCGATAGTCGCGGGATTGCTCGTTTTGATGCTAATCAAATTAGAACGAAGTAATAGAACTACTAATCAACTCTTTTTTTGACAATTTTAGAGAAGTAATGAAATAATAAGAATGTCTCCTTTAATGAAAACTTGTGTGAGATGTACGCATCGTTTTGAAGCCACTAGTGATAGTATTGCTTCTTTTGATGCTAATCACACTAGAACAAAGTCATAGGACTCATAATCACCTCTTTCTTTGATAATTTGAGAAAACCAATGAATCAATAAGAAGGTCTACCTAAATCAAGACTTGTGTGAGATGTACGCATCATTTTTAACTGGATATTCACGGGATTGCTCCTTTTGAAGCTAGTAAAATTAGAACGAAGTAATAGGACTCCTAATCACCTCTTTCTTTAACAATTTTAGACAACCAATGAAATAATAAGAAGGTCTCCTTAATTGAAGACTTGTGTGAGACGTACGCATTGCTTTGAACGCACTAGTGATAGTATTGCTTCTTTTGATGCTAATCAAACTAGAACAAAGTCATAGGACTCATAATCACCTCTTTCTTTGACAATTTGAGAAAACCAATGAAACAATAAGAAGGTCTCCCTAAATCAAGATTTGTGTTAGATGTACACATCGTTTTTAATGCGATAGTCGCGGGATTGCTCGTTTTGATGCTAATCAAATTAGAACGAAGCAATAGAACTAGTAATCAACTCTTTTTTTGACAATTTTAGAGAAGTAATGAAATAATAAGAATGTCTCCTTTAATGAAGACTTGTGTGAGATGTACGCATCTTTTTGAAGTCACTAGTGATAGTATTGCTTCTTTTGATGCTAAATCACACTAGAACAAAGTCATAGGACTCATAATCACCTCTTTCTTCGACAATTTGAGAAAACCAATGAATCAATAAGAAGGTCTACCTAAATCAAGACTTGTGTGAGATGTACGCATCATTTTTAACGGGATATTCACCGGATTGCTCCTTTTGAAGCTAGTAAAATTAGAACGAAATAATAGGACTCCTAATCACCTCTTTCTTTAACAATTTTAGATAACCAATGAAACAATAAGAAGGTCTCCTTAATTGAAGACTTGTGTGAGATGTACGCATCATTTTGAAGGCACTAGTGATAGTATTGCTTCTTTTGATGCTAATCAAACTAGAACAAAGTCATAGGACTCATAATTACCTCTTTCTTTGATAATTTGAGAAAACCAATGAAACAATAAGAAGGTCTACCTAAATCAAGACTTGTGTGAGATGTACGCATCATTTTTAACGCGATAGTCACGGGATTGCTCCTTTTGATGCTAGTCAAGTTAGAACGAAGTAATAGAACTCCTAATCACCTCTTTCTTTGATAATTTTAGAGAACTAATGAAACAATAAGAAGGCCTCCCAAAATGAAGACTTGTGTGAGATGTACGCATGGTTTTGGACGCGATAGTCATGGGTTTCTCCTCTTAATCCCCACTTTCTTTGTAAATTTGAAACAACCAATGAAACATTATAAAGGTCTCCGTATATGAAGAATTGTGTGATTTCTACGCATCGTTTTGGACACTATAGTGATGTGATTACTCTTTTTGATGCTAATTTCAACTAGAACCAAGTTATAGGACTTATAATCACCAATATTTTGACAATTGGAGAGAACTAATGAAACAATAAGAAGGTCCCTAAATAAAGACTTGTGTGAGATGTACGAATTGTTTTGAAGGTTCTGGTGACAAGATTGTTCCTTTTGATTCTATTCAAACTAGAACGATGTCATATGACTCATAATCACATCTTTCTTTGACAATTTGAGAGAACCAATGAAACAATAAGAAAGTCTATCTAAATCAAGACTTATGTGAGATGTACGCATCGTTTTTAATGCGATAGTAATGGTATCGCGTTAATCCAATTAGAACGAAGTAATAGGACACCTAATCACCTCTTTTTTTGACAATTCTAGAGAACCAATGAAATAATAAGAAGGTTTCCTTAAATGAAGACTTGTGTGAGATGTACGCATGGTTTTGAACGCGAGTCATGGGTTTCTCCTTTTGAAGCTAATCAAACTAGAACGAAGTAATACAACTCTTCATCACCTCTTTCTTTATAAATTTGAAACAACCAAGGAAACAATATTAAGATCTACATAAACAAATACTTGTGTAAGGTCTACGGATCGTTTTTGATGCGATAGTGATGGGATTGCTCCTTTTGATGGTAATTAAACTAGAACGATGTAATATAACTCTTAATCACCTCTTTCTTTGTAAATTTGAAACAACCAATGAAACATTATAAAGGTCTACCTAAATGAAGACTTGTGTGCGATGTACGCATCGTTTTTAACGCGATAGTCACGGGATTGCTCCTTTGATGCTAGTCAAATTAGAACGAAGTAATAGGACTCCTAATCACCTCTTTCTTTGACAATTTTAGAGAACTAATGAAACAATAAGAACGTCTCCCAAAATGACGACTTGTGTGAGATGTACGCATGGTTTTGAACGCGATAGTCATGGGTTTCTCCTCTTAATCCCCACTTTCTTTGTAAATTTGAAACAACTAATGAAACATTATAAAGGTCTCCCTAAATGAAGACTTGTGTGATTTCTACGCATCGTTTTGGACGCTATAGTGATGGGATTGCTCCTTTTGATGCTAATTTCTACTAGAACGAAGTAATAGGACTCATAATCACCTATATTTTGACAATTTGAGAGAACTAATGAAACAATAACAAAAGTCTCCCTAAATGAAAACATGTGTGAGATGTAAGGATCGTTTTGAAGGCACTAATGATAGGATTGTTCTTTTTGATGATAATCAAACTAGAACAAAGTCATAAGACTCATAATCACCTCTTTGTTTGACAATTTGAGAAAACCAATGAAACAATAAGAAGGTCTTCCTAAATCAAAACTTGTGTTAGATATACACATCGTTTTTAATGCGATAGTCACGGGATTGCTCGTTTTGATGCTAATAAAATTAGAACGAAGTAATATAACTACTAATCACCTCTTTTTTTGACAATTTTAGAGAAGTAATGAAATAATAAGAATGTTTTCTTTAATGAAGACTTGTGTGAGATGTACGCATCGTTTTGAAGGCACTAGTGATAGAATTGCTTCTTTAGATGCTAATCAAACTAGAACAAAGTCGTAGTACTCATAATCACCTCTTTTTTGACAATTTGAGAAAACCAATGAATCAATAAGAAGGTCTACCTAAATCAAGACTTGTGTGAGATGTACGCATCATTTTTAACGGGATATTCACGGGATTGCTCCTTTTGAAGCTAGTAAAATTAGAACGAAGTAATAGGACTCCTAATCACCTCTTTCTTTTACAATTTTAGACAACCAATGAAATAATAAGAAGGTCTCCTTTATTGAAGAATTGTGTGAGATGTACACATCGTTTTGAAGGCACTAGTGATAGTATTGTTTCTTTTGATGCTAATCAAACAAGAACAAAGTCATAGGACTCATAATCATCTCTTTCTTTAACAATTTGAGAAAACCAATGAAACAATAAGAAGGTCTACCTAAATCAAGACTTGTGTGAGATGTACGCATCGTTTTTAACGCGATAGTCACGGGATTGCTCCTTTTGATGCTAGTCAAATTAGAACGAAGTAATAGGACTCCTAATCACCTCTTTCTTTGACAATTTTAGTGAACCAATGAAACAATAAGAAGGTCTCTCAAAATGACGACTTGTGTGAGATGTACGCTTGGTTTTGAACGCGATAGTCATGGGTTTCTCCTCTTAATCCCCACTTTCTTTGTAAATTTGAAACAACCAATGAAACATTTTAAAGGTCTCCCTAAATGAAGACTTGTGTGATTTCTACGCAGCGTTTTGGACGCTATAGTGACAGGATTGCTCCTTTTGATGCTAATTGCTACTAGAAGGAAGTAGTAGGACTCATAATCACCTATATTTTGACAATTTGAGAGAACTAGTGAAACAATAAGAAGGTCTCCCTAAATGAAAACATGTGTGAGATGTAAGGATCGTTTTGAAGGCACTAGTGATAGGATTGTTCTTTTTGATGCTAATCAAACTAGAACAAAGTTATAGGACTCATAATCACCTCTTTGTTTAACAATTTAAAAAAACCAATGAAACAATAAAAAGGCCTTCCTAAATCAAAACTTGTGTTAGATGTACACATCGTTTTTAATGCGATAGTCACGAGATTGCTCGTTTTGATGCTAATCAAATTAGAGGGAAGTAATAGAACTACTAATCACCTCTTTTTTTGACAATTTTAGAGAAGTAATGAAATAATAAGAATGTCTCCTTTAATGAAGACTTGTGTGAGATGTACGCATCGTTTTGAAGGCACTAGTGATAGTATTGCTTCTTTTGATGCTAATCAAACTAGAACAAAGTCATAGGACTCATAATCACCTCTTTCTTTGACAATTTGAGAAAACCAATGAAACAATAAGAAGGTCTCCCAAAATGAAGACTTGTGTGAGATGTACGCATGGTTTTGAACGCGATAGTCATGGGTTTCTCCTCTTAATCCCCACTTTCTTTGTAAATTTGAAACAACCAATGAAACATTATAGAGTTCTCCCTAAATGAAGACTTGTGTGAGTTCTACGCATCGTTTTGGACGCTATAGTGATCTGATTGATCTTTTTGATGCTAATTTCAACTAGAACAAAGTTATAGAACTCATAATCACCTATATTTTGACAATTTAAGAGAACTATTGAAACAATAAGAAGGTCTCTAAATAAAGACTTGTGTGAGATGTAAGGATCGTTTTGAAGGTTCTAGTGATAAGATTGTTCCTTTTTATGTTAATCAAACTAAAACGATGTCATAGGACTCATAATCACATCTTTCTTTGACAATTTGAGAGAACCAATGAAACAATAAGAAAGTCTACCTAAATCAAGACTTATGTGAGATGTACGCATCGTTTTTAACGCAATAGTGATGGTATCGCGTTAAGCCACTTAGAACGAAGTAATAGGACACCTAATCACCTCTTTTTATGACAATTCTAGAGAACCAATGAAATATTAATAAGTTCTCCTTAAATGAAGACTTGTGTGAGATGTACGCATGGTTTTGAACACGAGCAATGGGTTTCTCCTTTTGAAGCTAATCAAACTAGAACGAAGTAATACAACTCTTAATCACCTCTTTCTTTGTAAATTTGAAACAACCAAGGAAACCATACGAAAGTCTCCCTAAACGAATACTTGTGTGAGGTCTACAGATCGTTTTTGACGCGATAGTGATGGGATTGCTCCTTTTGATGCTAATCAAACAAGAAAGATGTAATATAACTCTTAATCATCTCTTTCTTTGTAAATTTGAAACAACCAATGAAACAATATTAAGGTCTCCCTAAATGAAAACTTGTGTGAGGTCTACGCATCGTTTTGGACATGATAGTGATGGGATTGCTCCTTTTGATGCTAATTTCTACTAGAACGAAGTAATAGGACTCATAATCACCTATATTTTGACAATTTGAGAGAAGTAATGAAACAATAAGAATGTCTCCCAAAATGAAAACTTGTGTGAGATGCAAGGATAGTTTTGAAGGCACTAATGATAGGATTGTTCTTTTTGATGTTAATCAAACAAGAACAAAGTCATAGGACTCATAATCACCACTTTGTTTGACAATTTGAGAAAATCAATGAAACAATAAGAAGGTCTCCCTAAATCAAGACTTGTGTTAGATGTACGCATCGTTTTTAACGTGATAGTCACGGAATTGCTCCTTTTGATGCTAATCAAATTCGAACTAAGTAATAGAACTCCTAATCACCTCATTTTTTGAAAATTTTAGAGAACTAATGAAATAATACGAATGTCTCCTTTAATGAAGACTTGTGTGAGATGTACGCTTCGTTTTGAAGGCACTAGCGATGGTATTGCTTCTTTTGATGCTAATCAAACTAGAACAAAGTCATAGGACTCATACTCACCTCTTTCTTTGACAATTTGAGAAAACCATTGAAACAATAAGAAGGTCTACCTAAATCAAGACTTGTGTGAGATGTACGCATCGTTTTTAACGCGATAGTCACGGGATTGCTTCTTTTGATGCTAGTTAATGTAGAACGAAGTAATAGGACTCCAAATCACCTCTTTCTTTGACAATTTTAGAGAACCAATGAAACAATAAGAAGGTCTCCTAAAATGAAGACTTGTGTGAGATGTACGCATGGTTTTGAACGCGATAGTCATGGGTTTCTCCTCTTAATCACCACTTTCTTTGTAAATTTAAAACAACCAATGAAACATTATAAAGGTCTCCCTAAATGAAGACTTGTGTGATCTCTACGCATTGTTTTGGACGCTATAGTGATGGGATTGCTCCTTTTGATGCTAATTTCAACTAGAACCAAGTTATAGGACTCATAATCACCTATATTTTGACAATTTGAGAGAACTAATGAAACAATAAGAAGGTCCCTAAATAAAGACTTGTGTGAGATGTACGGATTGTTTTGAAGGTTCTAGTGACAAGATTGTTCCTTTTGATTCTAATCAAACTAGAACGATGTCATAGGACTCATAATCACATCTTTCTTTGATAATTTGGAACCAATGAAACAATAAAAAAGTCTACCTAAATCAAGACTTGTGTGAGATGTACGCATCGTTTTTAACGCGATAGTCATGGGATTGCTCCTTTAGATGTTAATCCAATTAGAACGAAGTAATAGGACACCTAATCATCTCTTTTTTTGACAATTCTAAAGAACCAATGAAATAATAAGAAGGTCTCCTTAAATGAAGACTTGTGTGAGATATACGCATAGTTTTGAATGCGAGTCATGGGTTTCTCCTTTTGAAGCTAATCAAACTAGAACGAAGTAATACAACTCTTAATCAACTCTTTCTTTGTAAATTTAAAACAACCAAGGAAACAATATCAAGGTCTACCTAAACAAATACTTGTGTGAGGTCTACGGATCGTTTTTGATGCGAGAGTGATGAGATTGCTCCTTTTGATGCTAATCAAACTAGAACGATGTAATATAACTCTTAATCACCTCTTTCTTTGTAAATTTAAAACAACCAATGAAATAATATGAATGTCACTCTAAATAAAGACTTTTGTGAGGTCTACGCATCGTTTTGGACAAGATAGTGATGGGATTGCTCTTTTTGATGCTAATTTCTACTAGAACGAAGTAATAGGACTCATAATCCCCTATATTTTGACAATTTGAGAGAACTAATGAAACAATAAGATGGTCTCCCTAAATGAAAACTTGTGTGAGATGTAAGGATCGTTTTGAAGACACTGGTGATAGGATTGTTCTTTTTGATGCTAATCAAACTAGAACAAAGTCATAGGACTCATAAGCACCTCTTTGTTTGACAATTTGAGAAAACCAATGAAACAATAAGAAGGTCTCCCTAAATTAAGACTTGTGTTAGATGTACACATCGTTTTTAATGCTATAGTTACGGGATTGCTCGTTTTGATGCAAATCAAATTAGAACGAAGTAATAGAACTACTAATCACCTCTTTTTTTTGACAATTTTAGAGATGTAATGAAATAATAAGAATGTCTTCTTTAATGAAGACTTGTGTGAGATGTACGCATCGTTTTGAAGGCACTAGTGATAGTATTACTTCTTTTGATGTTAATCAAACTAGAACAAAGTCAATAGGACTCATAATCACCTCTTTCTTTGACAATTTTAGAAAACCAATGAATCAATAAAAAGGTCTACCTAAATCAAGACTTGTGTGAGATGTACGCATCGTTTTTAACGCGATAGTCACGGAATTGCTCCTTTTGATGCTAATCAAATTAGAACTAAGTAATAGGACTCCTAATCACCTCATTTTTTGAAAATTTTAGAGAACTAATGAAATAATACGAATGTCTCCTTTAATGAAGACTTGTGTGAGATGTACGCTTCGTTTTGAAGGCACTAGTGATGGTATCGCTTCTTTTGATGCTAATCAAACTAGAACAAAGTCATAGGACTCATACTCACCTCTTTCTTTGACAATTTGAGAAAATCATTGAAACAATAAGAAGGTCTACCTAAATCAAGACTTGTGTGAGATGTACGCATCGTTTTTAACGCGATAGTCACGGGATTGCTTCTTTTGATGCTAGTTAATTTAGAACGAAGTAATAGGACTCCAAATCACCTCTTTCTTTGAAAATTTTAGAGAACCAATGAAACAATAAGAAGGTCTCCTAAAATGAAGACTTGTGTGAGATGTACGCATGGTTTTGAACGCGATAGTCATGGGTTTCTCCTCTTAATCACCACTTTCTTTGTAAATTTAAAACAACCAAGGAAACATTATAAAGGTCTCCCTAAATGAAGACTTGTGTGATCTCTACGCATTGTTTTGGACGCTATAGTGATGGGATTGCTCCTTTTGATGCTAATTTCAACTAGAACCAAGTTATAGAACTCATAATCACCTATATTTTGACAATTTGAGAGAACTAATGAAACAATAAGAAGGTCCCTAAAGAAAGACTTGTGTGAGATGTACGGATTGTTTTGAAGGTTCTAGTGACAAGATTGTTCCTTTTGATGCTAATCAAACTAGAACGATGTCATAGGACTCATAATCACATCTTTCTTTGACAATTTGAGATAACCAATGAAACAATAAAAAAGTCTACCTAAATCAAGACTTGTGTGAGATGTACGCATCGTTTTTAACGCGATAGTCATGGGATTGCTCCTTTAGATGTTAATCCAATTAGAACGAAGTAATAGGACACCTAATCATCTCTTTTTTTGACAATTCTAGAGAACCAATGAAATAATAAGAAGGTCTCCTTAAATGAAGACTTGTGTGAGATGTACGCATGGTTTTGAATGAGAGTCATGGGTTTCTCCTTTTGAAGCTAATCAAACTAGAACGAAGTAATACAACTCTTAATCACCTCTTTCTTTGTAAATTTGAAACAACCAAGGAAACAATATGAAGGTCTCCCTAAACAAATACTTGTGTGAGGTCTACGGATCGTTTTTGATGCGATAGTGATGGGATTGCTCTTTTTGATGCTAATCAAACTAGGACGATGTAATATAACTTTTAATCACCTCTTTCTTTGTAAATTTAAAACAACCAATGAAATAATATGAATGTCACTCTAAATAAAGACTTGTGTGAGGTCTACGCATCGTTTTGGACAAGATAGTGATGGGATTGCTCCTTTTGAAGCTAATTTCTACTAGAACGAAATAATAGGACTCATAATCACCTATATTTTGACAATTTTAGAGAACTAATGAAACAATAAGAAGGTCTCCCTAAATGAAAACTTGTGTGAGATGTAAGGATCTTTTTGAAGGCACTAGTGATAGGATTGTTCTTTGTGATGCTAATCAAACTAGAACAAAGTCATAGGACTCATAAGCACCTCTTTGTTTGACAATTTGAGAAAACCAATGAAACAATAAGAAGGTCTCCCTAAATTAAGACTTGTGTTAGATGTACACATCGTTTTTAATGCTATAGTTACGGGATTGCTCGTTTTGATGTTAATCAAACTAGAACGAAGTAATAGAACTACTAATCACCTCTTTTTTTGACAATTTTAAAGATGTAATGAAATAATAAGAATGTCTTCTTTAATGAAGACTTGTGAGAGATGTACGCATCGTTTTGAAGGCACTAGTGATAGTATTACTTCTTTTGATGCTAATCAAACTAGAACAAAGTCATAGGACTCATAATCACCTATTTCTTTGACAATTTTAGAAAACCAATGAATCAATAAAAAGGTCTACCTAAATCAAGACTTGTGTGAGATGTACGCATCATTTTTAACGGGATATTCACAGGATTGCTCCTTTTGAAGCTAGTCAAATTAGAACGTAGTAATAGGATTCCAAATCACCTCTTTCTTTAACAATTTTAAAAAACCAATGAAACAATAAGAAGGTCTCCTTAATTGAAGACTTGTGTGAGATGTACGCTTCTTTTTGAAGGCACTAGTGATGGTATCGCTTCTTTTGATGCTAATCAAACTAGAACAAAGTCATAGGACTCATACTCACCTCTTTCTTTGACAATTTGAGAAAATCATTGAAACAATAAGAAGGTCTACCTAAATCAAGACTTGTGTGAGATGTACGCATCGTTTTTAACGCGATAGTCACGGGATTGCTTCTTTTGATGCTAGTTAATTTAGAACGAAGTAATAGGACTCCAAATCACCTCTTTCTTTGAAAATTTTAGAGAACCAATGAAACAATAAGAAGGTCTCCTAAAATGAAGACTTGTGTGAGATGTACGCATGGTTTTGAACGCGATAGTCATGGGTTTCTCCTCTTAATCACCACTTTCTTTGTAAATTTAAAACAACCAAGGAAACATTATAAAGGTCTCCCTAAATGAAGACTTGTGTGATCTCTACGCATTGTTTTGGACGCTATAGTGATGGGATTGCTCCTTTTGATGCTAATTTCAACTAGAACCAAGTTATAGAACTCATAATCACCTATATTTTGACAATTTGAGAGAACTAATGAAACAATAAGAAGGTCCCTAAAGAAAGACTTGTGTGAGATGTACGGATTGTTTTGAAGGTTCTAGTGACAAGATTGTTCCTTTTGATGCTAATCAAACTAGAACGATGTCATAGGACTCATAATCACATCTTTCTTTGACAATTTGAGATAACCAATGAAACAATAAAAAAGTCTACCTAAATCAAGACTTGTGTGAGATGTACGCATCGTTTTTAACGCGATAGTCATGGGATTGCTCCTTTAGATGTTAATCCAATTAGAACGAAGTAATAGGACACCTAATCATCTCTTTTTTTGACAATTCTAGAGAACCAATGAAATAATAAGAAGGTCTCCTTAAATGAAGACTTGTGTGAGATGTACGCATGGTTTTGAATGCGAGTCATGGGTTTCTCCTTTTGAAGCTAATCAAACTAGAACGAAGTAATACAACTCTTAATCACCTCTTTCTTTGTAAATTTGAAACAACCAAGGAAACAATATGAAGGTCTCCCTAAACAAATACTTGTGTGAGGTCTACGGATCGTTTTTGATGCGATAGGGATGGGATTGCTCTTTTTGATGCTAATCAAACTAGGACGATGTAATATAACTCTTAATCACCTCTTTCTTTGTAAATCTAAAACAACCAATGAAATAATATGAATGTCACTCTGAATAAAGACTTGTGTGAGGTCTACGCATCGTTTTGGACAAGATAGTGATGGGATTGCTCCTTTTGAAGCTAATTTCTACTAGAACGAAATAATAGGACTCATAATCACCTATATTTTGACAATTTTAGAGAACTAATGAAACAATAAGAAGGTCTCCCTAAATGAAAACTTGTGTGAGATGTAAGGATCTTTTTGAAGGCACTAGTGATAGGATTGTTCTTTGTGATGCTAATCAAACTAGAACAAAGTCATAGGACTCATAAGCACCTCTTTGTTTGACAATTTGAGAAAACCAATGAAACAATAAGAAGGTCTCCCTAAATTAAGACTTGTGTTAGATGTACACATCGTTTTTAATGCTATAGTTACGGGATTGCTCGTTTTGATGTTAATCAAACTAGAACGAAGTAATAGAACTACTAATCACCTCTTTTTTTGACAATTTTAAAGATGTAATGAAATAATAAGAATGTCTTCTTTAATGAAGACTTGTGTGAGATGTACGCATCGTTTTGAAGGCACTAGTGATAGTATTACTTCTTTTGATGCTAATCAAACTAGAACAAAGTCATAGGACTCATAATCACCTCTTTCTTTGACAATTTTAGAAAACCAATGAATCAATAAAAAGGTCTACCTAAATCAAGACTTGTGTGAGATGTACGCATCATTTTTAACGGGATATTCACAGGATTGCTCCTTTTGAAGCTAGTCAAATTAGAACGTAGTAATAGGATTCCAAATCACCTCTTTCTTTAACAATTTTAGACAACCAATGAAACAATAAGAAGGTCTCCTTAATTGAAGACTTGTGTGAGATGTATGCATCGTTTTGAAGGGACTAGTGATAGTATTGCTTCTTTTGATGCTAATCAAACTAGAACAAAGTCATAAGACTCATAATCACCTCTTTCTTTGATAATTTGAGAAAACCAATGAAACAAAAAGAAGGTCTACCTAAATCAAGACCTGTGTGAGATGTACGCATCGTTTTTAACGCGATAGTCACGGGATTGCTCCTTTTGATGCTAGTCAAATTAGAACGAAGTAATAGGACTCCTAATCAACTCTTTCTTTGATAATTTTAGAGAACCAATGAAACAATAAGAAGGTCTCCCAAAATGAAGACTTCTGTGAGATGTACGCATGGTTTTAAACACGATAGTCATGGGTTTCTCCTCTTAATCCCCACTTTCTTTGTAAATTTGAAACAACCAAAGAAACATCATAAAGGTCTCCCTAAATGAAGACTAGTGTGATTTCTACGCATCGTTTTGGACGCTATAGTGATGGGATTGCTCCTTTTGATGCTAATCAAACTAGAACAAAGTCATAGGACTCATAATCACCTCTTTGTTTGACAATTTGAGAAAACCAATGAAACAATAAGAAGGTCTCCCTAAATCAAGACTTGTGTTAGATGTACACATCGTTTTTAATGCGATAGTCACGTGATTGCTCGTTTTGATGCTAATCAAATTAGAACGATGTAATAGAACTACTAATCAACTCTTTTTTTGACAATTTTAGAGAAGTAATGAAATAATAAGAACGTCTCCTTTAATGAAGACTTGTGTGAGATGTACGCATCGTTTTGAAGGCACTAGTGATGGTATTGCTTCTTTTGATGCTAATCAAACTAGAACAAAGTCATAGGACTCATAATCACCTCTTTCTTTGACGATTTGAGAAAACCAATGAATCAATAAAAGGGCTACCTAAATCAAGACCTGTGTGAGATGTACGCATCGTTTTTAACGCGATAGTCACGGGATTGCACCTTTTGATGCTAGTCAAATTAGAACGAAGTAATAGCACTCCTAATCACCTCTTTCTTTAACAATTTTAGACAACCAATGAAACAATAAGGTCTCCTTAATTGAAGACTTGTGTGAGATGTACGCATCGTTTTGAAGGCACTAGTGATAGTATTGCTTCTTTTGATGCTAATCAAACTAGAACAAAGTCATAGGACTCATAATCACCTCTTTCTTTGACAATTTGAGAAAACCAATGAAACAATAAGAAGGTCTACCTAAATCAAGACTTGTGTGAGATGTACGCATCGTTTTTAACGCGATAGTCACGGGATTGATCCTTTTGATGTTAGTCAAATTAGAACGAAGTAATAGGACTCCTAATCACCTCTTTCTTTAACAATTTTAGAGAACCAATGAAACAATAAGAAGGTCTCCCAAAATGAAGACTTGTGTGAGATGTACGCATGGTTTTGAACGCGATAGTCATGGGTTTCTCCTCTTAATCTCCACTTTGTTTGAAAATTTGAAACAACCAATGAAACATTATAAAAGTCTCCCTAAATGAAGACTTGTGTGATTTCTACGCATCGTTTTGGACGCTATAGTGATGGGATTGCTCCTTTTGATGCTAATTTCAACTAGAACCAAGTTATAGGACTCATAATCACCTATATTTTGACAATTTGAGAGAACTAATGAAACAATAAGAAGGTCCCTAAATAAAGACTTGTGTGAGATGTACGGATTGTTTTGAAGGTTCTAGAGACAAGATTGTTCCTTTTGACGCTAATCAAACTAGAACGATGTCATAGGACTCATAATCACATCTTTCTTTGACAATTTGAGAGAACCAATGAAACAATAAGAAAGTCTACCTAAATCAAGACTTGTGTGAGATGTACGCATCGTTTCTAACGCGATAGTCATGGGATTGTTCCTTCAGATGCTAATCCAATTAGAACGAAGTAATAGGACACCTAATCACCTCTTTTTTTGGCAATTCTAGATAACCAATGAAATAATAAGAAGGTCTCCTTAAATGAAGACTTGTGTGAGATGTACGCATGGTTTTGAACTCGAGTCATGGGTTTCTCCTTTTGAAGCTAATCGAACTAGAACGAAGTAATACAACTCTTAATCACCTCTTTCTTTGTAAATTTGGAACAACCAAGGAAACAATATGAAGGTCTCCCTAAACAAATACTTGTGTGAGGTCTACAGATCGTTTTTGATGCGATAGTGATGGGATTGCTCCTTTTGATGCTAATCAAACTAGAACGATGTAATATAACTCTTAATAACCTCTTTCTTTGTAAATTTGAAACAACCAATGAAACAATATGAATGTCTCCCTAAATAAAGACTCGTGTGAGGTCTAGGCATCGTTTTGGACAAGATAGTGATGGGATTGCTTCTTTTGACGCTAATTTCTACTAGAACGAAGTAATAGGACTCATAATCACCTATATTTTGACAATTTGAGAGAACTAATGAAACAATAAGAAGGTCTCCCTAAATGAAAACTTGTGTGAGATGTAAGGATATTTTTGAAGGCACTAGTGATAGGATTGTTCTTTTTGATGCTAATCAAACTAGAACAAAGTCATAGGACTTATAATCACCTCTTTGTTTGACAATTTGAGAAAACCAATGAAACAATAAGAAGGTCTCCCTAAATCAAAACTTGTGCTAGATGTACACATCGTTTTTAATGCGATAGTCACTAGATTGCTCGTTTTGATCCTAATCAAATTAGAACGAAGTAATAGAACTACTAATGACCTCTTTTTTTGATAATTTTAGAGAAGTAATGAATAATAAGAATGTCTCCTTCAATGAAGACTTGTGTGAGATGTACGCATCGTTTTGAAGGCACTAGTGATAATATTGCTTCTTTTGATGCTAATCAAACTAGAACAAAGTCATAAGACTCATAATCATATCTTTCTTTGACAATTTGAGAAAACCAATGAATCAATAAGAAGGTCTACCTAAATCAAGACTTGTGTGAGATGTACGCATCATTTTTAAGGAGATATTCACGGGATTGCTCCTTTTGAAGCTAGTCAAATTAGAACGGAGTAATAGGACTCCTAATCACCTCTCTCTTTAACAATTTTAGACAACCAATGAAACAACAGCAGGCGGTGGAATCGGTTGCCACTAAGTACTTCCAGGATCTGTTTAACCGAGAGTCTGTCACTATTTTGCAATAGGATTGGGATGTTTCTCCTGCTAAAGTTATTAGTCCGGGCCAGGCTAACCTTCTCATTGCCCTTATCACTGATGAGGAAATTCTCTCCACTTTAAATTCCATGAAGAAGTTTAAAAGCCCTGGCCCTGATGGGTTTAATGTGAATTTCTTCACTCACTGTTGGGACATTGTGGGTAATGATTTCTCAAATCTTGTTAAACACTTTTTCGCAACAAGTTATATGCCTAAGGGTATTAACTCTACGGCTATCGCCCTCATTCCCAAGTGTGCAACCCCGTCTGCAATGTCTGACTTTCGACCCATTTCTTGTTGCAACACTATTTATAAGTGCATTTCTAAGATTCTTGCGTCCAGGCTTAAGACTGTCTTGCCCACTGTTATTGGCAAGTCCCAATCTACCTTCATCAAGGGGAGGAGTATCAGTGACAATATCCTTCTTGCTCAAGACCTCCTTAGGAATTATCATCGTTCCTCTGGCCCTCCTCGGTGTGCCCTTAAAATTGATCTTAGAAAGGCTTTTGATACAGTTAACTGGGATTTTCTCCTCTCTTCTCTGCTTCTTTTTCACTTTCCTCCCATCTTCATTAGATGGATTCGAGCTTGTATCTCCACAGCTATGTTCTCTATTAAGGTCAACGGTTCCCTTGCGGGTTAATTTGGAAGTAAGCGCGGTTTAAGACAAGGCGACCCCTTATCCCCTTACCTGTTTGTGCTAGTTATGGAAATGCTCTCCTCTAAGATCTCAAAAGATGTCTTACTCCCGGATTTCAAATTTCATTGGAGAACTAAAGATTGTAACTTAACCCATCTTTTCTTTGCGGATGACATCATGGTGTTTTGCCATGCCAATGTAAATTCTGTTAACATCATCAACTCTTGCATCCAATCTTTCTCTCTTTTCTGGCCTCCTTCCAAATGTCTACAAAAGTCAATGCTTTCTTGCCAATATTGACCAAAGAACCTCCACAGATATTTTATCTTTGCTTGGGTTTCAAGTGGGCACCCTTCCTGTCAAATTCCTGGGGGTTCCTCTTAACTCTTCTAAGCTTTCTTTCTCGGACTGTGTTCCACTTATCCATCGAATCACCTCCAGAGTATCATCTTGGACTTCTATTTCCTTAGCATACTCTGGACGTCTTCAGCTTATCAAATCTGTCTTATTCTCCATCCAGTCTTATTGGAGCAACCATTTCAGTTTCCCCAAAGCTGTGTCCAGTGCTATTCAATCCATCTTATGCCGGTTCCTATGGAAAGGTCCTTCCCTGGGTAAATCTGGCTCTCGTGTCGCTTGGCAAAAGCTTTGTCACCCAGTTTCTGAAGGGGGTCTAGGAATCAAAGTATCATTGAATGGAATAATTCTCTGATTTTGATGCATTTAATTGATATCATTCGGGCTGATTCTCCCTCCTTATGGGCTTCATGGGTTAATACAACTGTCTTGAAAAGGGAGAAATTTCTGGAACTATCTGGCCCCTTCTGATTGTTCCTAGATATGGAGACAGGTCCTCAAGCTTAGGCCCCTTGCTAGAACCTTAATTTCTTATCATGTGGGTAATGGCTCCAACACTAGTTTTTGGTATGACCCCTGGATTAATGGCAACCCCATTAACCCCAGTCAAACCTTGCTTGCAAATTCTGGTCTTTCTCCTATGGCAAAGGTGGCGGATATCATTATTGATTCCTCTTGGACTCTTCCCTTGAGCTTCCACCATGAGATGATTGAACTAAAGAGACTTATTGAAACTCAGCCTTTCCGCCCCCTCTCTCCCGACATAATTGAATGGAATGGTTCCTCTATAGTGCGTATCAAAGCTCGGCATATCTGGGATTCTATTAGATCCAAACAGGCTACTCCGAATTGGCACAAAATTATTTGGCATAAGCTTCACGTACCTCGATTTTCTTTTATCCTATGGTTGGGATTCCTTAAAAAGCTCCCTACTAATGATATTACTAGGCATTACTCCTCAGGCAGAATGTCCCCTTGCCCTTTTTGTCAGAGACATGATGAAAGCTTTGATCACTTATTTTTTGAATGCTCTTTCTCTTCATCCATTTTGCAGTAGGCCTTGTTGCTTGGTGACTGGTCTAATGTCCCCAAGGACTGGATTGGGCTTACTTCCTTTCTCATTTCTTTCCAAGGTAGAAGTTTGACAAAACACATTCTTTATCTTACCTTTGTTGCTACCTTCTACAAGGTTTGGGAAGCTAGAAATGGAAAGATTCACTTGGACAAGCTTCCCCTCTCTTCCTGCGTTGCTAGGGATATCATCAATATTGTTAAATCAAGGTTGTCTTCATCCTCTCGTTTTATTAAAGCATCTCATACCAATCAGTACTACTGTAAATGGTTACTTCTGTAATCATTACTGTAAATGGTTACTTCTGTAATTAATACTACTGTATATGGGTTGCTTGGTGGACTTCTATGCTTTTCCCCTTCTCAGCGCTGGCAGCCTTGTTTCTGATGCTTTCTAGAGTTGGGAGGTCTTATGCTTTCTCTAGTGGATGGCTGCCCGATTTCTTTGATGCTGGTTATGTTTGGATTCTACTGTTCGATTTTGCTGCTGGTTTCCAGTTACTGCTAGGGGCTGATCCCTGCTGCTTCTCCTTGCGTTTAGTCCATGTTGCTGGGCTACACTTCTGGCTGTATGCTGCTTCTCCTGGTTTGCAGCCATTTTGTTAAAAAATTTAGCAATACAGTGATAGGATTCGGGAGTTGGCTGCTGGTTTCGGATTGTTTTGGGCTGGTTTGGTTGGAGTTTTCTGGGTTTCTGATGCTTTGGGCTTTGGTTTCGGCCGGCTCGGTTTGGCTTGGGAGTGTCTTCTCTAAGGCTGTGGAGCAAGTTGATTGGTCAATTGTCCCCACGGACTGGACTGTGATTATTTCCTTCCTCATTTCCTTCCAAGTTGGGTTGCTGGTCTTGGTAGCTGTTCTGCCCAGCAGGTCCCCATGCAGGTTCCATGATTTTCAATGCTGTTCTAGGAAGCCGAATTGTTTTCGGTGTTTGCATGCTAGTTGTCTAGTTTTGTTTCATGCTGGGTGACAGTTTGGGCCATGCATATTTCTTGCTATACTTTGATGACTGGTCCGCCTTGGGTTCCTATAATCTCGGGATTTGGGTATTAGGCTGTTGGGTTGGGTTTTTACCAGCTGCTTTGCTTTGTTAATGGGTCGGTTTGTTCCTGTTTTGGATGGGTTTATTTTGATTGTTCCTTTGTAATAGGTTGGTCTATCTGGTGGTTTATCCATCTTGTCGGTTGGGATTAGGCCTACTTTTTATAGTCATGACATCATAAGGCTTGTCCTATGATGTCTATGCTATATCCTATTGGAGTCCTCCAATGTCCCTTGTAACTTGTTTCTTTTTTTTTATATAGTCTTAAAATTTAGCAAAAAAAAAATAAGGTCTCCTTAATTGAAGACTTGTGTGAGATGTACGCATCGTTTTGAAGGCACTAGTGATAGTATTGCTTCTTTTGATGCTAATCAAACTAGAACAAAGTCATAGGACTCATAATCACCTCTTTCTTTGACAATTTGAGAAAACCAATGAAACAATAAGAAGGTCTACCTAAATCAAGACTTGTGTGAGATGTACGCATCGTTTTTAACGCGATAGTCACGGGATTGCTCCTTTTGATGCTAGTCAAATTAGAACGAAGTAATAGGACTCCTAATCACCTCTTTCTTTGACAATTTTAGAGAACCAATGAAACAATAAGAAGGTCTCCCAAAATGAAGACTTGTGTGAGATGTACGCATGGTTTTGAACGTGATAGTCATGGGTTTCTCCTCTTAATCCCCACTTTCTTTGTAAATTTGAAACAACAAATGAAACATTATTAAGGTCTCCCTAAATGAAGACTTGTGTGATTTCTACGCATCGTTTTGGACGCTATAGTGATGGGATTGCTCCTTTTGATGCTAATTTCTACTAGAACGAAGTAATAGGACTCATAATCACCTATATTTTGACAATTTGAGAGAACTAATGAAACAATAAGAAGGTCCGGTCCCTAAATGGACTTGTGTGAGATGTACGGATTGTTTTGAAGGTTCTAGTGACAAGATTGTTCCTTTTGATGCTAATCAAACTAGAACGATGTCATAGGACTCATAATCACATCTTTCTTTGACAATTTGAGAGAACCAATGAAACAATAAGAAAGTCTACCTAAATCAAGACTTGTGTGAGATGTACGCATCGTTTTTAAAAAGATAGTCATGGGATTGCTCCTTTAGATGCTAATCCAATTAGAACGAAGTAATAGGACACCTAATCACCTCTTTTTTTGACAATTCTAGAGAACCAATGAAATAATAAGAAGGTGTCCTTAAATGAAGACTTGTGTGAGATGTACGCATGGTTTTGAACGCGAGTCATGGGTTTCTCCTTTTGAAGCTAATCAAACTAGAACGAAGTAATACAACTCTTAATCACCTCTTTCTTTGTAAATTTGAAACAACCAAGGAAACAATATGAAGGTCTCCCTAAAGAAATACTTGTGTGAGGTCTACGGATCGTTTTTGATGCGATAGTGATGGGATTGCTCCTTTTGATGCTAATCAAACTAGAACGTTGTAATATAACTCTTAATCACCTCTTTCTTTGTAAATTTGAAACAACCAATGAAACAATATGAATGTCTCCCTAAATAAAGACTTGTGTGAGGTCTACGCCTCGTTTTGGACAAGATAGTGATGAGATTGCTCCTTTTGATGCTAATTTCTACTAGAACGAAGTAATAGGACTCATAATCACCTATATTTTGACAATTTGAGAGAACTAATGAAACAATAAGAAGGTCTCCCTAAATGAAAACTTGTGTGAGATGTAAGGATCGTTTTGAAGGCACTAGTGATAGGATTGTTCTTTTTGATGCTAATCAAACTAGAACAAAGTCATATGACTCATAATCACCTCTTTGTTTGACAATTTGAGAAAACCAATGAAACAATAAGAAGGTCTCCCTAAATCAAGACTTGTGTTAGATGTACACATCGTTTTTAATGCGATAGTCACTGGATTACTCGTTTTGATGCTAATCAAATTAGAACGAAGTAATAGAACTACTAATCAACTCTTTTTTTGACAATTTTAGAGAAGTAATGAAATAATAAGAATGTCTCCTTTAATGAAGACTTGTGTGAGATGTACGCATCGTTTTGAAGGCATTAGTGATAGTATTGCTTCTTTTGATGCTAATCAAACTAGAACAAAGTCATAGGACTCATAATCACCTCTTTCTTTGACGATTTGACAAAACCAATGAATCAATAAAAGGGCTACCTAAATCAAGACTTGTGTGAGATGTACGCATCATTTTTAATGGGATATTCATTGGATTGCTCCATTTGAAGCTAGTCAAATTAGAACGAAGTAATAGGACTCCTAATCACCTCTTTCTTTAACAATTTTAGACAACCAATGAAACAATAAGAAGGTCTCCTTAATTGAAGACTTGTGTGAGATGTACGCATCGTTTTGAAGGCACTAGTGATAGTATTTCTTCTTTTGATGCTAATCAGACTAGAACAAAGTCATAGGACTCATAATCACCTCTTTATTTGACAATTTGAGAAAACCAATGAAACAATCAGAAGGTCTACCTAAATCAAGACATGTGTGAGATGTACGCATCGTTTTTAACGCGATAGTCACGGATTGCTCCTTTTGATGCTAGTCAAATTAGAACGAAGTAATAGGATTCTTAATCACCTCTTTCTTTGACAATTTTAGAGAACCAATGAAACAATAAGAATGTCTCCCAAAATGAAGACTTGTGTGAGATGTACGCATGGTTTTGAACGCGATAGTAGGGTTTCTCCTCTTAATCCCCACTTTCTTTGTAAATTTGAAACAACCAATGAAATATTATAAAGGTCTCCCTAAATGAAGCCTTGTGTGATTTCTACGCATCGTTTTGGACCTTTTGATGCTAATTTCGACTAGAACCAAGTTATAGGACTCATAATCACCTATATTTTGACAATTTGAGAGAACTAATGAAACAATAAGAAGGTCCCTAAATAAAGACTTGTGTGAGATGTACGCATTATTTTTAACGGGATATTCACGGTATTGCTCCTTTTGAAGCAAGTCAAATTAGAACGAAGTAATAGGACTCATAATCACCTCTTTCGTTAACAATTTGAGAGAACCAATGAAACAATAAGAAGGTCACCTTAATTGAAGACTTGTGTGAGATGTACGCATCGTTTTGAAGGCACTAGTGATAGTATTGCTTCTTTTGATGCTAATCAAACTAGAACAAAGTCATAGGACTCATAATCACCTATTTCTTTGACAATTTGAGAAAACCAATGAAACAATAAGAAGGTCTACCTAAATCAAGACTTGTGTGAGATGTACACATCGTTTTTAACGCGATAGTCACGGGATTGCTCCTTTTGATGCTAGTCAAATTAGAACGAAATAATAGGACTCCTAATCACCTCTTTCTTTGACAATTTTAGAGAACCAATGAAACAATAAGAATGTCTCCCAAAATTGAAGACTTGTGTGAGATGTACGCATCGTTTTGAAGGCACTAGTGATAGGATTGTTCTTTTCGATGCTAATCAAACAAGAACAAAGTCATAAGACTCATAATCACCTCTTTGTTTTACAATTTGAGAAAACCAATGAAACAATAAAGTCTCCCTAATTCAAGACTTTTGTTAGATGTACACATAGTTTTTAATGCGTTAGTCACGGGATTGCTCGTTTTGATGATAATCAAATTAGAACGAAGTAATAGAACTACTAATCAACTCTTTTTTTGACAATTTTAGAGAAGTAATGAAATTATAAGAACGTCTCCTTTAATGAAGACTTGTGTGAGATGTACGCATCGTTTTGAAGGCACTAGTGATAGTATTGCTTCTTTTGATGCTAATCAAACTAGAACAAAGTCATAGGACTCATAATCACCTCTTTCTTTGACGATTTGAGAAAACCAATGAATCAATAAAAGGTCTACCTAAATCAAGACTTGTGTGAGATGTACGCATCGTTTTTAACGCGATAGTCACGGGATTGCTCCTTTTGATGCTAGTAAAATTAGAACGAAGTAATAGGACTCCTAATCACCTCTTTCTTTGACAATTTTTGAGAACCAATGAAACAATATGAATGTCTCCCAAAATGAAGACTTGTGTGAGATGTACGCATGGTTTTGAACGCGATAGTAGGGTTTCTCCTCTTAATCCCCACTTTCTTTGTAAATTTGAAACAACCAATGAAACATTATAAAGGTGTCCCTAAATGAAGACTTGTGTGATTTCTATGCATCGTTTTGGACGCTATAGTGATGGGATTGCTCTTTTTGATGCTAATTTCAACTAGAACCACGTTATAGGACTCATAATCACCTATATTTTGACAATTTGAGAGAACTAATGAAACAATAAGAAGGTCCCTAAATAAAAACTTGTGTGAGATGTACGCATTATTTTTAACGGGATATTCACGGGATTGCTCCTTTTGAAGCAAGTCAAATTAGAACGAAGTAATAGGACTCATAATCACCTCTTTCGTTAACAATTTTAGACAACCAATGAAACAATAAGAAGGTCACCTTAATTAAAGACTTGTGTGAGATGTACGTATCGTTTTGAAGGCACTAGTGATAGTATTGCTTCTTTTGATGCTAATCAAACTAGAACAAAGTTATAGGACTCATAATCACCTCTTTCTTTGACAATTTGTGAAAACCAATGAGACAATAAGAAGGTCTACCTAAATCAAGACTTGTGTGAGATGTACACATCGTTTTTAACGCGATAGTCACGGGATTGCTCCTTTTGATGCTAGTCAAATTAGAACGAATTAATAGGACTCCTAATCACCTCTTTCTTTGAAAATTTTAGAGAACAAATGAAACAATAAGAAGGTCTCCCAAAATTGAAGACTTGTGTGAGATGTACGCATCGTTTTGAAGGCACTAGTGATAGGATTGTTCTTTTTGATGCTAATCAAACAAGAACAAAGTCATAGGACGCAAATCACCTCTTTGTTTGACAATTTGAGAAAATCAATGAAACAATAAGAAGGTCTCCCTAAATCAAGACTTGTGTTAGATGTACACATAGTTTTTAATGCGATAGTCACGGGATTGCTCGTTTTGATGCTAATCAAATTAGAACGAAGTAATAGAACTACTAATCAACTCTTTTTTTTGACAATTTTAGAGAAGTAATGAAATAATAAGAATGTCTCCTTTAATGAAGACTTGTGTGAGATGTACGCATCGTTTTGAAGGAACTAGTGATAGCATTGCTTCTTTTGATGCTAATCAAACTAGAACAAAGTCATAGGACTCATAATCACCTCTTTCTTTGACAATTTGAGAAAACCAATGAATCAATAAGAAGGTCTACCTAAATCAAGACTTGTGGGAGATGTACGCATCATTTTTAACGGTATATTCACGGGATTGCTCCTTTTGAAGCTAGTCAAATTTGAACGAAGTAATAGGACTCCTAATCACCTCTTTCTTTAACAATTTTAGACAACCAATGAAACAATAAGAAGGTCTCCTTAATTGAAGACTTGTGTGAGATGTACGCATCGTTTTGAAGGCACTAGTGATAGTATTGCTTCTTTTGATGCTAATCAAACTAGAACAAAGTCATAGGACTCATAATTACCTTTCTTTGACAATTTGAGAAAACCAATGAAATAATAAGAAGGTCTACCTAAATCAAGACTTGTGTGTACGCATCGTTTTTAACGCGATAGTCACAGGATTGCTCCTTTTAATGCTAGTCAAATTAGAACGAAGTAATAGGACTCATAATCACCTATTTCTTTGACAATTTTAGAGAACCAATGAAACAATAAGAAGGTCTCCCAAAATGAAGACTTGTGTGAGATGTACGCATGGTTTTGAACGTGATAGTCATGGGTTTCTCCTCTTAATCCCCACTTTCTTTGTAAATTTGAAACAACCAATGAAACATTATAAAGTTCTCCCTAAATGACTTGTGTGATTTCTACGCATCGTTTTGGACCATATAGTGATGGGATTGCTTCTTTTGATGCTAATTTCAACTAGAACCAAGTTATAGGACTCATAATCACCTATATTTTGACAATTTGAGAGAACTAAAGAAACAATAAGAAGGTCCCTAAATAAAGACTTGTTTGAGATGTACGGATTGTTTCGAAGGTTCTTGACAAAATTATTCCTTTTGATGCTAATCAAACTAGAACGATGTCATAGGACTCATAATCACATCTTTCTTTGACAATTTGAGAGAACCAATGAAACAATAAGAAAGTCTACCTAAATCAAGACTTGTGTGAGATGTACGCATCGTTTTTAACACAATAGTCATGGGATTGCTCCTTTAGATTCTAATCCAATTAGAACGAAGTAATAGGACACCTAATCACCTCTTTTTTTGACAATTCTAGAGAACCAATGAAATAATAAAAAGGTCACCTTAAATGAAGAATTGTGTGAGATGTACGCATGGTTTTGAACGCGAGTCATGGGTTGAAGCTAATCAAACTAGAACGAAGTTACAACTCTTAATAACCTATTTCTTTGTAAATTTGAAACAACCAAGGAAACAATATGAAGGTCTCCCTAAAGAAATACTTGTGTGAGGTCTACGGATCGTTTTTGATGCGATAGTGATGGGATTGCTCCTTTTGATGCTAATCAAACTAGAACGATGTAATATAACTCTTAATCACCTCTTTCATTGTTAATTTGAAACAACCAATGAAACAATATGAATGTCTCCCTAAATAAAGACTTGCGTGAGGTCTACGCCTCGTTTTGGACAAGATAGTGATGGGATTGCTCCTTTTGATGCTAATTTCTACTAGAACGAAGTAAATAGGACTCATAATCACCTATATTTTGACAATTTGAGAGAACTAATGAAACAATAAGAAGGTCTCCCTAAATGAAAACTTGTGTGAGATGTAAGGATCGTTTTGAAGGCACTAGTGATAGGATTGTTCTTTTTGATGCTAATCAAACTAGAACAAAGTCATAGGACTCATAATCACCACTTTGTTTGACAATTTTAGAAAACCAATGAAACAATAAGAAGGTCTCCCTAAATCAAGACTTGTGTTAGATGTACACATCGTTTTTAATGCGATAGTCACGGGATTGCTCATTTTGATGCTAATCAAATTAGAACGAAGTAATAGAACTACTAATCAACTCTTTTTTTGACTAATGAAATAATAAGAATGTCTCCTTTAATGAAGACTTGTGTGAGATGTACGCATCGTTTTGAAGGCACTAGTGATAGTATTGCTTCTTCTGATGCTAATCAAACTAGAACAAAGTCATAGGACTCATAATCACCTCTTTCTTTGGCGATTTGAGAAAACCAATGAATCAATAAAAGGTCTACCTAAATCAAGACTTGTGTGAGATGTACGCATCGTTTTTAACGCGATAGTCACGGGATTGCTCCTTTTGATGCTAGTCAAATTAGAACGAAGTAATAGGACTCCTAATCACGTCTTTCTTTGACAATTTTAGAGAACCAATGAAACAATAAGAATGTCTCCCAAAATGAAGACTTGTGTGAGATGTACGCATGGTTTTGAACGTGATAGTAGGGTTTCTCCTCTTAATCCCCACTTTCTTTGTAAATTTGAAACAACCAGTGAAACATTATAAAGGTCTCCCTAAATGAAGAATTGTGTGATTTCTACGCATCGTTTTGGACGCTATAGTGATGGGATTGCTCCTTTTGATGCTAATTTCAACTAGAACCAAGTTATAGGACTCATAATCACCTATATTTTGACAATTTGAGAGAACTAATGAAACAATAAGAAGGGTTCCCTAAATAAAGACTTGTATTAGATGTACGCATTGTTTTGAAGGTTCTAGTGACAAGATTGTTCCTTTTGATGCTAATCAAACTAGAACGATGTCATAGGACTCATAATCACATCTTTCTTTGACAATTTGAGAGAACCAATGAAACAATAAGAAAGTCTACCTAAATCAAGACTTGTGTAAGATGTACGCATCGTTTTTAACGCGATAGTCATGGGATTGCTCCTTTAGATGCTAATCCAATTAGAATGAAGTAATAGGACACCCAATCACCTCTTTTTTTGACAATTCTAGAGAACCAATGAAATAATAAGAAGGTCTCCTTAAATGAAGACTTGTGTGAGATGTACGCATGGTTTTGAACGCGAGTCATGGGTTTCTCCTTTTGATGCTAATCAAACTATAACGAAGTAATATAACTCTTAATCACCTCTTTCTTTGTAAATTTGAAACAACCAAGGAAACAATATGAAGGTCTCCCTAAACAAATACTTGTGTGAAGTCTACAGATCGTTTTTGATGCGATAGTGATGGGATTGCTCCTTTTGATGCTAATCAAACTAGAACGATGTAATATAACTCTTAATCACCTCTTTCTTTGTAAATTTGAAACAACCAATGAAACAATATGAATGTCTCCCTAAATAAAGACTTGTGTGAGGTCTACGCCTCGTTTTGGACAAGATAGTGATGGGATTGCTCCTTTTGATGCTAATTTCTACTAGAACGAAGTAATAGGACTCATAATCACCTATATTTTGACAATTTAAGAGAACTAATGAAACAATAAGAAGGTCTCCCTAAATGAAAACTTGTGTGAAATGTAAGGATCATTTTGAAGGCACTAGTGATAGGATTGTTCTTTTTGATGCTAATCAAACTAGAACAAAGTCATAGGACTCATAATCACCTCTTTGTTTGACAATTTGAGAAAACCAATGAAACAATAAGAAGGTCTCCCTAAATCAAGACTTGTGTTAGATGTACACATCGTTTTTAATGCGATAGTCACGGGATTGCTCGTTTTGATGCTAATCAAATTAGAACGAAGTAATAGAACTACTAATCAACTCTGTTTTGACAATTTTAGAGAAGTAATGAAATAATAAGAATGTCTCCTTTAATGAAGAATTGTGTGAGATGTACGCATCGTTTTGAAGGCACTAGTGATAGTATTGCTTCTTTTGATGCTAATTAAACTAGAACAAAGTCATAGGACCCATAATCACCTCTTTCTTTGACAATTTGAGAAAACCAATGAATCAATAAGAATGTCTACCTAAATCAAGACTTGTGTGAGATATACGCATCATTTTTAACGGGATATTCACGGGATTGCTCCTTTTGAATCTAGTTAAATTAGAACGAAGTAATAGGATTCCTAATCACCTCTTTCTTTAACAATTTTAGATAACCAATGAAACAATAAGAAGGTCTCCTTAATTGAAGACTTGTGTGAGAAGTACGCATCGTTTTGAAGGCACTAGTGATAGTATTGCTTCTTTTGATGCTAATCAAACTAGAACAAAGTCATAGGACTCATAATCACCTCTTTCTTTGACAATTTGAGAAAACCAATGAAACAATAAGAAGGTCTATCTAAATCAAGACTTGTGTGAGATGTACGCATCGTTTTTAACGCGATAGTCACGGGATTGCTCCTTTTGAATCTAGTCAAATTAGAACGAAGTAATAGGACTCCTAATCACCTCTTTCTTTGACAATTTTAGAGAACCAATGAAACAATAAGAATGTCTCCCAAAATGAAGACTTGTGTGAGATGTACGCATAGTTTTGAACGCGATAGTAGGGTTTCTCCTCTTAATCCCCACTTTCTTTGTAAATTTGAAACAACCAATGAAACATTATATTGGTCTCCCTAAATGAAGACTTGTGTGATTTCTACACATCGTTTTGGACGCTATAGTGATGGGATTTCTCCTTTTGATGCTAATTTCAACTAGAACCAAGTTATAGGACTCATAATAACCTATATTTTGACAATTTGAGAGAACTAATGAAACAATAAGAAGGGTTCCCTAAATAAAGACTTGTGTTAGATGTACGGATTGTTTTGAAGGTTATAGTGACAAGATTGTTCCTTTTGATGCTAATCAAACTAGAACGATGTCATAGGATTCATAATCACATCTTTCTTTGATAATTTGAGAGAACCAATGAAACAATAAGAAAGTTTACCTAAATCAAGAATTGTGTGAGATGTACGCATCGTTTTTAACGCGATAGTCATGGGATTGCTCCTATAGATGCTAATCCAATTAGAACGAAGTAATAGGACACCTAATCACCTCTTTTTTTGACATTTCTAGAGAACCAATGAAATAATAAGAAGGTCTCCTTAAATGAAGACTTGTGTGAGATGTGCGCATGGTTTTGAACGCGAGTCATGGGTTTCTCCTTTTGAAGCTAATCAAACTAGAACGAAGTTATACAACTCTTAATCACATCTTTTTTTGTAAATTTGAAACAACCAACAATATGAATGTCTCCCTAAACAAATACTTGTGTGAGGTCTACGGATCGTTTTTGATGCGATAGTGATGGGATTGCTCCTTTTGATGCTAATCAAACTAGAACGATGTAATATAACTCTTAATCACCTCTTTCTTTGTAAATTTAAAACAACCAATGAAACAATATGAATTCCTCCCTAAATAAAGACTTGTGTGAGGTCTACGCCTCGTTTTGGACAAGGTAGTGATGCGATTGCTCCTTTTGATGCTAATTTCTACTAGAACGAAGTAATAGGACTCATAATCACCTATATTTTGACAATTTGAGAGAACTAATGAAACAATAAGAAGGTCTCCCTAAATGAAAACTTGTGTGAGATGTAAGGATCGTTTTGAAGGCACTAGTGATAGGATTGTTCTTTTTGATGCTAATCAAACTAGAACAAAGTCATAGGACTCATAATCACCTCTTTGTTTGACAATTTGAGAAAACCAATGAAACAATAAGAAGGTCTCCCTAAATCAAGACTTGTGTTAGATGTACACATCGTTTTTAATGCGATAGTCACGTGATTGCTCGTTTTGATGCTAATCAAATTAGAACGAAGTAATAGAACTACTGATCAACTCTTTTTTTGACAATTTTAGAGAAGTAATGAAATAATAAGAACGTCGCTTTTAATGAAGACTTGTGTGAGATGTACGCATCGTTTTGAAGACACTAGTGATAGTATTGCTTCTTTTGATGCTAATCAAACTAGAACAAAGTCATAGGACTCATAATCACCTCTTTCTTTGACGATTTGAGAAAACCAATGAATCAATAAAAGGGCTACCTAAATCAAGACTTGTGTGAGATGTACGCATCATTTTTAACGGGATATTCACGGGATTGCTCCTTTTGAATCTAGTCAAATTAGAACGAAGTAATAGGACTCCTAATCACCTCTTTCTTTAACAATTTTAGACAACCAATGAAAAAATAAGAAGGTCTCCTTAATTGAAGACTTGTGTGAGATGTATGCATCGTTTTGAAGGCACTAGTGATAGTATTGCTTCTTTTGATGCTAATCAAACTAGAACAAAGTCATAGGACTCATAATCACCTCTTTCTTTGACAATTTGAGAAAACCAATGAAACAATAAGAAGGTCTACCTAAATAGAGACTTGTGTGAGATGTACGCATCGTTTTTAACGCGATAGTCACGGGATTGCTCCTTTTGATGCTAGTCAAATTAGAACGAAGTAATAGGACTCCTAATCACCTCTTTCTTTGACAGTTTTAGAGAACCAATGAAACAATAAGAATGTCTCCCAAAATGAAGACTTGTGTGAGATGTACGCATGGTTTTGAACGCGATAGTAGGGTTTCTTCTCTTAATCCCCACTTTCTTTGTAAATTTGAAACAACCAATGAAACATTATATAGGTCTCCCTAAATGAAGACTTATGTGATTTCTACGCATCGTTTTGGACGCTATAGTGATGGGATTGCTCCTTTTGATGCTAATTTCAACTAGAACCAAGTTATAGGACTCATAATCACCTATATTTTGACAGTTTGAGAGAACTAATGAAACAATAAGAAGGGTTCCCTAAATAAAGACTTGTGTTAGATGTACGGATTGTTTTGAAGGTTCTAGTGACAAGATTGTTCCTTTTGATGCTAATCAAACTACAACAATGTCATAGGATTCATAATCACATCTTTCTTTGACAATTTGAGAGAACCAATGAAACAATAAGAAAGTCTACCTAAATCAAGACTTGTGTGAGATGTACGCATAGTTTTTAACGCGATAGTCATGGGATTGCTCCTTTAGATGCTAATCCAATTAGAACGAAGTAATAGGACACCTAATCACCTCTTTTTTGACATTTCTAGAGAACTAATGAAATAATAAGAAGGTCTCCTTAAATGAAGACTTGTGTGAGATGTGCGCATGGTTTTGAACGCGAGTCATGGGTTTCTCCTTTTGAAGCTAATCAAACTAGAACGAAGTTATACAACTCTTAATCACATCTTTTTTTGTAAATTTGAAACAACCAACAATATGAATGTCTCCCTAAACAAATACTTGTGTGAGGTCTACGGATCGTTTTTGATGTGATAATGATGGGATTGCTCCTTTTGATGCTAATCAAACTAGAACGATGTAATATAACTCTTAATCACCTCTTTCTTTGTAAATTTAAAACAACCAATGAAATAATATGAATTCCTCCCTAAATAAAGACTTGTGTGAGGTCTACGCCTCGTTTTGGACAAGATAGTGATGCGATTGCTCCTTTTGATGCTAATTTCTACTAGAACGAAGTAATAGGACTCATAATCACCTATATTTTGACAATTTGAGAGAACTAATGAAACAATAAGAAGGTCTTCCTAAATGAAAACTTGTGTGAGATGTAAGGATCGTTTTGAAGGCACTAGTGATAGGATTGTTCTTTTTGATGCTAATCAAACTAGAACAAAGTCATAGGACTCATAATCACCTCTTTCTTTGACAATTTGAGAAAACCAATGAATCAATAAGAAGGTCTACCCAAATCAAGACTTGTGTGAGATGTACGCATCATTTTTAACGGAATATTCACGGGATTGCTCCTTTTGAAGCTAGTCAAATTAAAACGAAGTAATAGGACTCCTAATCACCTCTTTCTTTAACAATTTTAGACAACCAATGAAACAATAAGAAGGTCTCCTTAAATGAAGACTTGTGTGAGATGTACGCATGGTTTTGAACGCGAGTCATGGGTTTCTCCTTTTGATGCTAATCAAACTAGAACGAAGTAATATAACTCTTAATCACCTCTTTCTTTGTAAATTTGAAACAACCAAGGAAACAATATGAAGGTCTCCCTAAACAAATACTTGTGTGAAGTCTACAGATCGTTTTTGATGCGATAGTGATGGGATTGCTCCTTTTGATGCTAATCAAACTAGAACGATGTAATATAACTCTTAATCACCTCTTTCTTTGTAAATTTGAAACAACCAATGAAACAATATGAATGTCTCCCTAAATAAAGACTTGTGTGAGGTCTACGCCTCGTTTTGGACAAGATAGTGATGGGATTGCTCCTTTTGATGCTAATTTCTACTAGAACGAAGTAATAGGACTCATAATCACCTATATTTTGACAATTTAAGAGAACTAATGAAACAATAAGAAGGTCTCCCTAAATGAAAACTTGTGTGAAATGTAAGGATCATTTTGAAGGCACTAGTGATAGGATTGTTCTTTTTGATGCTAATCAAACTAGAACAAAGTCATAGGACTCATAATCACCTCTTTGTTTGACAATTTGAGAAAACCAATGAAACAATAAGAAGGTCTCCCTAAATCAAGACTTGTGTTAGATGTACACATCGTTTTTAATGCGATAGTCACGTGATTGCTCGTTTTGATGCTAATCAAATTAGAACGAAGTAATAGAACTACTGATCAACTCTTTTTTTGACAATTTTAGAGAAGTAATGAAATAATAAGAACGTCTCCTTTAATGAAGACTTGTGTGAGATGTACGCATCGTTTTGAAGACACTAGTGATAGTATTGCTTCTTTTGATGCTAATCAAACTAGAACAAAGTCATAGGACTCATAATCACCTCTTTCTTTGACGATTTGAGAAAACCAATGAATCAATAAAAGGGCTACCTAAATCAAGACTTGTGTGAGATGTACGCATCATTTTTAACGGGATATTCACGGGATTGCTCCTTTTGAATCTAGTCAAATTAGAACGAAGTAATAGGACTCCTAATCACCTCTTTCTTTAACAATTTTAGACAACCAATGAAAAAATAAGAAGGTCTCCTTAATTGAAGACTTGTGTGAGATGTATGCATCGTTTTGAAGGCACTAGTGATAGTATTGCTTCTTTTGATGCTAATCAAACTAGAACAAAGTCATAGGACTCATAATCACCTCTTTCTTTGACAATTTGAGAAAACCAATGAAACAATAAGAAGGTCTACCTAAATAGAGACTTGTGTGAGATGTACGCATCGTTTTTAACGCGATAGTCACGGGATTGCTCCTTTTGATGCTAGTCAAATTAGAACGAAGTAATAGGACTCCTAATCACCTCTTTCTTTGACAATTTTAGAGAACCAATGAAACAATAAGAATGTCTCCCAAAATGAAGACTTGTGTGAGATGTACGCATGGTTTTGAACGCGATAGTAGGGTTTCTTCTCTTAATCCCCACTTTCTTTGTAAATTTGAAACAACCAATGAAACATTATATAGGTCTCCCTAAATGAAGACTTATGTGATTTCTACGCATCGTTTTGGACGCTATAGTGATGGGATTGCTCCTTTTGATGCTAATTTCAACTAGAACCAAGTTATAGGACTCATAATCACCTATATTTTGACAGTTTGAGAGAACTAATGAAACAATAAGAAGGGTTCCCTAAATAAAGACTTGTGTTAGATGTACGGATTGTTTTGAAGGTTCTAGTGACAAGATTGTTCCTTTTGATGCTAATCAAACTACAACAATGTCATAGGATTCATAATCACATCTTTCTTTGACAATTTGAGAGAACCAATGAAACAATAAGAAAGTCTACCTAAATCAAGACTTGTGTGAGATGTACGCATAGTTTTTAACGCGATAGTCATGGGATTGCTCCTTTAGATGCTAATCCAATTAGAACGAAGTAATAGGACACCTAATCACCTCTTTTTTGACATTTCTAGAGAACTAATGAAATAATAAGAAGGTCTCCTTAAATGAAGACTTGTGTGAGATGTGCGCATGGTTTTGAACGCGAGTCATGGGTTTCTCCTTTTGAAGCTAATCAAACTAGAACGAAGTTATACAACTCTTAATCACATCTTTTTTTGTAAATTTGAAACAACCAACAATATGAATGTCTCCCTAAACAAATACTTGTGTGAGGTCTACGGATCGTTTTTGATGCGATAGTGATGGGATTGCTCCTTTTGATGCTAATCAAACTAGAACGATGTAATATAACTCTTAATCACCTCTTTCTCTGTAAATTTAAAACAACCAATGAAACAATATGAATTCCTCCCTAAATAAAGGCTTGTGTGAGGTCTACGCCTCGTTTTGGACAAGGTAGTGATGCGATTGCTCCTTTTGATGCTAATTTCTACTAGAACGAAGTAATAGGACTCATAATCACCTATATTTTGACAATTTGAGAGAACTAATGAAACAATAAGAAGGTCTTCCTAAATGAAAACTTGTGTGAGATGTAAGGATCGTTTTGAAGGCACTAGTGATAGGATTGTTCTTTTTGATGCTAATCAAACTAGAACAAAGTCATAGGACTCATAATCACCTCTTTCTTTGACAATTTGAGAAAACCAATGAATCAATAAGAAGGTCTACCCAAATCAAGACTTGTGTGAGATGTACGCATCATTTTTAACGGAATATTCACGGGATTGCTCCTTTTGAAGCTAGTCAAATTAAAACGAAGTAATAGGACTCCTAATCACCTCTTTCTTTAACAATTTTAGACAACCAATGAAACAATAAGAAGGTCTCCTTAAATGAAGACTTGTGTGAGATGTACACATCGTTTTTAATGCGATAGTCACGTGATTGCTCGTTTTGATGCTAATAAAATTAGAACGATGTAATAGAACTACTAATCAACTCTTTTTTTGACAATTTTAGAGAAGTAATGAAATAATAAGAACGTCTCCTTTAATGAAGACTTGTGTGAGATGTACGCATCGTTTTGAAGGCACTAGTGATGGTATTGCTTCTTTTGATGCTAATCAAACTAGAACAAAGTCATAGGACTCATAATCACCTATTTCTTTGACGATTTGAGAAAACCAATGAATCAATAAAAGGGCTACCTAAATCAGGACTTGTGTGAGATGTACGCATCATTTTTAACGGGATATTCACGGGATTGCTCCTTTTGAATCTAGTCAAATTAGAACGAAGTAATAGGACTCCTAATCACCTCTTTCTTTAACAATTTTAGACAACCAATGAAAAAATAAGAAGGTCTCCTTAATTGAAGACTTGTGTGAGATGTACGCATCGTTTTGAAGGCACTAGTGATAGTATTGCTTCTTTTGATGCTAATCAAACTAGAACAAAGTCATAGGACTCATACTCACCTCTTTCTTTGACAATTTGAGAAAACCAATGAAACAATAAGAAGGTCTACCTAAAACAAGACTTGTGTGAGATGTACGCATCGTTTTTAACGCGATAGTCACGGGATTGCTCCTTTTGATGCTAGTCAAATTAGAACGAAGTAATAGGACTCCTAATCACCTCTTTCTTTGACAATTTTAGAGAACCAATGAAACAATAAGAATGCCTCCCAAAATGAAGACATGTGTGAGATGTACGCATGGTTTTAAACGCGATAGTCATGGGTTTCTCCTCTTAATCCCCACTTTCTTCGTAAATTTAAAACAACCAATCAAACATTATAAAGGTCTCCCTAAATGAAGACTTGTGTGATTTCTACGCATCGTTTTAGACGCTATAGTGATGGGATTGCTCCTTTTGATGCTAATTTTAACTAGAACCAAGTTATAGGACTCATAATCACCTATATTTTGACAATTTGAGAGAACTAATGAAACAATAAGAAGGTCCCTAAATAAAGACTTGTGTGAGATGTACGGATTGTTTTGAAGGTTCTAGTGACAAGATTGTTCCTTTTGATGCTAATCAAACTAGAACGATGTCATAGGACTCATAATCACATCTTTCTTTGACAATTTGAGAGAACCAATGAAACAATAAGAAAGTCTACCTAAATCAAGACTTGTGTGAGATGTACGCATCGTTTTTAACGCGATAGTCATGGGATTGCTCCTTTAGATGCTAATCCAATTAGAACGAAGTCATAGGACACCTAATCACCTCTTTTTTGACAATTCTTGAGAACCAATGAAATAATAAGAAGGTCTCCTTAAATGAAGACTTGTGTGAGATGTACGCATGGTTTTGAAAGCGAGTCATGGGTTTCTCCTTTTGAAGCTAATCAAACTAGAACGAAGTAATACAACTCTTAATCATATCTTTCTTTGTAAATTTGAAACAACCAAGGAAACAATATGAAGGTCTCCCTAAACAAATACTTGTGTGAGGTTTACGGATCGTTTTTGATGCGATAGTGATGGGATTGCTCCTTTTGATGCTAATCAAACTAGAACGATGTAATATAACTCTTAATCACCTCTTTCTTTGTAAATTTGAAACAACCAATGAAATAATATGAATGTCTCCCTAAATAAAGACTTGTATGACGTCTACGCCTCGTTTTGGACAAGATAGTGATGGGATTGCACCTTTTGATGCTAATTTCTACTAGAACGAAGTAATAGGACTCATAATCACCTATATTTTGACAATTTGAGAGAACTAATGAAACAATAAGAAGGTCTCCCTAAATGAAAACTTGTGTGAGATGTAAGGATCGTTTTGAAGGCACTAGTGATAGGATTGTTCTTTTTGATGCTAATCAAACTAGAACAAAGTCATAGGACTCATAATCACCTCTTTGTTTGACAATTTGAGAAAACCAATGAAACAATAAGAAGGTCTCCCTAAATCAAGACTTGTGTAAGATGTACACATCGTTTTTAATGCGATAGTCACGGGATTGCTCGTTTTGAGGCTAATTAAATTAGAACGAAGTAATAGAACTACTAATCAACTCTTTTTTTTGACAATTTCAGAGAAGTAATGAAATAATAAGAATGTCTCCTTTAATTCAGACTTGTGTGAGATGTACGCATCGTTTTGAAGGCACTAGTGATAGTATTGCTTCTTTTGATGCTAATCAAACTAGAACAAAGTCATAGGACTCATAATCACCTCTTTCTTTGACAATTTGAGAAAACCAATGAATCAATAAGAAGGTCTACCTAAATCAAGAGTTGTGTGAGATGTACGCATCATTTTGAACGGAATATTCACGGGATTGCTCCTTTTGAAGCTAGTCAAATTACAACGAAGTAATAGGACTCCTAATCACCTTTTTCTTTAACAATTTTAGACAACCAATGAAACAATAAGAAGGTCTCCTTAATTGAAGACTTGTGTGAGATGTACGCATCGTTTTGAAGGCACTAGTGATAGTATTGCTTCTTTTGATGCTAATCAAACTAGAACAAAGTCATAGGCTCATAATCACCTCTTTCTTTGACAATTTGAGAAAACCAGTGAAACAATAAGAAGGTCTACCTAAATCAAGACTTGTGTGAGATGTACGCATCGTTTTTAACGCGATAGTCACGGGATTGCTCATTTTGATGCTAGTCAAATTAGAACGAAGTTATAGGACTCCTAATCACCTCTTTCTTTGACAATTTTAGAGAACCAATGAAACAATAGGAATGTCTCCCAAAATAAAGACTTGTGTGAGATGTACGCATGGTTTTGAACGCGATAGTCATGGGTTTCTCCTCTTAATCCCCACTTTCTTCGTAAATTTGAAACAACCAATGAAACATTATAAAGGTCTCCGTAAAAGAAGACTTGTGTGATTTCTACGCATCGTTTTGGACGCTATAGTGATGGGATTGCTCCTTTTGATGCTAATTTTAACTAGAACCAAGTTATAAGACTCATAATCACCTATATTTTGACAATTTGAGAGAACTAATGAAACAATAAGAAGGTCCCTAAATAAAGACTTGTGTGAGATGTACGGATTGTTTTGAAGGTATATAGTGACTAGATTGTTCCTTTTGATGCTAATCAAACTAGAACGATGTCATAGGACTCATAATCACATCTTTCTTTGACAATTTGAGAGAACCAATGTAAAAATAAGAAAGTCTACCTTAATCAAGACTTGTGTGAGATGTACGCATCGTTTTTAACGCGATAGTCATGGGATTGCTCCTTTAGATGCTAATCCAATTAGAACGAAGTAATAGGACACCTAATCACCTCTTTTTTCGACAATTCTAGAGAACCAATGAAATAATAAGAAGGTCTCCTTAAATGAAGACTTGTGTGAGATGTACGCATGGTTTTGAACGCGAGTCATGGGTTTCTCCTTTTGAAGCTAATCAAACTAGAACGAAGTAATACAACTCCTAATCACCTCTTTCTTTGTAAATTTGAAACAACCAAGGAAACAATATGAAGGTCTCCTTAAACAAATACTTGTGTGAGGTCTACGGATTGTTTTTGATGCGATAGTGATGGGATTGCTCCTTTTGATGCTAATCAAACTAAAACGATGTAATATAACTCTTAATCACCTCTTTCTTTGTAAATTTGAAACAACCAATGAAACAATATGAATGTCTCCCTAAATAAAGACTTGTGTGAGGTCTACGCCTCGTTTTGGACAAGATAGTGATGGGATTGCTCCTTTTGATGCTAATTTCTACTAGAACGAAGTAATAGGACTCATAATCACCTATATTTTGATAATTTGAGAGAATTAATGAAACAATAAGAAGGTCTCCCTAAATGAAAACATGTGTGAAATGTAAGGATCGTTTTGAAGGCACTAGTGATAGGATTGTTCTTTTTGATGCTAATCAAACTAGAACAAAGTCATAGGACTCATAATCACCTCTTTCTTTGACAATTTGAGAAAACCAATGAATCAATAAGAAGGTCTACCTAAATCAAGACTTGTGTGAGATGTACTCATCATTTTTAATGGAATATTCACGGGATTGCTCCTTTTGAAGCTAGTCAAATTAAAACGAAGTAATAGGACTCATAATCACCTATATTTTGATAATTTGAGAGAATTAATGAAACAATAAGAAGGTCTCCTTAATTGAAGACTTGTGTGAGATGTACGCATCGTTTTGAAGGCACTAGTGATAGTATTGCTTCTTTTGATGCTAATCAAACTAGAACAAAGTCATAGGACTCATAATCACCTCTTTCTTTGACAATTTGAGAAAACCAATGAAACAATAAGAAGGTCTACCTAAATCAAGACTTGTGTGAGATGTACGCATCGTTTTTAACGCGATAGTCACGGGATTGCTCCTTTTGATGCTAGTCAAATTAGAACGAAGTAATAGGACTCCTAATCACCTCTTTCTTTGACAATTTTAGAGAACCAATGAAACAATAAGAATGTCTCCCAAAATGAAGACTTGTGTGAGATGTACGCATGGTTTTGAACGCGATAGTCATGGGTTTCTCCTCTTAATCCCCACTTTCTTCGTAAATTTAAAACAACCAATGAAACATTATAAAGGTCTCCCTCAATGAAGACTTGTGTGATTTCTACGCATCGTTTTGGACGCTATAGTGATGGGATTGCTCCTTTTGATGCTAATTTTAACTAGAACCAAGTTATAGGACTCATAATCACCTATATTTTGACAATTTGAGAGAACTAATGAAACAATAAGAAGGTCCCTAAATAAAGACTTGTGTGAGATGTACGGATTGTTTTGAAGGTTCTAGTGACAAGATTGTTCCTTTTGATGCTAATCAAACTAGAACGATGTCATAGGACTCATAATCACATCTTTCTTTGACAATTTGAGAGAACCAATGAAACAATAAGAAAGTCTACCTAAATCAAGACTTGTGTGAGATGTACGCATCGTTTTTAACGCGATAGTCATGGGATTGCTCCTTTAGATGCTAATCCAATTAGAACGAAGTAATAGGACACCTAATCACCTCTTTTTTTGACAATTCTAGAGAACCAATGAAATAATAAGAAGGTCTCCTTAAATGAAGACTTGTGTGAGATGTACGCATGGTTTTGAATGCGAGTCATGGGTTTCTCCTTTTGAAGCTAATCAAACTAGAACGAAGTAATACAACTCTTAATCACATCTTTCTTTGTAAATTTGAAACAACCAAGGAAACAATATGAAGGTCTCCCTAAACAAATACTTGTGTGAGGTTTACGGATCGTTTTTGATGCGATAGTGATGGGATTGCTCCTTTTAATGCTAATCAAACTAGAACGATGTAATATAACTCTTAATCACCTCTTTCTTTGTAAATTTGAAACAACCAATGAAACAATATGAATGTCTCCCTAAATAAAGACTTGTGTGAGGTCTACGCCTCGTTTTGGACAAGATAGTGATGGGATTGCTCCTTTTGATGCTAATTTCTACTAGAACGAAGTAATAGGACTCATAATCACCTATATTTTGATAATTTGAAAGAACTAATGAAACAATAAGAAGGTCTCCCTAAATGAAAACATGTGTGAAATGTAAGGATCGTTTTGAGGGTACTAGTGATAGGATTTTTCTTTTTGATGCTAATCAAACTAGAACAAAGTCATAGGACTCATAATCACCTCTTTGTTTGACAATTTGAGAAAATCAATGAAACAATAAGAAGGTCTCCCTAAATCAAGACTTGTGTTAGATGTACACATCGTTTTGAAGACACTAGTGATAGTATTGCTTCTTTTGATGCTAATCAAACTAGAACAAAGTCATAGGACTCATAATCACCTCTTTCTTTGACGATTTGAGAAAACCAATGAATCAATAAAAGGGCTACCTAAATCAAGACTTGTGTGAGATGTACGCATCATTTTTAACGGGATATTCACGGGATTGCTCCTTTTGAATCTAGTCAAATTAGAACGAAGTAATAGGACTCCTAATCACCTCTTTCTTTAACAATTTTAGACAACCAATGAAAAAATAAGAAGGTCTCCTTAATTGAAGACTTGTGTGAGATGTATGCATCGTTTTGAAGGCACTAGTGATAGTATTGCTTCTTTTGATGCTAATCAAACTAGAACAAAGTCATAGGACTCATAATCACCTCTTTCTTTGACAATTTGAGAAAACCAATGAAACAATAAGAAGGTCTACCTAAATCAAGACTTGTGTGAGATGTACGCATCGTTTTTAACGCGATAGTCACGGGATTGCTCCTTTTGATGCTAGTCAAATTAGAACGAAGTAATAGGACTCCTAATCACCTCTTTCTTTGACAATTTTAGAGAACCAATGAAACAATAAGAATGTCTCCCAAAATGAAGACTTGTGTGAGATGTACGCATGGTTTTGAACGCGATAGTAGGGTTTCTTCTCTTAATCCCCACTTTCTTTGTAAATTTGAAACAACCAATGAAACATTATATAGGTCTCCCTAAATGAAGACTTATGTGATTTCTACGCATCGTTTTGGACGCTATAGTGATGGGATTGCTCCTTTTGATGCTAATTTCAACTAGAACCAAGTTATAGGACTCATAATCACCTATATTTTGACAGTTTGTGAGAACTAATGAAACAATAAGAAGGGTTCCCTAAATAAAGACTTGTGTTAGATGTACGGATTGTTTTGAAGGTTCTAGTGACAAGATTGTTCCTTTTGATGCTAATCAAACTACAACGATGTCATAGGATTCATAATCACATCTTTCTTTGACAATTTGAGAGAACCAATGAAACAATAAGAAAGTCTACCTAAATCAAGACTTGTGTGAGATGTACGCATCGTTTTTAACGCGATAGTCATGGGATTGCTCCTTTAGATGCTAATCCAATTAGAACGAAGTAATAGGACACCTAATCACCTCTTTTTTGACATTTCTAGAGAACCAATGAAATAATAAGAAGGTCTCCTTAAATGAAGACTTGTGTGAGATGTGCGCATGGTTTTGAACGCGAGTCACGGGTTTCTCCTTTTGAAGCTAATCAAACTAGAACGAAGTTATACAACTCTTAATCACATCTTTTTTTGTAAATTTGAAACAACCAACAATATGAATGTCTCCCTAAACAAATACTTGTGTGAGGTCTACGGATCGTTTTTGATGCGATAGTGATGGGATTGCTCCTTTTGATGCTAATCAAACTAGAACGATGTAATATAACTCTTAATCACCTCTTTCTTTGTAAATTTAAAACAACCAATGAAACAATATGAATTCCTCCCTAAATAAAGACTTGTGTGAGGTCTACGCCTCGTTTTGGACAAGATAGTGATGCGATTGCTCCTTTTGATGCTAATTTCTACTAGAACGAAGTAATAGGACTCATAATCACCTATATTTTGACAATTTGAGAGAACTAATGAAACAATAAGAAGGTCTTCCTAAATGAAAACTTGTGTGAGATGTAAGGATCGTTTTGAAGGCACTAGTGATAGGATTGTTCTTTTTGATGCTAATCAAACTAGAACAAAGTCATAGGACTCATAATCACCTCTTTGTTTGACAATTTGAGAAAATCAATGAAACAATAAGAAGGTCTCCCTAAATCAAGACTTGTGTTAGATGTACACATCGTTTTTAATGCGATAGTCACGTGATTGCTCGTTTTGATGCTAATCAAATTAGAACGATATAATAGAACTACTAATCAACTCTTTTTTTTGACAATTTTAGAGAAGTAATGAAATAATAAGAACGTCTCCTTTAATGAAAACTTGTGTGAGATGTACGCATCGTTTTGAAGGCACTAGTGATGGTATTGCTTCTTTTGATGCTAATCAAACTAGAACAAAGTCATAGGACTCATAATCACCTCTTTCTTTGACGATTTGAGAAAACCAATGAATCAATAAAAGGGCTACCTAAATCAAGACTTGTGTGAGATGTACGCATCATTTTTAACGGGATATTCACGGGATTGCTCCTTTTGAATCTAGTCAAAGTAGAACGAAGTAATAGGACTCCTAATCACCTCTTTCTTTAACAATTTTAGACAACCAATGAAAAAATAAGAAGGTCTCCTTAATTGAAGACTTGTGTGAGATGTACGCATCGTTTTGAAGGCACTAGTGATAGTATTGCTTCTTTTGATGCTAATCAAACTAGAACAAAGTCATAGGACTCATACTCACCTCTTTCTTTGACAATTTGAGAAAACCAATGAAACAATAAGAAGGTCTACCTAAATCAAGACTTGTGTGAGATGTACGCATCGTTTTTAACGCGATAGTCACGGGATTGCTCCTTTTGATGCTAGTCAAATTAGAACGAAGTAATAGGACTCCTAATCACCTCTTTCTTTGACAATTTAAGAGAACCAATGAAACAATAAGAATGCCTCCCAAAATGAAGACATGTGTGAGATGTACGCATGGTTTTAAACGCGATAGTCATGGGTTTCTCCTCTTAATCCCCACTTTCTTCGTAAATTTAAAACAACCAATCAAACATTATAAAGGTCTCCCTAAATGAAGACTTGTGTGATTTCTACGCATCGTTTTGGACGCTATAGTGATGGGATTGCTCCTTTTGATGCTAATTTTAACTAGAACCAAGTTATAGGACTCATAATCACCTATATTTTGACAATTTGAGAGAACTAATGAAACAATAAGGTCCCTAAATAAAGACTTGTGTGAGATGTACGGATTGTTTTGAGGGTTCTAGTGACAAGATTGTTCCTTTTGATGCTAATCAAACTAGAACGATGTCATAGGACTCATAATCACATCTTTCTTTGACAATTTGAGAGAACCAATGAAACAATAAGAAAGTCTACCTAAATCAAGACTCGTGTGAGATGTACGCATCGTTTTTAACGCGATAGTCATGGGATTGCTCCTTTAGATGCTAATCCAATTAGAACGAAGTCATAGGACACCTAATCACCTCTTTTTTGACAATTCTTGAGAACCAATGAAATAATAAGAAGGTCTCCTTAAATGAAGACTTGTGTGAGATGTACGCATGGTTTTGAAAGCGAGTCATGGGTTTCTCCTTTTGAAGCTAATCAAACTAGAACGAAGTAATACAACTCTTAATCACATCTTTCTTTGTAAATTTGAAACAACCAAGGAAACAATATGAAGGTCTCCCTAAACAAATACTTGTGTGAGGTTTACGGATCGTTTTTGATGCGATAGTGATGGGATTGCTCCTTTTGATGCTAATCAAACTAGAACGATGTAATATAACTCTTAATCACCTCTTTCTTTGTAAATTTGAAACAACCAATGAAATAATATGAATGTCTCCCTAAATAAAGACTTGTGTGACGTCTACGCCTCGTTTTGGACAAGATAGTGATGGGATTGCACCTTTTGATGCTAATTTCTACTAGAACGAAGTAATAGGACTCATAATCACCTATATTTTGACAATTTGAGAGAACTAATGAAACAATAAGAAGGTCTCCCTAAATGAAAACTTGTGTGAGATGTAAGGATCGTTTTGAAGGCACTAGGGATAGGATTGTTCTTTTTGATGCTAATCAAACTAGAACAAAGTTATAGGACTCATAATCACCTCTTTGTTTGACAATTTGAGAAAACCAATGAAACAATAAGAAGGTCTCCCTAAATCAAGACTTGTGTAAGATGTACACATCGTTTTTAATGCGATAGTCACGGGATTGCTCGTTTTGAGGCTAATTAAATTAGAACGAAGTAATAGAACTACTAATCAACTCTTTTTTTTGACAATTTTAGAGAAGTAATGAAATAATAAGAATGTCTCCTTTTAATTCAGACTTGTGTGAGATGTACGCATCGTTTTGAAGGCACTAGTGATAGTATTGCTTCTTTTGATGCTAATCAAACTAGAACAAAGTCATAGGACTCATAATCACCTCTTTCTTTGACAATTTGAGAAAACCAATGAATCAATAAGAAGGTCTACCTAAATCAAGACTTGTGTGAGATGTACGCATCATTTTGAACGGAATATTCACGGGATTGCTCCTTTTGAAGCTAGTCAAATTACAACGAAGTAATAGGACTCCTAATCACCTCTTTCTTTAATAATTTTAGACAACCAATGAAACAATAAGAAGGTCTCCTTAATTGAAGACTTGTGTGAGATGTACGCATCGTTTTGAAGGCACTAGTGATAGTATTGCTTCTTTTGATGCTAATCAAACTAGAACAAAGTCATAGGCTCATAATCACCTCTTTCTTTGACAATTTGAGAAAACCAATGAAACAATAAGAAGGTCTACCTAAATCAAGACTTGTGTGAGACGTACGCATCGTTTTTAACGCGATAGTCACGGGATTGCTCATTTTTATGCTAGTCAAATTAGAACGAAGTTATAGGACTCCTAATCACCTCTTTCTTTGACAATTTTAGAGAACCAATGAAACAATAAGATTGTCTCCCAAAATAAAGACTTGTGTGAGATGTACGCATGGTTTTGAACGCGATAGTCATGGGTTTCTCCTCTTAATCCCCACTTTCTTCGTAAATTTGAAACAACCAATGAAACATTATAAAGGTCTCCGTAAAGAAGACTTGTGTGATTTCTACGCATCGTTTTGGACGCTATAGTGATGGGATTGCTCCTTTTGATGCTAATTTTAACTAGAACCAAGTTATAGGACTCATAATCACCTATATTTTGACAATTTGAGAGAACTAATGAAACAATAAGAAGGTCCCTAAATAAAGACTTGTGTGAGATGTACGGATTGTTTTGAAGGTATATAGTGACTAGATTGTTCCTTTTGATGCTAATCAAACTAGAACGATGTCATAGGACTCATAATCACATCTTTCTTTGACAATTTGAGAGAACCAATGTAACAATAAGAAAGTCTACCTTAATCAAGACTTGTGTGAGATGTACGCATCGTTTTTAACGCGATAGTCATGGGATTGCTCCTTTAGATGCTAATCCAATTAGAACGAAGTAATAGGACACCAAATCACCTCTTTTTTCGACAATTCTAGAGAACCAATGAAATAATAAGAAGGTCTCCTTAAATGAAGACTTGTGTGAGATGTACGCATGGTTTTGAACGCGAGTCATGGGTTTCTCCTTTTGAAGCTAATCAAACTAGAACGAAGTAATACAACTCTTAATCACCTCTTTCTTTGTAAATTTGAACCAACCAAGGAAACAATATGAAGGTCTCCCTAAACAAATACTTGTGTGAGGTCTACGGATTGTTTTTGATGCGATAGTGATGGGATTGCTCCTTTTGATGCTAATCAAACTAGAACGATGTAATATAACTCTTAATCACCTCTTTCTTTGTAAATTTGAAACAACCAATGAAACAATATGAATGTCTCCCTAAATAAAGACTTGTGTGAGGTCTACGCCTCGTTTTGGACAAGATAGTGATGGGATTGCTCCTTTTGATGCTAATTTCTACTAGAACGAAGTAATAGGACTCATAATCACCTATATTTTGATAATTTGAGAGAATTAATGAAACAATAAGAAGGTCTCCCTAAATGAAAACATGTGTGAAATGTAAGGATCGTTTTGAAGGCACTAGTGATAGGATTGTTCTTTTTGATGCTAATCAAACTAGAACAAAGTCATAGGACTCATAATCACCTCTTTCTTTGACAATTTGAGAAAACCAATGAATCAATAAGAAGGTCTACCTAAATCAAGACTTGTGTGAGATGTACTCATCATTTTTAACGGAATATTCACGGGATTGCTCCTTTTGAAGCTAGTCAAATTAAAACGAAGTAATAGGACTCATAATCACCTATATTTTGATAATTTGAGAGACTTAATGAAACAATAAGAAGGTCTCCTTAATTGAAGACTTGTGTGAGATGTACGCATCGTTTTGAAGGCACTAGTGATAGTATTGCTTCTTTTGATGCTAATCAAACTAGAACAAAGTCATAGGACTCATAATCACCTCTTTCTTTGACAATTTGAGAAAACCAATGAAACAATAAGAAGGTCTACCTAAATCAAGACTTGTGTGAGATGTACGCATCGTTTTTAACGCGATAGTCACGGGATTGCTCCTTTTGATGCTAGTCAAATTAGAACGAAGTAATAGGACTCCTAATCACCTCTTTCTTTGACAATTTTAGAGAACCAATGAAACAATAAGAATGTCTCCCAAAATGAAGACTTGTGTGAGATGTACGCATGGTTTTGAACGCGATAGTCATGGGTTTCTCCTCTTAATCCCCACTTTCTTCGTAAATTTAAAACAACCAATGAAACATTATAAAGGTCTCCCTAAATGAAGACTTGTGTGATTTCTACGCATCGTTTTGGACGCTGTAGTGATGGGATTGCTCCTTTTGATGCTAATTTTAACTAGAACCAAGTTATAGGACTCATAATCACCTATATTTTGACAATTTGAGAGAACTAATGAAACAATAAGAAGGTCCCTAAATAAAGACTTGTGTGAGATGTACGGATTGTTTTGAAGGTTCTAGTGACAAGATTGTTCCTTTTGATGCTAATCAAACTAGAACGATGTCATAGGACTCATAATCACATCTTTCTTTGACAATTTGAGAGAACCAATGAAACAATAAGAAAGTCTACCTAAATCAAGACTTGTGTGAGATGTACGCATCGTTTTTAACGCGATAGTCATGGGATTGCTCCTTTAGATGCTAATCCAATTAGAACGAAGTAATAGGACACCTAATCACCTCTTTTTTTGACAATTCTAGAGAACCAATGAAATAATAAGAAGGTCTCCTTAAATGAAGACTTGTGTGAGATGTACGCATGGTTTTGAACTGCGAGTCATGGGTTTCTCCTTTTGAAGCTAATCAAACTAGAACGAAGTAATACAACTCTTAATCACATCTTTCTTTGTAAATTTGAAACAACCAAGGAAACAATATGAAGGTCTCCCTAAACAAATACTTGTGTGAGGTTTACGGATCGTTTTTGATGCGATAGTGATGGGATTGCTCCTTTTAATGCTAATCAAACTAGAACGATGTAATATAACTCTTAATCACCTCTTTCTTTGTAAATTTGAAACAACCAATGAAACAATATGAATGTCTCCCTAAATAAAGACTTGTGTGAGGTCTACGCCTCGTTTTGGACAAGATAGTGATGGGATTGCTCCTTTTGATGCTAATTTCTACTAGAACGAAGTAATAGGACTCATAATCACCTATATTTTGATAATTTGAAAGAACTAATGAAACAATAAGAAGGTCTCCCTAAATGAAAACATGTGTGAAATGTAAGGATCGTTTTGAGGGTACTAGTGATAGGATTGTTCTTTTTGATGCTAATCAAACTAGAACAAAGTCATAGGACTCATAATCACCTCTTTGTTTGACAATTTGAGAAAACCAATGAAACAATAAGATGGTCTCCCTAAATCAAGACTTGTGTTAGATGTACACATCGTTTTTAATGCGATAGTCACGGGATTGCTCGTTTTGATGCTAATCAAATTAGAACGAAGTAATAGAACTACTAATCAACTCTTTTTTTGACAATTTTAGAGAAGTAATGAAATAATAAGAATGTCTCCTTTAATGAAGACTTGTGTGAGATGTACGCATCGTTTTGAAGGCACTAGTGATAGTATTGCTTCTTTTGATGCTAATCAAACTAGAACAAAGTCATAGGACTCATAATCACCTCTTTCTTTGACAATTTGAGAAAACCAATGAATCAATAAGAAGGTCTACCCAAATCAAGACTTGTGTGAGATGTACGCATCATTTTTAACAGAATATTCACGGGATTGCTCCTTTTGAAGCTAGTCAAATTACAACGAAGTAATAGGACTCCTAATCACCTCTTTCTTTAACAATTTTAGACAACCAATGAAACAATAAGAAGGTCTCCTTAATTGAAGACTTGTGTGAGATGTACGCATCGTTTTGAAGGCACTAGTGATAGTATTACTTCTTTTGATGCTAATCAAACTAGAACAAAGTCATAGGACTCATAATCACCTCTTTCTTTGACAATTTGAGAAAACCAATGAAACAATAAGAAGGTCTACCTAAATCAAGACTTGTGTGAGATGTACGCATCGTTTTTAACGCGATAGTCACGGGATTGCTCCTTTTGATGCTAGTCAAATTAGAACGAAGTAATAGGACTCCTAATCACCTCTTTCTTTGACAATTTTAGAGAACCAATGAAACAATAAGAATGTCTCCCAAAATAAGACTTGTGTGAGATGTACGCATGGTTTTGAACGCGATAGTCATGGGTTTCTCCTCTTAATCCCCACTTTCTTCGTAAATTTGAAACAACCAATGAAACATTATAAAGGTCTCCCTAAATGAAGACTTGTGTGATTTCTACGCATCGTTTTGGACGCTATAGTGATGGGATTGCTCCTTTTGAATGCTAATTTTAACTAGAACCAAGTTATAGGACTCATAATCACCTATATTTTGACAATTTGAGAGAACTAATGAAACAATAAGAAGGTCCCTAAATAAAGACTTGTGTGAGATGTACGGATTGTTTTGAAGGGTTCTAGTGACAAGATTGTTCCTTTTGATGCTAATCAAACTAGAACGATGTCATAGGACTCGATAATCACATCTTTCTTTGACAATTTGAGAGAACCAATGAAACAATAAGAAAGTCTACCTAAATCAAGACTTGTGTGAGATGTACGGCATCGTTTTTAACGCGATAGTCATGGGATTGCTCCTTTAGATGCTAATCCAATTAGAACGAAGTAATAGGACACCTAATCACCTCTTTTTTGACAATTCTAGAGAACCAATGAAATAATAAGAAGGTCTCCTTAAATGAAGACTTGTAGTGAGATGTACGCATAGGTTTTGAACGCGAGTCATGGGTTTCTCCTTTTGAAGCTAATCAAACTAGAACGAAGTAATACAACTCTTAATCACATCTTTCTTTGTAAATTTGAAACAACCAAGGAAACAATATTAAGGTCTCCTTAAACAAATACTTGTGTGAGGTCTACGGATCGTTTTTGATGCGATAGTGATGAGATTGCTCCTTTTGATGCTAATCAAACTAGAACGATAGAATATAACTCTTAATCACCTCTTTCTTTGTAAATTTGAAACAACCAATGAAACAATATGAATGTCTCCCTAAATAAAGACTTGTGTGAGGTCTACGCCTCGTTTTGGACAAGATAGTGATGGGATTGCTCCTTTTGATGCTAATTTCTACTAGAACGAAGTAATAGGACTCATAATCACCTATATTTTGATAATTTGAGAGAACTAATGAAACAATAAGAAGGTCTCCCTAAATGAAAACATGTGTGAAATGTAAGGATCGTTTTGAAGGCACTAGTGATAGGATTGTTCTTTTTGATGCTAATCAAACTAGAACAAAGTCATAGGACTCATAATCACCTCTTTGTTTGACAATTTGAGAAAACCAATGAAACAATAAGAAGGTCTCCCTAAATCAAGACTTGTGTTAGATGTACACATCTTTTTTAATGCGATAGTCACGGGATTGCTCGTTTTGATGCTAATCAAATTAGAACGAAGTAATAGAACTACTAATCAACTCTTTTTTTTGACAATTTTAGAGAAGTAATGAAATAATAAGAATGTCTCCTTTAATGAAGACTTGTGTGAGATGTACGCATCGTTTTGAAGGCACTAGTGACTAGTATTGCTTCTTTTGATGCTAATCAAACTAGAACAAAGTCATAGGACTCATAATCACCTCTTTCTTTGACAATTTGAGAAAACCAATGAATCAATAAGAAGGTCTACCTAAATCAAGACTTGTGTGAGATGTACGCATCATTTTTGACGGAATATTCACGGGATTGCTCCTTTTGAAGCTAGTCAAATTGGAACGAAGTAATAGGACTCCTAATCACCTCTTTCTTTAACAATTTTAGACAACCAATGAAACAATAAGAAGGTCTCCTTAATTGAAGACTTGTGTGAGATGTACGCATCGTTTTGAAGGCACTAGTGATAGTATTGCTTCTTTTGATGCTAATCAAATTAGAACAAAGTCATAGGACTCATAATCACCTCTTTCTTTGACAATTTGAGAAAACCAATGAAATAATAAGAAGGTCTACCTAAATCAAGACTTGTGTGAGATGTACGCATCGTTTTTAACGCGATAGTCACGGTATTGCTCATTTTGATGCTAGTCAAATTAGAACGAAGTAATAGGACTCCTAATCACCTCTTTCTTTGACAATTTTAGAGAACCAATGAAACAATAAGAATGTCTCCCAAAATAAAGACTTGTGTGAGATGTACGCATGGTTTTGAACGCGATAGTCATGGGTTTCTCCTCTTAATCCCCACTTTCTTCGTAAATTTGAAACAACCAATGAAACATTATAAAGGTCTCCCTAAATGAAGACTTGTGTGATTTCTACGCATCGTTTTGGACGCTATAGTGATGGGATTGCTCCTTTTGATGCTAATTTCAACTAGAACCAAGTTATAGGACTCATAATCACCTATATTTTGACAATTTGAGAGAACTAATGAAACAATAAGAAGGTCCCTAAATAAAGACTTGTGTGAGATGTACGGATTGTTTTGAAGGTTATAGTGACAAGATTGTTCCTTTTGATGCTAATCAAACTAGAACGATGTCATAGGACTCATAATCACATCTTTCTTTGACAATTTGAGAGAACCAATGAAACAATAAGAAAGTCTACCTAAATCAAGACTTGTGTGAGATGTACGCATCGTTTTTAACGCGATAGTCATGGGATTGCTCCTTTAGATGCTAATCCAATTAGAACGAAGTAATAGGACACCTAATCACCTCTTTTTTCGACAATTTTAGAGAACCAATGAAATAATAAGAAGGTCTCCTTAAATGAAGACTTGTGTGAGATGTACGCATGGTTTTGAACGCGAGTCATGGGTTTCTCCTTTTGAAGCTAATCAAACTAGAACGAAGTAATACAACTCTTAATCACCTCTTTCTTTGTAAATTTGAAACAACCAAGGAAACAATATGAAGGTCTCCCTAAACAAATACTTGTGTGAGGTCTACGGATCGTTTTTGATGTGATAGTGATGGGATTGCTCCTTTTGATGCTAATCAAACTAGAACGATGTAATATAACTATTAATCACCTCTTTCTTTGTAAATTTGAAACAACCAATGAAACAATATGAATGTCTCCCTAAATAAAGACTTGTGTGAGGCCTACGCCTCGTTTTGGACAAGATAGTGATGGGATTGCTCCTTTGGATGCTAATTTCTACTAGAACGAAGTAATAGGAGTCATAATCACCTATATTTTGATAATTTGAGAGAACTAATGAAACAATAAGAAGGTCTCCCTAAATGAAAACATGTGTGAAATGTAAGGATCGTTTTGAAGGCAGTAGTGATAGGATTGTTCTTTTTGATGCTAATCAAACTAGAACAAAGTCATAGGACTCATAATCACCTCTTTCTTTGACAATTTGAGAAAACCAATGAATCAATAAGAAGGTCTACCCAAATCAAGACTTGTGTGAGATGTACGCATCATTTTTAATGGAATATTCACGGGATTGCTCCTTTTGAAGCTAGTCAAATTTGAACGAAGTAATAGGACTCCTAATCACCTCTTTCTTTAACAATTTTACACAACCAATGAAACAATAAGGTCTCCTTAATTGAAGACTTGTGTGAGATGTACGCATCTTTTTGAAGGCACTAATGATAGTATTGCTTCTTTTTGTGCTAATCAAACTAGAACAAAGTCATAGGACTCATAATCACCTCTTTCTTTGACAATTTGAGAAAACCAATGAAACAATAAGAAGGTCTACCTAAATCAAGACTTGTGTGAGATGTACGCATCGTTTTTAACGCGATAGTCACGGGATTGTTCCTTTTGATGCTAGTCAAATTAGAACGAAGTAATAGGACTCCGAATCACCTCTTTCTTTGACAATTTTAGAGAACCAATGAAACAATAAGAATGTCTCCCAAAATAAAGACTTGTGTGAGATGTACGCATGGTTTTGAACGCGATAGTCATGGGTTTCTCCTCTTAATCCCCACTTTCTTCGTAAATTTGAAACAACCAATGAAACATTATAAATGTCTCCCTAAATGAAGACTTGTGTGATTTCTACGCATCGTTTTGGACGCTATAGTGATGGGATTGCTCCTTTTGATGCTAATTTTAACTAGAACCAAGTTATAGGACTCATAATCACCTATATTTTGACAATTTGAAAGAACTAATGAAACAATAAGAAGGTCCCTAAATAAAGACTTGTGTGAGATGTACGGATTGTTTTGAGGGTTCTAGTGATAAGATTGTTCCTTTTGATGCTAATCAAACTAGAACGATGTCATAGGACTCATAATAACATCTTTCTTTGACAATTTGAGAGAACCAATGAAACAATAAGAAAGTCTACCTAAATCAAGACTTGTGTGAGATGTACGCATCGTTTTTAACGCGATAGTCATGGGATTGCTCCTTTAGATGCTAATCCAATTAGAACGAAGTAATAGGACACCTAATCACCACTTTTTCGACAATTTTAGAGAACCAATGAAATAATAAGAAGGTCTCCTGAAATGAAGACTTGTGTGAGATGTACGCATGGTTTTGAACGCGAGTCATGGGTTTCTCCTTTTGAAGCTAATCAAACTAGAACGAAGTAATACAACTCTTAATCACCTCTTTCTTTGTAAATTTGAAACAACCAAGGAAACAATATGAAGTTCTCCCTAAACAAATACTTGTGTGAGGTTTACGGATCGTTTTTGATGCGATAGTGATGGGATTGCTCCTTTTGATGCTAATCAAACTAGAACGATGTAATATACCTCTTAATCACCTCTTTCTTTGTAAATTTGAAACAACCAATGAAACAATATGAATGTCTCCCTAAATAAAGACTTGTGTGAGGTCTACGCCTCGTTTTGGACAAGATAGTGATGGGATTGCTCCTTTTGATGCTAATTTCTACTAGAACGAAGTAATAGGACTCATAATCACCTATATTTTGATAATTTGAGAGAACTAATGAAACAATAAGAAGGTCTCCCTAAATGAAAACATGTGTGAAATGTAAGGATCGTTTTGAAGGCACTAGTGATAGGATTGTTCTTTTTGATGCTAATCAAACTAGAACAAAGTCATAGGACTCATAATCACCTCTTTGTTTGACAATTTGAGAAAACCAATGAAACAATAAGATGGTCTCCCAAATCAAGACTTGTGTTAGATGTACGCATCTTTTTTAACGCAATAGTCACGGGATTGTTCGTTTTGATGCTAATCAAATTAGAACGAAGTAATAGAACTACTAATCAACTCTTTTTTTGACAATTTTAGAGAAGTAATGAAATAATAAGAATGTCTCCTTTAATGAAGACTTGTGTGAGATGTACGCATCGTTTTGAAGGCACTAGTGATAGTATTGCTTCTTTTCATGCTAATCAAACTAGAACAAAGTCATAGGACTCATAATCACCTCTTTCTTTGACAATTTGAGAAAACCAGTGAATCAATAAGAAGGTCTACCTAAATCAAGACTTGTGTGAGATGTACGCATCATTTTTAACGGAATATTCACGGGATTGCTCCTTTTGAAGCTAGTCAAATTGGAACGAAGTAATAGGACTCCTAATCACCTCTTTCTTTAACAATTTTAGACAACCAATGAAACAATAAGAAGGTCTCCTTAATTGAAGACTTGTGTGAGATGTACGCATCGTTTTGAAGGCACTAGTGATAGTATTGCTTCTTTTGATGCTAATCAAACTAGAACAAAGTCATAGGACTCATAATCACCTCTTTTTTTGACAATTTGAGAAAACCAATGAAATAATAAGAAGGTCTACCTAAATCAAGACTTGTGTGAGATGTACGCATCGTTTTTAACGCGATAGTCACGGGATTGCTCATTTTGATGCTAGTCAAATTAGAACGAAGTAATAGGACTCCGAATCACCTCTTTCTTTGACAATTTTAGAGAACCAATGAAACAATAAGAATGTCTCCCAAAATAAAGACTTGTGTGAGATGTACGCATGGTTTTGAATGCGATAGTCATGGGTTTCTCCTCTTAATCCCCACTTTCTTCGTAAATTTGAAACAACCAATGAAACATTATAAATGTCTCCCTAAATGAAGACTTGTGTGATTTCTACGCATCGTTTTGGACGCTATAGTGATGGGATTGCTCCTTTTGATGCTAATTTTAACTAGAACCAAGTTATAGGACTCATAATCACCTATATTTTGACAATTTGAAAGAACTAATGAAACAATAAGAAGGTCCCTAAATAAAGACTTGTGTGAGATGTACGGATTGTTTTGAGGGTTCTAGTGATAAGATTGTTCCTTTTGATGCTAATCAAACTAGAACGATGTCATAGGACTCGAAATCACATCTTTCTTTGACAATTTGAGAGAACCAATGAAACAATAAGAAAGTCTACCTAAATCAAGACTTGTGTGAGATGTAGGCATCGTTTTTAACGCGATAGTCATGGGATTGCTCCTTTAGATGCTAATCCAATTAGAACGAAGTAATAGGACACCTAATCACCTCTTTTTTTGACAATTCTAGAGAACCAATGAAATAATAAGAAGGTCTCCTTAAATGAAGACCTGTATGGGATGTACGCATAGTTTTGAACGCGAGTCATGGGTTTCTCCTTTTGAAGCTAATCAAACTAGAACGAAGTAATACAACTCTTAATCACATCTTTCTTTGTAAATTTGAAACAACCAAGGAAACAATATGAAGGTCTCCCTAAACAAATACTTGTGTGAGGTCTACGGATCGTTTTTGATGCGATAGTGATGGGATTGCTCCTTTTGATGCTAATCAAACTAGAACGATGCAATATAATTCTTAATCACCTATTTCTTTGTAAATTTGAAACAACCAATGAAACAATATGAATGTCTCCCTAAATAAAGACTTGTGTGAGGTCTACGCCTCGTTTTGGACAAGATAGTGTTGGGATTGCTCCTTTTGATGCTAATTTCTACTAGAACGAAGTAATAGGACTCATAATCACCTATATTTTGATAATTTGAGAGAACTAATGAAACAATAAGAAGGTCTCCCTAAATGAAAACATGTGTGAAATGTAAGGATCGTTTTGAAGGCACTAGTGATAGGATTGTTCTTTTTGATGCTAATCAAACTAGAACAAAGTCATAGGACTCATAATCACCTCTTTGTTTGACAATTTGAGAAAACCAATGAAACAATAAGATGGTCTCCCTAAATCAAGACTTGTGTTAGATGTACACATCTTTTTTAATGCGATAGTCACGGGATTGCTCGTTTTGATGCTAATCAAATTAGAACGAAGTAATAGAACTACTAATCAACTCTTTTTTTGACAATTTTAGAGAAGTAATGAAATAATAAGAATGTCTCCTTTAATGAAGACTTGTGTGAGATGTACGCATCGTTTTGAAGGCACTAGTGACAGTATTGCTTCTTTTGATGCTAATCAAACTAGAACAAAGTCATAGGACTCATAATCACCTCTTTCTTTGACAATTTGAGAAAACCAATGAATCAATAAGAAGGTCTACCTAAATGAAGACTTGTGTGAGATGTACGCATCATTTTTAACGGAATATTCACGGGATTGCTCCTTTTGAAGCTAGTCAAATTGGAACGAAGTAATAGGACTCCTAATCACCTCTTTCTTTAACAATTTTAGACAAACAATGAAACAATAAGAAGGTCTCCTTAATTGAAGACTTGTGTGAGATGTACGCATCGTTTTGAAGGCACTAGTGATAGTATTGCTTCTTTTGATGCTAATCAAACTAGAACAAAGTCATAGGACTCATAATCACCTCTTTCTTTGACAATTTGAGAAAACCAATGAAATAATAAGAAGGTCTACCTAAATCAAGACTTGTGTGAGATGTACGCATCGTTTTTAACGCGATAGTCACGGTATTGCTCATTTTGATGCTAGTCAAATTAGAACGAAGTAATAGGACTCCTAATCACCTCTTTCTTTGACAATTTTAGAGAACCAATGAAACAATAAGAATGTCTCCCAAAATAAAGACTTGTGTGAGATGTACGCATGGTTTTGAACGCGATAGTCATGGGTTTCTCCTCTTAATCCCCACTTTCTTCGTAAATTTGAAACAACCAATGAAACATTATAAAGGTCTCCCTAAATGAAGACTTGTGTGATTTCTACGCATCGTTTTGGACGCTATAGTGATGGGATTGCTCCTTTTGATGCTAATTTCAACTAGAACCAAGTTATAGGACTCATAATCACCTATATTTTGACAATTTGAGAGAACTAATGAAACAATAAGAAGGTCCCTAAATAAAGACTTGTGTGAGATGTACGGATTGTTTTGAAGGTTATAGTGACAAGATTGTTCCTTTTGATGCTAATCAAACTAGAACGATGTCATAGGACTCATAATCACATCTTTCTTTGACAATTTGAGAGAACCAATGAAACAATAAGAAAGTCTACCTAAATCAAGACTTGTGTGAGATGTACGCATCGTTTTTAACGCGATAGTCATGGGATTGCTCCTTTAGATGCTAATCCAATTAGAACGAAGTAATAGGACACCTAATCACCTCTTTTTTCGACAATTTTAGAGAACCAATGAAATAATAAGAAGGTCTCCTTAAATGAAGACTTGTGTGAGATGTACGCATGGTTTTGAACGCGAGTCATGGGTTTCTCCTTTTGAAGCTAATCAAACTAGAACGAAGTAATACAACTCTTAATCACCTCTTTCTTTGTAAATTTGAAACAACCAAGGAAACAATATGAAGGTCTCCCTAAACAAATACTTGTGTGAGGTCTACGGATCGTTTTTGATGTGATAGTGATGGGATTGCTCCTTTTGATGCTAATCAAACTAGAACGATGTAATATAACTATTAATCACCTCTTTCTTTGTAAATTTGAAACAACCAATGAAACAATATGAATGTCTCCCTAAATAAAGACTTGTGTGAGGCCTACGCCTCGTTTTGGACAAGATAGTGATGGGATTGCTCCTTTGGATGCTAATTTCTACTAGAACGAAGTAATAGGAGTCATAATCACCTATATTTTGATAATTTGAGAGAACTAATGAAACAATAAGAAGGTCTCCCTAAATGAAAACATGTGTGAAATGTAAGGATCGTTTTGAAGGCAGTAGTGATAGGATTGTTCTTTTTGATGCTAATCAAACTAGAACAAAGTCATAGGACTCATAATCACCTCTTTCTTTGACAATTTGAGAAAACCAATGAATCAATAAGAAGGTCTACCCAAATCAAGACTTGTGTGAGATGTACGCATCATTTTTAATGGAATATTCACGGGATTGCTCCTTTTGAAGCTAGTCAAATTTGAACGAAGTAATAGGACTCCTAATCACCTCTTTCTTTAACAATTTTACACAACCAATGAAACAATAAGGTCTCCTTAATTGAAGACTTGTTTGAGATGTACGCATCTTTTTGAAGGCACTAGTGATAGTATTGCTTCTTTTTGTGCTAATCAAACTAGAACAAAGTCATAGGACTCATAATCACCTCTTTCTTTGACAATTTGAGAAAACCAATGAAACAATAAGAAGGTCTACCTAAATCAAGACTTGTGTGAGATGTACGCATCGTTTTTAACGCGATAGTCACGGGATTGTTCCTTTTGATGCTAGTCAAATTAGAACGAAGTAATAGGACTCCTAATCACCTCTTTCTTTAAAAATTTTACACAACCAATGAAACAATAAGGTCTCCTTAATTGAAGACTTGTGTGAGATGTACGCATCTTTTTGAAGGCACTAGTGATAGTATTGCTTCTTTTGATGCTAATCAAACTAGAACAAAGTCATAGGACTCATAATCACCTCTTTCTTTGACAATTTGAGAAAACCAATGAAACAATAAGAAAGTATACCTAAATCAAGACTTGTGTGAGATGTACGCATCGTTTTTAACGCGATAGTCATGGGATTGCTCCTTTAGATGCTAATCCAATTAAAACGAAGTAATAGGACACCTAATCACCTCTTTTTTTGACAATTCTAGAGAACCAATGAAATAATAAGAAGGACTCCTTAAATGAAGACCTGTGTGAGATGTACGCATGGTTTTGAACGCGAGTCATGGGTTTCTCCTTTTGAAGCTAATCAAACTAGAACGAAGTAATACAACTCTTAATCACATCTTTCTTTGTAAATTTGAAACAACCAAGGAAACAATATGAAGGTCTCCCTAAACAAATACTTGTGTGAGGTCTACGAATCGTTTTTGATGCGATAGTGATGGGATTGCTCCTTTTGATGCTAATCAAACTAGAACGATGTAATATAACTCTTAATCACCTCTTTCTTTGTAAATTTGAAACAACCAATGAAACAATATGAATGTCTCCCTAAATAAAGACTTGTGTGAGGTCTACGCCTCGTTTTGGACAAGATAGTGATGGGATTGCTCCTTTTGATGCTAATTTCTACTAGAACGAAGTAATAGGACTCATAATCACCTATATTTTGATAATTTGAGAGAACTAATGAAACAATAAGAAGGTCTCCCTAAATGAAAACATGTGTGAAATGTAAGGATCGTTTTGAAGGCACTAGTGATAGGATTGTTCTTTTTGATGCTAATCAAACTAGAACAAAGTCATAGGACTCATAATCACCTCTTTCTTTGACAATTTGAGAAAACCAATGAATCAATAAGAAGGTCTACCCAAATCAAGACTTGTGTGAGATGTACGCATCATTTTTAACGGAATATTCACGGGATTGCTCCTTTTGAAGATAGTCAAATTAAAACGAAGTAATAGGACTCCTAATCACCTCTTTCTTTAACAATTTTAGACAACCAATGAAACAATAAGAAGGTCTCCTTAATTGAAGACTTGTGTGAGATGTACGCATCGTTTTGAAGGCACTAGTGATAGTATTACTTCTTTTGATGCTAATCAAACTAGAACAAAGTCATAGGACTCATAATCACCTCTTTCTTTGACAATTTGAGAAAACCAATGAAACAATAAGAAGGTCTACCTAAATCAAGACTTGTGTGAGATGTACGCATCGTTTTTAACGCGATAGTCATGGGATTGCTCCTTTAGATGCTAATCCAATTAGAACGAAGTAATAGGACACCTAATCACCTCTTTTTTCGACAATTTTAGAGAACCAATGAAATAATAAGAAGGTCTCCTTAAATGAAGACTTGTGTGAGATGTACGCATGGTTTTGAACGCGAGTCATGGGTTTCTTCTTTTGAAGCTAATCAAACTAGAACGAAGTAATACAACTCTTAATCACATCTTTCTTTGTAAATTTGAAACAACCAAGGAAACAATATGAAGGTCTCCCTAAACAAATACTTGTGTGAGGTCTACGGATCGTTTTTGATGCGATAGTGATGGGATTGCTCCTTTTGATGCTAATCAAACTAGAACGATGTAATATAACTATTAATCACCTCTTTCTTTGTAAATTTGAAACAACCAATGAAACAATATGAATGTCTCCCTAAATAAAGACTTGTGTGAGGCCTACGCCTCGTTTTGGACAAGATAGTGATGGGATTGCTCCTTTGGATGCTAATTTCTACTAGAACGAAGTAATAGGACTCATAATCACCTATATTTTGATAATTTGAGAGAACTAATGAAACAATAAGAAGGTCTCCCTAAATGAAAACATGTGTGAAATGTAAGGATCGTTTTGAAGGCAGTAGTGATAGGATTGTTCTTTTTGATGCTAATCAAACTGGAACAAAGTCATAGGACTCATAATCACCTCTTTCTTTGACAATTTGAGAAAACCAATGAATCAATAAGAAGGTCTACCCAAATCAAGACTTGTGTGAGATGTACGCATCATTTTTAACGGAATATTCACGGGATTTCTCCTTTTGAAGCTAGTCAAATTTGAACGAAGTAATAGGACTCCTAATCACCTCTTTCTTTAACAATTTTACACAACCAATGAAACAATAAGGTCTCCTTAATTGAAGACTTGTGTGAGATGTACGCATCTTTTTGAAGGCACTAGTGATAGTATTGCTTCTTTTTGTGCTAATCAAACTAGAACAAAGTCATAGGACTCATAATCACCTCTTTCTTTGACAATTTGAGAAAACCAATGAAACAATAAGAAGGTCTATCTAAATCAAGACTTGTGTGAGATGTACGCATCGTTTTTAACGCGATAGTCACGGGATTGTTCCTTTTGATGCTAGTCAAATTAGAACGAAGTAATAGGACTCCTAATCACCTCTTTCTTTAACAATTTTACACAACCAATGAAACAATAAGGTCTCCTTAATTGAAGACTTGTGTGAGATGTACGCATCTTTTTGAAGGCACTAGTGATAGTATTGCTTCTTTTGATGCTAATCAAACTAGAACAAAGTCATATGACTCATAATCACCTCTTTCTTTGACAATTTGAGAAAACCAATGAAACAATAAGAAAGTCTACCTAAATCAAGACTTGTGTGAGATGTACGCATCGTTTTTAACGCGATAGTCATGGGATTGCTCCTTTAGATGCTAATCCAATTAGAACGAAGTAATAGGACACCTAATCACCTCTTTTTTTGACAATTCTAGAGAACCAATGAAATAATAAGAAGGACTCCTTAAATGAAGACCTGTGTGAGATGTACGCATGGTTTTGAACGCGAGTCATGGGTTTCTCCTTTTGAAGCTAATCAAACTAGAACGAAGTAATACAACTCTTAATCACATCTTTCTTTGTAAATTTGAAACAACCAAGGAAACAATATGAAGGTCTCCCTAAACAAATACTTGTGTGAGGTCTACGAATCGTTTTTGATGCGATAGTGATGGGATTGCTCCTTTTGATGCTAATCAAACTAGAACGATGTAATATAACTCTTAATCACCTCTTTCTTTGTAAATTTGAAACAACCAATGAAACAATATGAATGTCTCCCTAAATAAAGACTTGTGTGAGGTCTACGCCTCGTTTTGGACAAGATAGTGATGGGATTGCTCCTTTTGATGCTAATTTCTACTAGAACGAAGTAATAGGACTCATAATCACCTATATTTTGATAATTTGAGAGAACTAATGAAACAATAAGAAGGTCTCCCTAAATGAAAACATGTGTGAAATGTAAGGATCGTTTTGAAGGCACTAGTGATAGGATTGTTCTTTTTGATGCTAATCAAACTAGAACAAAGTCAGAGGACTCATAATCACCTCTTTCTTTGACAATTTGAGAAAACCAATGAATCAATAAGAAGGTCTACCCAAATCAAGACTTGTGTGAGATGTACGCATCATTTTTAACGGAATATTCACGGGATTGCTCCTTTTGAAGCTAGTCAAATTAAAACGAAGTAATAGGACTCCTAATCACCTCTTTCTTTAACAATTTTAGACAACCAATGAAACAATAAGAAGGTCTCCTTAATTGAAGACTTGTGTGAGATGTACGCATCGTTTTGAAGGCACTAGTGATAGTATTGCTTCTTTTGATGCTAATCAAACTAGAACAAAGTCATAGGACTCATAATCACCTCTTTCTTTGACAATTTGAGAAAACCAATGAATCTATAAGAAGGTCTACCTAAATCAAGACTTGTGTGAGATGTACGCATCATTTTTAACAGAATATTCACGGGATTGCTCCTTTTGAAGCTAGTCAAATTACAACGAAGTAATAGGACTCCTAATCACCTCTTTCTTTAACAATTTTAGACAACCAATGAAACAATAAGAAGGTCTCCTTAATTGAAGACTTGTGTGAGATGTACGCATCGTTTTGAAGGCACTAGTGATAGTATTGCTTCTTTTGATGCTAATCAAACTAGAACAAAGTCATAGGACTCATAATCACCTCTTTCTTTGACAATTTGAGAAAACCAATGAAATAATAAGAAGGTCTACCTAAATCAAGACTTGTGTGAGATGTACGCATCGTTTTTAACGCGATAGTCACGGGATTGCTCATTTTGATGCTAGTCAAATTAGAACGAAGTAATAGGACTCCGAATCACCTCTTTCTTTGACAATTTTAGAGAACCAATGAAACAATAAGAAGGTCTCCCAAAATAAAGACTTGTGTGAGATGTACGCATGGTTTTGAACGCGATAGTCATGGGTTTCTCCTCTTAATCCCCACTTTCTTCGTAAATTTGAAACAACCAATGAAACATTATAAATGTCTCCCTAAATGAAGACTTGTGTGATTTCTACGCATCGTTTTGGACGCTATAGTGATGGGATTGCTCCTTTTGATGCTAATTTTAACTAGAACCAAGTTATAGGACTCATAATCACCTATATTTTGACAATTTGAAAGAACTAATGAAACAATAAGAAGGTCCCTAAATAAAGACTTGTGTGAGATGTACAAGATTGTTTAGAAGGTTCTAGTGACAAGATTGTTCCTTTTGATGCTAATCAAACTAGAACGATGTCATAGGACTCATAATCACATCTTTCTTTGTCAATTTGAGAGAACCAATGAAACAATAAGAAAGTCTACCTAAATCAAGACTTGTGTGAGATGTACGCATCGTTTTTAACGCGATAGTCATGGGATTGCTCCTTTAGATGCTAATCCAATTAGAACGAAGTAATAGGACACCTAATCACCTCTTTTTTTGACAATTCTAGAGAACCAATGAAATAATAAGAAGGTCTCCTTAAATGAAGACTTGTGTGAGATGTACGCATGGTTTTGAACGCGAGTCATGGGTTTCTCCTTTTGAAGCTAATCAAACTAGAACGAAGTAATACAACTCTTAATCACCTCTTTCTTTGTAAATTTGAAACAACCAAGGAAACAATATGAAGGTCTCCCTAAACAAATACTTGTGTGAGGTCTACGGATCGTTTTTGATGCGATAGTGATGGGATTGCTCCTTTTGATGCTAATCAAACTAGAACGATGTAATATAACTCTTAATCACCTCTTTCTTAGTAAATTTGAAACAACCAATGAAACAATATGAATGTCTCCCTAAATAAAGACTTATGTGAGGTCAACGCCTCGTTTTGGACAAGATAGTGATGGGATTGCTCCTTTTGATGCTAATTTCTACTAGAACGAAGTAATAGGACTCATAATCACCTATATTTTGACAATTTGAGAGAACTAATGAAACAATAAGAAGGTCTCCCTAAATGAAAACATGTGTGAAATGTAAGGATCGTTTTGAAGGCACTAGTGATAGGATTGTTCTTTTTGATGCTAATCAAACTAGAACAAAGTCATAGGACTCATAATCACCTCTTTGTTTGACAATTTGAGAAAACCAATGAAACAATAAGATGGTCTCCCTAAATCAAGACTTGTGTTAGATGTACACATCGTTTTTAATGCGATAGTCACGGGATTGCTCGTTTTGATGCTAATCAAATTAGAACGAAGTAATAGAACTCCTAATCAACTCTTTATTTGATAATTTTAGAGAAGTAATGAAATAATAAGAATGTCTCCTTTAATGAAGACTTGTGTGAGATGTACGCATCGTTTTGAAGGCACTAGTGATAGTATTGCTTCTTTTGATGCTAATCAAACTAGAACAAAGTCATAGGACTCATAATCACCTCTTTCTTTGACAATTTGAGAAAACCAATGAATCAATAAGAAGGTCTACCTAAATCAAGATTTGTGTGAGATGTACGCATCATTTTTAACGGAATATTCACGGGATTCCTTTTGAAGCTAGTCAAATTAGAACGAAGTAATAGGACTCCTAATCACCTCTTTCTTTAACAATTTTAGACAACCAATGAAACAATAAGAAGGTCTCCTTAATTGAAGACTTGTGTGAGATGTACGCATCGTTTTGAAGGCACTAGTGATAGTATTGCTTCTTTTGATGCTAATCAAACTAGAACAAAGTCATAGGACTCATAATCACCTCTTTCTTTGACAATTTGAGAAAACCAATGAAAAAATAAGAAGGTCTACCTAAATCAAGACTTGTGTGAGATGTACGCATCGTTTTTAACGCGATAGTCACGGGATTGCTCATTTTGATGCTAGTCAAATTAGAACGAAGTAATAGGACTCCTAATCACCTCTTTTTTTCACAATTTTAGAGAACCAATGAAACAATAGGAATGTCTCCCAAAATGAAGACTTGTGTGAGATGTACGCATGGTTTTGAACGCGATAGTCATGGGTTTCTCCTATTAATCCCCACTTTCTTCGTAAATTTGAAACAACCAATGAAACATTATAAAGGTCTCCCTAAATGAAGACTTGTGTGATTTCTACTCATCGTTTTGGACGCTATAGTGATGGGATTGCTCCTTTTGATGCTAATTTTAACTAGAACCAAGTTATAGGACTCATAATCACCTGTATTTTGACAATTTGAGAGAACTAATGAAACAATAAGAAGGTCCCTAAATAAAGACTTGTGTGAGATGTACAAGATTGTTTAGAAGGTTCTAGTGACAAGATTGTTCCTTTTGATGCTAATCAAACTAGAACGATGTCATAGGACTCATAATCACATCTTTCTTTGTCAATTTGAGAGAACCAATGAAACAATAAGAAAGTCTACCTAAATCAAGACTTGTGTGAGATGTACGCATCGTTTTTAACGCGATAGTCATGGGATTGCTCCTTTAGATGCTAATCCAATTAGAACGAAGTAATAGGACACCTAATCACCTCTTTTTTTGACAATTCTAGAGAACCAATGAAATAATAAGAAGGTCTCCTTAAATGAAGACTTGTGTGAGATGTACGCATGGTTTTGAACGCGAGTCATGGGTTTCTCCTTTTGAAGCTAATCAAACTAGAACGAAGTAATACAACTCTTAATCACCTCTTTCTTTGTAAATTTGAAACAACCAAGGAAACAATATGAAGGTCTCCCTAAACAAATACTTGTGTGAGGTCTACGGATCGTTTTTGATGCGATAGTGATGGGATTGCTCCTTTTGATGCTAATCAAACTAGAACGATGTAATATAACTCTTAATCACCTCTTTCTTAGTAAATTTGAAACAACCAATGAAACAATATGAATGTCTCCCTAAATAAAGACTTGTGTGAGGTCAACGCCTCGTTTTGGACAAGATAGTGATGGGATTGCTCCTTTTGATGCTAATTTCTACTAGAACGAAGTAACAGGAATCATAATCACCTATATTTTGACAATTTGAGAGAACTAATGAAACAATAAGAAGGTCTCCCTAAATGAAAACTTGTGTGAGATGTAAGGATCGTTTTGATGGCACTAGTGACAGGATTGTTCTTTTTGATGCTAATCAAACTAGAACAAAGTCATAGAACTCATAATCACCTCTTTGTTTGACAATTTGAGAAAACCAATGAAACAATAAGAAGGTCTCCCTAAATCAAGACTTGTGTAAGATGTATACATCGTTTTTAATGCGATAGTCACGGGATTGCTCGTTTTGATGCTAATCAAATTAGAACGAAGTAATAGAACTACTAATCAACTCTTTTTTTGACAATTTTAGAGAAGTAATGAAATAATATGAATGTCTCCTTTAATGAAGACTTGTGTGAGATGTACGCATCGTTTTGAAGGCACTAGTGATAGTATTGCTTCTTCTGATGCTAATCAAACTATAACAAAGTTACAGGACTCATAATCACCTATATTTTGACAATTTTAGAGAACTAATGAAACAATAAGAAGGTCTCCTTAATTAAAGACTTGTGTGAGATGTACGCATCGTTTTGAAGGCACTAGCGATAGTATTGCTTCTTCTGATGCTAATCAAACTAGAACAAAGTCATAGGACTCATTATCACCTCTTTCTTTGACAATTTGAGAAAACCTATGAATCAATAAGAAGGTCTACCGAAATCAAGACTTGTGTGAGATGTACGCATCATTTTTAACGGGATATTCACGGGATTGCAACTTTTGAAGCTAGTCAAATTAGAACGAAGTAATAGGACTCCTAATCACCTCTTTCTTTAACAATTTTAGACAACCAATGAAACAATAAGAAGGTCTCCTTAATTGAAGACTTGTGTGAGATGTACGCATCGTTTTGAAGGCACTAGTGATAGTATTACTTCTTTTGATGCTAATCAAACTAGAACAAAGTCATAGGACTCATAATCACCTCTTTCTTTGACAATTTGAGAAAACCAATGAAACAATAAGAAGGTCTACCTAAATCAAGACTTGTGTGAGATGTACGCATCGTTTTTAACGCGATAGTCACGGGATTGCTCATTTTGATGCTAGTCAAATTAGAACGAAGTAATAGGACTCCTAATCACCTCTTTTTTTGACAATTTTAGAGAACCAATGAAACAATAAGAACGTCTCCCAAAATGAAGACTTGTGTGAGATGTACGCATGGTTTTGAACGCGATAGTCATGGGTTTCTCCTATTAATCCCCACTTTCTTCGTAAATTTGAAACAACCAATGAAACATTATAAAGGTCTCCCTAAATGAAGACTTGTGTGATTTCTACTCATCGTTTTGGACGCTATAGTGATGGGATTGCTCCTTTTGATGCTAATTTTAACTAGAACCAAGTTATAGGACTCATAATCACCTGTATTTTGACAATTTGAGAGAACTAATGAAACAATAAGAAGGTCCCTAAATAAAGACTTGTGTGAGATGTACAAGATTGTTTAGAAGGTTCTAGTGACAAGATTGTTCCTTTTGATGCTAATCAAACTAGAACGATGTCATAGGACTCATAATCACATCTTTCTTTGTCAATTTGAGAGAACCAATGAAACAATAAGAAAGTCTACCTAAATCAAGACTTGTGTGAGATGTACGCATCGTTTTTAACGCGATAGTCATGGGATTGCTCCTTTAGATGCTAATCCAATTAGAACGAAGTAATAGGACACCTAATCACCTCTTTTTTTGACAATTCTAGAGAACTAATGAAATAATAAGAATGTCTCCTTAAATGAAGACTTGTGTGAGATGTACGCATGGTTTTGAACGCGAGTCATGGGTTTCTCCTTTCGAAGCTAATCAAACTAGAACGAAGTAATACAACTCTTAATCACCTCTTTCTTTGTAAATTTGAAACAACCAAGGAAACAATATGAAGGTCTCCCTAAACAAATACTTGTGTGAGGTCTACGGATCGTTTTTGATGCGATAGTGATGGGATTGCTCCTTTTGGTGCTAATCAAACTAGAATGATGTAATATAACTCTTAATCACCTCTTTCTTAGTAAATTTGAAACAACCAATGAAACAATATGAATGTCTCCCTAAATAAAGACTTGTGTGAGGTCAATGCCTCGTTTTGGACAAGATAGTGATGGGATTGCTCCTTTTGATGCTAATTTCTACTAGAACGAAGTAATAGGAATCATAATCACCTATATTTTGACAATTTGAGAGAACTAATGAAACAATAAGAAGGTCTCCCTAAATGAAAACTTGTGTGAGATGTAAGGATCGTTTTGATGGCACTAGTGACAGGATTGTTCTTTTTGATGCTAATCAAACTAGAACAAAGTCATAGAACTCATAATCACCTCTTTGTTTGACAATTTGAGAAAACCAATGAAACAATAAGAAGGTCTCCCTAAATCAAGACTTGTGTAAGATGTATACATCGTTTTTAATGCGATAGTCACGGGATTGCTCGTTTTGATGCTAATCAAATTAGAACGAAGTAATAGAACTACTAATCAACTCTTTTTTTGACAATTTTAGAGAAGTAATGAAATAATATGAATGTCTCCTTTAATGAAGACTTGTGTGAGATGTACGCATCGTTTTGAAGGCACTAGTGATAGTATTGCTTCTTCTGATGCTAATCAAACTATAACAAAGTTACAGGACTCATAATCACCTATATTTTGACAATTTTAGAGAACTAATGAAACAATAAGAAGGTCTCCTTAATTAAAGACTTGTGTGAGATGTACGCATCGTTTTGAAGGCACTAGCGATAGTATTGCTTCTTCTGATGCTAATCAAACTACAACAAAGTCATAGGACTCATTATCACCTCTTTCTTTGACAATTTGAGAAAACCTATGAATCAATAAGAAGGTCTACCAAAATCAAGACTTGTGTGAGATGTACGCATCATTTTTAACGGGATATTCACGGGATTGCACCTTTTGAAGCTAGTCAAATTAGAACGAAGTAATAGGACTCCTAATCACCTCTTTCTTTAACAATTTTAGACAACCAATGAAACAATAAGAAGGTCTCCTTAATTGAAGACTTGTGTGAGATGTACGCATCGTTTTGAAGGCACTAGTGATAGTATTGCTTCTTTTGATGCTAATCAAACTAGAACAAAGTCATGGGACTCATAATCACCTCTTTCTTTGACAATTTGAGAAAACCAATGAAACAATAAGAAGGTCTACCTAAATCAAGACTTGTGTGAGATGTACGCATCGTTTTTAACGCGATAGTCAAGGGATTGCTCCTTTTGATGCTAGTCAAATTAGAACGAAGTAATAGGACTCCTAATCACCTCTTTCTTTGACAATTTTAGAGAACCAATGAAACAATAAGAAGGTCTCCCAAAATGAAGACTTCTGTGAGATGTACGCATGGTTTTGAACGCGATAGTCATGGGTTTCTCCTCTTAATCCCCACTTTCTTTGTAAATTTGAAACAACCAATGAAACATTATAAAGGTCTCCCTAAATGAAGACTTGTGTCATCGTTTTGGACGCTATATTGATGGGATTGCTCTTTTTGATGCTAATTTTAACTAGAACCAAGTTATAGGACTCATAATCACCTATATTTTGACAATTTGAGAGAACTAATGAAACAATAAGAAGGTCCCTAAATAAAGACTTGTGTGAGATGTACTGATTGTTTAGAAGGTTCTAGTGACAAGATTGTTCATTTTGATGCTAATCAAACTAGAACGATGTCATAGGACTCATAATCACATCTTTCTTTGACAATTTGAGAGAACCAATGAAACAATAAGAAAGTCTACCTAAATCAAGACTTGTGTGAGATGTACGCATCGTTTTTAACGCGATAGTCATGGGATTGCTCCTTTAGATGCTAATCCAATTAGAACGAAGTAATAGGACACCTAATCACCTCTTTTTTTGACAATTCTAGAGAACCAATGAAATAATAAGAAGGTCTCCTTAAATGAAGACTTGTGTGAGATGTACGCATGGTTTTGAACGCGAGTCATGGGTTTCTCCTTTTGAAGCTAATCAAACTAGAACGAAGTAATACAACTCTTAATCACCTCTTTCTTTGTAAATTTGAAACAACCAAGGAAACAATATGAAGGTCTCCCTAAACAAATACTTGTGTGAGGTCTACGGATCGTTTTTGATGCGATAGTGATGGGATTGCTCCTTTTGATGCTAATCAAACTAGAACGATGTAATATAACTCTTAATCACCTCTTTCTTAGTAAATTTGAAACAACCAATGAAACAATATGAATGTCTCCCTAAATAAAGACTTGTGTGAGGTCAACGCCTCGTTTTGGACAAGATAGTGATGGGATTGCTCCTTTTGATGCTAATTTCTACTAGAACGAAGTAATAGGACTCATAATCACCTATATTTTGACAATTTGAGAGAACTAATGAAACAATAAGAAGGTCTCCCTAAATGAAAACTTGTGTGAGATGTAAGGATCGTTTTGATGGCACTAGTGATAGGATTGTTCTTTTTGATGCTAATCAAACTAGAACAAAGTCATAGGACTCATAATCACCTCTTTGTTTGACAATTTGAGAAAACCAATGAAACAATAAGAAGGCTTCCCTAAATCAAGACTTGTGTAAGATGTACACATCGTTTTTAATGCGATAGTCACGGGATTGCTCGTTTTGATGCTAATCAAACTAGAACGAAGTAATAGAACTACTAATCAACTCTTTTTTTGACAATTTTAGAGAAGTAATGAAATAATATGAATGTCTCCTTTAACGAAGACTTGTGTGAGATGTACGCATCGTTTTGAAGGCACTAGCGATAGTATTGCTTCTTCTGATGCTAATCAAACTAGAACAAAGTCATAGGACTCATTATCACCTCTTTCTTTGACAATTTGAGAAAACCAATGAATCAATAAGAAGGTCTACCGAAATCAAGACTTGTGTGAGATGTACGCATCATTTTTAACGGGATATTCACGGGATTGCACCTTTTGAAGCTAGTCAAATTAGAACGAAGTAATAGGACTCCTAATCACCTCTTTCTTTAACAATTTTAGACAACCAATGAAACAATAAGAAGGTCTCCTTAATTGAAGACTTGTGTGAGATGTACGCATCGTTTTGAAGGCACTAGTGATAGTATTGCTTCTTTTGATGCTAATCAAACTAGAACAAAGTCATAGGACTCATAATCACCTCTTTCTTTGACAATTTGAGAAAACCAATGAAACAATAAGAAGGTCTACCTAAATCAAGACTTGTGTGAGATGTACGCATCGTTTTTAACGCGATAGTCACGGGATTGCTCATTTTGATGCTAGTCAAATTAGAACGAAGTAATAGGACTCCTAATCACCTCTTTTTTTGACAATTTTAGAGAACCAATGAAACAATAAGAATGTCTCCCAAAATGAAGACTTGTGTGAGATGTACGCATTGTTTTGAACGCGATAGTCATGGGTTTCTCCTATTAATCCCCACTTTCTTCGTAAATTTGAAACAACCAATGAAACATTATAAAGGTCTCCCTAAATGAAGACTTGTGTGATTTCTACGCATCGTTTTGGACGCTATAGTGATGGGATTGCTCCTTTTGATGCTAATTTTAACTAGAACCAAGTTATAGGACTCATAATCACCTATATTTTGACAATTTGAGAGAACTAATGAAATAATAAGAAGGTCCCTAAATAAAGACTTGTGTGAGATGTACGGATTGTTTTGAGGGTTCTAGTGACAAGATTGTTCCTTTTGATGCTAATCAGACTAGAACGATGTCATAGGACTCATAATAACATCTTTCTTTGACAATTTGAGAGAACCAATGAAACAATAAGAAAGTCTACCTAAATAAAGACTTGTGTGAGATGTACGCATCGTTTTTAACGCGATAGTCATGGGATTGCTCCTTTAGATGCTAATCCAATTAGAACGAAGTAATAGGACACCTAATCACCACTTTTTTCGACAATTTTAGAGAACCAATGAAATAATAAGAAGGTCTCCTGAAATGAAGACTTGTGTGAGATGTACGCATAGTTTTGAACGCGAGTCATGGGTTTCTCCTTTTGAAGCTAATCAAACTAGAACGAAGTAATACAACTCTTAATCACCTCTTTCTTTGTAAATTTGAAACAACCAAGGAAACAATATGAAGGTCTCCCTAAACAAATACTTGTGTGAGGTCTACGGATCGTTTTTGATGCGATAGTGATGGGATTGCTCCTTTTGATGCTAATCAAACTAGAACGATGTAATATAACTCTTAATCACCTCTTTCTTTGTAAATTTGAAACAACCAATGAAACAATATGAATGTCTCCCTAAATAAAGACTTGTGTGAGGTCTACGCCTCGTTTTGGACAAGATAGTGATGGGATTGCTCCTTTTGATGCTAATTTCTACTAGAACGAAGTAATAGGACTCATAATCACCTATATTTTGATAATTTGAGAGAACTAATGAAACAATAAGAAGGTCTCCCTAAATGAAAACATGTGTGAAATGTAAGGATCGTTTTGAAGGCACTAGTGATAGGATTGTTCTTTTTGATGCTAATCAAACTAGAACAAAGTCATAGGACTCATAATCACCTCTTTCTTTGACAATTTGAGAAAACCAATGAATCAATAAGAAGGTCTACCCAAATCAAGACTTGTGTGAGATGTACGCATCATTTTTAACGAAATATTCACGGGATTGCTCCTTTTGAAGCTAGTCAAATTAAAACGAAGTAATAGGACTCCTAATCACCTCTTTCTTTAACAATTTTAGACAACCAATGAAACAATAAGAAGGTCTCCTTAATTGAAGACTTGTGTGAGATGTACGCATCGTTTTGAAGGCACTAGTGATAGTATTGCTTCTTTTGATGCTAATCAAACTAGAACAAAGTCATAGGACTCATAATCACCTCTTTCTTTGACAATTTGAGAAAACCAATGAAACAATAAGAAGGTCTACCTAAATCAAGACTTGTGTGAGATGTACGCATCGTTTTTAACGCGATAGTCATGGGATTGCTCCTTTAGATGCTAATCCAATTAGAACGAAGTAATAGGACACCTAATCACCTCTTTTTTTGACAATTCTAGAGAACTAATGAAATAATAAGAAGGTCTTCTTAAATGAAGACTTGTGTGAGATGCACGCATGGTTTTGAACGCGAGTCATGGGTTTCTCCTTTTGAAGCTAATCAAACTAGAACGAAGTAATACAACTCTTAATCACCTCTTTCTTTGTAAATTTGAAACAACCAAGGAAACAATATGAAGGTCTCCCTAAACAAATACTTGTGTGAGGTCTACGGATCGTTTTTGATGCGATAGTGATGGGATTGCTCCTTTTGATGCTAATCAAACTAGAACGATGTAATATAACTCTTAATCACCTCTTTCTTAGTAAATTTGAAACAACCAATGAAACAATATGAATGTCTCCCTAAATAAAGACTTGTGTGAGGTCAACGCCTCGTTTTGGACAAGATAGTGATGGGATTGCTCCTTTTGATGCTAATTTCTACTAGAACGAAGTAATAGGAATCATAATCACCTATATTTTGACAATTTGAGAGAACTAATGAAACAATAAGAAGGTCTCCCTAAATGAAAACTTGTGTGAGATGTAAGGATCGTTTTGATGGCACTAGTGACAGGATTGTTCTTTTTGATGCTAATCAAACTAGAACAAAGTCATAGAACTCATAATCACCTCTTTGTTTGACAATTTGAGAAAACCAATGAAACAATAAGAAGGTCTCCCTAAATCAAGACTTGTGTAAGATGTATACATCGTTTTTAATGCGATAGTCACGGGATTGCTCGTTTTGATGCTAATCAAATTAGAACGAAGTAATAGAACTACTAATCAACTCTTTTTTTGACAATTTTAGAGAAGTAATGAAATAATATGAATGTCTCCTTTAATGAAGACTTGTGTGAGATGTACGCATCGTTTTGAAGGCACTAGTGATAGTATTGCTTCTTCTGATGCTAATCAAACTATAACAAAGTTACAGGACTCATAATCACCTATATTTTGACAATTTTAGAGAACTAATGAAACAATAAGAAGGTCTCCTTAATTAAAGACTTGTGTGAGATGTACGCATCGTTTTGAAGGCACTAGCGATAGTATTGCTTCTTCTGATGCTAATCAAACTAGAACAAAGTCATAGGACTCATTATCACCTCTTTCTTTGACAATTTGAGAAAACCTATGAATCAATAAGAAGGTCTACCGAAATCAAGACTTGTGTGAGATGTACGCATCATTTTTAACGGGATATTCACGGGATTGCACCTTTTGAAGCTAGTCAAATTAGAACGAAGTAATAGGACTCCTAATCACCTCTTTCTTTAACAATTTTAGACAACCAATGAAACAATAAGAAGGTCTCCTTAATTGAAGACTTGTGTGAGATGTACGCATCGTTTTGAAGGCACTAGTGATAGTATTGCTTCTTTTGATGCTAATCAAACTAGAACAAAGTCATGGGACTCATAATCACCTCTTTCTTTGACAATTTGAGAAAACCAATGAAACAATAAGGTCTACCTAAATCAAGACTTGTGTGAGATGTACGCATCGTTTTTAACGCGATAGTCACGGGATTGCTCCTTTTGATGCTAGTCAAATTAGAACGAAGTAATAGGACTCCTAATCACCTCTTTCTTTGACAATTTTAGAGAACCAATGAAACAATAAGAAGGTCTCCCAAAATGAAGACTTGTGTGAGATGTACGCATGGTTTTGAACGCGATAGTCATGGGTTTCTCCTCTTAATCCCCACTTTCTTTGTAAATTTGAAACAACCAATGAAACATTATAAAGGTCTCCCTAAATGAAGACTTGTGTCATCGTTTTGGACGCTATATTGATGGGATTTCTCTTTTTGATGCTAATTTTAACTAGAACCAAGTTATAGGACTCATAATCACCTATATTTTGACAATTTGAGAGAACTAATGAAACAATAAGAAGGTCCCTAAATAAAGACTTGTGTGAGATGTACTGATTGTTTAGAAGGTTCTAGTGACAAGATTGTTCCTTTTGATGCTAATCAAACTAGAACGATGTCATAGGACTCATAATCACATCTTTCTTTGACAATTTGAGAGAACCAATGAAACAATAAAAAAGTCTACCTAAATCAAGACTTGTGTGAGATGTACGCATCGTTTTTAACGCGATAGTCATGGGATTGCTCCTTTAGATGCTAATCCAATTAGAACGAAGTAATAGGACACCTAATCACCTCTTTTTTTGACAATTCTAGAGAACCAATGAAATAATAAGAAGGTCTCCTTAAATGAAGACCTGTGTGAGATGTACGCATGGTTTTGAACGCGAGTCATGGGTTTCTCCTTTTGAAGCTAATCAAACTAGAACGAAGTAATACAACTCTTAATCACCTCTTTCTTTGTAAATTTGAAACAACCAAGGAAACAATATGAAGGTCTCCCTAAACAAATACTTGTGTGAGGTCTACGGATCGTTTTTGATGCGATAGTGATGGGATTGCTCCTTTTGATGCTAATCAAACTAGAACGATGTAATATAACTCTTAATCACCTCTTTCTTAGTAAATTTGAAACAACCAATGAAACAATATGAATGTCTCCCTAAATAAAGACTTGTGTGAGGTCAACGCCTCGTTTTGGACAAGATAGTGATGGGATTGCTCCTTTTGATGCTAATTTCTACTAGAACGAAGTAATAGGACTCATAATCACCTATATTTTGACAATTTGAGAGAACTAATGAAACAATAAGAAGGTCTCCCTAAATGAAAACTTGTGTGAGATGTAAGGATCGTTTTGATGGCACTAGTGATAGGATTGTTCTTTTTGATGCTAATCAAACTAGAACAAAGTCATAGGGAAACAATAAGAAGGTGCTCCGAAAATGGGTTAGATTCTCTCTCTAGGATTGTTCTCTCCCTTCTCTCTAAAACTCTCTTCTCCGTTCCCCCACTCTCTGTTTTCCTTTACCGTTAACTCTTTCTTTCCTTTTTTGTCCCCCGCCCATCCTCACCTACCAGTTCCGTCCTTACCAACCTTTTCTGTTTTCCTTTTCTAGCTCCCTCCGTGCCTCTCTCCTTTCTCCTCCGTTCGATTCTGAACCATGGTTGACTTCCAACATCTATCTGCCGGTAACTCGGAGTCCAGCCAATCGCGAGATTTGTTTGCCGATTATGGGGTTTCTAACCCTAACTCTCCAATTGTTGCTGTTGATATGGTGGAATCCGAGGCTATCCCCTCTAATGCCTCCATTAGCTCTGAAGATTCTGAAGCGAACTCTCATTTTGCCCCCTTGGGGGAGAACCTTGGTCCGGTTTCTCCCACAGCTGTTCAGGAGATTTTCAGAGCTGCACAACATTTCTCTAGAAATGACCGCGAAGAAGCTCTTGCCGAAAGGAAGAAGAATGCTAAGCTTATGGACTATATCACTGCTTTGGGCCTTCCCCTTGATGATGTTAACAACTTATCCTCTATTGGGACCTTTGCTGCCATAGCTAATGCTCGCAAGGTGTTTGATGATTGTCCTGTGTTTGGTAGCTCTTCGAAGGTTGGTTCCGCCGCCTCTTCCCTCCCCCCGGATGCAGTTGCCGGGGATCTTCTTGTTCAAACTTTCTGTGTTGGTGAGACCTCTTTGGCCGCTCTTCCGTTTGGTACCTTGGGTCAACCGCTGCTTGCTTCTCCTAAGGTTCGGCCTTGCAGTTCCTCTAGCTTTGGCCCTGGTCTTTGCAAGCCAGGTTTGGCTTCCCCCATGGTGTTGGGTGAGTCCCCTGGCCCAGCGAAGCCTGTTGTGGTTTGTTCTGCTTCCCTCCCCGGTGTCCTTAGGGGTGCTGCTGCTCCCGTTCTGGATGGTGAGTTTCCTATCCCGGTTGTTGTTTCGGCTCTTAAGGGTGGGGTTTCTTCTCCTATTCCACAACCTGTGCCATCCTGGAGTTCCATAGTGGCTAAGGCAGTCCCCCCGTCCTCTCTTAAGTTGGATTACCGGCCACCTTCCCCCCCGGCCTCTGGCAATGGGACTATTTTGGTTCGTCCCCCCTCTACTTTTTTGTTGAAAGGCAATAGCCTCTGGAGCTCTTGTCTGGTGGGTGGTTTCCTCCATTCCCGTTTGCCGTTTAGGTTAGTTGAAGAGGCTGTCCACAGTATGTGGGACAAGTACGGGCTCCAAAATGTTTTCCTGTAGGAAAAAGGGTTCTTCATTTTCAAATTTGCCTCTCTTTCGGATAGAGACAATGTCCTTGCCTTAGGCCCCTGGTATATCTCCAATAAACTCCTTTGTCTGAAGCAATGGAAGGAAGGTATGGACTTTCATTTTGACTCTTCCTCTAAAGCTCCTGTTTGGGTAAAGTTTCACAATATCCCTCTGTCATACCTATCCTCGGATGGTCTTAGCTACATTGCTAGTGCTGTGGGTAAACCTTTGTTTGTGGATAAGGTAACAGAGAAATTGGAACCGATGAACTTCGCAAGGGTGTGCATTGAAATCACCCCTTCCTCAGCCCTCCCTAGCAGTTTGGACTTGGTGGTGCTGGACGAGGAGACAAACGAAGAAAAGATCACTTCGGTAAAAGTAGAATATCAAAATAAGCCCCAGCTTTGTTCACACTGTAAATCGTTTGGGCATTCCCTAATTAGATGCCCTAGGGCAAATTATAAGTGGGTTCCTAAAGACCTGGGGGCAATATGCTCTACTCCTTCTGACCATGACCCGCTTATGGGGTTTCCATCGGGGGCCGCTCCGGATGCTTCTAATGAATGGACAGTGGTGGCAAAAGGTCCTAAAGAAATCGGAAGTCTCCCCGTTAAAGCTTCTAATGATCTGAATTCTTTTAACCCTCTGGCGGGTAATTTAGGGGCTGATTTCTCTGACACTGATGGTACTCCATCTCCTAACCCACTTGTGGGTAAACTCAAACTCATTGATGAAAAGGCCGGAAAGGATCTCAAGTCCAAAATCAGGGGTGGTAAGGATACTGGGCAATCCTCGAAGAAGAAAATAAGAGGAGGGGGGGTCCACCCCCAATTTAACCTTCATATACTTTATGTTAAATTTTTGCTCTATGAATATTAGAGGTCTGAATAAAAAACCTAAGCAGGACTGTGTTCTTGCTCTTTTGTTTAAGCATAGTATCTCTTTTGTTGGCCTAGTGGAAACTAGAGTCAAAGCTCCTAATGCCATTGCGGTTTCCAAAGCTATTCGTCCTTCTTGGCACTGGCAATTCAATTACGAGCATCATTCTAATGGGAGAGTTTGGGTTGGTTGGGACCCAAATGTTTGGAAGGTGGACATTCTAGCTAAATCCTCCCAGTTTATGCATTGTTCTGTTTTGGCTATAGATTTAAATATTCAAATAATGATCACGATTGTCTATGGGCTTAATACCCCCTCTGAGAGAAAGGAACTTTGGTCTGATCTTAGAACCTTGGCCTCTTCTATCTCGGCTCCGTGGTGTCTGCTAGGTGATTTCAACGAGGTTATTTCTGTTTCTGAGATTTCTGGTGGGAATGACTCGTGGGATTCTGGGATGCAAGACTTTCTAGACTGTTACATCGATTGCCACTTTACTGACCTTCGGGCGGCTGGGGCTTCTCTTACTTGGTGGAACTCGAGTGACACTAAACCTTTATACAAAAAGTTAGATAGAACTCTGGTGAACGACAGCTGGTTGCATCAATTTCCTTCGGGCCAGGCTTTCTTTACCCCAAGAGATATTTCGGATCATTGCCCTGCTGTGGTATATACTGGGTTGTTGGTTCCTTCTAAACCCAAACCCTTTCAGTTCTTTAATTTCATGTTCGACATTCCCGATTTCATGGTTGTAGTCCAGGAAGCATGGAATGGTTCTGTCCAAGGGGACCCTCTTCAAATTTTGGCTGGAAAATTGAAAGCTGTTAAGAGAGTGCTCTGCACTCTTAACAGGACTAGAGGTAACTTATCTGCTATAGTTATTAAGGCTAGGGACCTTCTTCATGAGGTTCAGAAAGCCATCTCTGTCAATCCTGCTGATATTTCTCTGCTCCATCACCAACGGGAGCTCTCTAATGATCTCTGGTTAGCTTTGGCCAATGAGGAAAATCTGTTCAAACAAAAATCTAGGATTCAATGGCTTAAGGAGGGGGACAAAAATACGGGGTATTTTCACAATCAGATTAAAAACAGGTGGAACCAAAACAAAATTCTTGCCATAGAGAATACTGAGGGGATCATCCAAACTGGGCAGAAGGATATTCAGGATATTGCTGTAAGCCATTTCCGATCTGTGTTGGGAACTCTCTCGCCGGAGGTTGACATGAATTTCCAAAATATTGCGATTCCTAACTTTGTCTCATCCCAACAAGCTACTGTTCTTGAACGAGACATCACGACCGAGGAAGTCTTCAACACCCTGAAATCCATGAAGAAGAATAAAAGCCCAGGGCCTGATGGCTTCAATGTTAATTTCTTTTTGCATTGCTGGGAAATTGTGGGCCGGGTTTTCACTCTAGCTGTCCAGTCCTTTTTCCAGAATGGTTGCTCCCTAAGGGGTTCTAACTCCACTGCTATTATCCTTGTTCCTAAGGTTCCCAATCCCTCGACCATGGCTGATTACCGTCCTATTTCTTGTTGCAACACTACCTATAAGTGTATATCTAAGATCATCGCCTCTCGCCTTAAAATTATCCTCCCTTCTATCATCTCCCCTTCTCAAGCTGCCTTTGTTGCTGGTCGAAGAATTGGTGATAACATCCTCCTTGCCCAAGAGCTCTTTAGAAATTACCATAGACCTTCTGGCCCGTCTCGTTGTGCGATGAAAATCGACCTTAGTAAAGCTTTCGACTCGGTCTCATGGAATTTTCTTTTTGCTGCCCTTCGGATGTTCAAATTCCCACCCAAGTTTGTGTTCTGGATCAAGGCTTGTATCTCTACAACATTCTTCTCAGTTAAAGTCAATGGCTCCTTGTGTGGGTATTTCAAAGGGGCAAAGGGGCTAAGACAAGGGGATCCCTTATCTCCATACCTTTTTGTGATTACCATGGAAATCCTATCCCTCATGCTTTCCAAGGCTGCTTTGGAGCCCCTTTTTAAACATCACTGGAAAACGAAGCATCAGTCTATCACCCATCTTTGCTTTGCCGATGACCTTATTCTTTTTTGCCATGGTGACCTCCTCTCAGTTCAGATCTTCAAGAGGTGCCTTGACTCCTTCTCGACCTTATCCGGCCTACATGTTAATAATTCCAAAAGCATGTGTTTTCTTTCTCGTGTGCCTCCTTCCTTGGCTGATTCCATTATTAACTCCCTTGGGTTTCAATTAGGTCGGTTCCCTGCTAAATTTTTGGGTGTCCCCCTGCTGACTTCTAAGCTCAGCCTCTCTGATTGCCACCCTCTCATAGAACGGATTGTGGCAAGAATTTCTTCATGGACAAATAAATTTCTATCTTATGCGGGGAGACTTCTCTTGATTAAATCCGTCATCTTTTCTATTCAATCTTACTGGTCCTCCTTTTTCATTCTGCCGGCGGCAGTGTTAAAGGCCCTTAAGTCTATTATGTGTCGCTTCCTCTGGAAGGGTCCATCCTTACTCAAGTACGGTGCTAAAGTTGCTTGGGATAAAATTAGCTTACCTTATTCGGAAGGGGGCCTTGCCATTAAACGCCTTGAGGATTGGAATAAAGCGATGATTTTGTTGCACCTCTGGAGAGTTGTCAACCCCTCTCTTTCTTCCCTTTGGGCCTCTTGGATCCGATCTAATTTGAAGACTAAAAGGTTTTGGTGTATGCCTATTCCTAGTGACAGTTCTTGGATTTGGAGGAAGGTTCTCCAGCTGAGATCTATTGCTGCTAAGCACGTCAAATTTCGAATTGGCAATGGTGCTGGTACTAGCCTGTGGTTTGATCCTTGGCTTGGTGAAACTCCTCTTGTAAGCTCTGCCCATTCTCCTCTGGTTATTAACTCTGGCCTTAGTCCCAATGTTGCTGTGAGTAGTATCATAAGGAACTCTACTTGGACTCTCCCATCTTCCAATCACCATGATCTTATCGAGTTCAGAGATGGGTTTGATATAAATAGGCACTGTGACTCCACCGCGCTGGATCAGATCTTTTGGGATGACACCATAGCTAGTGAGGTTAAAGCTGTTACGATATGGAACTCGATTAGGAAGGTTGGTACTGAGGTTCCTTGGTCAAAAATTGTGTGGCATAAACTTATTACTCCTCGGTTCTCTTTCCATTTATGGTTGGCTTTTCAAAAAGGGCTTCGTACGTCTGATAGGCTTGCTCAGTTTGGTCTTCAAGTTATTCCTACTTGTGTTTTTTGTCACAGGGACTTAGAATCCTTCGACCACCTCTTCTTTCATTGTGATTTCTCCTTTAGGGTTATGGCTCCCATTATGAGAAGATGTGGGTGGAAGGGTAGGGGTAGGAACTGGGGTTCCCTGGTTGATTACCTCATCCATTTCTGTAGGCCTAGTTTCCACAATAGTCTTATCCATCTCGGGTTTGCTGCTGTGGTCTATAGCTTATGGACTGAGAGAAACGCTCGGATTTTCTCAGGGAATGAAACTCCCTCCCACTCTATTGTTCAGAACATTATGCTTACCATTAAGTGTAATCTCCATAGTAGCCTTAAATTCCAGCGGGTTAAGGATAAGCCTTGCTTTAGGCACCTTGCGTTATGATGGTTTATTCATTCTGGCTAGTGTCTGCTGGTCTTACTGTTGCTGATGTTGGTTTTGGGGGCTGCTGGGTTTGTTTGCCCAAGCCTGCAGCTGCTCTTAGTTTTATCTGGTTTGGTGCTGGCTAGGTTGGCTTTGGATTGCTTCTCTGCTCTAAGAATGCTGCAGTTCATTTCTGCCAGACTTTGCTGCTGGGGGTTCTGCTTCTGGTCTCCTGCTGGTTCTGTGGTTTCTGTATGGTTGCAAGTTTTCCCCTTGGGTTTTGCTGGGTTTTCTGCAGGTTCTATTTTCTGCAGTTTCTGTTCTGCAGCGAGGCCTGGGCTTGCTGCTGTTTTGGTCGTGGGAAGCACTTTGCTGCTGGTTGTTCAGCTGGTCTGCTGCTGTCATGGCTGCTGCTGATGCCGTGAATTTCTTTTGCCTGTTCGTTTGCTATTGGATCTGGGATTTTTGCTGCTGTTGCTGCAGTTCTGCTGCTGATTCCTGCAGTTGGTTTCCTGCAGTTGGGCAATTCTAGCAGAAGTTGTTTGGTCCCTTGCTGCTGGTCATTTTCTGGCCTTGGTTTTCTACTGGCTGCTGGTTTCATGCATGTGCCTGGGCCAGTGCTGTTGCTGTTCTTGTGATGGCCCAATGTTATGTGCTTGGCTGCTGTTGCTATACTGCAGGTCTATCTTTCTTGCAGATTTTGTCTTCTTGTAGTATGCAATTTTTTGCAGTTCTGCAACTGGGCCAGTTTCTGCTGATGCCAAAGGTGCAAAGTGGTTCCTGGTTTCTGTGCTCCGGATCCTGTGTGAGGCCTTCTTGGGTTCCTGGTTATTGTTTGGTGCTCCTCTGTTTCCCAGTGTGCTGGTCTTGGATGCTGCTATTTGCTGTTGCTAGGTGTTGTCTTGGTTCTCTAGTGTTTGCTGTCTTGGTTTGCTGCAGTTGCTTTTGCTATAATTTGTTGCAGTTACTTTGCTGCGGTCTGCTCTTGTCTTGTTGCTTTTGGCTGTGGTTGTTCTTCTGTCTGCTCCATCTTGCTTTCTTTGTTTGTTTGCTGTCCTTTCTATGGATGGTTTGGCCTTTTCCGGTCTTGGTTTGCTGTTGTGTTGCTGCTGCCTGGTTCAGTGTTGCAGTTTTGTGCTCTGCTTGCTTTTGCTGCAGGTTTCGGTTTGCTGGGGGTTTTCCTCCTGTTTCGACCTGTCTGTTTCTTTGGTTGGGAGCTGCTACTGATGATTTCCTTCCTATGTCTGCATTTGATGTTGCTGCTAGTCTCATGTTGCTTCTGGTCTCATATCTGCTCTATTTCTCCTTCGCTCTTGTTGCTCTATAACCTTTGAGTGTGTGTGCAAAAAGTTGCTGCCCTGCCTTTGTTGTTGATGTCCAAGCTGCAGCTGCTGCCTGCTGAGGTCATCTTATGTGCTGCTGCTGATGTCACCCAATGTTCTATATTGGTCTTAGTTGTTTTTGGATTTTCTGTCTTTGTCAGTCTTGTAGGGCGTTTGTGCCTTATTTTCCTATATAGTCATGACATCATAGGGCATGTCCTATGATGTCTATGTTATATTCTGATTGGGGTTCCCCATGAGGTTTTGTAACTTCATTTTATTTTAATACAGTCTAAATTTAGCAAAAAAAAAAAACAAAGTCATAGGACTCATAATCACCTCTTTGTTTGACAATTTGAGAAAACCAATGAAACAATAAGAAGGCCTCCCTAAATCAAGACTTGTGTAAGATGTACACATCGTTTTTAATGCGATAGTCACGGGATTGCTCGTTTTGATGCTAATCAAATTAGAACGAAGTAATAGAACTACTAATCAACTCTTTTTTTGACAATTTTAGAGAAGTAATGAAATAATATGAATGTCTCCTTTAACGAAGACTTGTGTGAGATGTACGCATCGTTTTGAAGGCACTAGCGATAGTATTGCTTCTTCTGATGCTAATCAAACTAGAACAAAGTCATAGGACTCATTATCACCTCTTTCTTCGACAATTTGAGAAAACCTATGAATCAATAAGAAGGTCTACCGAAATCAAGACTTGTGTGAGATGTACGCATCATTTTTAACGGGATATTCACGGGATTGCACCTTTTGAAGCTAGTCAAATTAGAACGAAGTAATAGGACTCCTAATCACCTCTTTCTTTAACAATTTTAGACAACCAATGAAACAATAAGAAGGTCTCCTTAATTGAAGACTTGTGTGAGATGTACGCATCGTTTTGAAGGCACTAGTGATCGTATTGCTTCTTTTGATGCTAATCAAACTAGAACAAAGTCATAGGACTCATAATCACCTCTTTCTTTGACAATTTGAGAAAACCAATGAAACAATAAGAAGGTCTACCTAAATCAAGACTTGTGTGAGATGTACGCATCGTTTTTAACGCGATAGTCACGGGATTGTTCCTTTTGATGCTAGTCAAATTAGAACGAAGTAATAGGACTCCTAATCACCTCTTTCTTTGACAATTTTAGAGAACCAATGAAACAATAAGAAGGTCTCCCAAAATGAAGACTTGTGTGAGATGTACGCATGGTTTTGAACGCGATAGTCATGGGTTTCTCCTCTTAATCCCCACTTTCTTTGTAAATTTGAAACAACCAATGAAACATTATAAAGGTCTCCCTAAATGAAGACTTGTGTCATCGTTTTGGACGCTATATTGATGGGATTGCTCTTTTTGATGCTAATTTTAACTAGAACCAAGTTATAGGACTCATAATCACCTATATTTTGACAATTTGAGAGAACTAATGAAACAATAAGAAGGTCCCTAAATAAAGACTTGTGTGAGATGTACTGATTGTTTAGAAGGTTCTAGTGACAAGATTGTTCCTTTTGATGCTAATCAAACTAGAACGATGTCATAGGACTCATAATCACATCTTTCTTTGACAATTTGAGAGAACCAATGAAACAATAAGAAAGTCTACCTAAATCAAGACTTGTGTGAGATGTACGCATCGTTTTTAACGCGATAGTCATGGGATTGCTCCTTTAGATGCTAATCCAATTAGAAAGAAGTAATAGGACACCTAATCACCTCGTTTTTTGACATTTCTAGAGAACCAATGAAATAATAAGAAGGTCTCCTTAAATGAATACTTGTGTGAGATGTACGCATAGTTTTGAACGCGAGTCATGGGTTTCTCCTTTTGAAGCTAATCAAACTAGAACGAAGTAATACAACTCTTAATCACCTCTTTCTTTGTAAATTTGAAACAACCAAGGAAACAATATGAAGGTCTCCCTAAACAAATACTTGTGTGAGGTCTACGGATCGTTTTTGATGCGATAGTGATGGGATTGCTCCTTTTGATGCTAATCAAACTAGAACGATGTAATATAACTCTTAATCACCTCTTTCTTAGTAAATTTGAAACAACCAATGAAACAATATGAATGTCTCCCTAAATAAAGACTTGTGTGAGGTCAACGCCTCGTTTTGGACAAGATAGTGATGGGATTGCTCCTTTTGATGCTAATTTCTACTAGAACGAAGTAATAGGACTCATAATCACCTATATTTTGACAATTTGAGAGAACTAATGAAACACTTAGAAGGTCTCCCTAAATGAAAACTTGTGTGAGATGTAAGGATCGTTTTGATGGCACTAGTGATAGGATTGTTCTTTTTGATGCTAATCAAACTAGAACAAAGTCATAGAACTCATAATCACCTCTTTGTTTGACAATTTGAGAAAACCAATGAAACAATAAGAAGGTCTCCCTAAATCAAGACTTGTGTAAGATGTATACATCGTTTTTAATGCGATAGTCACGGGATTGCTCGTTTTGATGCTAATCAAATTAGAACGAAGTAATAGAACTACTAATCAACTCTTTTTTTGACAATTTTAGAGAAGTAATGAAATAATATGAATGTCTCCTTTAATGAAGACTTGTGTGAGATGTACGCATCGTTTTGAAGGCACTACTGATAGTATTGCTTCTTCTGATGCTAATCAAACTATAACAAAGTTACAGGACTCATAATCACCTATATTTTGACAATTTTAGAGAACTAATGAAACAATAAGAAGGTCTCCTTAATTAAAGACTTGTGTGAGATGTACGCATCGTTTTGAAGGCACTAGCGATAGTATTGCTTCTTCTGATGCTAATCAAACTAGAACAAAGTCATAGGACTCATTATCACCTCTTTCTTTGACAATTTGAGAAAACCTATGAATCAATAAGAAGGTCTACCGAAATCAAGACTTGTGTGAGATGTACGCATCATTTTTAACGGGATATTCACGGGATTGCACCTTTTGAAGCTAGTCAAATTAGAACGAAGTAATAGGACTCCTAATCACCTCTTTCTTTAACAATTTTAGACAACCAATGAAACAATAAGAAGGTCTCCTTAATTGAAGACTTGTGTGAGATGTACGCATCGTTTTGAAGGCACTAGTGATAGTATTGCTTCTTTTGATGCTAATCAAACTAGAACAAAGTCATAGGACTCATAATCACCTCTTTCTTTGACAATTTGAGAAAACCAATGAAACAATAAGAAGGTCTACCTAAATCAAGACTTGTGTGAGATGTACGCATCGTTTTTAACGCGATAGTCACGGGATTGCTCCTTTTGATGCTAGTCAAATTAGAACGAAGTAATAGGACTCCTAATCACCTCTTTCTTTGACAATTTTAGAGAACCAATGAAACAATAAGAAGGTCTCCCAAAATGAAGACTTGTGTGAGATGTACGCATAGTTTTGAACGCGATAGTCATGGGTTTCTCCTCTTAATCCCCACTTTCTTTGTAAATTTGAAATAACCAATGAAACATTATAAAGGTCTCCCTAAATGAAGACTTGTGTCATCGTTTTGGACGCAATATTGATGGGATTTCTCTTTTTGATGCTAATTTTAACTAGAACCAAGTTATAGGACTCATAATCACCTATATTTTGACAATTTGAGAGAACTAATGAAACAATAAGAAGGTCCCTAAATAAAGACTTGTGTGAGATGTACTGATTGTTTAGAAGGTTCTAGTGACAAGATTGTTCCTTTTGATGCTAATCAAACTAGAACGATGTCATAGGACTCATAATCACATCTTTCTTTGACAATTTGAGAGAACCAATGAAACAATAAGAAAGTCTACCTAAATCAAGACTTGTGTGAGATGTACGCATCGTTTTTAACGCGATAGTCATGGGATTGCTCCTTTAGATGCTAATCCAATTAGAACGAAGTAATAGGACACCTAATCACCTCGTTTTTTGACATTTCTAGAGAACCAATGAAATAATAAGAAGGTATCCTTAAATGAATACTTGTGTGAGATGTACGCATGGTTTTGAACGCGAGTCATGGGTTTCTCCTTTTGAAGCTAATCAAACTAGAACGAAGTAATACAACTCTTAATCACCTCTTTCTTTGTAAATTTGAAACAACCAAGGAAACAATATGAAGGTCTCCCTAAACAAATACTTGTGTGAGGTCTACGGATCGTTTTTGATGCGATAGTGATGGGATTGCTCCTTTTGATGCTAATCAAACTAGAACGATGTAATATAACTCTTAATCACCTCTTTCTTAGTAAATTTGAAACAACCAATGAAACAATATGAATGTCTCCCTAAATAAAGACTTGTGTGAGGTCAACGCCTCGTTTTGGACAAGATAGTGATGGGATTGCTCCTTTTGATGCTAATTTCTACTAGAACGAAGTAATAGGACTCATAATCACCTATATTTTGACAATTTGAGAGAACTAATGAAACACTTAGAAGGTCTCCCTAAATGAAAACTTGTGTGAGATGTAAGGATCGTTTTGATGGCACTAGTGATAGGATTGTTCTTTTTGATGCTAATCAAACTAGAACAAAGTCATAGAACTCATAATCACCTCTTTGTTTGACAATTTGAGAAAACCAATGAAACAATAAGAAGGTCTCCCTAAATCAAGACTTGTGTAAGATGTATACATCGTTTTTAATGCGATAGTCACGGGATTGCTCGTTTTGATGCTAATCAAATTAGAACGAAGTAATAGAACTACTAATCAACTCTTTTTTTGACAATTTTAGAGAAGTAATGATATAATATGAATGTCTCCTTTAATGAAGACTTGTGTGAGATGTACGCATCGTTTTGAAGGCACTACTGATAGTATTGCTTCTTCTGATGCTAATCAAACTATAACAAAGTTACAGGACTCATAATCACCTATATTTTGACAATTTTAGAGAACTAATGAAACAATAAGAAGGTCTCCTTAATTAAAGACTTGTGTGAGATGTACGCATCGTTTTGAAGGCACTAGCGATAGTATTGCTTCTTCTGATGCTAATCAAACTAGAACAAAGTCATAGGACTCATTATCACCTCTTTCTTTGACAATTTGAGAAAACCTATGAATCAATAAGAAGGTCTACCGAAATCAAGACTTGTGTGAGATGTACGCATCATTTTTAACGGGATATTCACGGGATTGCACCTTTTGAAGCTAGTCAAATTAGAACGAAGTAATAGGACTCCTAATCACCTCTTTCTTTAACAATTTTAGACAACCAATGAAACAATAAGAAGGTCTCCTTAATTGAAGACTTGTGTGAGATGTACGCATCGTTTTGAAGGCACTAGTGATCGTATTGCTTCTTTTGATGCTAATCAAACTAGAACAAAGTCATAGGACTCATAATCACCTCTTTCTTTGACAATTTGAGAAAACCAATGAAACAATAAGAAGGTCTACCTAAATCAAGACTTGTGTGAGATGTACGCATCGTTTTTAACGCGATAGTCACGGGATTGCTCCTTTTGATGCTAGTCAAATTAGAACGAAGTAATAGGACTCCTAATCACCTCTTTCTTTGACAATTTTAGAGAACCAATGAAACAATAAGAAGGTCTCCCAAAATGAAGACTTGTGTGAGATGTACGCATGGTTTTGAACGCGATAGTCATGGGTTTCTCCTCTTAATCCCCACTTTCTTTGTAAATTTGAAACAACCAATGAAACATTATAAAGGTCTCCCTAAATGAAGACTTGTGTCATCGTTTTGGACGCTATATTGATGGGATTGCTCTTTTTGATGCTAATTTTAACTAGAACCAAGTTATAGGACTCATAATCACCTATATTTTGACAATTTGAGAGAACTAATGAAACAATAAGAAGGTCCCTAAATAAAGACTTGTGTGAGATGTACTGATTGTTTAGAAGGTTCTAGTGACAAGATTGTTCCTTTTGATGCTAATCAAACTAGAACGATGTCATAGGACTCATAATCACATCTTTCTTTGACAATTTGAGAGAACCAATGAAACAATAAGAAAGTCTACCTAAATCAAGACTTGTGTGAGATGTACGCATCGTTTTTAACGCGATAGTCATGGGATTGCTCCTTTAGATGCTAATCCAATTAGAACGAAGTAATAGGACACCTAATCACCTCGTTTTTTGACATTTCTAGAGAACCAATGAAATAATAAGAAGGTCTCCTTAAATGAATACTTGTGTGAGATGTACGCATAGGTTTTGAACGCGAGTCATGGGTTTCTCCTTTTGAAGCTAATCAAACTAGAACGAAGTAATACAACTCTTAATCACCTCTTTCTTTGTAAATTTGAAACAACCAAGGAAACAATATGAAGGTCTCCCTAAACAAATACTTGTGTGAGGTCTACGGATCGTTTTTGATGCGATAGTGATGGGATTGCTCCTTTTGATGCTAATCAAACTAGAACGATGTAATATAACTCTTAATCACCTCTTTCTTAGTAAATTTGAAACAACCAATGAAACAATATGAATGTCTCCCTAAATAAAGACTTGTGTGAGGTCAACGCCTCGTTTTGGACAAGATAGTGATGGGATTGCTCCTTTTGATGCTAATTTCTACTAGAACGAAGTAATAGGACTCATAATCACCTATATTTTGACAATTTGAGAGAACTAATGAAACACTAAGAAGGTCTCCCTAAATGAAAACTTGTGTGAGATGTAAGGATCGTTTTGATGGCACTAGTGATAGGATTGTTCTTTTGATGCTAATCAAACTAGAACAAAGTCATAGAACTCATAATCACCTCTTTGTTTGACAATTTGAGAAAACCAATGAAACAATAAGAAGGTCTCCCTAAATCAAGACTTGTGTAAGATGTATACATCGTTTTTAATGCGATAGTCACGGGATTGCTCGTTTTGATGCTAATCAAATTAGAACGAAGTAATAGAACTACTAATCAACTCTTTTTTTGACAATTTTAGAGAAGTAATGAAATAATATGAATGTCTCCTTTAATGAAGACTTGTGTGAGATGTACGCATCGTTTTGAAGGCACTACTGATAGTATTGCTTCTTCTGATGCTAATCAAACTATAACAAAGTTACAGGACTCATAATCACCTATATTTTGACAATTTTAGAGAACTAATGAAACAATAAGAAGGTCTCCTTAATTAAAGACTTGTGTGAGATGTACGCATCGTTTTGAAGGCACTAGCGATAGTATTGCTTCTTCTGATGCTAATCAAACTAGAACAAAGTCATAGGACTCATTATCACCTCTTTCTTTGACAATTTGAGAAAACCTATGAATCAATAAGAAGGTCTACCGAAATCAAGACTTGTGTGAGATGTACGCATCATTTTTAACGGGATATTCACGGGATTGCACCTTTTGAAGCTAGTCAAATTAGAACGAAGTAATAGGACTCCTAATCACCTCTTTCTTTAACAATTTTAGACAACCAATGAAACAATAAGAAGGTCTCCTTAATTGAAGACTTGTGTGAGATGTACGCATCGTTTTGAAGGCACTAGTGATAGTATTGCTTCTTTTGATGCTAATCAAACTAGAACAAAGTCATAGGACTCATAATCACCTCTTTCTTTGACAATTTGAGAAAACCAATGAAACAATAAGAAGGTCTACCTAAATCAAGACTTGTGTGAGATGTACGCATCGTTTTTAACGCGATAGTCACGGGATTGCTCCTTTTGATGCTAGTCAAATTAGAACGAAGTAATAGGACTCCTAATCACCTCTTTCTTTGACAATTTTAGAGAACCAATGAAACAATAAGAAGGTCTCCCAAAATGAAGACTTGTGTGAGATGTACGCATGGTTTTGAACGCGATAGTCATGGGTTTCTCCTCTTAATCCCCACTTTCTTTGTAAATTTGAAACAACCAATGAAACATTATAAAGGTCTCCCTAAATGAAGACTTGTGTCATCGTTTTGGACGCTATATTGATGGGATTGCTCTTTTGATGCTAATTTTAACTAGAACCAAGTTATAGGACTCATAATCACCTATATTTTGACAATTTGAGAGAACTAATGAAACAATAAGAAGGTCCCTAAATAAAGACTTGTGTGAGATGTACTGATTGTTTAGAAGGTTCTAGTGACAAGATTGTTCCTTTTGATGCTAATCAAACTAGAACGATGTCATAGGACTCATAATCACATCTTTCTTTGACAATTTGAGAGAACCAATGAAACAATAAGAAAGTCTACCTAAATCAAGACTTGTGTGAGATGTACGCATCGTTTTTAACGCGATAGTCATGGGATTGCTCCTTTAGATGCTAATCCAATTAGAACGAAGTAATAGGACACCTAATCACCTCTTTTTTTGACAATTCTAGAGAACCAATGAAATAATAAGAAGGTCTCCTTAAATGAATACTTGTGTGAGATGTACGCATGGTTTTGAACGCGAGTCATGGGTTTCTCCTTTTGAAGCTAATCAAACTAGAACGAAGTAATACAACTCTTAATCACCTCTTTCTTTGTAAATTTGAAACAACCAAGGAAACAATATGAAGGTCTCCCTAAACAAATACTTGTGTGAGGTCTACGGATCGTTTTTGATGCGATAGTGATGGGATTGCTCCTTTTGATGCTAATCAAACTAGAACGATGTAATATAACTCTTAATCACCTCTTTCTTAGTAAATTTGAAACAACCAATGAAACAATATGAATGTCTCCCTAAATAAAGACTTGTGCGAGGTCTACGCCTCGTTTTGGACAAGATAGTGATGGGATTGCTCCTTTTGATGCTAATTTCTACTAGAACGAAGTAATAGGACTCATAATCACCTATATTTTGATAATTTGAGAGAGCTAATGAAACAATAAAAAGGTCTCCCTAAATGAAAACATGTGTGAAATGTAAGGATCATTTTGAAAGCACTAGTGATAGGATTGTTCTTTTGATGCTAATCAAACTAGAACAAAGTCATAGGACTCATAATCACCTCTTTGTTTGACAATTTGAGAAAACCAATGAAACAATAAGATGGTCTCCCTAAATCAAGACTTGTGTTAGATGTACACATCGTTTTTAATGCGATAGTCACGGGATTGCTCGTTTTGATGCTAATCAAATTAGAACGAAGTAATAGAACTACTAATCAACTCTTTTTTTGACAATTTTAGAGAAGTAATGAAATAATAAGAATGTCTCCTTTAATGAAGACTTGTGTGAGATGTACGCATCGTTTTGAAGGAACTAGTGATAGTATTGCTTCTTTTGATGCTAATCAAACTAGAACAAAGTCATAGGACTCATAATCACCTCTTTCTTTGACAATTTTAGAAAACCAATGATTCAATAAGAAGGTCTACCTAAATCAAGACTTGTGTGAGATGTACGCATCATTTTTAACGGAATATTCATGGGATTGCTCCTTTTGAAGCTAGTCAAATTAGAACGAAGTAATAGGACTCATAATCACCTCTTTCTTTAACAATTTTAGACAACCAATGAAACAATAAGAAGGTCTCCTTAATTGAAGACTTGTGTGAGATGTACGCATCGTTTTGAAGGCACTAGTGATAGTATTGCTTATTTTGATGCTAATCAAACTAGAACAAAGTCATAGGACTCATAATCACCTCTTTCTTTGACAACTTGAGAAAACCAATGAAACAATAAGAAGGTCTACCTAAATCAAGACTTGTGTGAGATGTACGCATCGTTTTTAACGCGATAGTCACGGGATTGCTCCTTTTGATGCTAGTCAAATTAGAACGAAGTAATAGGACTCCTAATCACCTCTTTCTTTGACAATTTTAGAGATCCAATGAAACAATAAGAATGTCTCCCAAAATGAAGACTTGTGTGAGATGTACGCATGGTTTTGAACGCGATAGTCATGGGTTTCTCCTCTTAATCCCCACTTTCTTTGTAAATTTGAAACAACCAAAGAAACATTATAAAGGTCTCCCTAAATGAAGACTTGTATGATTTCTACGCATCGTTGTGGACGCTATAGTGATGGGATTGCTCCGTTTGATGCTAATTTCAACTAGAACCAAGTTATAGGACTCATAATCACCTATATTTTGACAATTTGAGAGAACTAATGAAACAATTAGAAGGTCCCTAAATAAAGACTTGTTTGAGATGTACGGATTGTTTTGAAGGTTCTAGTGACAAGATTGTTCCTTTTGATGCTAATCAAACTAGAACGATGTCATAGGACTCATAATCACATCTTTCTTTGACAATTTGAGAGAACCAATGAAACAATAAGAAAGTCTACCTAAATCAAGACTTGTTTGAGATGTACGCATCGTTTTTAACGCGATAGTCATGGGATTGCTCCTTTAGATGCTAATCCAATTAGAACGAAGTAATAGGACACCTAATCACCTCTTTTTTTGACAATTTTAGACAACCAATGAAATAATAAGAAGGTCTCCTGAAATGAAGACTTGTGTGAGATGTACGCATGGTTTTGAACGCGAGTCATGGGTTTCTCCTTTTGAAGCTAATCAAACTAGAACGAAGTAATACAACTCTTAATCACCTCTTTCTTTGTAAATTTGAAACAACCAAGGAAACAATATGAAGGTCTCCCTAAACAAATACTTGTGTGAGGTCTACGGATCGTTTTTGATGCGATAGTGATGGGATTGCTCCTTTTGATGCTAATCAAACTAGAACGATGTAATATAACTCTTAATCACCTCTTTCTTTGTAAATTTGAAACAACCAATGAAACAATATGAATGTCTCCCTAAATAAAGACTTGTGCGAGGTCTACGCCTCGTTTTGGACAAGATAGTGATGGGATTGCTCCTTTTGATGCTAATTTCTACTAGAACGAAGTAATAGGACTCATAATCACCTATATTTTGATAATTTGAGAGAGCTAATGAAACAATAAAAAGGTCTCCCTAAATGAAAACATGTGTGAAATGTAAGGATCATTTTGAAAGCACTAGTGATAGGATTGTTCTTTTGATTCTAATCAAACTAGAACAAAGTCATAGGACTCAAAATCACCTCTTTGTTTGACAATTTGAGAAAACCAATGAAACAATAAGATGGTCTCCCTAAATCAAGACTTGTGTTAGATGTACACATCGTTTTTAATGCGATAGTCACGGGATTGCTCGTTTTGATGCTAATCAAATTAGAACGAAGTAATAGAACTACTAATCAACACTTTTTTTGACAATTTTAGAGAAGTAGTGAAATAATAAGAATGTCTCCTTTAATGAAGACTTATGTGAGATGTACGCATCGTTTTGAAGGCACTAGTGATAGTATTGCTTCTTTTGATGCTAATCAAACTAGAACAAAGTCATAGGACTCATAATCACCTCTTTCTTTGACAATTTGAGAAAACCAATGAAACAATAAGAAGGCCTACCTAAATCAAGACTTGTGTGAGATGTACGCATCGTTTTTAACGCGATAGTCACGGGATTGCTCCTTTTGATGCTAGTCAAATTAGAACGAAGTAATAGGACTCCTAATCACCTCTTTATTTAATAATTTTAGACAACCAATGAAATAATAAGAAGGTCTCCTTAATTGAAGACTTGTGTGAGATGTACGGATCGTTTTGAAGACACTAGTGATAGTATTGCTTCTTTTGATGCTAATCAAACTAGAACAAAGTCATAGGACTCATAATCACCTCTTTCTTTGACAATTTGAGAAAACCAATGAAACAATAAGAAGGTCTACCTAAATCAAGACTTGTGTGAGATGTACGTATCGTTTTTAACGCGATAGTCACGGGATTGCTCCTTTTGATGCTAGTCAAATTAGAACGAAGTAATAGGACTCCTAATCACCTCTTTCTTTGACAATTTTAGAGATCCAATGAAACAATAAGAATGTCTCCCAAAATGAAGACTTGTGTGAGATGTACGCATGGTTTTGAACGCGATAGTCATGGGTTTCTCCTCTTAATCCCCACTTTCATTGTAAATTTGAAACAACCAAAGAAACATTATAAAGGTCTTCCTAAATGAAGACTTGTATGATTTCTACGCATCGTTGTGGACGCTATAGTGATGGGATTGCTCCGTTTGATGCTAATTTCAACTAGAACCAAGTTATAGGACTCATAATCACCTATATTTTGACAATTTGAGAGAACTAATGAAACAATTAGAAGGTCCCTAAATAAAGACTTGTTTGAGATGTACGGATTGTTTTGAAGGTTCTAGTGACAAGATTGTTCCTTTTGATGCTAATCAAACTAGAACGATGTCATAGGACTCATAATCACATCTTTCTTTGACAATTTGAGAGAACCAATGAAACAATAAGAAAGTCTACCTAAATCAAGACTTGTTTGAGATGTACGCATCGTTTTTAACGCGATAGTCATGGGATTGCTCCTTTAGATGCTAATCCAATTAGAACGAAGTAATAGGACACCTAATCACCTCTTTTTTTGACAATTCTAGAGAACCAATGAAATAATAAGAAGGTCTCCTTAAATGAAGACTTGTGTGAGATGTACGCATGGTTTTGAACGCAAGTCATGGGTCTCTCCTTTTGAAGCTAATCAAACTAGAACGAAGTAATACAACTCTTAATCACCTCTTTCTTTGTAAATTTGAAACAACCAAGGAAACAATATGAAGGTCTCTCTCTAGGTTTTCCTCTCCCTTCTCTCTAGAACTCTCTCCACCGTTAACCCCATCCACTGCCTTCTCCTTTTCTGTTGTCTCCTTCTTTCCTTTTTTTGTCCCCCGCCCAGCTCTACCTAATTTTTCTGTCCTTACCTATCTTTTCTGGTTTCCTTTTTTGGCTCTATCTCCGCCTTGCACCCTCTCTCCTCCGCCCTGCCCCTTCCTCCGTCTGCACCGTTCCTTTTCTTCTTCCCGTCCGCCTATTCCTTTCTCTGTTCTCGTTCTCTCTTCCTTTCCCGTCTTTTTGTTCTGGTACCATGGTTGACTTCCACCATCTTTCTGCCGGAAATTCGGATATTAGTCAATCTCGCGATTTGTTCGCAGAATTTGGGGTTTCTAACCCTAACTCTCCTCCTGTTACTGTTGAAATGGTGGAATCTGAGGCTATTCCTTCTAATGTCTCTATTAGCTCAGACGAGTCTATCGCTGTCGATGCTCCCTTGGGAGAAAACCTTGGTCCGGTTTCTCCAACGGCTGTTCAGGAAATTTTTAAAGCTGCACAATACTTTTCTAGAAATGATCGTGAAGAAGCACTTGCTGAAAGAAAGAAGAATGCTAAGCTTATGGACTATATTACTGCTTTGGGGCTTCCTCTTGAGGATGTGAACAACCTAGCTTCTATTGGATCTTTTGCTGCTATTGAGCGTGCTCGCAAGGTGTTTGACAGTTGTCCTGTATTTGGGAAAAGCTCAGATAATGTGCTATCTTCTGGGTCACCTAGCCATTCTTCTCAGCCTCTTAGAAGTCTTCTCGTGCCCACTTTGTGTGTTGGAGAGTCCTCCAAGCCCTTGTTGGATATTCCCTATTCTCGGCTTCGTTTGTCGTCTGGGTCTTCCCGTCAGGTGATTGAGGAAGATCTCCCTAAAGCTTTTGCGGGTGTTGTCAATGCTATTTTGGAAGAAGGCGAGTTGCAAGGCTCACCTAAGATTGCTGCAGTTTCGGGACTGCAGGGGGTGCTGTGATAGGTTCCGATCTGACTGCTAAGCCCTCTTGGAGTTCTGTTGTGGCTCAAGGGCCCCCAAAATCAGGTTTGGTTCTTGATTATTTTCCTCCTGCCCCTCCTTTGACGGATAATGGTCCTGTCACTATTAAGGCCCCTTCTGAGGTTCTCCAGCTTGGTGCTAATCTTTGGAGCTCTTGTCTTGTTGGAAGTTTTATCCACTCTAGGCAACCTTTCAAGCTTGTGGAGGATAGTGTTCATAAGTTGTGGGATAATTTTGGTTTGCAGAAGGTGTTTCTTCAGGATAAGGGGTACTTCATTTTTAAATTTTCTTCTCCTGAGGATCGTGATAATATTCTTGCTCTTGGCCCTTGGTACATCTCTAACAAGCTTCTTTGTCTTAAGCATTGGAAGGAGGGGTTAGACTTCCATTCTGATGCTTGCACTAAGGCACCTGTTTGGGTCAAGTTTCACAATGTCCCTTTGTCTTATTTATCAGGTCCTGGTCTGAGTTATCTTGCTAGTGGGATTGGTAAGCCTCTTTTTGTGGACAAAATTACGGAGAAGTTGGAACCTATGAGCTTTGCTAGAATATGTGTTGAGATAACTTCTTCATCTGCTATGCCTCCCTCCCTTGAAGTAGTTGTTCTTGATGAGGACTCTAAAACTGAAAAAGTGGTGTTGGTCAAAGTTGACTATCAGAATAAGCCTCAGTCCTGTTCCCATTGCCAGTCCTTTGGACATTCTCTGGTTAGATGTCCTTTGGCTAATTTTAAATGGGTTCCTAAAGTTCCTGCTACCATTTTTGATCCGTCTGCTGTTGTTGAGTCTTCTGATGTAGTCCCTATTGTTCCGGTGCCTTCTTCTGCTGCTTCTGACTGCTGGACCCTTGTTGCCAAAGGCCCCAAACAGCAGGTTGGCACTTCTGTGCTGCCCTCTTTGCCTCAAAGACATAATGGTTTTAATCTCCTCTCTCCTTTAGGATCAGCTTCGCCGGAAGGTTTCTCAGACTCGGATTTTCCTCCTTCTCCCAACCCTCTTGTGTGTAAGCTGAAACAAATTGATGAGAAAGAAGTTAGGGATCTTAAGAATAAAGCTGTTTGCTCTCTTGAGGTTGGTCAAGCTTCTAAGAAAAAGAAAAAAGGAGGGGGGAGCAGGAGTTCCCCAGCTTAGTCTCTCTTTATTTTTATGTTAAATTTTTGCTCTATGAATATTAGAGGTGTAAATATGTCTCCTAAGCAGACTAGTGTCCATGATCTCATCTGTAATAATAGTATCTCTTTTGTTGGCCTTGTTGAAACTAGGGTCAAGTCACCTAAGGCCAATTCCGTCTCTAAAGCTATTTGTAAGAATTGGCAGTGGCAATTTAATTATGAGTATCATGTGAATGGGAGAATTTGGGTTGGTTGGGACCCAAACTTTTGGACTGTTGATGTTCTTGCTAAGTCTGCCCAATTTATTCACTGTAGGGTCTGCTCTGTAAATCTTAGCTTACAAGGCTTTATTACTATTGTTTATGGTCTTAATACTCCTAGTGAAAGGAGGTTTCTTTGGAATGATCTGAGGGCTATTGCTGCCACCATTAATAAACCGTGGTCTCTTCTTGGGGATTTCAATGTGGTGCAACCTCTGTCTGAGATTGATGGTGGTGCTTGTACCTGGGACTATGGTATGCAAGAGTTTAAGGTTTGGCTGAATGATATGCACTTAGTGGACTTAAGGGCTGTGGGCCCTCTTCATACTTGGTGGGATTCTCATCTGTTAAATCCAACTTATAAGAAACTTGACATAGCTTTGGTTAATAATCTTTGGTTGGATTCCTATCCCAACTCCCAAGTTTTTTTTGCTCCTCGTGAGCTTTCTGATCACTGCCTTGTGATTGTCAAATCTGGTTTGCACTTGCCTTTTATCCCTAAGCCTTTTCAGTTCTTCAATTTTATGATTGATCTGGACAATTATCTTGATGTGGTTCGGTTTGCTTGGAGTTCTCCCTGCTTTGGTGACCCTTTACAGATTCTCTCTGGGAAGCTTATTGCGGTTAAGAGGGCTTTAATTATTCTAAATAAAGCTAATGGTAACCTTTTATCCAATGTTAAGAGGGCTAGGGATAATTTGCATTCTACGCAACGTGCCATTGTGCTCGATCCGAGAGATCCTTCTCTTCTTCTGCTCCAGAGGGCTCAATCTGCTAACTTGTGGGCTGCTCTTCTTTGTGAAGAGAAGCTTTTTAAGCAAAAGTCCAGAGTTCAATGGCTTAAGGAAGGTGATAAAAATACCAGTTTTTTTCATAACCAAATGAAGAACAGGTGGAATTCCAACAAAATTTTGGCTATTGAGAACGCTGAGGGTCAAATGTGTCTTGGGCACTCAGCTGTTCAAAGTGTGGCTGTGGACCACTTTAGAGATCTTTTGGGCTCTGCTTCTCCTGTTGATTGTCGTATTCTTCATGATCTGGAACCTTTTGTGGCCAACCATGTCTCCCCTCATCAAGCTCGGTTACTTGAAAGTGACGTTTCGGATGTTGAGATACTGTCCACTCTTAAGCACATGAAGCAGAATAAGAGTCCGGGCCCGGATGGTTTCAATGTGAATTTTTTTATTCATGCTTGGGATATTGTTGGAAAGGACTTTACTAATGCTATTCAGTCTTTCTTCATTCAAGGCTGCCTCCTTCGAGGGTCTAACTCTACTGCTATCGCGCTTGTGCCAAAAGTTCCTAACTCCTCTTCTATGAATGACTATAGGCCCATCTCTTGCTGCAATACGACTTATAAATGCATATCGAAGATTATTGCGTCTAGGCTCAAGAGCATCCTCCCTTCCATCATCTCTCCCTGTCAATCTGCTTTTGTTCCGGGAAGGAGAATAGGTGATAACATTCTTATTGCTCAAGAGTTATTCAGGAATTATCATAGGCCTTCTGGCCCTGCCAGATGTGCCTTGAAGATTGACCTCAGGAAGGCTTTCGACTCTCTCTCCTGGGACTTTCTCTGGGCTGCTCTCAAGCTTTTCCATTTTCCTCCTAAGTTCTTGTTTTGGATCAAGTCATGTATTTCGACCTCCAGCTTCTCTGTTAAGGTTAATGGTGCCTTATGCGGTTACTTTAGTGGGGCAAAGGGGCTTAGGCAAGGTGATCCTCTTTCCCCTTACCTTTTTGTCATTGCTATGGAAGTCCTCTCTCTTTTGCTTGTTAAGGTTTCTAAGCAACCGTCCTTCAAGTTTCACTGGCGAACGGCGCCTTTGTCTCTTACCCATCTGTGCTTTGCAGATGACCTTATCATTTTTTGTCATGGTGACATTGGTTCTGTGAAGCTTGTTAAGCTCTGTCTTGATCAGTTCTCATTGGCCTCTGGATTACACATTAATTCTTTGAAGAGTATGTGTTTCCTATCCCATGTCCCTCCTAATCAAGTTGATCTCATTATTAGCCACCTAGGGTTCCAACTTGGGAAGTTTCCTGCCACCTTCCTGGGTGTTCCTTTGATCACTACTAAATTAAGTCTTGCTGATTGCCGGCCCCTTCTTGATAGAGTCACTTCCAGAATTCGCTCGTGGACTAACAAGTTTCTTTCCTATGCTGGTCGTGTGCAGCTTATCAAATCAGTCATTTTTGCCTCCCAAACCTATTGGTCTTCTCACTTTATTCTTCCTTCTGCTGCTTTGAAAGAGCTTCAGTCCTTTATGTCCAGATTCCTATGGAAAGGTCCTTCTATGGGAAAATATGGTTCCAAAGTAGCTTGGTCAAAAATTTCTCTTCCTTATGCTGAAGGAGGTCTGGCTATTAAGAATCTTGATGATTGGAATAAATCTTTAATCATGATTCATTTATGGAATATTATTAATCCCTCTTCTACCTCTTTTTGGGCTAAGTGGGTGCATGCTATTCAACTTAAGAATAAGTTCTTTTGGATCACCCCAATCCCCAATGACTGCTCCTGGATTTGGATAAAAGTGCTTCAATGTAGGGATCTTGCTTGTAGGCATCTCTCCTATGAGATTGGCAATGGAGCTAGGACGAGCCTCTGGTTTGATCCTTGGCTGGGTCATTCCCCTTTGGCCACATCTGTGCATTCGTCTTTGGTTATCAACTCTGGGCTTGGTCCTGCGGCTTCCGTTAGTAGCATTATTCTAAATTCTAGTTGGGTTCTTCCTTCTTCCAATCATCAGGATGTTTTTGCTTTTAGGTCCTCTTTTGATTCTTCTAGAGTTTGCAATTCGGATAATTATGATAGGCTTCTTTAGGATGGTATTGTGGCTAAAGATGTGAAGGCTGCTTCTATTTGGCGCTCTATTCGAAATGTTGGGACTCCTGTGGGGTGGCATAGCTTGGTGTGGCATAAGATTGTGCCTCCGCGTCACTCTTTTATTCTCTGGCTTGCTTTCCACAATGGGTTGAGAACTCTTGATAGACTTATCCAGTTTGGTCTCGATTATGACCCTATGTGTGTTCTTTGTTGCAGTCATAGGGAATCCTTCGGCCATCTCTTCTTTAGTTGCTCCTTCTCTTTTTAAATTCTGGTTGCAGTCCTTAGACTTTGTGGATGGAGAGGTTTCAGTCGGGATTGGTCTACTATCACAGATTATATCTCTAGTTCCTCTTGTCCCAAGTTTCGCTTCAGTCTTTTAAGATTGGGTTTTGCCGTTGTGGTTTATAGAATCTGGGGTGAGCGGAATTCTAGAATCTTTTCCAAAGTTAATACTCCTGCCAGGGTAATTATTCGTGACATTATCCATTTGATTAAGTGTGGGCTTAATACTAATGCTAAATTTCAAAAAATCAGAAATAGGTCTTGTTATCAACCTTTTATTTTGTGACTGGCGTTTTTAATTGTTGTCCTGCTTCTGGTTATGGGCTCTGATCCGTGCCTTGGTTGGCTATTGCTTGTTCACTTTGGTGCTGTAATCTCGGTTTTATGCTGGCTTTGTGGCCTCTGCTGCTACTGTGGGGTTGCTGTTGGGTTGCCTGCTGCTCCACTTTCTTTGTTTTGGTTTTGGTCTTGTTTGCTGCTGTCATGGGCCTCCAGTCGCAGCTTTTGTGGTTGTGGTTGGTCCTGTTCAGGCTTGGGTCTCTATGCTCACTAGTTGCAGCTTTTGTATTTGGTTGCTATTGAGGTCTGTGGTTGTGGCTGAGGTTGGTGGCCAGTGGGTCTATCCTCCCGGACTGGCTCTTGATGCCGCGGACCGTTTATTGTGGAATGTTATCACTCTCATCCACTGGGCTGTTTGTCAAGGCCTCCTTTGATCCTTTGGCCTTGGTCTTTGGGCTGATTACTGTTGGCTTTTGGTGTGTCTGGGCTACTTGTCCTGCTGCTGGGTTGTCTTTACTGTTGCTATTGTCCTCTTTTCAAACCTGCTTTGCAGTCCTTTTTATGGTTGGGCTAGGTCTCTGCAGCCCTCCTTAGCTGCTATTTGGCCTTGGGTATAGCTACTCTGCTGCAGTCTACTGGTGTGGCCATCGGTTGGGCTGGGGTTGCTGTTGGGCGGCTGTTGGGTTGCTGTTGGGCTGCTGCTGTTTTGCTCCATGTTGGCCTGCTGCTGATTTTTGCTTATCCCTTGTTTGCCTCTGCCATTGCTGCTGCTCTCGAACTTGATTGTCTTCGCCAGTTGGTGTCATAGCTTTGTGCAGCTGGGTTCGCTTAATGGGAAATGCTGGGTTTCAATCTTTGGGTTAGACCCAGGTTCTCATGGTTTGGCCCTTTTTGGTGGCTGTTATGAGTTCTTCATCCTTGTCTGGGCGGAATGGGCTCGGCTTAAGCATCTGGGTTGTTGTCATGGCTGGTGGTCGTCCTTTGCTTTGGGAGGCTCTTTGGGCTGTTTGCTGGCTCTCCTTTGTGATCTTTCCAATTTTGTCTGATGGTTTTTGGTTGTTTTGGATGGTGGGCTGGTTCCTAGCATTTGGATTGGTCTGCTCTGTGTGTGTTTACCCGATTCAAAGCTATGGTCTGCTGTAACTTGGATGGTGGACTGAGGCTGGTTGTTGCGGATTGTTGCTGGAGGCTGAGGCTCGTCTGGTTTGTTGTTGGGTTTGGGCTGCTTCATCTGGGCCGGTTCTTTGGGCATCTGGGCTCCGTTTCTCTGTTACCGATTAGCTGGTTTCCTGTCTGGTTTGCTGCTGGTTCTTATGCGGCAGATTCTTGGTTGATTTGGATGGCCAGGCTGCTGCTTATGATATTCGAATTTGGTCCACCTCCTTGGTTGGATTCGGTTGGCTGGTTGTTTTGCCAACATGATTAGGCTGTCTCGGCTGTTGGTTTTTTATTATTTGATGTCTTGGCATTTGCCATGTTTCTCGGGCGTAGGCCTTGTAATCTTTTTATATAGTCTTAACATCATAGGGCATGTCCTATGATGTTTTCGCTATATTCTGTTTGGGTCTATCCCTTGAGGTCTTGTATTTCCCCTTTCATTTATATAATTCAGTCTAAATTTAGCAAAAAACAAAAAATATGAAGGTCTCCCTAAACAAATACTTGTGTAAGGTCTACGGATCGTTTTAGATGCGATAGTGATGGGATTGCTGCTTTTGATGCTAATCAAACTAGAACGATGTAATATAACTCTTAATCACCTCTTTCTTTGTAAATTTGAAACAACCAATGAAACAATATGAATGTCTCCCTAAATAAAGACTTGTGTGAGGTCTACGCCTCGTTTTTGACAAGATAGTGATGGGATTGCTCCTTTTGATGCTAATTTCTACTAGAACGAAGTAATAGGACTCATAATCACCTATATTTTGATAATTTGAGAGAACTAATGAAACAATAAGAAGGTCTCCCTAAATGAAAACATGTGTGAAATGTAAGGATCGTTTTGAAGGCACTAGTGATAGGATTGTTCTTTTTGATGCTAATCAAACTAGAACAATGTCATAGGACTCATAATCACCTCTTTGTTTGACAATTTGAGAAAACCAATGAAACAATAAGATGGTCTCCCTAAATCAAGACTTGTGTTAGATGTACACATCGTTTTTAATGCGATAGTCACGGGATTGCTCGTTTTGATGCTAATCAAATTAGAACGAAGTAATAGAACTACTAATCAACTCTTTTTTTGACAATTTTAGAGAAGTAATGAAATAATAAGAATGTCTCCTTTAATGAAGACTTGTGTGAGATGTACGCATCGTTTTGAAGGCACTAGTGATAGTATTGCTTCTTTTGATGCTAATCAAACTAGAACAAAGTCATAGTACTTATAATCACCTCTTTCTTTGACAATTTGAGAAAACCAATGAATCAATAAGAAGGTCTACCTAAATCAAGACTTGTGTGAGATGGACGCATCATTTTTAACGGGATATTCACGGGATTGCTCCTTTTGAAGCTAGTCAAATTAGAACGAAGTAATAGGACATCACCTCTTTCTTTATCAATTTTAGACAACCAATGAAACAATAAGAAGGTCTCCTTAATTGAAGACTTGTGTGAGATGTACGCATCGTTTTGAAGGCACTAGTGATAGTATTGCTTATTTTGATGCTAATCAAACTAGAACAAAGTCATAGGACTCATAATCACTTCTTTCTTTGACAATTTTAGAAAACCAGTGAAACAATAAGAAGGTCTACCTAAATCAAAACTTGTGTGAGATGTACGCATCGTTTTTAATGTGATAGTCACGGGATTGCTCCTTTTGATGCTGGTCAAATTAGAACGAAGTAATAGGACTCCTAATCACCTCTTTCTTTGACAATTTTAGAGAACCAATGAAACAATAAGAATGTCTCCCAAAATGAAGACTTGTGTGAGATGTACGCATGGTTTTGAACGCGATAGTCATGGGTTTCTCCTCTTAATCCCCACTTTGTTTGTAAATTTGAAACAACCAATGAAACATTATAAAGGTCTCCCTAAATAAAGACTTGTGTGATTTCTTCGCATCGTTTTGGACGCTATAGTGATGGGATTGCTCCTTTTGATGCTAATTTCAACTAGAACGAAGTTATAGGACTCATAATCACCTATATTTTGACAATTTGAGAGAACTAATGAAACAATAAGAAGGTCCCTAAATAAAGACTTGTGTGAGATGTACGGATTGTTTTGAAGGTTCTAGTGACAAGATTGTTCCTTTTGATGCTAATCAAACTAGAACGATGTCATAGGACTCATAATCACATCTTTCTTTGACAATTTCAGAGAACCAATGAAACAATAAGAAAGTCTACCTAAATCAAGACTTGTGTGAGATGTACTCATCGTTTTTAACGCGATAGTAATGGGATTGCTCCTTTAGATTCTAATCTAATTAGAACGAAGTAATAGGACACCTAATCACCTCTTTTTTTGACAATTCTAGAGAACCAATGAAATAATAAGAAGGTCTCCTTAAATGAAGACTTGTGTGAGATGTACGCATGGTTTTGAACGCGAGTCATGGGTTTCTCCTTTTGAAGCTAATCAACCTAGAACGAAGTCATAGGACTCATAATCACATCATTCTTGGACAATTTGAGAAAACCAATGAAATAATCAGAAGGTCTCCCAAATTCAAGACTTGTGTGAGATGTACGCATCGTTTTTAATTCGATAGTCACGGGATTGCTCCTTTTGATGCTAGTCAAATTAGAACGAAGTAATAGAACAACTAATCACCTCTTTCTTTAACAATTTTAGACAACCAATGAAACAATAAGAAGGTCTCCTTAATTAAAGACTTGTGTGAGATGTACGCATCGTTTTGAAGGCACTATTGATAGTATTGCTTCTTTTGATGCTAATCAAACTAGAACAAAGCCATAGGACTCATAATCACCTCTTTCTTTGACAATTTGAGAAAACCAATGAAACAATATGAAGGTCTACCTAAATCAAGACTTGTCTGAGATGTACGCATCGTTTTTAACGCAATAGTCACGGGATTGCTCCTTTTGATGCTAGTCAAATTAGAACGAAGTAATAGGACACCTAATCACCTCTTTCTTTGACAATTTTAGAGAACCAATGAAACAATAAGAAGGTCTCCCAAAATGAAGACTTGTGTGAGATGTACGCATGATTTTGAACGCGATAGTCATGGGTTTCTCCTCTTAATCCCCACTTTCTTTGTAAATTTGAAACAACCAATGAAACATTATAAAGGTCTCCCTAAATGAAGACTTGTGTGATTTCTTCGCATCGTTTTGGACGCTATAGTGATGGGATTGCTCCTTTTGATGCTAATTTCAACTAGAACGAAGTTATAGGACTCATAATCACCTATATTTTGACAATTTGAGAGAACTAATGAAACAATAAGAAGGTCCCTAAATAAAGACTTGTGTGAGATGTACGGATTGTTTTGAAGGATCTAGTGACAAGATTGTTCCTTTTGATGCTAATCAAACTAGAACGATGTCATAGGACTCATAATCACATCTTTCTTTGACAATTTGAGAAAACCAATGAAACAATAAGAAAGTCTACCTAAATCAAGACTTGTGTGAGATGTACGCATCGTTTTTAAAGCGATAGTCACGGGATTGCTCCTTTTGATGCTAGTCAAATTAGAACGAAGTAATAGGACTCCTAATCACCTCTTTCTTTAACAATTTTAGAGAACCAATGAAACAATAAGAAGGTCTCCCAAAATGAAGACTTGTGTGAGATGTACGCATGGTTTTGAACGCGATAGTCATGGGTTTCTCCTTTTGAAGCTAATCAAACTAGAACGAAGTAATACAACTCTTAATCACCTCTTTCTTCGTTAATTTGAAACAACCAAGGAAACAATATGAAGGTCTCCCTAAACAAATACTTGTGTGAGGTCTACGGATCGTTTTTGATGCGATAGTGATGGGATTGCTCCTTTTGATGCTAATCAAACTAGAACGATGTAATATAACTCTTACTCACCTCTTTCTTTGTAAATTTGAAACAACCAATGAAACAATATGAATGTCTCCCTAAATAAAGACTTGTGTGAGGTCTACGCCTTGTTTTGGACAAAATAGTGATGGGATTGCTCCTTTTGATGCTAATTTCTACTAGAACGAAGTAATAGGACTCATAATCACCTATATTTTGATAATTTGAGAGAACTAATGAAACAATACGAAGGTCTCCCAAAATGAAAACTTGTGTGAGATGTAAGGATCGTTTTGAAGGCATTATTGATAGGATTGTTCTTTTTGATGCTAATCAAACTAGAACAAAGTCATAGGACTCATAATCACCTCTTTGTTTGACAATTTGAGAAAACCAATGAAACAATAAGAAGGTCTCCCTAAATCAAGACTTGTGTGAGATGTACACATCGTTTTTAATGCGATAGTCACGGGATTGCTCGTTTTGATGCTAATCAAATTAGAACGAAGTAATAGAACTACTAATCAACTCTTTTTTTGACAATTTTAGAGAAGTAATGAAATAATAAGAATGTCTCCTTTAATGAAGACTTGTGTGAGATGTACGCATCGTTTTGAAGGCACTAGTGATAGTATTGCTTCTTTTGATGCTAATCAAACTAGAACAAAGTCATAGGACTCATAATCACCGCTTTCTTTGACAATTTGAGAAAACCAATGAATCAATAAGAAGGTCTACCTAAATCAAGACTTGTGTGAGATGTACGCATCGTTTTTAACGCGATAGTCACGGGATTGCTCCTTTTGATGCTAGTCTAATTAGAACGAAGTAATAGGACTCCTAATCACCTCTTTCTTTAACAATTTTTGACAACCAATGAAACAATAAGAAGGTCTCCATAATTGAAGACTTGTGTGAGATGTACGTATCTTTTTGAAGGCACTAGTGATAGTATTGCTTCTTTTGATGCTAATCAAACTAGAACAAAGTCATAGGACTCATAATCACCTCTTTCTTTGACAATTTGAGAAAACCAATGAAACAATAAGAAGGTCTACCTAAATCAAGACTTGTGTGAGATGTACGCATCGTTTTTAACGCGATAGTCACGGGATTGCTCCTTTTGATGCTAGTCTAATTAGAACGAAGTAATAGGACTCCTAATCACCTCTTTCTTTAACAATTTTTGACAACCAATGAAACAATAAGAATGTCTCCTTTAATGAAGACTTGTGTGAGATGTACGCATCGTTTTGAAGGCACTAGTGATAGTATTGCTTTTTTTGATGCTAATCAAACTAGAACAAAGTCATAGGACTCATAATCACCTCTTTCTTTAACAATTTGAGAAAATCAATGAAACAATAAGAAGGTCTACCTAAATCTAGACTTGTGTGAGATGTACGCATCGTTTTTAACGCGATAGTCACGGGATTGCTCCTTTTGATGCTAGTCAAATTAGAACGAAGTAATAGGACTCCTAATCACCTCTTTCTTTAACAATTTTAGACAACCAATGAAACAATAAGAAGGTCTCCTTAATTGAAGACTTGTGTGAGATGTACGCATCGTTTTGAAGGCACTATTGATAGTATTGCTTCTTTTGATGCTAATCAAACTAGAACAAAGCCATAGGACTCATAATCACCTCTTTCTTTGACAATTTGAGAAAACCAATGAAACAATAAGAAGGTCTACCTAAATCAAGACTTGTCTGAGATGTACGCATCGTTTTTAACGCAATAGTCACGGGATTGCTCCTTTTGATGCTAGTCAAATTAGAACGAAGTAATAGGACACCTAATCACCTCTTTCTTTGACAATTTTAGAGAACCAATGAAACAATAAGAAGGTCTCCCAAAATGAAGACTTGTGTGAGATGTACGCATGATTTTGAACGCGATAGTCATGGGTTTCTCCTCTTAATCCCCACTTTCTTTGTAAATTTGAAACAACCAATGAAACATTATAAAGGTCTCCCTAAATGAAGACTTGTGTGATTTCTTCGCATCGTTTTGGACGCTATAGTGATGGGATTGCTCCTTTTGTTGCTAATTTCAACTAGAACGAAGTTATAGGACTCATAATCACCTATATTTTGACAATTTGAGAGAACTAATGAAACAATAAGAAGGTCCCTAAATAAAGACTTGTGTGAGATGTACGGATTGTTTTGAAGGATCTAGTGACAAGATTGTTCCTTTTGATGCTAATCAAACTAGAACGATGTCATAGGACTCATAATCACATCTTTCTTTGACAATTTGAGAAAACCAATGAAACAATAAGAAGGTCTCCCTAAATCAAGACTTGTGTGAGATGTACACATCGTTTTTAATGCGATAGTCACGGGATTGCTCGTTTTGATGCTAATCAAATTAGAACGAAGTAATAGAACTACTAATCAACTCTTTTTTTGACAATTTTAGAGAAGTAATGAAATAATAAGAATGTCTCCTTTAATGAAGACTTGTGTGAGATGTACGCATCGTTTTGAAGGCACTAGTGATAGTATTGCTTCTTTTGATGCTAATCAAACTAGAACAAAGTCATAGGACTCATAATCACCGCTTTCTTTGACAATTTGAGAAAACCAATGAATCAATAAGAAGGTCTACCTAAATCAAGACTTGTGTGAGATGTACGCATCGTTTTTAACGCGATAGTCACGGGATTGCTCCTTTTGATGCTAGTCTAATTAGAACGAAGTAATAGGACTCCTAATCACCTCTTTCTTTAACAATTTTTGACAACCAATGAAACAATAAGAAGGTCTCCATAATTGAAGACTTGTGTGAGATGTACGTATCGTTTTGAAGGCACTAGTGATAGTATTGCTTCTTTTGATGCTAATCAAACTAGAACAAAGTCATAGGACTCATAATCACCTCTTTCTTTGACAATTTGAGAAAACCAATGAATCAATAAGAAGGTCTACCCAAATCAAGACTTGTGTGAGATGTACGCATCATTTTTAACGGAATATTCACGGGATTGCTCCTTTTGAAGCTAGTCAAATTAAAACGAAGTAATAGGACTCCTAATCACCTCTTTCTTTAACAATTTTAGAGAACCAATGAAACAATAAGAAGGTCTCCCAAAATGAAGACTTGTGTGAGATGTACGCATGGTTTTGAACGCGATAGTCATGGGTTTCTCCTTTTGAAGCTAATCAAACTAGAACGAAGTAATACAACTCTTAATCACCTCTTTCTTCGTTAATTTGAAACAACCAAGGAAACAATATGAAGGTCTCCCTAAACAAATACTTGTGTGAGGTCTACGGATCGTTTTTGATGCGATAGTGATGGGATTGCTCCTTTTGATGCTAATCAAACTAGAACGATGTAATATAACTCTTAATCACCTCTTTCTTTGTAAATTTGAAACAACCAATGAAACAATATGAATGTCTCCCTAAATAAAGACTTGTGTGAGGTCTACGCCTTGTTTTGGACAAGATAGTGATGGGATTGCTCCTTTTTGATGCTAATTTCTACTAGAACGAAGTAATAGGACTCATAATCACCTATATTTTGACAATTTGAGAGAACTAATGAAACAATACGAAGGTCTCCCTAAATGAAAACTTGTGTGAGATGTAAGGATCGCACTAGTGATAGGATTGTTCTTTTTGATGCTAATCAAACTAGAACAAAGTCATAGGACTCATAATCACCTCTTTGTTTGACAATTTGAGAAAACCAATGAAATAATAAGGTCTCCCTAAATCAAGACTTGTGTAAGATGTACACATCGTTTTTAATGCGATAGTCACGGGATTGCTCGTTTTGATGCTAATCAAATTAGAACGAAGTAATAGAACAACTAATCAACTCTTTTTTTGACAATTTTAGAGAAGTAATGAAATAATAAGAATGTCTCCATTAATGAAGACTTGTGTGAGATGTACGCATCGTTTTGAAGGCACTAGTGATAGTATTGCTTCTTTTGATGCTAATCACACTAGAACAAAGTCATAGGACTCATAATCACCTCTTTCTTTAACAATTTGAGAAAACCAACGAATCAATAAGAAGGTCTACCTAAATCAAGACTTGTGTGAGATGTACGCATCGTTTTTAACGCGATAGTCACGGGATTGCACCTTTTGATGCTAGTCAAATTAGAACGAAGTAATAGCACTCCTAATCACCTCTTTCTTTAACAATTTTAGACAACCAATGAAACAATAAGAAGGTCTCCTTAATTGAAGACTTGTGTGAGATGTACGCATCGTTTTGAAGGCACTAGTGATAGTATTGCTTATTTTGATGCTAATCAAACTAGAACAAAGTCATAGGACTCATAATCACCTCTTTCTTTGACAACTTGAGAAAACCAATGAAACAATAAGAAGGTCTACCTAAATCAAGACTTGTGTGAGATGTACGCATCGTTTTTAACGCGATAGTCACGGGATTGCTCATTTTGATGCTAGTCAAATTAGAACGAAGTAATAGGACTCCTAATCACCTCTTTCTTTGACAATTTTAGAGAACCAATGAAACAATAAGAAGGTCTCCCAAAATGAAGACTTGTGTGAGATGTACGCATGGTTTTGAACGCGATAGTCATGGGTTTCTCCTCTTAATCTCCACTTTGTTTGTAAATTTGAAACAACCAATGAAACATTATAATGGTCTCCCTAAATGAAGACTTGTGTGATTTCTATGCAACGTTTTGGACGCTATAGTGATGGGATTGCTCCTTTTGATGCTAATTTCAACTAGAACCAAAGTTATAGGACTCATAATCACCTATATTTTGACAATTTGAGAGAACTAATGAAATAATAAGAAGGTCCCTAAATAAAGACTTGTGTGAGATGTACGGATTATTTTGAAGGTTCTAGTGACAAGATTGTTCCTTTTGCTGCTAATCAAACTAGAACGATGTCATAGGACTCATAATCACATCTTTCTTTAACAATTTGAGAGAACCAATGAAACAATAAGAATGTCTACCTAAATCAAGACTTGTGTGAGATGTACGCATAGTTTTTAACGCGATAGTCATGGGATTGCTCCTTTAGATGCTAATCCAATTAGAAAGAAGTAATAGGACACCTATTCACCTCTTTTTTTTGACAATTCTAGAGAACCAATGAAGTAATAAGAAGGTCTCCTTAAATGAAGACTTGTGTGAGATGTACGCATGGTTTTGAACGCGAGTCATGGGTTTCTCCTTTTGAAGCTAATCAAACTAGAACGAAGTAATACAACTCTTAATCACCTCTTTCTTTGTAAATTTGAAACAACCAAGGAAACAATATGAAGGTCTCCCTAAACAAATACTTGTGTGAGGTCTACGGATCGTTTTTGATGCGATAGTGATGGGATTGCTCCTTTTGATGCTAATCAAACTAGAACGATGTAATATAACTCTTACTCACCTCTTTCTTCGTAAATTTGAAACAACCAATGAAACAATATGAATGTCTCCCTAAATAAAGACTTGTGTGAGGTCTACGCCTCGTTTTGGACAAGATAGTGATGGGATTGCTCCTTTTGATGCTAATTTCTACTAGAAAGAAGTAATAGGACTCATAATCACCTATATTTTGACAATTTGAGAGAATTAATGAAACAATAAGAAGGTCTCCCTAAATGGAAACTTGTGTGAGATGTAAGGATCGTTTTGAAGGCACTAGTGATAGGATTGTTCTTTTTGATGCTAATCAAACTAGAACAAAGTAATAGGACTCATAATCACCTCTTTGTTTGACAATTTGAGAAAACCAATGAAACAATAAGAAGGTCTCCCTAAATCAAGACTTGTGTAAGATGTACACATCGTTTTTAATGCGATAGTCACGGGATTGCTCGTTTTGAGGCTAATTAAATTAGAACGAAGTAATAGAACTACTAATCAACTCTTTTTTTGACAATTTTAGAGAAGTAATGAAATAATATGAATGTCTCCTTTAATGAAGACTTGTGTGAGATGTACGCATCTTTTTGAAGGCACTAGTGATAGTATTACTTCTTCTGATGCTAATCAAACTATAACAAAGTCATAGGACTCATTATCACCTCTTTCTTTGACAATTTGAGAAAACCTATGAATCAATAAGAAGGACTACCTAAATCAAGACTTGTGTGAGATGTACGCATCATTTTTAACGGGATAGTCACGGGATTGCTCCTTTTGATGCTAGTCAAATTAGAACGAAGTAATAGGACTCCTAATCACCTCTTTCTTTAACAATTTTAGACAACCAATGAAACAATAAGAAGGTCTCCTTAATTGAAGACTTGTGTGAGATGTACGCATCGTTTTGAAGGCACTATTGATAGTATTGCTTCTTTTGATGCTAATCAAACTAGAACAAAGCCATAGGACTCATAATCACCTCTTTCTTTGACAATTTGAGAAAACCAATGAAACAATAAGAAGGTCTACCTAAATCAAGACTTGTCTGAGATGTACGCATCGTTTTTAACGCAATAGTCACGGGATTGCTCCTTTTGATGCTAGTCAAATTAGAACGAAGTAATAGGACACCTAATCACCTCTTTCTTTGACAATTTTAGAGAACCAATGAAACAATAAGAAGGTCTCCCAAAATGAAGACTTGTGTGAGATGTACGCATGATTTTGAACGCGATAGTCATGGGTTTCTCCTCTTAATCCCCACTTTCTTTGTAAATTTGAAACAACCAATGAAACATTATAAAGGTCTCCCTAAATGAAGACTTGTGTGATTTCTTCGCATCGTTTTGGACGCTATAGTGATGGGATTGCTCCTTTTGATGCTAATTTCAACTAGAACGAAGTTATAGGACTCATAATCACCTATATTTTGACAATTTGAGAGAACTAATGAAACAATAAGAAGGTCCCTAAATAAAGACTTGTGTGAGATGTACGGATTGTTTTGAAGGATCTAGTGACAAGATTGTTCCTTTTGATGCTAATCAAACTAGAACGATGTCATAGGACTCATAATCACATCTTTCTTTGACAATTTGAGAAAACCAATGAAACAATAAGAAAGTCTACCTAAATCAAGACTTGTGTGAGATGTACGCATCGTTTTTAAAGCGATAGTCACGGGATTGCTCCTTTTGATGCTAGTCAAATTAGAACGAAGTAATAGGACTCCTAATCACCTCTTTCTTTAACAATTTTAGAGAACCAATGAAACAATATGAAGGTCTCCCAAAATGAAGACTTGTGCGAGATGTACGCATGGTTTTGAACGCGATAGTCATGGGTTTCTCCTTTTGAAGCTAATCAAACTAGAACGAAGTAATACAACTCTTAATCACCTCTTTCTTTGTAAATTTGAAACAACCAAGGAAACAATATGAAGGTCTCCCTAAACAAATACTTGTGTGAGGTCTACGGATCGTTTTTGATGCGATAGTGATGGGATTGCTCCTTTTGATGCTAATCAAACTAGAACGATGTAATATAACTCTTACTCACCTCTTTCTTTGTAAATTTGAAACAACCAATGAAACAATATGAATGTCTCCCTAAATAAAGACTTGTGTGAGGTCTACGCCTTGTTTTGGACAAAATAGTGATGGGATTGCTCCTTTTGATGCTAATTTCTACTAGAACGAAGTAATAGGACTCATAATCACCTATATTTTGACAATTTGAGAGAACTAATGAAACAATACGAAGGTCTCCCTAAATGAAAACTTGTGTGAGATGTAAGGATCGTTTTGAAGGCATTAGTGATAGGATTGTTCTTTTTGATGCTAATCAAACTAGAACAAAGTCATAGGACTCATAATCACCTCTTTGTTTGACAATTTGAGAAAACCAATGAAACAATAAGAAGGTCTCCCTAAATCAAGACTTGGGTAAGATGTACACATCGTTTTTAATGCGATAGTCACGGGATTGCTCGTTTTGATGCTAATCAAATTAAAACGAAGTAATAGAACTACTAATCAACTCTTTTTTTGACAATTTTAGAGAAGTAATGAAATAATAAGAATGTCTCCTTTAATGAAGACTTGTGTGAGATGTACGCATCGTTTTGAAGGCACTAGTGATAGTATTGCTTCTTTTGATGCTAATCAAACTAGAACAAAGTCATAGGGCTCATAATCACCGCTTTCTTTGACAATTTGAGAAAACCAATGAATCAATAAGAAGGTCTACCTAAATCAAGACTTGTGTGAGATGTACGCATCGTTTTTAACGCGATAGTCACGGGATTGCTCCTTTTGATGCTAGTCTAATTAGAACGAAGTAATAGGACTCCTAATCACCTCTTTCTTTAACAATTTTTGACAACCAATGAAACAATAAGAAGGTCTCCATAATTGAAGACTTGTGTGAGATGTACGTATCGTTTTGAAGGCACTAGTGATAGTATTGCTTCTTTTGATGCTAATCAAACTAGAACAAAGTCATAGGACTCATAATCACCTCTTTCTTTGACAATTTGAGAAAACCAATGAAACAATAAGAAGGTCTACCTAAATCAAGACTTGTGTGAGATGTACGCATCGTTTTTAACGCGATAGTCATGGGATTGCTCCTTTAGATGCTAATCCAATTAGAACGAAGTAATAGGACACCTAATTACCTCTTTTTTTGACAATTCTAGAGAACCAAGGAAATAATAAGAAGGTCTCCTTAAATGAAGACTTGTGTGAGATGTACGCATGGTTTTGAACGCGAGTCATGGGTTTCTCCTTTTTAAGCTAATCAACCTAGAACGAAGTAATACAACTCTTAATCACCTCTTTCTTTGTAAATTTGAAACAACCAAGGAAACAATATGAAGGTCTCCCTAAACAAATACTTGTGTGAGGTCTACGGATCGTTTTTGATGCGATAGTGATGGGATTGCTCCTTTTGATGCTAATCAAACTAGAACGATGTAATATAACTCTTAATCACCTCTTTCTTTGTAAATTTGAAACAACCAATGAAACAATATGAATGTCTCCCTAAATAAAGACTTGTGTGAGGTCTACGCCTTGTTTTGGACAAGATAGTGATAGGATTACTCCTTTTGATGCTAATTTCTACTAGAACGAAGTAATAGGACTCATAATCACCTATATTTTGACAATTTGAGAGAACTAATAAAACAATAAGATGGTCTCCCTAAATGAAAACTTGTGTGAGATGTAAGGATCGTTTTGAAGGCACTAGTGATAGGATTGTTCTTTTTGATGCTAATCAAGCTAGAACAAAGTCATAGGACTCATAATCAGCTCTTTGTATGACAATTTGAGAAAACCAATGAAACAATAAGAAGGTCTCCCTAAATCAAGACTTGTGTTAGATGTACACATCGTTTTTAATGCGATAGTCACGGGATTGCTCGTTTTGATGCTAGTCAAATTAGAACGAAGTAATAGGACTCCTAATCACCTCTTTCTTTAACAATTTTTGACAACCAATGAAACAATAAGAAGGTCTCCATAATTGAAGACTTGTGTGAGACGTACGTATCGTTTTGAAGGCACTAGTGATAGTATTGCTTCTTTTGATGCTAATCAAACTAGAACAAAGTCATAGGACTCATAATCACCTCTTTCTTTGACAATTTGAGAAAACCAATGAATCAATAAAAAGGTCTACCTAAATCAAGACTTGTGTGAGATGTACGCATCATTTTTAACGGGATATTCACGGGATTGCTCCTTTTGAAGCTAGTCAAATTAGAACGAAGTAATAGGACATCACCTCTTTCTTTAACAATTTTAGACAACCAATGAAACAATAAGAAGGTCTCCTTAATTGAAGACTTGTGTGAGATGTACGCATCGTTTTGAAGGCACTAGTGATAGTATTGCTTCTTTTGATGCTAATCAAACTAGAACAAAGTCATAGGACTAATAATCACCTCTTTCTTTAACAATTTGAGAAAATCAATGAAACAATAAGAAGGTCTACCTAAATCAAGACTTGTGTGAGATGTACGCATCGTTTTTAACGCGATAGTCACGGGATTGCTCCTTTTGATGCTAGTCAAATTAGAACGAAGTAATAGGACTCCTACTCACCTCTTTCTTTAACAATTTTAGAGAACCAATGAAACAATAAGAAGGTCTCCCAAAATGAAGACTTGTGTGAGATGTACGCATGGTTTTGAACGCGATAGTCATGGGTTTCTCCTCTTAATCTCCACTTTGTTTGTAAATTTGAAACAACCAATGAAACATTATAAAGGTCTCCCTAAATGAAGACTTGTGTGATTTCTATGCAACGTTTTGGACGCTATAGTGATGGGATTGCTCCTTTTGATGCTAATTTCAACTAGAACCAAGTTATAGGACTCATAATCACCTATATTTTGACAATTTGAGAGAACTAATGAAATAATAAGAAGGTCCCTAAATAAAGATTTTGTGAGATGTACGGATTATTTTGAAGGTTCTAGTGACAAGATTGTTCCTTTTGATGCTAATCAAACTAGAACGATGTCATAGGACTCATAATCACATCTTTCTTTAACAATTTGAGAGAACCAATGAAACAATAAGAAAGTCTACCTAAATCAAGACTTGTGTGAGATGTACGCTTAGTTTTTAACGCGATAGTCATGGGATTGCTCCTTTAGATGCTAATCCAATTAGAAAGAAGTAATAGGACACCTATTCACCTCTTTTTTTTGACAATTCTAGAGAACCAATGAAGTAATAAGAAGGTCTCCTTAAATGAAGACTTGTGTGAGATGTACGCATGGTTTTGAACGCGAGTCATGGGTTTCTCCTTTTGAAGCTAATCAAACTAGAACGAAGTAATACAACTCTTAATCACCTCTTTCTTTGTAAATTTGAAACAACCAAGGAAACAATATGAAGGTCTCCCTAAACAAATACTTGTGTGAGGTCTACGGATCGTTTTTGATGCGATAGTGATGGGATTGCTCCTTTTGATGCTAATCAAACTAGAACGATGTAATATAACTCTTACTCACCTCTTTCTTTGTAAATTTGAAACAACCAATGAAACAATATGAATGTCTCCCTAAATAAAGACTTGTGTGAGGTCTACGCCTCGTTTTGGACAAGATAGTGATGGGATTGCTCCTTTTGATGCTAATTTCTACTAGAAAGAAGTAATAGGACTCATAATCACCTATATTTTGACAATTTGAGAGAATTAATGAAACAATAAGAAGGTCTCCCTAAATGGAAACTTGTGTGAGATGTAAGGATCGTTTTGAAGGCACTAGTGATAGGATTGTTCTTTTTGATGCTAATCAAACTAGAACAAAGTAATAGGACTCATAATCACCTCTTTGTTTGACAATTTGAGAAAACCAATGAAACAATAAGAAGGTCTCCCTAAATCAAGACTTGTGTAAGATGTACACATCGTTTTTAATGCGATAGTCACGGGATTGCTCGTTTTGAGGCTAATTAAATTAGAACGAAGTAATAGAACTACTAATCAACTCTTTTTTTGACAATTTTAGAGAAGTAATGAAATAATATGAATGTCTCCTTTAATGAAGACTTGTGTGAGATGTACGCATCTTTTTGAAGGCACTAGTGATAGTATTACTTCTTCTGATGCTAATCAAACTATAACAAAGTCATAGGACTCATTATCACCTCTTTCTTTGACAATTTGAGAAAACCTATGAATCAATAAGAAGGACTACCTAAATCAAGACTTGTGTGAGATGTACGCATCATTTTTAACGGGATAGTCACGGGATTGCTCCTTTTGATGCTAGTCAAATTAGAACGAAGTAATAGGACTCCTAATCACCTCTTTCTTTAACAATTTTAGACAACCAATGAAACAATAAGAAGGTCTCCTTAATTGAAGACTTGTGTGAGATGTACGCATCGTTTTGAAGGCACTATTGATAGTATTGCTTCTTTTGATGCTAATCAAACTAGAACAAAGCCATAGGACTCATAATCACCTCTTTCTTTGACAATTTGAGAAAACCAATGAAACAATAAGAAGGTCTACCTAAATCAAGACTTGTCTGAGATGTACGCATCGTTTTTAACGCAATAGTCACGGGATTGCTCCTTTTGATGCTAGTCAAATTAGAACGAAGTAATAGGACACCTAATCACCTCTTTCTTTGACAATTTTAGAGAACCAATGAAACAATAAGAAGGTCTCCCAAAATGAAGACTTGTGTGAGATGTACGCATGATTTTGAACGCGATAGTCATGGGTTTCTCCTCTTAATCCCCACTTTCTTTGTAAATTTGAAACAACCAATGAAACATTATAAAGGTCTCCCTAAATGAAGACTTGTGTGATTTCTTCGCATCGTTTTGGACGCTATAGTGATGGGATTGCTCCTTTTGATGCTAATTTCAACTAGAACGAAGTTATAGGACTCATAATCACCTATATTTTGACAATTTGAGAGAACTAATGAAACAATAAGAAGGTCCCTAAATAAAGACTTGTGTGAGATGTACGGATTGTTTTGAAGGATCTAGTGACAAGATTGTTCCTTTTGATGCTAATCAAACTAGAACGATGTCATAGGACTCATAATCACATCTTTCTTTGACAATTTGAGAAAACCAATGAAACAATAAGAAAGTCTACCTAAATCAAGACTTGTGTGAGATGTACGCATCGTTTTTAAAGCGATAGTCACGGGATTGCTCCTTTTGATGCTAGTCAAATTAGAACGAAGTAATAGGACTCCTAATCACCTCTTTCTTTAACAATTTTAGAGAACCAATGAAACAATATGAAGGTCTCCCAAAATGAAGACTTGTGTGAGATGTACGCATGGTTTTGAACGCGATAGTCATGGGTTTCTCCTTTTGAAGCTAATCAAACTAGAACGAAGTAATACAACTCTTAATCACCTCTTTCTTTGTAAATTTGAAACAACCAAGGAAACAATATGAAGGTCTCCCTAAACAAATACTTGTGTGAGGTCTACGGATCGTTTTTGATGCGATAGTGATGGGATTGCTCCTTTTGATGCTAATCAAACTAGAACGATGTAATATAACTCTTACTCACCTCTTTCTTTGTAAATTTGAAACAACCAATGAAACAATATGAATGTCTCCCTAAATAAAGACTTGTGTGAGGTCTACGCCTTGTTTTGGACAAAATAGTGATGGGATTGCTCCTTTTGATGCTAATTTCTACTAGAACGAAGTAATAGGACTCATAATCACCTATATTTTGACAATTTGAGAGAACTAATGAAACAATACGAAGGTCTCCCTAAATGAAAACTTGTGTGAGATGTAAGGATCGTTTTGAAGGCATTAGTGATAGGATTGTTCTTTTTGATGCTAATCAAACTAGAACAAAGTCATAGGACTCATAATCACCTCTTTGTTTGACAATTTGAGAAAACCAATGAAACAATAAGAAGGTCTCCCTAAATCAAGACTTGGGTAAGATGTACACATCGTTTTTAATGCGATAGTCACGGGATTGCTCGTTTTGATGCTAATCAAATTAAAACGAAGTAATAGAACTACTAATCAACTCTTTTTTTGACAATTTTAGAGAAGTAATGAAATAATAAGAATGTCTCCTTTAATGAAGACTTGTGTGAGATGTACGCATCGTTTTGAAGGCACTAGTGATAGTATTGCTTCTTTTGATGCTAATCAAACTAGAACAAAGTCATAGGGCTCATAATCACCGCTTTCTTTGACAATTTGAGAAAACCAATGAATCAATAAGAAGGTCTACCTAAATCAAGACTTGTGTGAGATGTACGCATCGTTTTTAACGCGATAGTCACGGGATTGCTCCTTTTGATGCTAGTCTAATTAGAACGAAGTAATAGGACTCCTAATCACCTCTTTCTTTAACAATTTTTGACAACCAATGAAACAATAAGAAGGTCTCCATAATTGAAGACTTGTGTGAGATGTACGTATCGTTTTGAAGGCACTAGTGATAGTATTGCTTCTTTTGATGCTAATCAAACTAGAACAAAGTCATAGGACTCATAATCACCTCTTTCTTTGACAATTTGAGAAAACCAATGAAACAATAAGAAGGTCTACCTAAATCAAGACTTGTGTGAGATGTACGCATCGTTTTTAACGCGATAGTCATGGGATTGCTCCTTTAGATGCTAATCCAATTAGAACGAAGTAATAGGACACCTAATTACCTCTTTTTTTGACAATTCTAGAGAACCAAGGAAATAATAAGAAGGTCTCCTTAAATGAAGACTTGTGTGAGATGTACGCATGGTTTTGAACGCGAGTCATGGGTTTCTCCTTTTTAAGCTAATCAACCTAGAACGAAGTAATACAACTCTTAATCACCTCTTTCTTTGTAAATTTGAAACAACCAAGGAAACAATATGAAGGTCTCCCTAAACAAATACTTGTGTGAGGTCTACGGATCGTTTTTGATGCGATAGTGATGGGATTGCTCCTTTTGATGCTAATCAAACTAGAACGATGTAATATAACTCTTACTCACCTCTTTCTTTGTAAATTTGAAACAACCAATGAAACAATATGAATGTCTCCCTAAATAAAGACTTGTGTGAGGTCTACGCCTTGTTTTGGACAAAATAGTGATGGGATTGCTCCTTTTGATGCTAATTTCTACTAGAACGAAGTAATAGGACTCATAATCACCTATATTTTGACAATTTGAGAGAACTAATGAAACAATACGAAGGTCTCCCTAAATGAAAACTTGTGTGAGATGTAAGGATCGTTTTGAAGGCATTAGTGATAGGATTGTTCTTTTTGATGCTAATCAAACTAGAACAAAGTCATAGGACTCATAATCACCTCTTTGTTTGACAATTTGAGAAAACCAATGAAACAATAAGAAGGTCTCCCTAAATCAAGACTTGGGTAAGATGTACACATCGTTTTTAATGCGATAGTCACGGGATTGCTCGTTTTGATGCTAATCAAATTAAAACGAAGTAATAGAACTACTAATCAACTCTTTTTTTGACAATTTTAGAGAAGTAATGAAATAATAAGAATGTCTCCTTTAATGAAGACTTGTGTGAGATGTACGCATCGTTTTGAAGGCACTAGTGATAGTATTGCTTCTTTTGATGCTAATCAAACTAGAACAAAGTCATAGGGCTCATAATCACCGCTTTCTTTGACAATTTGAGAAAACCAATGAATCAATAAGAAGGTCTACCTAAATCAAGACTTGTGTGAGATGTACGCATCGTTTTTAACGCGATAGTCACGGGATTGCTCCTTTTGATGCTAGTCTAATTAGAACGAAGTAATAGGACTCCTAATCACCTCTTTCTTTAACAATTTTTGACAACCAATGAAACAATAAGAAGGTCTCCATAATTGAAGACTTGTGTGAGATGTACGTATCGTTTTGAAGGCACTAGTGATAGTATTGCTTCTTTTGATGCTAATCAAACTAGAACAAAGTCATAGGACTCATAATCACCTCTTTCTTTGACAATTTGAGAAAACCAATGAAACAATAAGAAGGTCTACCTAAATCAAGACTTGTGTGAGATGTACGCATCGTTTTTAACGCGATAGTCATGGGATTGCTCCTTTAGATGCTAATCCAATTAGAACGAAGTAATAGGACACCTAATTACCTCTTTTTTTGACAATTCTAGAGAACCAAGGAAATAATAAGAAGGTCTCCTTAAATGAAGACTTGTGTGAGATGTACGCATGGTTTTGAACGCGAGTCATGGGTTTCTCCTTTTTAAGCTAATCAACCTAGAACGAAGTAATACAACTCTTAATCACCTCTTTCTTTGTAAATTTGAAACAACCAAGGAAACAATATGAAGGTCTCCCTAAACAAATACTTGTGTGAGGTCTACGGATCGTTTTTGATGCGATAGTGATGGGATTGCTCCTTTTGATGCTAATCAAACTAGAACGATGTAATATAACTCTTAATCACCTCTTTCTTTGTAAATTTGAAACAACCAATGAAACAATATGAATGTCTCCCTAAATAAAGACTTGTGTGAGGTCTACGCCTTGTTTTGGACAAGATAGTGATAGGATTACTCCTTTTGATGCTAATTTCTACTAGAACGAAGTAATAGGACTCATAATCACCTATATTTTGACAATTTGAGAGAACTAATAAAACAATAAGATGGTCTCCCTAAATGAAAACTTGTGTGAGATGTAAGGATCGTTTTGAAGGCACTAGTGATAGGATTGTTCTTTTTGATGCTAATCAAGCTAGAACAAAGTCATAGGACTCATAATCAGCTCTTTGTATGACAATTTGAGAAAACCAATGAAACAATAAGAAGGTCTCCCTAAATCAAGACTTGTGTTAGATGTACACATCGTTTTTAATGCGATAGTCACGGGATTGCTCGTTTTGATGCTAGTCAAATTAGAACGAAGTAATAGGACTCCTAATCACCTCTTTCTTTAACAATTTTTGACAACCAATGAAACAATAAGAAGGTCTCCATAATTGAAGACTTGTGTGAGACGTACGTATCGTTTTGAAGGCACTAGTGATAGTATTGCTTCTTTTGATGCTAATCAAACTAGAACAAAGTCATAGGACTCATAATCACCTCTTTCTTTGACAATTTGAGAAAACCAATGAATCAATAAAAAGGTCTACCTAAATCAAGACTTGTGTGAGATGTACGCATCATTTTTAACGGGATATTCACGGGATTGCTCCTTTTGAAGCTAGTCAAATTAGAACGAAGTAATAGGACATCACCTCTTTCTTTAACAATTTTAGACAACCAATGAAACAATAAGAAGGTCTCCTTAATTGAAGACTTGTGTGAGATGTACGCATCGTTTTGAAGGCACTAGTGATAGTATTGCTTCTTTTGATGCTAATCAAACTAGAACAAAGTCATAGGACTAATAATCACCTCTTTCTTTAACAATTTGAGAAAATCAATGAAACAATAAGAAGGTCTACCTAAATCAAGACTTGTGTGAGATGTACGCATCGTTTTTAACGCGATAGTCACGGGATTGCTCCTTTTGATGCTAGTCAAATTAGAACGAAGTAATAGGACTCCTACTCACCTCTTTCTTTAACAATTTTAGAGAACCAATGAAACAATAAGAAGGTCTCCCAAAATGAAGACTTGTGTGAGATGTACGCATGGTTTTGAACGCGATAGTCATGGGTTTCTCCTCTTAATCTCCACTTTGTTTGTAAATTTGAAACAACCAATGAAACATTATAAAGGTCTCCCTAAATGAAGACTTGTGTGATTTCTATGCAACGTTTTGGACGCTATAGTGATGGGATTGCTCCTTTTGATGCTAATTTCAACTAGAACCAAGTTATAGGACTCATAATCACCTATATTTTGACAATTTGAGAGAACTAATGAAATAATAAGAAGGTCCCTAAATAAAGATTTTGTGAGATGTACGGATTATTTTGAAGGTTCTAGTGACAAGATTGTTCCTTTTGATGCTAATCAAACTAGAACGATGTCATAGGACTCATAATCACATCTTTCTTTAACAATTTGAGAGAACCAATGAAACAATAAGAAAGTCTACCTAAATCAAGACTTGTGTGAGATGTACGCATAGTTTTTAACGCGATAGTCATGGGATTGTTCCTTTAGATGCTAATCCAATTAGAAAGAAGTAATAGGACACCTAATCACCTCTTTTTTTTGACAATTCTAGAGAACCAATGAAGTAATAAGAAGGTCTCCTTAAATGAAGACTTGTGTGAGATGTACGCATGGTTTTGAACGCGAGTCATGGGTTTCTCCTTTTGAAGCTAATCAAACTAGAACGAAGTAATACAACTCTTAATCACCTCTTTCTTTGTAAATTTGAAACAACCAAGGAAACAATATGAAGGTCTCCCTAAACAAATACTTGTGTGAGGTCTACGGATCGTTTTTGATGCGATAATGATGAGATTGCTCCTTTTGATGCTAATCAAACTAGAACGATGTAATATAACTCTTACTCACCTCTTTCTTTGTAAATTTGAAACAACCAATGAAACAATATGAATGTCTCCCTAAATAAAGACTTGTGTGAGGTCTACGCCTCGTTTTGGACAAGATAGTGATGGGATTGCTCCTTTTAATGCTAATTTCTACTAGAAAGAAGTAATAGGACTCATAATCACCTATATTTTGACAATTTGAGAGAATTAATGAAACAATAAGAAGGTCTCCCTAAATGGAAACTTGTGTGAGATGTAAGGATCGTTTTGAAGGCACTAGTGATAGGATTGTTCTTTTTGATGCTAATCAAACTAGAACAAAGTAATAGGACTCATAATCACCTCTTTGTTTGACAATTTGAGAAAACCAATGAAACAATAAGAAGGTCTCCCTAAATCAAAACTTGTGTAAGATGTACACATCGTTTTTAATGCGATAGTCACGGGATTGCTCGTTTTGAGGCTAATTAAATTAGAACGAAGTAATAGAACTACTAATCAACTCTTTTTTTGACAATTTTAGAGAAGTAATGAAATAATATGAATGTCTCCTTTAATGAAGACTTGTGTGAGATGTACGCATCTTTTTGAAGGCACTAGTGATAGTATTACTTCTTCTGATGCTAATCAAACTATAACAAAGTCATAGGACTCATTATCACCTCTTTCTTTGACAATTTGAGAAAACCTATGAATCAATAAGAAGGACTACCTAAATCAAGACTTGTGTGAGATGTACGCATCATTTTTAACGGGATAGTCACGGGATTGCTCCTTTTGATGCTAGTCAAATTAGAACGAAGTAATAGGACTCCTAATCACCTCTTTCTTTAACAATTTTAGACAACCAATGAAACAATAAGAAGGTCTCCTTAATTGAAGACTTGTGTGAGATGTACGCATCGTTTTGAAGGCACTATTGATAGTATTGCTTCTTTTGATGCTAATCAAACTAGAACAAAGCCATAGGACTCATAATCACCTCTTTCTTTGACAATTTGAGAAAACCAATGAAACAATAAGAAGGTCTACCTAAATCAAGACTTGTTTGAGATGTACGCATCGTTTTTAACGCAATAGTCACGGGATTGCTCCTTTTGATGCTAGTCAAATTAGAACGAAGAAATAGGACACCTAATCACCTCTTTCTTTGACAATTTTAGAGAACCAATGAAACAATAAGAAGGTCTCCCAAAATGAAGACTTGTGTGAGATGTACGCATGATTTTGAACGCGATAGTCATGGGTTTCTCCTCTTAATCCCCACTTTCTTTGTAAATTTGAAACAACCAATGAAACATTATAAAGGTCTCCCTAAATGAAGACTTGTGTGATTTCTTCGCATCGTTTTGGACGCTATAGTGATGGGATTGCTCCTTTTGATGCTAATTTCAACTAGAACGAAGTTATAGGACTCATAATCACCTATATTTTGACAATTTGAGAGAACTAATGAAACAATAAGAAGGTCCCTAAATAAAGACTTGTGTGAGATGTACGGATTGTTTTGAAGGATCTAGTGACAAGATTGTTCCTTTTGATGCTAATCAAACTAGAACGATGTCATAGGACTCATAATCACATCTTTCTTTGACAATTTGAGAAAACCAATGAAACAATAAGAAAGTCTACCTAAATCAAGACTTGTGTGAGATGTACGCATCGTTTTTAAAGCGATAGTCACGGGATTGCTCCTTTTGATGCTAGTCAAATTAGAACGAAGTAATAGGACTCCTAATCACCTCTTTCTTTAACAATTTTAGAGAACCAATGAAACAATAAGAAGGTCTCCCAAAATGAAGACTTGTGTGAGATGTACGCATGGTTTTGAACGCGATAGTCATGGGTTTCTCCTTTTGAAGCTAATCAAACTAGAACGAAGTAATACAACTCTTAATCACCTCTTTCTTTGTAAATTTGAAACAACCAAGGAAACAATATGAAGGTCTCCCTAAACAAATACTTGTGTGAGGTCTACGGATCGTTTTTGATGCGATAGTGATGGGATTGCTCCTTTTGATGCTAATCAAACTAGAACGATGTAATATAACTCTTACTCACCTCTTTCTTTGTAAATTTGAAACAACCAATGAAACAATATGAATGTCTCCCTAAATAAAGACTTGTGTGAGGTCTACGCCTTGTTTTGGACAAAATAGTGATGGGATTGCTCCTTTTGATGCTAATTTCTACTAGAACGAAGTAATAGGACTCATAATCACCTATATTTTGACAATTTGAGAGAACTAATGAAACAATACGAAGGTCTCCCTAAATGAAAACTTGTGTGAGATGTAAGGATCGTTTTGAAGGCATTAGTGATAGGATTGTTCTTTTTGATGCTAATCAAACTAGAACAAAGTCATAGGACTCATAATCACCTCTTTGTTTGACAATTTGAGAAAACCAATGAAACAATAAGAAGGTCTCCCTAAATCAAGACTTGGGTAAGATGTACACATCGTTTTTAATGCGATAGTCACGGGATTGCTCGTTTTGATGCTAATCAAATTAGAACGAAGTAATAGAACTACTAATCAACTCTTTTTTTGACAATTTTAGAGAAGTAATGAAATAATAAGAATGTCTCCTTTAATGAAGACTTGTGTGAGATGTACGCATCGTTTTGAAGGCACTAGTGATAGTATTGCTTCTTTTGATGCTAATCAAACTAGAACAAAGTCATAGGGCTCATAATCACCGCTTTCTTTGACAATTTGAGAAAACCAATGAATCAATAAGAAGGTCTACCTAAATCAAGACTTGTGTGAGATGTACGCATCGTTTTTAACGCGATAGTCACGGGATTGCTCCTTTTGATGCTAGTCTAATTAGAACGAAGTAATAGGACTCCTAATCACCTCTTTCTTTAACAATTTTTGACAACCAATGAAACAATAAGAAGGTCTCCATAATTGAAGACTTGTGTGAGATGTACGTATCGTTTTGAAGGCACTAGTGATAGTATTGCTTCTTTTGATGCTAATCAAACTAGAACAAAGTCATAGGACTCATAATCACCTCTTTCTTTGACAATTTGAGAAAACCAATGAAACAATAAGAAGGTCTACCTAAATCAAGACTTGTGTGAGATGTACGCATCGTTTTTAACGCGATAGTCATGGGATTGCTCCTTTAGATGCTAATCCAATTAGAACGAAGTAATAGGACACCTAATTACCTCTTTTTTTGACAATTCTAGAGAACCAAGGAAATAATAAGAAGGTCTCCTTAAATGAAGACTTGTGTGAGATGTACGCATGGTTTTGAACGCGAGTCATGGGTTTCTCCTTTTTAAGCTAATCAACCTAGAACGAAGTAATACAACTCTTAATCACCTCTTTCTTTGTAAATTTGAAACAACCAAGGAAACAATATGAAGGTCTCCCTAAACAAATACTTGTGTGAGGTCTACGGATCGTTTTTGATGCGATAGTGATGGGATTGCTCCTTTTGATGCTAATCAAACTAGAACGATGTAATATAACTCTTAATCACCTCTTTCTTTGTAAATTTGAAACAACCAATGAAACAATATGAATGTCTCCCTAAATAAAGACTTGTGTGAGGTCTACGCCTTGTTTTGGACAAGATAGTGATAGGATTACTCCTTTTGATGCTAATTTCTACTAGAACGAAGTAATAGGACTCATAATCACCTATATTTTGACAATTTGAGAGAACTAATAAAACAATAAGATGGTCTCCCTAAATGAAAACTTGTGTGAGATGTAAGGATCGTTTTGAAGGCACTAGTGATAGGATTGTTCTTTTTGATGCTAATCAAGCTAGAACAAAGTCATAGGACTCATAATCAGCTCTTTGTATGACAATTTGAGAAAACCAATGAAACAATAAGAAGGTCTCCCTAAATCAAGACTTGTGTTAGATGTACACATCGTTTTTAATGCGATAGTCACGGGATTGCTCGTTTTGATGCTAGTCAAATTAGAACGAAGTAATAGGACTCCTAATCACCTCTTTCTTTAACAATTTTTGACAACCAATGAAACAATAAGAAGGTCTCCATAATTGAAGACTTGTGTGAGACGTACGTATCGTTTTGAAGGCACTAGTGATAGTATTGCTTCTTTTGATGCTAATCAAACTAGAACAAAGTCATAGGACTCATAATCACCTCTTTCTTTGACAATTTGAGAAAACCAATGAATCAATAAAAAGGTCTACCTAAATCAAGACTTGTGTGAGATGTACGCATCATTTTTAACGGGATATTCACGGGATTGCTCCTTTTGAAGCTAGTCAAATTAGAACGAAGTAATAGGACATCACCTCTTTCTTTAACAATTTTAGACAACCAATGAAACAATAAGAAGGTCTCCTTAATTGAAGACTTGTGTGAGATGTACGCATCGTTTTGAAGGCACTAGTGATAGTATTGCTTCTTTTGATGCTAATCAAACTAGAACAAAGTCATAGGACTAATAATCACCTCTTTCTTTAACAATTTGAGAAAATCAATGAAACAATAAGAAGGTCTACCTAAATCAAGACTTGTGTGAGATGTACGCATCGTTTTTAACGCGATAGTCACGGGATTGCTCCTTTTGATGCTAGTCAAATTAGAACGAAGTAATAGGACTCCTACTCACCTCTTTCTTTAACAATTTTAGAGAACCAATGAAACAATAAGAAGGTCTCCCAAAATGAAGACTTGTGTGAGATGTACGCATGGTTTTGAACGCGATAGTCATGGGTTTCTCCTCTTAATCTCCACTTTGTTTGTAAATTTGAAACAACCAATGAAACATTATAAAGGTCTCCCTAAATGAAGACTTGTGTGATTTCTATGCAACGTTTTGGACGCTATAGTGATGGGATTGCTCCTTTTGATGCTAATTTCAACTAGAACCAAGTTATAGGACTCATAATCACCTATATTTTGACAATTTGAGAGAACTAATGAAATAATAAGAAGGTCCCTAAATAAAGACTTGTGTGAGATGTACGGATTATTTTGAAGGTTCTAGTGACAAGATTGTTCCTTTTGATGCTAATCAAACTAGAACGATGTCATAGGACTCATAATCACATCTTTCTTTAACAATTTGAGAGAACCAATGAAACAATAAGAAAGTCTACCTAAATCAAGACTTGTGTGAGATGTACGCATAGTTTTTAACGCGATAGTCATGGGATTGTTCCTTTAGATGCTAATCCAATTAGAAAGAAGTAATAGGACACCTAATCACCTCTTTTTTTTGACAATTCTAGAGAACCAATGAAGTAATAAGAAGGTCTCCTTAAATGAAGACTTGTGTGAGATGTACGCATGGTATTGAACGCGAGTCATGGGTTTCTCCTTTTGAAGCTAATCAAACTAGAACGAAGTAATACAACTCTTAATCACCTCTTTCTTTGTAAATTTGAAACAACCAAGGAAACAATATGAAGGTCTCCCTAAACAAATACTTGTGTGAGGTCTACGGATCGTTTTTGATGCGATAATGATGAGATTGCTCCTTTTGATGCTAATCAAACTAGAACGATGTAATATAACTCTTACTCACCTCTTTCTTCGTAAATTTGAAACAACCAATGAAACAATATGAATGTCTCCCTAAATAAAGACTTGTGTGAGGTCTACGCCTCGTTTTGGACAAGATAGTGATGGGATTGCTCCTTTTGATGCTAATTTCTACTAGAAAGAAGTAATAGGACTCATAATCACCTATATTTTGACAATTTGAGAGAATTAATGAAACAATAAGAAGGTCTCCCTAAATGGAAACTTGTGTGAGATGTAAGGATCGTTTTGAAGGCACTAGTGATAGGATTGTTCTTTTTGATGCTAATCAAACTAGAACAAAGTAATAGGACTCATAATCACCTCTTTGTTTGACAATTTGAGAAAACCAATGAAACAATAAGAAGGTCTCCCTAAATCAAGACTTGTGTAAGATGTACACATCGTTTTTAATGCGATAGTCACGGGATTGCTCGTTTTGAGGCTAATTAAATTAGAACGAAGTAATAGAACTACTAATCAACTCTTTTTTTGACAATTTTAGAGAAGTAATGAAATAATATGAATGTCTCCTTTAATGAAGACTTGTGTGAGATGTACGCATCTTTTTGAAGGCACTAGTGATAGTATTACTTCTTCTGATGCTAATCAAACTATAACAAAGTCATAGGACTCATTATCACCTCTTTCTTTGACAATTTGAGAAAACCTATGAATCAATAAGAAGGACTACCTAAATCAAGACTTGTGTGAGATGTACGGATCATTTTTAACGGGATAGTCACGGGATTGCTCCTTTTTATGCTAGTCAAATTAGAACGAAGTAATAGGACTCCTAATCACCTCTTTCTTTAACAATTTTAGACAACCAATGAAACAATAAGAAGGTCTCCTTAATTGAAGACTTGTGTGAGATGTACGCATCGTTTTGAAGGCACTATTGATAGTATTGCTTCTTTTGATGCTAATCAAACTAGAACAAAGCCATAGGACTCATAATCACCTCTTTCTTTGACAATTTGAGAAAACCAATGAAACAATAAGAAGGTCTACCTAAATCAAGACTTGTCTGAGATGTACGCATCGTTTTTAACGCAATAGTCACGGGATTGCTCCTTTTGATGCTAGTCAAATTAGAACGAAGTAATAGGACACCTAATCACCTCTTTCTTTGACAATTTTAGAGAACCAATGAAACAATAAGAAGGTCTCCCAAAATGAAGACTTGTGTGAGATGTACGCATGATTTTGAACGCGATAGTCATGGGTTTCTCCTCTTAATCCCCACTTTCTTTGTAAATTTGAAACAACCAATGAAACATTATAAAGGTCTCCCTAAATGAAGACTTGTGTGATTTCTTCGCATCGTTTTGGACGCTATAGTGATGGGATTGCTCCTTTTGATGCTAATTTCAACTAGAACGAAGTTATAGGACTCATAATCACCTATATTTTGACAATTTGAGAGAACTAATGAAACAATAAGAAGGTCCCTAAATAAAGACTTGTGTGAGATGTACGGATTGTTTTGAAGGATCTAGTGACAAGATTGTTCCTTTTGATGCTAATCAAACTAGAACGATGTCATAGGACTCATAATCACATCTTTCTTTGACAATTTGAGAAAACCAATGAAACAATAAGAAAGTCTACCTAAATCAAGACTTGTGTGAGATGTACGCATCGTTTTTAAAGCGATAGTCACGGGATTGCTCCTTTTGATGCTAGTCAAATTAGAACGAAGTAATAGGACTCCTAATCACCTCTTTCTTTAACAATTTTAGAGAACCAATGAAACAATAAGAAGGTCTCCCAAAATGAAGACTTGTGTGAGATGTACGCATGGTTTTGAAAGCGATAGTCATGGGTTTCTCCTTTTGAAGCTAATCAAACTAGAACGAAGTAATACAACTCTTAATCACCTCTTTCTTCGTTAATTTGAAACAACCAAGGAAACAATATGAAGGTCTCCCTAAACAAATACTTGTGTGAGGTCTACGGATCGTTTTTGATGCGATAGTGATGGGATTGCTCCTTTTGATGCTAATCAAACTAGAACGATGTAATATAACTCTTAATCACCTCTTTCTTTGTAAATTTGAAACAACCAATGAAACAATATGAATGTCTCCCTAAATAAAGACTTGTGTGAGGTCTACGCCTTGTTTTGGACAAGATAGTGATGGGATTGCTCCTTTTTGATGCTAATTTCTACTAGAACGAAGTAATAGGACTCATAATCACCTATATTTTGACAATTTGAGAGAACTAATGAAACAATACGAAGGTCTCCCTAAATGAAAACTTGTGTGAGATGTAAGGATCGCACTAGTGATAGGATTGTTCTTTTTGATGCTAATCAAACTAGAACAAAGTCATAGGACTCATAATCACCTCTTTGTTTGACAATTTGAGAAAACCAATGAAATAATAAGGTCTCCCTAAATCAAGACTTGTGTAAGATGTACACATCGTTTTTAATGCGATAGTCACGGGATTGCTCGTTTTGATGCTAATCAAATTAGAACGAAGTAATAGAACTAGTAATCAACTCTTTTTTTGACAATTTTAGAGAAGTAATGAAATAATAAGAATGTCTCCTTTAATGAAGACTTGTGTGAGATGTACGCATCGTTTTGAAGGCACTAGTGATAGTATTGCTTCTTTTGATGCTAATCAAACTAGAACAAAGTCATAGGACTCATAATCACCTCTTTCTTTAACAATTTGAGAAAACCAACGAATCAATAAGAAGGTCTACCTAAATCAAGACTTGTGTGAGATGTACGCATCGTTTTTAACGCGATAGTCACGGGATTGCACTTTTTGATGCTAGTCAAATTAGAACGAAGTAATAGCACTCCTAATCACCTCTTTCTTTAACAATTTTAGACAACCAATGAAACATTAAGAAGGTCTCCTTAATTGAAGACTTGTGTGAGATGTACGCATCGTTTTGAAGGCACTAGTGATAGTATTGCTTCTTTTGATGCTAATCAAACTAGAACAAAGTCATAGGACTCATAATCACCTCTTTCTTTGACAATTTGAGAAAACCAATAAAACAATAAGAAGGTCTACCTAAATCAAGACTTGTGTGAGATGTACGCATCGTTTTTAACGCGATAGTCACGGGATTGATCCTTTTGATGCTAGTCAAATTAGAACGAAGTAATACGACTCCTAATCACCTCTTTCTTTAACAATTTTAGAGAACCAATGAAACAATAAGAAGGTCTCCCAAAATGAAGACTTGTGTGAGATGTACGCATGGTTTTGAACGCGATAGTCATGGGTTTCTCCTCTTAATCTCCACTTTGTTTGTAAATTTAAAACAACCAATGAAACATTATAAAGGTCTCCCTAAATGAAGACTTGTGTGATTTCTACGCATCGTTTTGGACGCTATAGTGATGGGATTGCTCCTTTTGATGCTAATTTCAACTAGAACCAAGTTATAGGACTCATAATCACCTATATTTTGACAATTTGAGAGAACTAATGAAACAATAAGAAGGTCCCTAAATAAAGACTTGTGTGAGATGTACGGATTGTTTTGAAGGTTCTAGTGAAAAGATTGTTCCTTTTGACGCTAATCAAACTAGAACGGTGTCATAGGACTCATAATCACATCTTTCTTTGACAATTTGAGAGAACCAATGAAACAATAAGAAAGTCTACCTAAATCAAGACTTGTGTGAGATGTACGCATCGTTTCTAACGCGATAGTCATGGGATTGCTCCTTCAGATGCTAATCCAATTAGAACGAAGTAATAGGACTCATAATCACCTCTTTGTTTGACAATTTGAGAAAACCAATGAAATAATAAGGTCTCCCTAAATCAAGACTTGTGTAAGATGTACACATCGTTTTTAATGCGATAGTCACGGGATTGCTCGTTTTGATGCTAATCAAATTAGAACGAAGTAATAGAACTACTAATCAACTCTTTTTTTGACAATTTTAGAGAAGTAATGAAATAATAAGAATGTCTCCTTTAATGAAGACTTGTGTGAGATGTACGCATCGTTTTGAAGGCACTAGTGATAGTATTACTTCTTCTGATGCTAATCAAACTAGAACTAAGTCATAGGACTCATTATCACCTCTTTCTTTGACAATTTGAGAAAACCAATGAATCAATAAGAAGGTCTACCTAAATCAAGAGTTGTGTGAGATGTACGCATCGTTTTTAACACGATAGTCACGGGATTGCTCCTTTTGATGCTAGTCAAATTAGAACGAAGTAATAGTACTCCTAATCACCTCTTTCTTTAACAATTTTAGACAACCAATGAAACAATAAGAAGGTCTCCTTAATTGAAGACTTGTGTGAGATGTACGCATCGTTTTTAACGCGATAGTCATGGGATTGCTCCTTTAGATGCTAATCCAATTAGAACGAAGTAATAGGACACCTAATCACCTCTTTTTTGACAATTCTAGAGAACCAATGAAATAATAAGAAGGTCTCCTTAAATGAAGACTTGTGTGAGATGTACGCATGGTTTTGAACGCGAGACATGGGTTTCTCCTTTTGAAGCTAATCAAACTAGAACGAAGTAATACAACTCTTAATCACCTCTTTCTTTGTAAATTTGAAACAACCAAGGAAACAATATGAAGGTTTCCCTAAACAAATACTTGTGTGAGGTCTACGGATCGTTTTTGATGCGATATTGATGGGATTGCTCCTTTTGATGCTAATCAAACTAGAACGATGTAATATAACTCTTAATCACCTCTTTCTATGTAAATTTGAAACAACCAATGAAACAATATGAATGTCTCCCTAAATAAAGACTTGTGTGAGGTCTACGCCTTGTTTTGGACAAGATAGTGATGGGATTGCTCCTTTTTGATGCTAATTTCTACTAGAACGAAGTAATAGGACTCATAATCACCTATATTTTGACAATTTGAGAGAACTAATGAAACAATACGAAGGTCTCCCTAAATGAAAACTTGTGTGAGATATAAGGATCGCACTAGTGATAGGATTGTTCTTTTTGATGCTAATCAAACTAGAACAAAGTCATAGGACTCATAATCACCTCTTTGTTTGACAATTTGAGAAAACCAATGAAATAATAAGGTCTCCCTAAATCAAGACTTGTGTAAGATGTACACATCGTTTTTAATGCGATAGTCACGGGATTGCTCGTTTTGATGCTAATCAAATTAGAACGAAGTAATAGAACTACTAATCAACTCTTTTTTTGACAATTTTAGAGAAGTAATGAAATAATAAGAATGTCTCCTTTAATGAAGACTTGTGTGAGATGTACGCATCGTTTTGAAGGCACTAGTGATAGTATTGCTTCTTTTGATGCTAATCAAACTAGAACAAAGCCATAGGACTCATAATCACCTCTTTCTTTGACAATTTGAGAAAACCAATGAAACAATAAGAAGGTCTACCTAAATCAAGACTTGTCTGAGATGTACGCATCGTTTTTAACGCAATAGTCACGGGATTGCTCCTTTTGATGCTAGTCAAATTAGAACGAAGTAATAGGACACCTAATCACCTCTTTCTTTGACAATTTTAGAGAACCAATGAAACAATAAGAAGGTCTCCCAAAATGAAGACTTGTGTGAGATGTACGCATGATTTTGAACGCGATAGTCATGGGTTTCTCCTCTTAATCCCCACTTTCTTTGTAAATTTGAAACAACCAATGAAACATTATAAAGGTCTCCCTAAATGAAGACTTGTGTGATTTCTTCGCATCGTTTTGGACGCTATAGTGATGGGATTGCTCCTTTTGATGCTAATTTCAACTAGAACGAAGTTATAGGACTCATAATCACCTATATTTTGACAATTTGAGAGAACTAATGAAACAATAAGAAGGTCCCTAAATAAAGACTTGTGTGAGATGTACGGATTGTTTTGAAGGATCTAGTGACAAGATTGTTCCTTTTGATGCTAATCAAACTAGAACGATGTCATAGGACTCATAATCACATCTTTCTTTGACAATTTGAGAAAACCAATGAAACAATAAGAAAGTCTACCTAAATCAAGACTTGTGTGAGATGTACGCATCGTTTTTAAAGCGATAGTCACGGGATTGCTCCTTTTGATGCTAGTCAAATTAGAACGAAGTAATAGGACTCCTAATCACCTCTTTCTTTAACAATTTTAGAGAACCAATGAAACAATAAGAAGGTCTCCCAAAATGAAGACTTGTGTGAGATGTACGCATGGTTTTGAAAGCGATAGTCATGGGTTTCTCCTTTTGAAGCTAATCAAACTAGAACGAAGTAATACAACTCTTAATCACCTCTTTCTTCGTTAATTTGAAACAACCAAGGAAACAATATGAAGGTCTCCCTAAACAAATACTTGTGTGAGGTCTACGGATCGTTTTTGATGCGATAGTGATGGGATTGCTCCTTTTGATGCTAATCAAACTAGAACGATGTAATATAACTCTTAATCACCTCTTTCTTTGTAAATTTGAAACAACCAATGAAACAATATGAATGTCTCCCTAAATAAAGACTTGTGTGAGGTCTACGCCTTGTTTTGGACAAGATAGTGATGGGATTGCTCCTTTTTGATGCTAATTTCTACTAGAACGAAGTAATAGGACTCATAATCACCTATATTTTGACAATTTGAGAGAACTAATGAAACAATACGAAGGTCTCCCTAAATGAAAACTTGTGTGAGATGTAAGGATCGCACTAGTGATAGGATTGTTCTTTTTGATGCTAATCAAACTAGAACAAAGTCATAGGACTCATAATCACCTCTTTGTTTGACAATTTGAGAAAACCAATGAAATAATAAGGTCTCCCTAAATCAAGACTTGTGTAAGATGTACACATCGTTTTTAATGCGATAGTCACGGGATTGCTCGTTTTGATGCTAATCAAATTAGAACGAAGTAATAGAACTAGTAATCAACTCTTTTTTTGACAATTTTAGAGAAGTAATGAAATAATAAGAATGTCTCCTTTAATGAAGACTTGTGTGAGATGTACGCATCGTTTTGAAGGCACTAGTGATAGTATTGCTTCTTTTGATGCTAATCAAACTAGAACAAAGTCATAGGACTCATAATCACCTCTTTCTTTAACAATTTGAGAAAACCAACGAATCAATAAGAAGGTCTACCTAAATCAAGACTTGTGTGAGATGTACGCATCGTTTTTAACGCGATAGTCACGGGATTGCACTTTTTGATGCTAGTCAAATTAGAACGAAGTAATAGCACTCCTAATCACCTCTTTCTTTAACAATTTTAGACAACCAATGAAACATTAAGAAGGTCTCCTTAATTGAAGACTTGTGTGAGATGTACGCATCGTTTTGAAGGCACTAGTGATAGTATTGCTTCTTTTGATGCTAATCAAACTAGAACAAAGTCATAGGACTCATAATCACCTCTTTCTTTGACAATTTGAGAAAACCAATAAAACAATAAGAAGGTCTACCTAAATCAAGACTTGTGTGAGATGTACGCATCGTTTTTAACGCGATAGTCACGGGATTGATCCTTTTGATGCTAGTCAAATTAGAACGAAGTAATACGACTCCTAATCACCTCTTTCTTTAACAATTTTAGAGAACCAATGAAACAATAAGAAGGTCTCCCAAAATGAAGACTTGTGTGAGATGTACGCATGGTTTTGAACGCGATAGTCATGGGTTTCTCCTCTTAATCTCCACTTTGTTTGTAAATTTAAAACAACCAATGAAACATTATAAAGGTCTCCCTAAATGAAGACTTGTGTGATTTCTACGCATCGTTTTGGACGCTATAGTGATGGGATTGCTCCTTTTGATGCTAATTTCAACTAGAACCAAGTTATAGGACTCATAATCACCTATATTTTGACAATTTGAGAGAACTAATGAAACAATAAGAAGGTCCCTAAATAAAGACTTGTGTGAGATGTACGGATTGTTTTGAAGGTTCTAGTGAAAAGATTGTTCCTTTTGACGCTAATCAAACTAGAACGGTGTCATAGGACTCATAATCACATCTTTCTTTGACAATTTGAGAGAACCAATGAAACAATAAGAAAGTCTACCTAAATCAAGACTTGTGTGAGATGTACGCATCGTTTCTAACGCGATAGTCATGGGATTGCTCCTTCAGATGCTAATCCAATTAGAACGAAGTAATAGGACTCATAATCACCTCTTTGTTTGACAATTTGAGAAAACCAATGAAATAATAAGGTCTCCCTAAATCAAGACTTGTGTAAGATGTACACATCGTTTTTAATGCGATAGTCACGGGATTGCTCGTTTTGATGCTAATCAAATTAGAACGAAGTAATAGAACTACTAATCAACTCTTTTTTTGACAATTTTAGAGAAGTAATGAAATAATAAGAATGTCTCCTTTAATGAAGACTTGTGTGAGATGTACGCATCGTTTTGAAGGCACTAGTGATAGTATTACTTCTTCTGATGCTAATCAAACTAGAACTAAGTCATAGGACTCATTATCACCTCTTTCTTTGACAATTTGAGAAAACCAATGAATCAATAAGAAGGTCTACCTAAATCAAGAGTTGTGTGAGATGTACGCATCGTTTTTAACACGATAGTCACGGGATTGCTCCTTTTGATGCTAGTCAAATTAGAACGAAGTAATAGTACTCCTAATCACCTCTTTCTTTAACAATTTTAGACAACCAATGAAACAATAAGAAGGTCTCCTTAATTGAAGACTTGTGTGAGATGTACGCATCGTTTTTAACGCGATAGTCATGGGATTGCTCCTTTAGATGCTAATCCAATTAGAACGAAGTAATAGGACACCTAATCACCTCTTTTTTTGACAATTCTAGAGAACCAATGAAATAATAAGAAGGTCTCCTTAAATGAAGACTTGTGTGAGATGTACGCATGGTTTTGAACGCGAGACATGGGTTTCTCCTTTTGAAGCTAATCAAACTAGAACGAAGTAATACAACTCTTAATCACCTCTTTCTTTGTAAATTTGAAACAACCAAGGAAACAATATGAAGGTTTCCCTAAACAAATACTTGTGTGAGGTCTACGGATCGTTTTTGATGCGATATTGATGGGATTGCTCCTTTTGATGCTAATCAAACTAGAACGATGTAATATAACTCTTAATCACCTCTTTCTATGTAAATTTGAAACAACCAATGAAACAATATGAATGTCTCCCTAAATAAAGACTTGTGTGAGGTCTACGCCTTGTTTTGGACAAGATAGTGATGGGATTGCTCCTTTTTGATGCTAATTTCTACTAGAACGAAGTAATAGGACTCATAATCACCTATATTTTGACAATTTGAGAGAACTAATGAAACAATACGAAGGTCTCCCTAAATGAAAACTTGTGTGAGATATAAGGATCGCACTAGTGATAGGATTGTTCTTTTTGATGCTAATCAAACTAGAACAAAGTCATAGGACTCATAATCACCTCTTTGTTTGACAATTTGAGAAAACCAATGAAATAATAAGGTCTCCCTAAATCAAGACTTGTGTAAGATGTACACATCGTTTTTAATGCGATAGTCACGGGATTGCTCGTTTTGATGCTAATCAAATTAGAACGAAGTAATAGAACTACTAATCAACTCTTTTTTTGACAATTTTAGAGAAGTAATGAAATAATAAGAATGTCTCCTTTAATGAAGACTTGTGTGAGATGTACGCATCGTTTTGAAGGCACTAGTGATAGTATTGCTTCTTTTGATGCTAATCAAACTAGAACAAAGTCATAGGACTCATAATCACCTCTTTCTTTAACAATTTGAGAAAACCAACGAATCAATAAGAAGGTCTACCTAAATCAAGACTTGTGTGAGATGTACACATCGTTTTTAACGCGATAGTCACGGGATTGCACCTTTTGATGCTAGTCAAATTAGAACGAAGTAATAACACTCCTAATCACCTCTTTCTTTAACAATTTTAGACAACCAATGAAACAATAAGAAGGTCTCCTTAATTGAAGACTTGTGTGAGATGTACGCATCGTTTTGAAGGCACTAGTGATAATATTGCTTCTTTTGATGCTAATCAAACTAGAACAAAGTCATAGGACTCATAATCACCTCTTTCTTTGACAATTTGAGAAAACTAATGAAACAATAAGAAGGTCTACCTAAATCAAGACTTGTGTGAGATGTACGCATCGTTTTTAACGCGATAGTCACGGGATTGATCCTTTTGATGCTAGTCAAATTAGAACGAAGTAATACGACTCCTAATCACCTCTTTCTTTAACAATTTTAGAGAACCAATGAAACAATAAGGTCTCCCAAAATGAAGACTTGTGTGAGATGTACGCATGGTTTTGAACGCGATAGTCATGGGTTTCTCCTCTTAATCTCCACTTTGTTTGTAAATTTGAAACAACCAATGAAACATTATAAAGGTCTCCCTAAATGAAGACTTGTGTGATTTCTACGCATCGTTTTGGACGCTATAGTGATGGGATTGCTCCTTTTGATGCTAATTTCAACTAGAACCAAGTTATAGGACTCATAATCACCTATATTTTGACAATTTGAGAGAACTAATGAAACAATAAGAAGGTCCCTAAATAAAGACTTGTGTGAGATGTACGGATTGTTTTGAAGGTTCTAGTGAAAAGATTGTTCCTTTTGACGCTAATCAAACTAGAACGGTGTCATAGGACTCATAATCACATCTTTCTTTGACAATTTGAGAGAACCAATGAAACAATAAGAAAGTCTACCTAAATCAAGACTTGTGTGAGATGTACGCATCGTTTCTAACGCGATAGTCATGGGATTGCTCCTTCAGATGCTAATCCAATTAGAACGAAGTAATAGGACTCATAATCACCTCTTTGTTGACAATTTGAGAAAACCAATGAAATAATAAGGTCTCCCTAAATCAAGACTTGTGTAAGATGTACACATCGTTTTTAATGCGATAGTCACGGGATTGCTCGTTTTGATGCTAATCAAATTAGAACGAAGTAATAGAACTACTAATCAACTCTTTTTTTGACAATTTTAGAGAAGTAATGAAATAATAAGAATGTCTCCTTTAATGAAGACTTGTGTGAGATGTACGCATCGTTTTGAAGGCACTAGTGATAGTATTACTTCTTCTGATGCTAATCAAACTAGAACTAAGTCATAGGACTCATTATCACCTCTTTCTTTGACAATTTGAGAAAACCAATGAATCAATAAGAAGGTCTACCTAAATCAAGAGTTGTGTGAGATGTACGCATCGTTTTTAACACGATAGTCACGGGATTGCTCCTTTTGATGCTAGTCAAATTAGAACGAAGTAATAGTACTCCTAATCACCTCTTTCTTTAACAATTTTAGACAACCAATGAAACAATAAGAAGGTCTCCTTAATTGAAGACTTGTGTGAGATGTACGCATCGTTTTTAACGCGATAGTCATGGGATTGCTCCTTTAGATGCTAATCCAATTAGAACGAAGTAATAGGACACCTAATCACCTCTTTTTTTGACAATTCTAGAGAACCAATGAAATAATAAGAAGGTCTCCTTAAATGAAGACTTGTGTGAGATGTACGCATGGTTTTGAACGCGAGACATGGGTTTCTCCTTTTGAAGCTAATCAAACTAGAACGAAGTAATACAACTCTTAATCACCTCTTTCTTTGTAAATTTGAAACAACCAAGGAAACAATATGAAGGTTTCCCTAAACAAATACTTGTGTGAGGTCTACGGATCGTTTTTGATGCGATATTGATGGGATTGCTCCTTTTGATGCTAATCAAACTAGAACGATGTAATATAACTCTTAATCACCTCTTTCTATGTAAATTTGAAACAACCAATGAAACAATATGAATGTCTCCCTAAATAAAGACTTGTGTGAGGTCTACGCCTTGTTTTGGACAAGATAGTGATGGGATTGCTCCTTTTTGATGCTAATTTCTACTAGAACGAAGTAATAGGACTCATAATCACCTATATTTTGACAATTTGAGAGAACTAATGAAACAATACGAAGGTCTCCCTAAATGAAAACTTGTGTGAGATATAAGGATCGCACTAGTGATAGGATTGTTCTTTTTGATGCTAATCAAACTAGAACAAAGTCATAGGACTCATAATCACCTCTTTGTTTGACAATTTGAGAAAACCAATGAAATAATAAGGTCTCCCTAAATCAAGACTTGTGTAAGATGTACACATCGTTTTTAATGCGATAGTCACGGGATTGCTCGTTTTGATGCTAATCAAATTAGAACGAAGTAATAGAACTACTAATCAACTCTTTTTTTGACAATTTTAGAGAAGTAATGAAATAATAAGAATGTCTCCTTTAATGAAGACTTGTGTGAGATGTACGCATCGTTTTGAAGGCACTAGTGATAGTATTGCTTCTTTTGATGCTAATCAAACTAGAACAAAGTCATAGGACTCATAATCACCTCTTTCTTTAACAATTTGAGAAAACCAACGAATCAATAAGAAGGTCTACCTAAATCAAGACTTGTGTGAGATGTACACATCGTTTTTAACGCGATAGTCACGGGATTGCACCTTTTGATGCTAGTCAAATTAGAACGAAGTAATAACACTCCTAATCACCTCTTTCTTTAACAATTTTAGACAACCAATGAAACAATAAGAAGGTCTCCTTAATTGAAGACTTGTGTGAGATGTACGCATCGTTTTGAAGGCACTAGTGATAATATTGCTTCTTTTGATGCTAATCAAACTAGAACAAAGTCATAGGACTCATAATCACCTCTTTCTTTGACAATTTGAGAAAACTAATGAAACAATAAGAAGGTCTACCTAAATCAAGACTTGTGTGAGATGTACGCATCGTTTTTAACGCGATAGTCACGGGATTGATCCTTTTGATGCTAGTCAAATTAGAACGAAGTAATACGACTCCTAATCACCTCTTTCTTTAACAATTTTAGAGAACCAATGAAACAATAAGGTCTCCCAAAATGAAGACTTGTGTGAGATGTACGCATGGTTTTGAACGCGATAGTCATGGGTTTCTCCTCTTAATCTCCACTTTGTTTGTAAATTTGAAACAACCAATGAAACATTATAAAGGTCTCCCTAAATGAAGACTTGTGTGATTTCTACGCATCGTTTTGGACGCTATAGTGATGGGATTGCTCCTTTTGATGCTAATTTCAACTAGAACCAAGTTATAGGACTCATAATCACCTATATTTTGACAATTTGAGAGAACTAATGAAACAATAAGAAGGTCCCTAAATAAAGACTTGTGTGAGATGTACGGATTGTTTTGAAGGTTCTAGTGACAAGATTGTTCCTTTTGACGCTAATCAAACTAGAACGGTGTCATAGGACTCATAATCACATCTTTCTTTGACAATTTGAGAGAACCAATGAAACAATAAGAAAGTCTACCTAAATCAAGACTTGTGTGATATGTACGCATCGTTTCTAACGCGATAGTCATGGGATTGCTCCTTCAGATGCTAATCCAATTAGAACGAAGTAATAGGACACCTAATCACCTCTTTTTTTGGCAATTCTAGAGAACCAATGAAATAATAAGAAGGTCTCCTTAAATGAAGACTTGTGTGAGATGTACGCATGGTTTTGAACTCGAGTCATGGGTTTCTCCTTTTGAAGCTAATCAAACTAGAACGAAGTAATACAACTCTTAATCACCTCTTTCTTTGTAAATTTGAAACAACCAAGGAAACAATATGAAGGTCTCCCTAAGCAAATACTTGTGTAAGGTCTACGGATCGTTTTTGATGCGATAGTGATGGGATTGCTCCTTTTGATGCTAATCAAACTAGAACGATGTAATATAACTCTTAATCACCTATTTCTTTGTAAATTTAAAACAACCAATGAAACAATATGAATGTCTCCCTAAATAAAGACTTGTGTGAGGTCTACGCCTCGTTTTGGACAAGATAGTGATGGGATTGCTCCTTTTGATGCTAATTTCTACTAGAACGAAGTAATAGGACTCATAATCACCTATATTTTGACAATTTGAGAGAACTAATGAAACAATAAGAAGGTCTCCCTAAATGAAAACTTGTGTGAGATGTAAGGATCGTTTTGAAGGCACTAGTGATAGGATTGTTTCTTTTGATGCTAATCAAACTAGAACAAAGTCATAGGACTCATAATCAGCTCTTTGTTTGACAATTTGAGAAAACCAATGAAACAATAAGATGGCCTCCCTAAATCAAGACTTGTGTAAGATGTACACATCGTTTTTAATGCGATAGTCACGGGATTGTTCGTTTTGATGCTAATCAAATTAGAACGAAGTAATAGAACTACTAATCAACTCTTTTTTTGACAATTTTAGAGAAGTAATGAAATAATAAGAATGTCTCCTTTAATGAAGACTTGTGTGAGATGTACGCATCGTTTTGAAGGCACTAGTGATAGTATTACTTCTTCTGATGCTAATCAAACTAGAACTAAGTCATAGGACTCATTATCACCTCTTTCTTTGACAATTTGAGAAAACCAATGAATCAATAAGAAGGTCTACCTAAATCAAGAGTTGTGTGAGATGTACGCATCGTTTTTAACACGATAGTCACGGGATTGCTCCTTTTGATGCTAGTCAAATTAGAACGAAGTAATAGTACTCCTAATCACCTCTTTCTTTAACAATTTTAGACAACCAATGAAACAATAAGAAGGTCTCCTTAATTGAAGACTTGTGTGAGATGTACGCATCGTTTTTAACGCGATAGTCATGGGATTGCTCCTTTAGATGCTAATCCAATTAGAACGAAGTAATAGGACACCTAATCACCTCTTTTTTTGACAATTCTAGAGAACCAATGAAATAATAAGAAGGTCTCCTTAAATGAAGACTTGTGTGAGATGTACGCATGGTTTTGAACGCGAGACATGGGTTTCTCCTTTTGAAGCTAATCAAACTAGAACGAAGTAATACAACTCTTAATCACCTCTTTCTTTGTAAATTTGAAACAACCAAGGAAACAATATGAAGGTTTCCCTAAACAAATACTTGTGTGAGGTCTACGGATCGTTTTTGATGCGATATTGATGGGATTGCTCCTTTTGATGCTAATCAAACTAGAACGATGTAATATAACTCTTAATCACCTCTTTCTATGTAAATTTGAAACAACCAATGAAACAATATGAATGTCTCCCTAAATAAAGACTTGTGTGAGGTCTACGCCTTGTTTTGGACAAGATAGTGATGGGATTGCTCCTTTTTGATGCTAATTTCTACTAGAACGAAGTAATAGGACTCATAATCACCTATATTTTGACAATTTGAGAGAACTAATGAAACAATACGAAGGTCTCCCTAAATGAAAACTTGTGTGAGATATAAGGATCGCACTAGTGATAGGATTGTTCTTTTTGATGCTAATCAAACTAGAACAAAGTCATAGGACTCATAATCACCTCTTTGTTTGACAATTTGAGAAAACCAATGAAATAATAAGGTCTCCCTAAATCAAGACTTGTGTAAGATGTACACATCGTTTTTAATGCGATAGTCACGGGATTGCTCGTTTTGATGCTAATCAAATTAGAACGAAGTAATAGAACTACTAATCAACTCTTTTTTTGACAATTTTAGAGAAGTAATGAAATAATAAGAATGTCTCCTTTAATGAAGACTTGTGTGAGATGTACGCATCGTTTTGAAGGCACTAGTGATAGTATTGCTTCTTTTGATGCTAATCAAACTAGAACAAAGTCATAGGACTCATAATCACCTCTTTCTTTAACAATTTGAGAAAACCAACGAATCAATAAGAAGGTCTACCTAAATCAAGACTTGTGTGAGATGTACACATCGTTTTTAACGCGATAGTCACGGGATTGCACCTTTTGATGCTAGTCAAATTAGAACGAAGTAATAACACTCCTAATCACCTCTTTCTTTAACAATTTTAGACAACCAATGAAACAATAAGAAGGTCTCCTTAATTGAAGACTTGTGTGAGATGTACGCATCGTTTTGAAGGCACTAGTGATAATATTGCTTCTTTTGATGCTAATCAAACTAGAACAAAGTCATAGGACTCATAATCACCTCTTTCTTTGACAATTTGAGAAAACTAATGAAACAATAAGAAGGTCTACCTAAATCAAGACTTGTGTGAGATGTACGCATCGTTTTTAACGCGATAGTCACGGGATTGATCCTTTTGATGCTAGTCAAATTAGAACGAAGTAATACGACTCCTAATCACCTCTTTCTTTAACAATTTTAGAGAACCAATGAAACAATAAGGTCTCCCAAAATGAAGACTTGTGTGAGATGTACGCATGGTTTTGAACGCGATAGTCATGGGTTTCTCCTCTTAATCTCCACTTTGTTTGTAAATTTGAAACAACCAATGAAACATTATAAAGGTCTCCCTAAATGAAGACTTGTGTGATTTCTACGCATCGTTTTGGACGCTATAGTGATGGGATTGCTCCTTTTGATGCTAATTTCAACTAGAACCAAGTTATAGGACTCATAATCACCTATATTTTGACAATTTGAGAGAACTAATGAAACAATAAGAAGGTCCCTAAATAAAGACTTGTGTGAGATGTACGGATTGTTTTGAAGGTTCTAGTGACAAGATTGTTCCTTTTGACGCTAATCAAACTAGAACGGTGTCATAGGACTCATAATCACATCTTTCTTTGACAATTTGAGAGAACCAATGAAACAATAAGAAAGTCTACCTAAATCAAGACTTGTGTGATATGTACGCATCGTTTCTAACGCGATAGTCATGGGATTGCTCCTTCAGATGCTAATCCAATTAGAACGAAGTAATAGGACACCTAATCACCTCTTTTTTTGGCAATTCTAGAGAACCAATGAAATAATAAGAAGGTCTCCTTAAATGAAGACTTGTGTGAGATGTACGCATGGTTTTGAACTCGAGTCATGGGTTTCTCCTTTTGAAGCTAATCAAACTAGAACGAAGTAATACAACTCTTAATCACCTCTTTCTTTGTAAATTTGAAACAACCAAGGAAACAATATGAAGGTCTCCCTAAGCAAATACTTGTGTAAGGTCTACGGATCGTTTTTGATGCGATAGTGATGGGATTGCTCCTTTTGATGCTAATCAAACTAGAACGATGTAATATAACTCTTAATCACCTATTTCTTTGTAAATTTAAAACAACCAATGAAACAATATGAATGTCTCCCTAAATAAAGACTTGTGTGAGGTCTACGCCTCGTTTTGGACAAGATAGTGATGGGATTGCTCCTTTTGATGCTAATTTCTACTAGAACGAAGTAATAGGACTCATAATCACCTATATTTTGACAATTTGAGAGAACTAATGAAACAATAAGAAGGTCTCCCTAAATGAAAACTTGTGTGAGATGTAAGGATCGTTTTGAAGGCACTAGTGATAGGATTGTTTCTTTTGATGCTAATCAAACTAGAACAAAGTCATAGGACTCATAATCAGCTCTTTGTTTGACAATTTGAGAAAACCAATGAAACAATAAGATGGCCTCCCTAAATCAAGACTTGTGTAAGATGTACACATCGTTTTTAATGCGATAGTCACGGGATTGTTCGTTTTGATGCTAATCAAATTAGAACGAAGTAATAGAACTACTAATCAACTCTTTTTTTGACAATTTTAGAGAAGTAATGAAATAATAAGAATGTCTCCTTTAATGAAGACTTGTGTGAGATGTACGCATCGTTTTGAAGGCACTAGTGATAGTATTACTTCTTCTGATGCTAATCAAACTAGAACTAAGTCATAGGACTCATTATCACCTCTTTCTTTGACAATTTGAGAAAACCAATGAATCAATAAGAAGGTCTACCTAAATCAAGAGTTGTGTGAGATGTACGCATCGTTTTTAACACGATAGTCACGGGATTGCTCCTTTTGATGCTAGTCAAATTAGAACGAAGTAATAGTACTCCTAATCACCTCTTTCTTTAACAATTTTAGACAACCAATGAAACAATAAGAAGGTCTCCTTAATTGAAGACTTGTGTGAGATGTACGCATCGTTTTTAACGCGATAGTCATGGGATTGCTCCTTTAGATGCTAATCCAATTAGAACGAAGTAATAGGACACCTAATCACCTCTTTTTTTGACAATTCTAGAGAACCAATGAAATAATAAGAAGGTCTCCTTAAATGAAGACTTGTGTGAGATGTACGCATGGTTTTGAACGCGAGACATGGGTTTCTCCTTTTGAAGCTAATCAAACTAGAACGAAGTAATACAACTCTTAATCACCTCTTTCTTTGTAAATTTGAAACAACCAAGGAAACAATATGAAGGTTTCCCTAAACAAATACTTGTGTGAGGTCTACGGATCGTTTTTGATGCGATATTGATGGGATTGCTCCTTTTGATGCTAATCAAACTAGAACGATGTAATATAACTCTTAATCACCTCTTTCTATGTAAATTTGAAACAACCAATGAAACAATATGAATGTCTCCCTAAATAAAGACTTGTGTGAGGTCTACGCCTTGTTTTGGACAAGATAGTGATGGGATTGCTCCTTTTTGATGCTAATTTCTACTAGAACGAAGTAATAGGACTCATAATCACCTATATTTTGACAATTTGAGAGAACTAATGAAACAATACGAAGGTCTCCCTAAATGAAAACTTGTGTGAGATATAAGGATCGCACTAGTGATAGGATTGTTCTTTTTGATGCTAATCAAACTAGAACAAAGTCATAGGACTCATAATCACCTCTTTGTTTGACAATTTGAGAAAACCAATGAAATAATAAGGTCTCCCTAAATCAAGACTTGTGTAAGATGTACACATCGTTTTTAATGCGATAGTCACGGGATTGCTCGTTTTGATGCTAATCAAATTAGAACGAAGTAATAGAACTACTAATCAACTCTTTTTTTGACAATTTTAGAGAAGTAATGAAATAATAAGAATGTCTCCTTTAATGAAGACTTGTGTGAGATGTACGCATCGTTTTGAAGGCACTAGTGATAGTATTACTTCTTCTGATGCTAATCAAACTAGAACTAAGTCATAGGACTCATTATCACCTCTTTCTTTGACAATTTGAGAAAACCAATGAATCAATAAGAAGGTCTACCTAAATCAAGAGTTGTGTGAGATGTACGCATCGTTTTTAACACGATAGTCACGGGATTGCTCCTTTTGATGCTAGTCAAATTAGAACGAAGTAATAGTACTCCTAATCACCTCTTTCTTTAACAATTTTAGACAACCAATGAAACAATAAGAAGGTCTCCTTAATTGAAGACTTGTGTGAGATGTACGCATCGTTTTTAACGCGATAGTCATGGGATTGCTCCTTTAGATGCTAATCCAATTAGAACGAAGTAATAGGACACCTAATCACCTCTTTTTTTGACAATTCTAGAGAACCAATGAAATAATAAGAAGGTCTCCTTAAATGAAGACTTGTGTGAGATGTACGCATGGTTTTGAACGCGAGACATGGGTTTCTCCTTTTGAAGCTAATCAAACTAGAACGAAGTAATACAACTCTTAATCACCTCTTTCTTTGTAAATTTGAAACAACCAAGGAAACAATATGAAGGTTTCCCTAAACAAATACTTGTGTGAGGTCTACGGATCGTTTTTGATGCGATATTGATGGGATTGCTCCTTTTGATGCTAATCAAACTAGAACGATGTAATATAACTCTTAATCACCTCTTTCTATGTAAATTTGAAACAACCAATGAAACAATATGAATGTCTCCCTAAATAAAGACTTGTGTGAGGTCTACGCCTTGTTTTGGACAAGATAGTGATGGGATTGCTCCTTTTTGATGCTAATTTCTACTAGAACGAAGTAATAGGACTCATAATCACCTATATTTTGACAATTTGAGAGAACTAATGAAACAATACGAAGGTCTCCCTAAATGAAAACTTGTGTGAGATATAAGGATCGCACTAGTGATAGGATTGTTCTTTTTGATGCTAATCAAACTAGAACAAAGTCATAGGACTCATAATCACCTCTTTGTTTGACAATTTGAGAAAACCAATGAAATAATAAGGTCTCCCTAAATCAAGACTTGTGTAAGATGTACACATCGTTTTTAATGCGATAGTCACGGGATTGCTCGTTTTGATGCTAATCAAATTAGAACGAAGTAATAGAACTACTAATCAACTCTTTTTTTGACAATTTTAGAGAAGTAATGAAATAATAAGAATGTCTCCTTTAATGAAGACTTGTGTGAGATGTACGCATCGTTTTGAAGGCACTAGTGATAGTATTGCTTCTTTTGATGCTAATCAAACTAGAACAAAGTCATAGGACTCATAATCACCTCTTTCTTTAACAATTTGAGAAAACCAACGAATCAATAAGAAGGTCTACCTAAATCAAGACTTGTGTGAGATGTACACATCGTTTTTAACGCGATAGTCACGGGATTGCACCTTTTGATGCTAGTCAAATTAGAACGAAGTAATAACACTCCTAATCACCTCTTTCTTTAACAATTTTAGACAACCAATGAAACAATAAGAAGGTCTCCTTAATTGAAGACTTGTGTGAGATGTACGCATCGTTTTGAAGGCACTAGTGATAATATTGCTTCTTTTGATGCTAATCAAACTAGAACAAAGTCATAGGACTCATAATCACCTCTTTCTTTGACAATTTGAGAAAACTAATGAAACAATAAGAAGGTCTACCTAAATCAAGACTTGTGTGAGATGTACGCATCGTTTTTAACGCGATAGTCACGGGATTGATCCTTTTGATGCTAGTCAAATTAGAACGAAGTAATACGACTCCTAATCACCTCTTTCTTTAACAATTTTAGAGAACCAATGAAACAATAAGGTCTCCCAAAATGAAGACTTGTGTGAGATGTACGCATGGTTTTGAACGCGATAGTCATGGGTTTCTCCTCTTAATCTCCACTTTGTTTGTAAATTTGAAACAACCAATGAAACATTATAAAGGTCTCCCTAAATGAAGACTTGTGTGATTTCTACGCATCGTTTTGGACGCTATAGTGATGGGATTGCTCCTTTTGATGCTAATTTCAACTAGAACCAAGTTATAGGACTCATAATCACCTATATTTTGACAATTTGAGAGAACTAATGAAACAATAAGAAGGTCCCTAAATAAAGACTTGTGTGAGATGTACGGATTGTTTTGAAGGTTCTAGTGACAAGATTGTTCCTTTTGACGCTAATCAAACTAGAACGGTGTCATAGGACTCATAATCACATCTTTCTTTGACAATTTGAGAGAACCAATGAAACAATAAGAAAGTCTACCTAAATCAAGACTTGTGTGATATGTACGCATCGTTTCTAACGCGATAGTCATGGGATTGCTCCTTCAGATGCTAATCCAATTAGAACGAAGTAATAGGACACCTAATCACCTCTTTTTTTGGCAATTCTAGAGAACCAATGAAATAATAAGAAGGTCTCCTTAAATGAAGACTTGTGTGAGATGTACGCATGGTTTTGAACTCGAGTCATGGGTTTCTCCTTTTGAAGCTAATCAAACTAGAACGAAGTAATACAACTCTTAATCACCTCTTTCTTTGTAAATTTGAAACAACCAAGGAAACAATATGAAGGTCTCCCTAAGCAAATACTTGTGTAAGGTCTACGGATCGTTTTTGATGCGATAGTGATGGGATTGCTCCTTTTGATGCTAATCAAACTAGAACGATGTAATATAACTCTTAATCACCTATTTCTTTGTAAATTTAAAACAACCAATGAAACAATATGAATGTCTCCCTAAATAAAGACTTGTGTGAGGTCTACGCCTCGTTTTGGACAAGATAGTGATGGGATTGCTCCTTTTGATGCTAATTTCTACTAGAACGAAGTAATAGGACTCATAATCACCTATATTTTGACAATTTGAGAGAACTAATGAAACAATAAGAAGGTCTCCCTAAATGAAAACTTGTGTGAGATGTAAGGATCGTTTTGAAGGCACTAGTGATAGGATTGTTTCTTTTGATGCTAATCAAACTAGAACAAAGTCATAGGACTCATAATCAGCTCTTTGTTTGACAATTTGAGAAAACCAATGAAACAATAAGATGGCCTCCCTAAATCAAGACTTGTGTAAGATGTACACATCGTTTTTAATGCGATAGTCACGGGATTGTTCGTTTTGATGCTAATCAAATTAGAACGAAGTAATAGAACTACTAATCAACTCTTTTTTGACAATTTTAGAGAAGTAATGAAATAATAAGAATGTCTCCTTTAATGAAGACTTGTGTGAGATGTACGCATCGTTTTGAAGGCACTAGTGATAGTATTACTTCTTCTGATGCTAATCAAACTAGAACTAAGTCATAGGACTCATTATCACCTCTTTCTTTGACAATTTGAGAAAACCAATGAATCAATAAGAAGGTCTACCTAAATCAAGAGTTGTGTGAGATGTACGCATCGTTTTTAACACGATAGTCACGGGATTGCTCCTTTTGATGCTAGTCAAATTAGAACGAAGTAATAGTACTCCTAATCACCTCTTTCTTTAACAATTTTAGACAACCAATGAAACAATAAGAAGGTCTCCTTAATTGAAGACTTGTGTGAGATGTACGCATCGTTTTTAACGCGATAGTCATGGGATTGCTCCTTTAGATGCTAATCCAATTAGAACGAAGTAATAGGACACCTAATCACCTCTTTTTTTGACAATTCTAGAGAACCAATGAAATAATAAGAAGGTCTCCTTAAATGAAGACTTGTGTGAGATGTACGCATGGTTTTGAACGCGAGACATGGGTTTCTCCTTTTGAAGCTAATCAAACTAGAACGAAGTAATACAACTCTTAATCACCTCTTTCTTTGTAAATTTGAAACAACCAAGGAAACAATATGAAGGTTTCCCTAAACAAATACTTGTGTGAGGTCTACGGATCGTTTTTGATGCGATATTGATGGGATTGCTCCTTTTGATGCTAATCAAACTAGAACGATGTAATATAACTCTTAATCACCTCTTTCTATGTAAATTTGAAACAACCAATGAAACAATATGAATGTCTCCCTAAATAAAGACTTGTGTGAGGTCTACGCCTTGTTTTGGACAAGATAGTGATGGGATTGCTCCTTTTTGATGCTAATTTCTACTAGAACGAAGTAATAGGACTCATAATCACCTATATTTTGACAATTTGAGAGAACTAATGAAACAATACGAAGGTCTCCCTAAATGAAAACTTGTGTGAGATATAAGGATCGCACTAGTGATAGGATTGTTCTTTTTGATGCTAATCAAACTAGAACAAAGTCATAGGACTCATAATCACCTCTTTGTTTGACAATTTGAGAAAACCAATGAAATAATAAGGTCTCCCTAAATCAAGACTTGTGTAAGATGTACACATCGTTTTTAATGCGATAGTCACGGGATTGCTCGTTTTGATGCTAATCAAATTAGAACGAAGTAATAGAACTACTAATCAACTCTTTTTTTGACAATTTTAGAGAAGTAATGAAATAATAAGAATGTCTCCTTTAATGAAGACTTGTGTGAGATGTACGCATCGTTTTGAAGGCACTAGTGATAGTATTGCTTCTTTTGATGCTAATCAAACTAGAACAAAGTCATAGGACTCATAATCACCTCTTTCTTTAACAATTTGAGAAAACCAACGAATCAATAAGAAGGTCTACCTAAATCAAGACTTGTGTGAGATGTACACATCGTTTTTAACGCGATAGTCACGGGATTGCACCTTTTGATGCTAGTCAAATTAGAACGAAGTAATAACACTCCTAATCACCTCTTTCTTTAACAATTTTAGACAACCAATGAAACAATAAGAAGGTCTCCTTAATTGAAGACTTGTGTGAGATGTACGCATCGTTTTGAAGGCACTAGTGATAATATTGCTTCTTTTGATGCTAATCAAACTAGAACAAAGTCATAGGACTCATAATCACCTCTTTCTTTGACAATTTGAGAAAACTAATGAAACAATAAGAAGGTCTACCTAAATCAAGACTTGTGTGAGATGTACGCATCGTTTTTAACGCGATAGTCACGGGATTGATCCTTTTGATGCTAGTCAAATTAGAACGAAGTAATACGACTCCTAATCACCTCTTTCTTTAACAATTTTAGAGAACCAATGAAACAATAAGGTCTCCCAAAATGAAGACTTGTGTGAGATGTACGCATGGTTTTGAACGCGATAGTCATGGGTTTCTCCTCTTAATCTCCACTTTGTTTGTAAATTTGAAACAACCAATGAAACATTATAAAGGTCTCCCTAAATGAAGACTTGTGTGATTTCTACGCATCGTTTTGGACGCTATAGTGATGGGATTGCTCCTTTTGATGCTAATTTCAACTAGAACCAAGTTATAGGACTCATAATCACCTATATTTTGACAATTTGAGAGAACTAATGAAACAATAAGAAGGTCCCTAAATAAGACTTGTGTGAGATGTACGGATTGTTTTGAAGGTTCTAGTGACAAGATTGTTCCTTTTGACGCTAATCAAACTAGAACGGTGTCATAGGACTCATAATCACATCTTTCTTTGACAATTTGAGAGAACCAATGAAACAATAAGAAAGTCTACCTAAATCAAGACTTGTGTGATATGTACGCATCGTTTCTAACGCGATAGTCATGGGATTGCTCCTTCAGATGCTAATCCAATTAGAACGAAGTAATAGGACACCTAATCACCTCTTTTTTTGGCAATTCTAGAGAACCAATGAAATAATAAGAAGGTCTCCTTAAATGAAGACTTGTGTGAGATGTACGCATGGTTTTGAACTCGAGTCATGGGTTTCTCCTTTTGAAGCTAATCAAACTAGAACGAAGTAATACAACTCTTAATCACCTCTTTCTTTGTAAATTTGAAACAACCAAGGAAACAATATGAAGGTCTCCCTAAGCAAATACTTGTGTAAGGTCTACGGATCGTTTTTGATGCGATAGTGATGGGATTGCTCCTTTTGATGCTAATCAAACTAGAACGATGTAATATAACTCTTAATCACCTATTTCTTTGTAAATTTAAAACAACCAATGAAACAATATGAATGTCTCCCTAAATAAGACTTGTGTGAGGTCTACGCCTCGTTTGGACAAGATAGTGATGGGATTGCTCCTTTTGATGCTAATTTCTACTAGAACGAAGTAATAGGACTCATAATCACCTATATTTTGACAATTTGAGAGAACTAATGAACAATAAGAAGGTCTCCCTAAATGAAAACTTGTGTGAGATGTAAGGATCGTTTTGAAGGCACTAGTGATAGGATTGTTTCTTTTGATGCTAATCAAACTAGAACAAAGTCATAGGACTCATAATCAGCTCTTTGTTTGACAATTGAGAAAACCAATGAACAATAAGATGGCCTCCCTAAATCAAGACTTGTGTAAGATGTACACATCGTTTTTAATGCGATAGTCACGGGATTGTTCGTTTTGATGCTAATCAAATTAGAACGAAGTAATAGAACTACTAATCAACTCTTTTTTTGACAATTTTAGAGAAGTAATGAAATAATAAGAATGTCTCCTTTAATGAAGACTTGTGTGAGATGTACGCATCGTTTTGAAGGCACTAGTGATAGTATTACTTCTTCTGATGCTAATCAAACTAGAACTAAGTCATAGGACTCATTATCACCTCTTTCTTTGACAATTGAGAAAACCAGAATCAATAAGAAGGTCTACCTAAATCAAGAGTTGGTGTGAGATGTACGCATCGTTTTTAACACGATAGTCACGGGATTGCTCCTTTTGATGCTAGTCAAATTAGAACGAAGTAATAGTACTCCTAATCACCTCTTTCTTAACAATTTTAGACAACCAATGAAACAATAAGAAGGGCTCCTTATTGAAGACTTGTGTGAGATGTACGCATCGTTTTTAACGCTGATAGTCATGGGATTGCTCCTTTAGATGCTATCCATTAGAACGAGTAATAGGACACCTAATCACCTCTTTTTTGTGACAATTCTAGAGAACCAATGAAATATAAGAAGGTCTCCTTAAATGAAGACTTGTGTGATATGTACGCAGGTTTTTGAACGCGAGACATGGGTTTCTCCTTTTGAAGCTAATCAAACTAGAACGAAGTAATACAACTCTTAATCACCTCTTTCTTTGTAAATTTGAAACAACCAAGGAAACAATATGAAGGTTTCCCTAAACAAATACTGTGTGAGGTCTACGGATCGTTTTGATGCGATGATGGGATTGCTCCTTTTGATGCTAATCAAACTAGAACGATGTAATATAACTCTTAATCACCTCTTTCTATGTAAATTTGAAACAACCAATGAAACAATATGAATGTCTCCCTAAATAAAGACTTGTGTGAGGTCTACGCCTTGTTTTGGACAAGATAGTGATGGTTGCTCCTTTTTGATGCTAATTTCTACTAGAACGAAGTAATAGGACTCATAATCACCTATATTTTGACAATTTGAGAGAACTAATGAAACAATACGAAGGTCTCCCTAAATGAAAACTTGTGTGAGATAAAGGATCGCACTAGTGATAGGATTGTTCTTTTTGATGCTAATCAAACTAGAACAAAGTCATAGGACTCATAATCACCTCTTTGTTTGACAATTTGAGAAAACCAATGAAATAATAAGGTCTCCCTAAATCAAGACTTGTGTAAGATGTACACATCGTTTTTAATGCGATAGTCACGGGATTGCTCGTTTGATGCTAATCAAATTAGAACGAAGTAATAGAACTACTAATCAACTCTTTTTTTGACAATTTTAGAGAAGTAATGAAATAATAAGAATGTCTCCTTTAATGAAGACTTGTGTGAGATGTACGCATCGTTTTGAAGGCACTAGTGATAGTATTGCTTCTTTTGATGCTAATCAAACTAGAACAAAGTCATAGGACTCATAATCACCTCTTTCTTTAACAATTTGAGAAAACCAACGAATCAATAAGAAGGTCTACCTAAATCAAGACTTGTGTGAGATGTACACATCGTTTTTAACGCGATAGTCACGGGATTGCACCTTTTGATGCTAGTCAAATTAGAACGAAGTAATAACACTCCTAATCACCTCTTTCTTTAACAATTTTAGACAACCAATGAAACATAAGAAGGTCTCCTTAATTGAAGACTTGTGTGAGATGTACGCATCGTTTTGAAGGCACTAGTGATAATATTGCTTCTTTTGATGCTAATCAAACTAGAACAAAGTCATAGGACTCATAATCACCTCTTTCTTGACAATTTGAGAAACTAATGAAACAATAAGAAGGTCTACCTAAATCAAGACTTGTGTGAGATGTACGCATCGTTTTTAACGCGATAGTCACGGGATTGATCCTTTTGATGCTAGTCAAATTAGAACGAAGTAATACGACTCCTAATCACCTCTTTCTTTAACAATTTTAGAGAACCAATGAAACAATAAGGTCTCCCAAAATGAAGACTTGTGTGAGATGTACGCATGGTTTTGAACGCGATAGTCATGGGTTTCTCCTCTTAATCTCCACTTTGTTTGTAAATTTGAAACAACCAATGAAACATTATAAAGGTCTCCCTAAATGAAACTTGTGTGATTTCTACGCATCGTTTTGGACGCTATAGTGATGGGATTGCTCCTTTTGATGCTAATTTCAACTAGAACCAAGTTATAGGACTCATAATCACCTATATTTTGACAATTTGAGAGAACTAATGAAACAATAAGAAGGTCCCTAAATAAAGACTTGTGTGAGATACGGATTGTTTTGAAGGTTCTAGTGACAAGATTGTTCCTTTTGACGCTAATCAAACTAGAACGGTGTCATAGGACTCATAATCACATCTTTCTTTGACAATTTGAGAGAACCAATGAAACAATAAGAAAGTCTACCTAAATCAAGACTTGTGTGATATGTACGCATCGTTTCTAACGCGATAGTCATGGGATTGCTCCTTCAGATGCTAATCCAATTAGAACGAAGTAATAGGACACCTAATCACCTCTTTTTTTGGCAATTCTAGAGAACCAATGAAATAATAAGAAGGTCTCCTTAAATGAAGACTTGTGTGAGATGTACGCATGGTTTGAACTC